>OX384038.1:11222500-12422500 GCA_947534325.1 Agonum fuliginosum | reverse complement strand
AAATTAATTAGTTAATTAGTTATAATTATTGAAAAAGTGTGTTACTTACAGGTAATACGACAAACAAAGTTAAGATACGAAATTAGTTCGTCACCTTAATATCATAAGGTCGTATGTGAAGTTTTCGCGTTTTCGGGTTTTAAATAACATCTTATGTTATTTTTGACGCTCTATATACTGACAAAACGTTGTATGTATTTTAAAAATAGAATCTCGCCTTTTCAAAGTTTAACAAATATCGTATGTGACATTATCCAAAAAGCGACCGATTTATAAAGTCGTATGTTATACATCATCCTGACTTTGTAACATATGTCTATATTTTACATTTTTGCACATACTATATACTATGTATATATATATATATATATATATATATATATATATATATATATATATATATATATATATATATATATATATATATATATATATATATATATA
The DNA here is from genome assembly GCA_947534325.1 of Agonum fuliginosum. Classification (NCBI taxonomy): domain Eukaryota; kingdom Metazoa; phylum Arthropoda; class Insecta; order Coleoptera; family Carabidae; genus Agonum; species Agonum fuliginosum. Next base: position 12,422,056 of record OX384038.1, on the reverse strand, counting down.
TATATATATATATATATACCTACTTAAGTTTCGTTGCGTTTTTATTTTCATAAAATCAATTGACTCGAAAAATTAAAAATCTGACGTGGACACCACATGACTTCCATGTACGCCTTGTTTGTTCATACTTTTCTTAATAATTAAAATGTAGAATAATATAAAAAATTCTTTTAACTTATTATACTAGTATACTCACAAATATATTTTAGTCATTTTATTTAAATTGCAGAAGAAGATATAAAGCATATTTTACTATTGTCACTGTCATGTCATAAACATTTAAATTTTACGTAGTAACAAATGTTAATCGATCATGGACTACAAGATACCGAAATACTAAATTATAAATATATACTTTAATTATTCTTAAATGATACCAGATACAAAAATATTTATAAAATACCGATTGTAGGTAATAATCACATAATCTTTCATTTAAAATTTAAAAAATTGTCTTAAATTAAATATTTATCGAAATTTTTTAAAAATTTACTACTTCCGGTTTGTAGATTGAAACCAAAAATAGGAGGTGCACAACTAGATGCTATAACAGTCCTAAATACAAAATTTCAACTTTCTAACCGTATTTGAGTTATGCGACACACATACGTCCGTCCGTACGTACGTACGCACGTACGTACATACGTACAGACGTCACGACGAAACTAGTCATAATGGATTCAGAAAAGGTCAAAACGGATATTTCCATCAAAATCTGAAAACCGAAATTTTTCGGGATTACAATACTTCCTTATTACTCCGTACAAGGAAGTAAAAAAGGTTAATATTTATATTGAAAGTAGAATTAAACATTTATTACTGGTTTATTATGTGTGCAAAACTTTTAGTTTGTGACGTCAAACTTTAAAAAAATTAATTATTATTTACATTCTTCGGACAATATTAAATGCTACTTTAATATTCGAAATTTTGGTATAATTAGTACAATTTCGGTTTAGATTTAATAAAAACAAATTTGAAGGTTAATTTTTTAGCTAAGTTTTTACTGAAGGTATGAGATGATGTGTTAGTCTTGGGTTATAATTATTTTAAACGATACCTACCTACTTTTAATTTCGTTGCAAAAAAAGTTTTTAGATACCTACCTATGCTTTATGTTTTTCTAAATTTACCTCTCAATTTAAAATAAAATTTTTGCGAACTAGAGTTCATGTTTTGTATTGGTTTTGGTTTTATTAACTACCTTCTTATTATTAGTTTAAGGCACTAATCTGCTGTGGCCATTGTGAGATTCCTTCTTGTTTCTAAAATTTGTTCTTTTACATATAAAAAAGAAATTAATTTATTTGATTGAAATTTGAACTGAAATAATTTCTGTCTGTTTAATACAATATCATATTTGATATTTGAATTACATAAATTGGATACAATATAGAATATACAGGGTGCCCACTATACCGGGTGTAACACATGTATATGTACAGGCGATTAGCATTGCATTTCAAATTTACGCAGATTCCTGCTCCCCATTTCCACGTAGGAAAATGGTAAAGGTGTCAATCGAAAGGTAAAATTATTTCACACCAGATGCAATTTGTAATTTAGTTCTAAATTTCTTTTAAAGAACAATATTAAGAATTTTAAATTCGATATTTTCAAATCGAATCTTACATTGCTATGGTTACTTGGTACAACATATTTTCAAATTTTGACGGAGGTGTCAGATTTATTTTGTGTTTAGTTCTATTTACTAATAAAGATATGATTAGCATGTAGATTCACCTTTACAATTATTCAAAAGTAAATTTACCAGTACTATTTTGCACCGCAACACTTGCCGTAGATTCAAATCGCCGAACATACGTTTGTACTGTTTTGACGCTCGGAATTGGCCTATTAGGAAATTGCACAGCTAATAAATCGAGAACTCTGCGTAAACTATTTCCATTATAAAGCGTTTATATGATAAAAACTCTTTCATCGTTTGAATACATTTTTTGATTAAACACAAAACAAATCCGGCACCTCTGTCAAAATTTTAAAATATGTTGTACCAAGTAACCATAGAAATGTAAGATTCGATTTGAAAATATCGAATTTAAAATTCCTAATATTGTTCTTTAAAAGAAATTTAGAACGAAATTACAAGTTGCATCTGGTGTGAAATAATTTTACCTTTCGATTGACACCTTTACCATTTTCCTACGTGGAAATGGGGAGCAGTAATCTGCGTAAATGTGAAATGCAATGCTAATCGCCTATGTACATGTATGGTGTTACACACGGTATATGGAATATAGTCCAGGAGCCAGGGTCCATTTTTGCACTTGATTACTATCAAGCTATAATTTTCCGTGAGTAGCTTCATTTTGATGAGACGCCCAACAATTTCCTGTACGAAAACTCGATTGTGGTAGGTAATAGGGGTAGCAGGGATAAAATATGTTGATTTGATGATTCTCAAAAATTTATTACTAACTGGGCTTTTTTTGTTAAATCTGGTGATAATTATCTAAATTATTCGAAAAAATATTTGTCCTACAAAATGTATGGTTTGATCAAAGAGTCCCCTCCTTCCAACATGTATCGATAACGAGGTCATCAAAAATGATTACTAACCAGCTGATTTTTATTTTTTAACTTAATTAATATTTATATAATTTAACAATCAGATTGTCCTACAAATTGCGTGGTACGTTATCCCGGTCCTACGCTTAGAAATTGTTAATACTACAAGACCATTTTTCTCATTACTAACTGTAGGATAAAAATATTACATAATAGGTTAGTGTGTTCTCTGCCCAAATGAAAAAATGTCCTACAAGAAAACAGGTATGTATCACGAGTCCGACAAGAATTGTCATTTTTTCGTTTTCCTATTTGTAACATAATAAGATACAGTAAAAATATCTTTTTTAAAATTTAAATAACTTTATTTTTTAGTAAACTAGGTACAAAAATTTGTGTATTTACATATAAAAAAATCTGTTGTGGCCAGCACATAACCTCCCGCCTTGACACTGTAATATGTGAATTTGGTTTTTGTTAGGCTACTTTTTGTAATTTTTTTATAGTTCTTCAAGTAACGAACCGATCCCGATTGACATTGAAATCAAATTAGCTCTTTGTGGATACAATTTTTATTTTATTATTATCTTATTACATTATATCCAGTTAATAATGAATCGATGATGCTTCTTGACTGGATACGTTAAATGGAAGGATAAAAACTTACTGGAATTTAATCAGTTTTTTATTAATTAAATTTCAGCTCCTAGGTACCTACTAAGTTTCAAATCCAGTTATTAATATATTTATACATTTCTTTATAAATGGTGCAACCAAAATACCAGAAACTGTGTATACATCTGTTCCAGTGGCGGTGCGTCAGATGAGGCAGGTGAGGCTGAGCCTCACCGCGTAAAATCGTAATTTTAAATTTTTTATTTTTATTATAATTTTATTTATCTAATTTATTTTTTATTATAAATCGACTACATATTTATTTAAAAATAATTATTGTTGCACAATAATGCAAAAAAAGTATTTAAATAGTGTTATTTTCGCGCGAATCATAAATAATGTGTACAGTGAGGCTGCTGCTGCAACGGTTGGTTTCATTCATCGCCAGTGCGACCGAGCGATGGAGTGACGTGTGTGTATTCTCGTATGTTCATGCGGTGGAGAGGCCTTGAAAGAGGCTAGGGAAATATCGTCTGTCTTCGCGCAAGGCACACACATATACAGCGCACAGCCTCGCATAGCCTAGCGCACACAACTAAATACACGTGAAGAAACAAAGTTTATTTTTACTTTGTTGTTGATTGCTTGTCTTATTTATTGTTGTGAATGCTATTCTATAATTAGTTATGTTTTGAAACTAATAGTTTCAAATAAAAATTATGAATAACCAATAAGAATAAATGTAAAATCTAACAAATAGAACTTGTAATAGTTTTATCAATATTTAAATAATAAACAATAACATCATTCAAATACTATTCAACATTTCTATATTATGAACAAATAAATAAAATTATATCAATTCAATATTTATTATAAATATTTAATATATGGACTGAATAAAAATCATAATAATTAAGAACAGATAAAATTTGTTCGCCTCGCGCTTGAATGTTGTTTTGCCGAGAGCTGCAGAACGCTAATCGCGTGTTGTTGAATGTTTTTTTCTATTCTATTTTCTATTCTGTTACCTACTTTATTTAAATATGTATGTACTTTCTGTGGAAGTACTAAATATACTCTTGTGCGTTAGAGAAAACAAAATTTAAAAAATATTATCTGCTGTTTTTACGATTGACTCACAAAAAAATTATTTATTTAAGTAATGAAATAAAGTTCTGTTGTTTTATTGATTTTATGCGTAAAAATTGATTGTAGAACGTTTCACTGAAATTATGATACAAAGTATTTAATGACGTTTAAAGCATTTAACCTTGAACCAAAAAAAAATTTTTTAGCCTCACCTAACTTAAGAGTCACGCACCGCCACTGATCTGTTCATCTGTCACATTGACATTTTCATTTTTGTTTTTAATTTTTTTTCCTATATAATGATTTACAAATCGTGGTAGGTAACATTACATATTTTTGAAAAATAATTTTCTCTGTTTCGGAACTAGAATGAGTTCATACCAGTTCTAATTTTGATGCTGGTATGAGCTTCATTACCTACGATTTTTGGTGAAATTTTGTTATCAGCGACTGGTAGCACTGCATTAAATAAACAATATATCTAGGCAACGGGCAACGAACATTTTTGACAAAACGGGATTCACTTTTGACGTTAATTTTATTAATTTGAATCAAATGAAACATACAAACTGAATTAATATTTATATTTCATACAAAGATAAACTAAATAATATAAATATAATATTAATCTGGTTTTGACTACAGCCGGTCTTAAAATTAATATAATTTTTGATCAAATTAATCCATACTTCATTCGTTTGCAAATCATCTTGGACCATTCGTTTGAGTTTTTGATATTGTTACAAAAATTGAATTAATTTTGTACTCAATTTCATCTATTAATATTATATTAGTGAATTCATCCCTTCTGCACACGCCGGAATAACCCATTATTGGCAGAACCTAAAAATATTGTTCTAAAATTATAATTTAAATATAATTACTAATATACTTAGCTTACTTTTATTGAAAAATAGTCTATCTGACATTTTAATTTATTTGATTAATATAAAACAAATTTAAATAATATACAAAGCACCTAGGCAACAAACAAAACTCATCAATTGTCGAGCACAAATTACTGTCACCAACATAATAATTCTACCAAAAAATTTCCCTAATGCAAACTGTCAAATACATAAATAATTTAAATTGAATCAAAAACTGCCTCAACAGAGAAAATAGTATAAAACATTCGTTACGGAAGGCTTCTCTAGCACTCGTTCGTTCGGTCACTCGCGCCTACGCGCTCGTGTGCGAATTTCGAACTCTTGCTAGAAAAAGTCGCCTTCCCTAACTTATGTTTTAATATTCCGTTATTGGTAAGAGATATAGAAAAGATGTTAAATAAATATTGTAAGAGGTAATTTGTTCTTTCAAATGTCGCATGACAAATTGTAACTATCGCAGTATTTCCAAATTTTTTTGCAAAAAATGTTAGAATGCTTCAAGAAAATACCATTTCCGGTTGGCAGATTTTTACCAAAATCTTTTCAGCTCTTCAGTAACATATATAAATGTATAATGCAAAATATTAGAATTTTATGTTCAGTAGAATTTGAGATAATGAACCGGAACGAAAGGCTATAGTAGGCGCACATACAGACTTTCATACACACACACACAGACATCATCGTGAAAATAGTCAAAATAGGTTCTAAAGGTGCTAAAACGTGCTTATTGACAAAAATCTCGACATCGAATTTTTTCACGATCCCTATACCTCTCTAGGCGAGAGGTAAAAATTAATATTCATCTGATAAATCTTCATAACATAACAATCGCACATCGTTGACGTCTATGGTAGTTGCGATTTATATAGTAATTATTTTTACATCAAGGATCTGTACTACTACTTTTGAGCGTAGGACCGGGATAACGTACCACGCAATTTGTAGGACAATGTGACTGTTAAATTATATAAATATTAATTAAGTTAAAAAATAAAAATCAGCTGGTTAGTAATCATTTTTAATGACTTCGTTATCGATACATGTTGGAAGGAGGGGACTCTTTGATCAAACCATACATTTTGTAGGACAAATATTTTTTCGAATAATTTAGATAATTATCACCAGATTTAACAAAAAAAGCCCAGTTAGTAATACATTTTTGAGAATCATCAAATCAACATATTTTATCCCTGCTACCCCTATTACCTACCACAATCGAGTTTTCGTGTAGGAAATTGTTGTGCGTCTCATCAAAATGAAACTACTCACGGAAAATTAGCTTGATAGTAATCAAGTGCAAAAATGGACCCTGGCTCCTGGACTAATATAGTATACCGGGCGTTTCCTGAAACAGGCGCACCCTCCAAAAAAGTTGTATTTTTAAGTCAATTACATTTATATTATAGATTTATAAACTACATTCAAAGGCGCATTATACTACATAATTAATGCATTTTTATAACTTCCTGTTTAGCCGGAAGTGAGATCAACTTCCTTATTTGAACACCCCGTATATTTTTTAAGATTTTGATTCTACAAAAACGCGTTTTGCTCCCTCTAAACAAGCACGTTTCAGCTCATTTTGCGTGCACATGTGATAAAAATTATTAATTCCGTTCCTACTTTATTATAAATATTTACTGGAAAAGTGAACCAAGTCCGACATCGACTCGTAAAAAAATTATTGAAGCTGAGACATTTGTATGTAAAGCTTATAAAATCCTACTAATCTTTAAATAATGACTAAATTTAAAGTTCCTAATATAGAAAAGTTACACAAAATCAATTATGAATTAATAGTTAACAAACAACTTCTCATTGCTTTATCTCAAATTTAACATGCATGGACTTGGTCCACTTCAGCTTTGAACCCCTCATTTGTGTTGTCAAATGCAACATAAATTACCTACTTTAATTAATACCTACTCTATTTAGGTATTGTACCTACATGTTTGCAACATTGTACTAATATGGCAATAAATTTAAAAGAACATTAAACATAAATTATGTTAAAAAATCATATTTTGCGAAATCTTAAAATAGTTATTTATGTAACAAGAAAAACTCTGTTTATGTACGTGTTCAATACAATATTTTTTATATAAGCTATCCAAATTTTTTTATCCGCTGTAATAACGAAAAACAAACTGTTTTCATGGCTTCTTTTATATAGAAATGTAATTATCAAAGTAATAAAAGTACATACGCAACTTTTATGCAAAATAAACGTTTTTTGTTATATTATTATAAACATGAAGCGAGTATTACTTCTAAGAAGTAACAATATTATACACATAACTTCCACAAAAATCGAAAAAATTGAAATACAATTTATGTGACGTAACAATGCGAAGGAACCCTCTCTCCTATGTCACATTTCGTCGTAAATCCTGGACCTCCACCGCTCCATGAACTGCGGGACATATGTGAATAAGCCTTTATAACTTATCACATATTATTCAATTTTCATTAATTAATTTTTATCTCTTCAAAAATATTTATTTAAAAAAATCATCCTATAGCCTATTGTCACTTATTATTACAGTACAGTCCTGATTATACTTATTATTAGTTATTTATGTATTAAGGGTGTAAGGAAGCTTTAATGGCTTGAGAAGTGATTTTGAGCCCGAGCGTCAGCCGATGACTAAAAACACGTCAAGAGCCATAAAAACAAGTTACGCCAGTGGTGGTTCAATATTTTCCAATTAATTTATTAATTTAATTTACTTGTTCAAAAATTACCAAAAATTTCGAAATTCTTTTACTGTTGCTAAGATACTAAAAAAAATCCGACAGTAAACAAAAATCTAAATGTCAAAGTTGTCAGTATTGAATTAAACATGTACAAGATAATTTGTGTTAAATGTAATTAAAAATGATGTTATTTAAATAAAAATGGTAGAACTAATTATAGAAAATGGTTATTTGTAGGATTATTAGTAGTTTATATGAGGAAAATTTAAAATCTATAGTGTTTGCATTGATTTGACTTTTTTTATAGCGCACTGCGAAAGTGGGCTATAAAGTGACGTTTACGTCAAAGAAATTCGTGTACTTATAAGTGACATATTATGATATGACCGTGCATAAAAGTTATTATATTCTTGAAAATTTATTTTTATGTGAAAAGTTGAATTTTCCATATTCATGGTTACAAATTTGACAGCAGTGTATTAGAGATGAAACATAATAATAGAATAAATTTGAAATTGTCACCCTGCTACCTGTAATAATTACAATTTTTAGATTTTAGGCCAAATGCTTATAACGCAGCTCGGCAACACTAGCGAGACGATATTGTAAAATTTTACTATGAGCAACGTACAAAGCAGGATAACTCACAAATCATTTCGTTGCATTGTATTCTGTACCGCGGGGGTAGAGTGTTCTGTTTCATTCTCTGGCCACAATAATAGACAACTCAGTGAGTATCACTGCTATTAGGGTTGCATTAGCAAAACAGGAAAAATATTTATGTAAACGACACTGGAATTATTACAGAAATTTTGATTTGTAGCTTTTCTAAAAAAGTTTTTTACCTCTCGCCAAGAGAGGTATAGGGATCGTGAAAAAATTCGATGTCGAGATTTTTGTCAATAAGCACGTTTTAGTATCTTTAGAACATATTTTGACTATTTTCACGATGATGTCTGTGTGTGTGTGTGTGTCTGTATGTGCGCCTACTATAGTATTTCGTTCTGATTCATTATCTCAAATTCTACTGAACATAAAATTCTAACATTTTGCATTATACATTTATACATGTTAATGAAGAGCTGATTAGATTTTGGTAAAAATCTGCCAACCGGAAATGGTATTTTCTTGATGCATTTTAACATTTTTTGCAAAAAATATAGGAAATACTGCAACAGTTACAATTTGTCATGCGACATTTGAAAGAACAAATTATCTCTTACAATATTTATTTAACAACTTTTCTATATCTCTTACCAATAAATGAAAATTATTTTTCAAATATGTGTAATTTTACCTACCACGATTTGTAAATTATAATTATAATATAGGAACAAAAAATTTAAAACAAAAATGAAAATGTCAATGTGACAGATGAACAGACGTACCCAGGCGGTCGACAGCTATATGTAATTTCATTTATGTGGTTTAATGTGCTGCCATCTATTGCTGCCCGAAATAAGTATTTCAATAAAATGATAAAATATTGATCAGAGTTGCTGAATAAATACAAAATTTAAAAAAATACATAAAAAATTGACAACAGTCATTATTACTTATGTCATTTATGATTGAAGGCGTTGAAGGTATTTATTACATTTATTTTAATATTTGTCTGTGTTAAAAGTGTTAATTATTACCAAATACTGTATTATTACTAGAGTCCGGATTTTAGGCAAAAAACCTATTGCTTATTTAAAAAGGCATTTAAATTTGAATTAGATATAAATTTGTTTCACAAGTTTTCAAACACTTTGACGCATCGTTTATTTTGCCTATTTTGCCTAAAATGAGACATTTTGCATTTTATGCCTATTTAACTGTTATCTTGCCTATATTCGGCCTATTCTTGCGATAAAACCTATAACTTAAACATATTTTAGATTTTTTTAAAATTATTTTGTCAATTTAATTAAGTATTTCAAATAAAAAGTTTGTGATATTTTTGGTTTGAATACATTAATTTGGAAAATATCTAAATTATTTAAAAAAATGACATAAAGATGGAATATGCTTTAATACAACTGATGGTAGTGTTGTATTCTGCAAATATTGTGATCAAACGGTAAAATTTAAATAGTCTAACCTTTACAGTTTAATAGTGTGCTTATCTGCTAATATTTGCAATATTTTTCATCTGCTAGTGTTTATTTTGCTTATTAAAATATTTATTTAAGTAAATATATATAGCCTACATAATTTGAATACTATTCTTTAAAAAAATACTTAAAACCGTATTGAATTTAAATGCCTAATTTGACTTATTAATGCCTATTTTAATTTATAAATGCCCATTTCGGCCTATTTTGACCATTTTCTTTGCCTATTTGCCTACCTATTTATCGAACTTTTTAGCGCCTAAAATCCGGACTCTAATTATTACATTATTAAACAATGGTTATTTTACGTTTACGAAATAAGTAACACGTCCTGGGGTGAAATCAGGAATAACGAATTTTTGAGAGCAAAGTGAAAAAAAAAACTGCCAGAAAAATCTCAATCGGTGGAATGTTAAGAATTACAAGGTTTGCCAAAACGACATTATTGAATACGCATTCTTAATACCTATGTCACGAAAATTATAAAAAATATTTTTTGAGCAAATACTAATTAAAATATTGTAGTATACTATTAAAATAAAAATTAAATTAGCGAAGAAAACTGTTTTACTCTTTGTTCTATATAAATTTATATAAACATTAAAAATAAAAATAACTTATTGTAAATTTTTTGAAATTAGTTCATTCGGGCAGCAAGAGATGGCGCCAGGAACAATTACATATGTCGCAGATAGCTGGATCTGTCTTTGTGTCTCTTGTTCTGTGGACGTACCTATACACAGTTTGTGAAATTTTGGTGGCACCATTTGTAAAGAAATGTATAAATATTAATAACTGAGTTTGAAATTTAGTAACTATAGTAGCCGAAATTTAATAAATTAATAAAAAACTGACTCAATTCCAGTAAGTTTTTATCCTTCCATTAAACGTATCCAGTCAAGAAGCATCATTTCATTATTAACTGGATATAATGTAATATGATAATAATAAAATAAAAATTGTATCCACAAAGAGCTAATTTGATTTCAATGTCAATCGAAATCGGTACGTTGCTTGAAGAACTATAAAATCAATTACAAAAAGTAGCCTAACAAAAACCAAATTCACATATTACAGTGTCAAGGCGGGAGGTTATGTGCTGGCCACAACAGATTTTTTAAATAACATTTTACGCAGAATATTTAGTAGTATTTTCTAGATATATTTTTTCTTCCTTGTAAGGAAGTATTGTAATCGCGAAAAATTTCGGTTCTCAAATTTTGACGGAAATATCCGTTTTGACCTTTTCTGAATCCATTATGACTAGTTTCGTCGTGACGTCCAGACGTATGTATGTCGCATAACTCAAATACGGTTAGACGTATAAAGTTGAAATTTTGTATCTATACTATGTCCATCGAACACATAGAGTAATAAAACTAGTGGGAAGAGCCAAAACTGCGCAGTACAATGTGCGCAGAAGTAGGCTTTACAAGCAACAAATTTTAAAACGCAGAAAAATTAAATAGTTTTATTTGAAATAAATATGGAAGAATTATATATTTTATCATTTATGTATAACATAATTTTAAAAGAAATATGAAGTACAATTTTTATTTACGAACGATGACCGATCTCAGTAGTTGAGTTTGCCTAGCAGTGTAAAACTGGCTTACCAATAGCAATACCGTATTTCAATTTCGCGCACATTTGTGGGAGGAGCATCTACTCTATCTGTACTGTTATGGAATCTAGTTATGCACCTCCTATTTTTGGTTGCGATCGTAAGTGTCAAAGGGGCACTATTTGGTATTTTTCGCATTATTCAAAAACGGTTTGACGTAGAAAGTTGAAATTTTTTATTTGAGACTCATGTTACATCTAGTTGGTTGCGATCGTCCGTGCCAAAGGGGCACTTTACTCTAGGTATTTTTTGGTATTTTCCGCATAAATCAAATACGGTTATTATACTTTTATATCATTCTACATTTGAGTTATTAAGAAAAGTATGAACAGTTTAATAGGCGTACAAGGAAGTCATGTGGTGTTCACATCAGATTTTTATATATCGAAATAAATGTATTCGTGAGAAAATGGCAATAATTGTTTACCTGTCACATTCAACTATGTACAATTTTCTAAATTTGTTTATCAAACCATGTACGTAGAAATGTTTTATGTATAGCATAAAGGCATAAAAAATGTGTCTTGTTTAGCCAGAAACTTGCATCGCATTTTGGCTTTCAATTTTCCATTTTTGACTAAAATTTTTTTATTAATGTTTTTTCACTCCCTAATAACCATAAAGTTAATATAAGGTAAAGTGAAAAAAATACCGTAAAAATATATTTTTTAATGCAATGTTGTACTAAAACTTGTTTACCAGTTTACACTTTGTTGCTTTATAAACAAATGAAGAAACTTTTTTTCAATCAAACCATACTTCATTTCGTTATCTATCATAAATACTAATAAGTTTTTATAAATATATATTACACAACAAAAGATATCATGCATCGCGATTGGTAGGTTTTCGGACAAATAGGTTATTATTATTCTAAGAAATAAAATTTTAAATACGTAGACAATGCAGGACCGTCGCTACCAGAGGGTGCATCTGTAGAACTGTTCGTTTAAGTCGATATATCGAATAACTATATTTCGAAGAAAAAATGTTTGATATATCGATACTTTGATGTTTGATGTATCGATGCATCGATGTTTGATATATCGATATATTGATGTTTGATATATCGATGTATCGGTTTGATATATTGATATATCGGTGTGTGATATATCGATATATTGATGTTTAATATATCGATATATACTACCTATGTGGATTATTCGTTCCAGAATTAGCAATTTTAATTATTAAGTTTCAACCACGTGTCGTATTTTGTGCACTTCTTCGATACAAAAATGTTAGAAATGTAGTAAAGCTGTTTTGGTATTTAATGATTATGTTGGGTATGGAATTAAGATAACGAAGTCGGTATAAGCAGTATTCAGTGTGTCTGAAAAAGTGGACACACCCATTTATCCACAAATTTTCGTACAGGACATTATTTCCTCAGTGATTTATACATGTGATCTTTTTTTTAATAACTTCCGGTTAAATCGGAAGCGTTATAAATATAAATAACACCTACGTTTTTCACAACTTTATTAGTTATATTTTAGAATAATTTCGTATAGTCACTATTGGCGCATTTGAAGAGCATAATAGGTACTAAAAAATTTTGTATGTCACATGCACGCGTACACAAACTGAGTTTTAGAGGACCCACCTTATTTAAGGACGATTCGTCCTCTAAAATTGTATTTTGCGTATTGTGACATAAATAACTATGATAAAGTGTAATCGTGAAAGGTACAAGAAGATAAAATAAAGACAATATCGCTGGATGTTTAGTTAAATTATTTATTTCATTTTATAGTATTATATACGAAAAAAATATAAAATACAATAAATAATTTTTAGGTGTCTATTACATAAATAGTTGTGTTTTACGTATACTTTGACAGTCGTAAAGTGTAACATTTTTTTACATCTGTCAAAATGACTACTTTACGGCCGCATTTACTTCACGGCCGCTTTTACTTCACGGCCGCATTTACTTTACGGCCGCTAAATAACAAATTTATTTAATTTTAATTGGTAAATATATTTAGAAGTAATTACCTACAACTTAGTCTAAATTATATAAATAAAATTATTTATAATACTGTATTTTTTTCAACTAAATAAATTATTATTATTACTAAGAAACTTTTTTTGACATAAAATTATATATTTTTTGATAGCCACCTAAAAAATGTTGTGTGCACCTCGACTTAAAAGTGTTTTTAGCCTACTCCTCGGCTGCAAACTTCAGATTCGGCCAAAAAAGATCACTTTTACAGCCTTGATACACAAATAACTATTACTGAACATCCAGCGACCTTGTCTTTATTTTATAACTATTACAATAAGTGTTACACAGAACACTTAATGTAATTTTTAATATTTTAATTAGTAAATATTTGTTTAAGAATTTCCTCCATTCACTTTTTACCTATGTGCTTAAATTAGACAATTTGTGGGGAATGAAAAGTTAATTAATAAAAGAATAAAGAATAGACAAAACTGAATATTTTATCTGTAATGAAGTGGAAGTGGCCAGGGTCGTAACTAGAGTAATCCTGTTGATTTTCAAGAGAAATGAATAATGAATATTCGTTTGAAGAAAAATTCGAAGATATAATTTACAATTTTTAGGCAAGAATATGCACTAGTTCACTAGTATATTTTTTACGTGTGCGAAATATGCTTTTATCCTGGACTATTGAATAATACATTTAATTTGCAGTAAATAATGTGCCCCATTACTCACTATTTATTTATTTGGCTCTACGACCAATAAAACTTCTTGTATTAGGGCTTTTGACTAATAGAACGTTTTAAAATATAAAACATAAGTAATAAATCCATTGCTAAGTAACGTGCAAAAATTTCTAAAATAAAATATTTTTGACAGTTGTCAGTGCAAAATTATCTAATAACATGAATGAATTATCTAGTATGGTCGCATGGATACTACTGTATAATAAAATGTTACATATTTAGAAGGTAACAGTTTTCTAATTATTCTTTAAACCGTGATGTTGATGTAGAAAAAAATTACTTTAAGAGTGTAAAATTGTAAGATACGCCACTGCCTCGTAGCATCTTAACAGTAGCAGGAGTAGCTTGTTGTTTGCAACTTTTTGCGTAGTAACAAAATGAAAAAGCACTTTTAGAGGGGGTGTCTGTCTCTTCTAAATACTCCTTGTACTCGTTGCAATGATTAATTAGCTCTTTGCAGTATTTAATTACAGAGGAAACATTTGAAAAATTATTTTTGTTCACTAATTGTTTTACTCTCTCATTAATAGTATCAATCTTTTTCTTTTTAAACTTCGTTTCGTAGACTTCCTTTCTTATTTCACTCTGAATGGTTTCTATTGCAAATTCTGAATTTTCTGTGAAGAGTAAAATTTGATGCATCATTGTAGTTCTGAAAATAGATTAATGTTAATAATTATTAAGACAGACGAAATAATTTTTGCAAATATTACTGAACATTGTAACTAGCCAAAGAGTTTTCAATGCTATTTACAAGCTTCTTCTGTATTGTTTGTAGTACATTACTTAAAAGTGATGATTTTTTTTGTATAAATGATTCTAAATGGACAAGTTTTTTAGAAAACATTGCAGCTTCTTTTGGATTAAAATTACCACCTTCATGAAAGAGTCTGAAAAAATGTATGATTTAAAATTTGTTCCATTCACATCACTCGTTCCGCACGTCGCACTATTGACAAAATATGTTAATGTTTCATCATAGTTATAAATATAAACTGAAACCTGATTGTTATTAGATAGGTATTCATAATATGTTTTCCGAAAACAGAAAAATAAAATTTGTTATTCAAAATTAAATTCCTGATCTACGGCAATACGAAAATAGGTAAATCTATATTTTAGTAGCATTTTAACGGTTTTTGTGGAAAGTGTTTACATTTTAACATTTTATTACTATACGTTCAAGGTGTTATATTGGTCATTGAATTAATAACATAAAACGTAAATTTACTATAAGAGGATAGTAGTGTTTTCCGAACTGCGGACATTAAAATAGTTATTTATGTTACAAGGACGAAAAATGCTAGTTCTCGTACGACTATGGAAAATTGCCGAACGAGGCAAAGCCGAGTTCGGCAACCTTAGGAGTACGAGAGCTTTTTCGTCTGTGTATCATACACTATTTTTTATTCGATTGTAAGTGAGAACTTAAAATAACTAGAATATTAATATTTTATTATAAATTATTCTAAATGTTTGTTTAGTTTGCTAATTGTAGTTATCTGCGAAACAGACAAATGAAACAAAAAAGAACAAAAAATTATTCGACTGTCAGTTTGCTTAAAAAAACGCGTTTGCGTACGAAAAGTACTTCTCGGCCTAAGACGAAAAATGGGTCACCTAGCAACGGCACAAATATTAATACTCTACCTAAAAGGTTAGCTTTTCGTTCGAATATCTTAACCAAAAAACGTCACTTTTTGACATAATCGAATAAAAAAATATATTTACAAATTTTTAAAATTGAAAATAGATTTCAGTTATAATGTTCTAATAAATTTATAAGGTTATTTTAACATTTAAGTAGGCTTAATAAGTATATATATTGGTCACACAAGAAAAAGTAAAGGTCTAGTGACAGCTTAACATCAAATCAAAAGTGTATGACACTTACTTTTTTTTTAAATATTAATATGCGTTCTTCTGAAAATAATTTTTTGGAGTTTACTCCTTAAGAATCGATTTTCATATAAGGCGCCCGGTATTGAAATTTTATGAGGAGTGAAATCAAACGTTAAACGTTAACTAAAAGCGTAACATTTTTATTATTAATTATTAGTAATGATAATGATGACAATACGTAACAACCCACCCGGAATGATGTTTAATAGATTGATAATTAATGTATAACTTATGTAAGGTAGGTTCTTTATACTTGTGTAGCTGTGTGTCAAGCATTCATTCAGATAATAGAATTGATGTGGTGAATTGATGAAGGTGAATTGTATGTGTATTTATTGTTAACAATAATTATATTCATATACAGTGAAGTGAATAATAAAAGTATATAGAATATGGAAAAAACCAGTTCAGGTGATGATGAAAGAAAATCCGAAGAACACTTGGATGCAGTTACTAGGTAGGTTATAACTCATATTCACGAGACATTGTTAGCATATACAGCAGGTGGTTCAAAACTATTGAAGAAACAATATCATTTACTTCCACTCATACTTGGCGGCGATTTCAATATTAATTTCGATAAAGATGAAGTATTGAGATTAGTACAATTTTTAAAATCAGAGCTTAATTTGGATTTTGTTTCAGGAAGTACACTGGGGACGACTGGGTATGGTACAACCATTGACGCGATGTTTTCACGATTCATAAACTACGTATCTACCGACGTTCATGTATCGTATTTTAGTTACCACAAATTTATTGTCACAGTGATTAATAATGCGGAGAGTATTGATGTAATTAATATTTAAATCAACCTTCCTAACAATGTATGCATGTAGTATAAGTAATATATATTTATGTAACAGTATTGATGTACCGAATCAATACGAAAAATGTAAATAGAATAAAAATACATACATGCTTTCAGTATTATAAGAAATGCGTTTATTTACACTGAAAAAAATAGGTTGCTTCTAGTAGCGAAAAAGGTACTCTAATATCGTGACAGCTAAAATACCTCCTAAGGTTACTAAAATGTATTTCTATTATATTTTCGTTAATGCAGAAATAAAAATTTCTAATAATTTAGTAATTTTTTTCTCTATTATTAATAAAATAATGACTAAATTAGATATACCATTTATCTATTATAATGAATAATTATAGCAGAAATAAAAAAATTAAATCCTAATTAACATTTAGTTTCTTTTTATTTTATTTCTTTCTTCTGGCTATTTAACTGATTTAACTTTAGAGTTCTTAATGACAATTTGTCATTATAGTGGAGTGTTATTACAGTGAAATACAACCACTCAAATTCTGTAGTATTTCGTTCGTCGGTTGCTGGAATCGAACTGGGGACCTCTAGTATGTTAGGCGAACACTCTACCGTTGAGCTAACCTGTTAACTACCTATTGGTTGTTTAATAAAATGAATATTTCTTTAATGTTTCCGTATGTAATTATTTTTTATACATTTTGTTATTTACTTTGATTTATTATACATAGTAATAGCACAATACTACTTTTTATTCAGTACAAGAACAGAAGCAACTTGGAGTATACGTTTTCCAGCTTAGAAGATAAATTTCCTAATCTCCGAAATTAGAGATTTTAAGATTCAAAATAGGGAAAAATAATTTCTATATAATAATGTAGACAATATTTTTATGTAATTTAGTTAATTTTGCCTTAGAAATATACATTTATCAATATACAAATCAAAATCATGTATATCAAGGAAAAACATTCTGTTTTAATAACATTTATCTCTACTTCAAATAAAAATACATTAGAGAATAATTTTTAGCTACAAAGACGAACATATTTTTTTCAGTGTACCATCTTGGCCTATTGCATATTCAAAGACAACCGTACTTAAGGAGTAAACTCCAGTCGTGCGTCGGAGCTGACACACACACACACACAATTTAAAACACCCCTTACGCGTGCTTCGTAAATTCTTATTATCTATACAAATTAGAAGCGTCCCAACTTACAAGACAAAAATCTGACGTGGCCATCACACAACCTTCCGCCATATCTAGACTTTAAACAGAAATGTATACGTACAATCCGGTGCCCATTTAAAATATACAAATAAAAATCTAAAATATTCAAACACAGAAATTTGCATCACCTGAATAAAAAGATTCATTCACAGGAAAACTCTGCTGTGTTGAAGCCATCCTCCGTTCAATTACTACATTCAATATCTTACTTAGGACTTATATAGCGCTGGTATGCCAACTTGTCACCCGTCTCACCTGTCAATATTTTTTACGCAGAAACAAAAATCAACCGATCATGGATTACAAGATATCAACGTTTTTTTTGATAAATTTATTTTTTTAATTTTACTGCAGTTCTTTAATGCTACCAGATAAAGACAATTTTTTTATAACGTAAGTTGCAAATAACTTTTCCTCTTATTCTTATTACAAATAAATACTATATTTTTCCAAATTTATATACAATTTTGACAATTAACCTTTTCAATCCTCAAAAAATATCACTTCCGATGAAGATATTTGTACCAAAATCTACGGAGCTCTTCCAATTTATATACAAATGTTAAATACCAAATTTCAAAATTTTCGGGTAATTCGTATTTGAGTTATGCGACTAACACTCCTTGACCACACACACACACACACACACATACACACAGACATCATCGTGAAACTATCAAAAATGAGTTGTAAGGACCCTAATTCGTGCTCATCCACTAAAAATTCACCACCCGATTTTTTGCATGATTCCAATACCTTCCTTTACAGGTAAGCGGAAGGTAAAAAGCAATCATGAAAAATGTTGAATATGCAGCCATTCAATGCATGCTTAGCTAGGGTGCAGAAGTACAGTTTCTCAGTTTCTATCGCACTATCATAAATTAAGGCGGTTGCATAGTGAAATTATGAATTATGGGTTAATAAACGAAGAATTAAATAATTATATAAGTAACATTAATCGTCAAAATGGCGAAAAACATAATGAAGTTTACCCTATAAAATTGATTTCAAGAACAATATTTTTTTAACAAAATATCAATAGCATCAAGATGCCCCTTTTTACTCTAATGTAACTTTTTAAAATTTTCATTTTTATGAAAATACGCATAAAATATTTAAAAATAGGCCATATTTAACCATGCACATAAAAACAGAAATTTTTTTTAAAAAAACAGACATTAAAGGCAAAGTGAGGATTTGTACATTAAATAAAGTAAGAAAAAATAATTACCAAAATTTTAATTTATTAACTTGATTTCAGTAATAATGATACAAAAATAACTAGGTACTCTGAATAATAGTTTAGATAGATACGTGATTTGTGACTATTTTTTAAATTTTTTACTGCTCTAGTTTAAAACAGACTATAACAACGATGACTATTTTTTTCCTGATGAACAAAGAAGTAGAAAATAATTTTTTTTTCAAATTATTTTTGAAACTAAATTTTGTTGCCAATTTAATATAATGGTCCTAGTTTTTTTTCGATATTCAGCGCAAATATATAAATCAATCAATGAAACCGGTTCATTTCCGGCCACATGTTCCATCTAGAAAAGACTAAACAGCTGATTCAGTGAAAAATAAAAGAATCATTTATTCATTAAATTAAACAAAAAAAATTCTAACTGCTGCGACACAAGAATACAGCGAAACATGTTTTCGTATCGTGATAAGAAGGGTCACTTTGTCAGGTGTAAAACAATCAAAGCAAACATCCTTTTCTGACGGAACAAGACATAGTCATTAGCAAATTACAACAGAAAAACATCATAATATGCGTTGATAAATGCATACATTTGCCACTTTGCGCGTCAGAAATAGTAGTTAGGTACATTTCTTGCTGACAAATCACTGGACTTCTCGCACTTATTATTTTTATTGGATACTATTTTGGTTTTATTTGTTCAAGAAAAAAAATTGTTCAGAGATTCAGCCAGGGCTATTCTTTCATCTTACCCTTTCGCGCAGGTCCTTGTTTCAACCACTAACCGGTACCTGATAGCTTTGTGATTGCCAAATTAATTGTATCCCAACTTGGAATGGTAATGAGAGTATAGATACCGATCCAAATGAAGGCATGAAAAATACACACCTAGATCTATTCTGTGAAGTTATCACTTATCAATTGTGATAAGTTGATAACGTCAGCCGGTGGTAGTTTAAATGTGATAGTTTAGTTTTTTTTGAATGGTTATAGGTTTACGCAGTAAATATTTAGGTTGGCAATACATTCAAAATACGAAACATTCGGCTAATTTATTTGGCTTTTGTCTGTGAGTACCTATAGTGTTTTGTAATTTCTTTGTTTGATCAATTAGACTTTTTGAAGACTATTATTGTTAATAGTGTTTTTCTTGTTTTGTTTAGTTTCACTTATTTACTTGTTTTTTTTACCTTGTTTTGTGTTAGTTTTGTTTGTTTGTTTCTTGTTACTCTAGTCATCTGGGTTAGTAGGTATATTGTTATAATTTGTAGTTTAATTGTTACAATATAATACGAAACGTCAAACTACCACCGTTGATAAGTCTCTAACACCAGTTACTGCGAGGTGGTGATAACTCTTATACTTGACATGACATCATACCGAAATTTCGTACTCAATTCTCACAGATGGCAGCACAACTATCACCAAAATACTTATCAATTCACTAGTGATAACTTTACAGAATAGGTCTCCTGGCTCGGATTCGAACCCCTGACCTCAGTATTTAGAGCCACGCACTCTACCACTGTGCTATCGCGCTGTAGGCGGGTAATTTGAATTAACTAATTTTCCTCATGAAAACAATCAAACCGCGGCGTACTATAAATACATAATTTACGAGACGGGAGTGAAATTTTCGAGTCACGTCGTGAAAATTTGGATCTTGAACGAGCGTGAGTGACATGTAATGTATCGTGCGTGAGCGAATTTTTTTCGGGCGTGAGTAAAAATCACAAGTCACGATAATTTGTAAAATATCAACACAAAACACGGATTATTGCTGCTTATACTACATACAGATTTGTCGAAGAAAATGGAGCAAAATTGTTCATCTATTTACGGTTATAAATAATAAATTATTATTATTTTTTCGTGCGTCCTGATTGTGGAAACGGAAAGGGCTTCATTGAAAAACTAGTATGACAGTTGTAGCACGAGCGTTAGCGAGTTCTTCTATCATACGAGTATTTGAATGACCTTTTCCGCAGTTGTATTACATACCTACTATTTTTTTCCAGGAACGTGGGAAATATTCAGTTATTATACCACAAGAGCTTCGAAAATAATCTAAAATACTGCCGACTGATGAGACGTATTTCCATAGAAACAACTCGAGATCAGAGGTCGAGAGGTGTATTGCGGAAATACGTCGAACCAGGAGTCAAAAGTATTTTCTATAATTTTTGATAATCGAATGGTATACGCAAATATAACAATTTTAAATAACACAATTTTATTTAATAAGTAGAATAATTTTTGAATTCATTTCAAAAATAATATACCTAATAGTAGTAGCGATATTGAAAGTGCGTTCATAGTACCTCGTCCAACATTTTATAGTCCAGGAACTTTAGACATTTAGCTCGGACTCCGTGAAAGTTACACCGATTTTCATGATTTTTTTTTAATCGCTTCGAAATCGAATTTGAAACAAAGTTTACCACTTGAGAATACTTGCTTTTGTTTTAAAAAAAAAAATTTCGAAATTTTTTTTTTCGAAATTTTTTTATTGTATTATTATTTTATTTTTTAAAGTAAATTCACGTAATTTCTATTACTAAATTCTCTGAACAATTTTCTATAAGATAGATTAATTTATTTTTATCGTAAATGCCTTAGTGAAGCCAAAATTTTCAGATTTTTGTCGCGGGAAAATTGAGAAATTTTAGTTCGTAATTTTTTTTGTGTTTAATGACCTGTAGTTTTTGAACGAATAAAAATTTTGATATCCGGTGTCTTTTATTAAATTCTCTGAACAATTCTCTATAAGATAGATTAATTTAAAATTTTTTGAAGGCCTTAGGTAAATCAAAATTTTAAGATTTTTGTCGCGGGAAAATTGAGAAATTTTAGTTTATAAAATTTATTTTGTGTTTAATGATCTGTAGTTTCTGAACGAATAAAAATATTGATATCCGGTTTCTTTTATTAAATTTTCTGAACAATTCTCTATAAGATAGATTAATTTATTTTTATCGTAAAGGCATTAGTGAAGCCAAAATTTTCAGATTTTTGTCGCGGGAAAATTGAGAAATTTTAGTTTTTAAAATTTATTTTGTGTTTAATGACCTGTAGTTTCTGAACTAAGGCCTTTAAGATAAAAATAAATTAATCTATCTTATAGAGAATTGTTCAGAGAATTTAGTAAAAGAAACCGGATATGAAAATTTTTATTCGTTCCGAAACTACAGGTTATTAAACACAAAATAAATTTTATAAACTAAAATTTCTCAATTTTCCCGCGACAAAAATCTTAAAATTTGAACTTACCTAAGGCCTTCAAAAAATTTTAAATTAATCTAACTTATAGAGAATTGTTTAGAGAATTTAATAAAAGAAACCGGATATCAAAATTTTTATTCGTTCAGAAACTACAGATCATTAAACACAAAAAAAATTACAAACTAAAATTTCTCAATTTTCCCGCGACAAAAATCTGAAAATTTTGGATTCACTAAGGCATTTACGATAAAAATAAATTAATCTATCTTATAGAGAATTGTTCAGAGAATTTAGTAATAGAAATTACGTGAATTTACTTTAAAAAATAAAATAATAATACAATAAATTTTTTTTTTTTTAAATCATGAAAATCGGTGTAACTTTCCCGGCGTCCGAGCTTTTGGGCGTTTTTTCGTCTAAAGTTCCTCGACTATTACGGCAATTGTGAATTTGAACTTTTGCCTCTGAGTCAAAAATATTCTAACAGCTTTGGCGTATTCCTGCCAAGACTGATAACAGAAAACATTAAAACTTATACTGTCCCGTGCTCCTGCTTAGATGATTCTTCCTATCAGTTGTTGTAATTTATAAAGCTATGGAGATTAATGTTGACTGTTGGAATAGATCAAATATAGTACCTGATTACCAGAAAAGCGTACATTACTACAATATCTTTATTAAAGTTAGTCCAGGAATTATAGCTTTTAGGGTCAGAAAAATTAGTGTTTCGGTCGAGACGAGAAATTTCTCGAATCTCGTCTCGTCTCGTCTCGAAATTTCTCGTCTCGGCGAGACGAGAAATCTTTTTTAAAATGAAAGTCGAGACGAGACTTGTATGTCGAGATTCTCGAAAATCTCGATTCTCGACATTTGGCTCGAGATTTCTCGACAAAATCGATTATTTTTTAATACTATTCAAAATCATGTTTTATCAAGAATTTTTATATTTTTACTTTTGGCTAAAATAATTTAATCCATAAATTTAGTAATAACGACATGGTTAGTATGGATTGTGTTATGGCTATTTGTACTCACTAACTCACTTTCATTGAAATTACTGTGAATACTTGCTACTTTTGCTAAACATTTCGAATAAAAGATAATATAAACAGTGCTTCAAGATGTTGTGAAGTTTGTAATTAAGCATAAGACAATTAATTCATCTTCTTAATGTATTGTCACTATATAACAAACAATTTCAGCACATATTTTTATAGGTCAGTTACAAAAATATTAACATTTTTACATATAAAAATAAATATAATAGGTATTTAAAAAAGTCGAGAAATCTCGACGAGATTCTCGGCCGAGACGAGACTTAATTGTTCGAGACGAGAAAAAATCGAGACGAGACTTGATTTTTTCCCTTCGAGACGAGACGAGACGAGACAAGGTGATTTCTCGTCTCGTCTCGTCTCGACAGAAACACTAAGAAAAATTAATTCATAAAATTTTATGACTGATTTCGGTTCCTCAGACAGTGCACTATCACCGGAAACAAAGTCCCCAAAAATCCCCGCATTGGAAAATTTGCAGGAACCAATAGAAATATACCTATTTTAATGTAAACTGCTAGAAAGTGAAATTAGCGTTTACGGACCCTAGGGGTGGTCTGATGTGGTTCAAATGTTATTTTATGAAGAAAAAATATTTTTTTCGACCCAAAGACAATTTTTTTTTTCAAAATGGGCCAAAACTTTCACCGGAAGTGGTTTAAAAACGGGGAGAAAAGGGTTTGCCACCCTTTTTCAAGGTGCTACGCGTCTTGTGACTGAGTTTAAGTACGTATGTATGTGTGTGTGCATGTGTAGGCGTGTGTGCGTGCGTGTGCGTGCGTGCGTGTGTGCGTGCGTGTGCGTGCGTGTGCGTGTGTGCGTGCGTGTGCGTGTGTGCGTGCGTGCGATGGCATTCGCAGTTGTGGTGTTGAAAGGGATGAAAATGCGTTAAACCAGTAGTTTACAGAGAAATAATGTCAGCACGTTAGCCCTTTAAAATTTTTAATTACGTTATAATATATATTTTTATAATAACATAACGGTGCCATATATCGTGGCTAGATGCCCTAGCTTTTTCACAAACAATTATAAAATTTAAGAATTTTAAATATTTTTTATGTTTAATCAACTATACTTTCTGAACGAATAAAGATATCAACTTCCGGTTTGCGGCGTTGGATTCCTTAGTAAATTTTATGTAAGAAACATTATGTTAAATGTTATGGTAGGTCCTTGATAACCCAAAATTTAATTATTATCTTCAAATAAAAATTGCAAAATTTAAGAATTTTAAATATTTTTATGTTTAATCAACTCTACTTTCTGAACGAATAAATATATCGACTGCCGGTTTGCAGCGTTGGATTCCTTGGTAACTTTTATGTAAGATACATTATATTAAATTTTTTGTAAGGCCGTTGATAACCCAAAATTTAATTATTATCTTCAAGTGAAAATTGCGCCATCTTGGATTCCGGGTGTTGCATGCAAAATTCAGCTTAGTAACGAACAGATTCGAATTCAGCGGGGTTAAATTAGTCTAGAAACTCATGTTACCAAAATGTTACATAAAATGCACCTAGAAGTGCGAATTTCGGATTTCCCGTCTAGTCTATTAGCCCGCTTGTCTTGAAATTGCACATCAGCTTCTGTTCTATGGTTAGATCCATTTGTCTTTGGGTCGAGAAAAATATTTTTTCTTAATAAAATAACAACGCTAATTTCACTTTCTAGCAGTTTACATTAAAATAGGTATATTTCAATTGGTTCCTACAAATTTTCCAATGCGGGGATTTTTCGGGACTTTGTTTCCGGTGATAGTGCACTGTCTGAGGAACCTAAATCAGTCATAACATTTTATGAATTAATTTTTCTGAGGTTTCGGCCTGTTTTTCGGTATAATTCCTGGACTAAGTGTGCGTATTAGCCCAGTCAAATTAGACATTAAAATCGCAAAGCGTGATGTAGTTCTGATTTTTTAATATGTTGTTAAGATCAGTTGGGGTAGTGTTAATACAAGTTTGCAGCTTCGAAAAAGTTGTGCTTTCTGCGTAATACGTAAAAACCTGCAAAATTTTCGGAATTTTTTCTGTTGTTGCCTAATAACTCGTAAACTATGCGTTTTTGATATATAGTCGAACGTGTCATTTAAAGTACATTAAATGTGCAACAATTTAAGCTCAACCGCAGCTCTGTACGTCCAATAGTTTCTGAGATATAGCACCTTTGAAATTAGCAATTTATTCCAAAAAATAAAAGTTGAACTTTTTTAGCTTTTTTCGTTATTTTTGTGTTTAGTTAACTGTAACTTTTGAATGAATAAAAATATTGTCTTCCGGTTTCTTTCATTAAATTTTACGAACATTTCTCTAAAATACGTTATAGTCCATTTGCTGAGCATACTTCTGTGTGTCATACATTTACCAGAGAAGCACCCATGGGGAAGTTGTTACTAATGGTCTAGTGGTTAAAAAAGATTTAGGTGCTTGTCCGGACGAGTGGCAGTTTTGGCAATATTTTTGAAAAATGCCCTACTTTTTTAGTTTTTTGCGATTAACGCGTAAACGGTTAATATTACGACAAAAAGTCAAATTACAAAATTGTAGAGCATAAAATTCTCTACAACATAGGTACAAAAAAAAAAAATTTCTATTAAACGTTGGGTTAAATCAACTACAGGTTCAGTATTTTTTGTTTTGTTTAAGGCTATAACAGAAGGTTTATTTTGAGATTTTCTTTGAGAGAAAAAATCATTTTTGTAATTTCTTGAAATTTTTGTGTTTAATCTGATCTAATATCTAAAGTCTAAACGGATTGAAATATGGATTACCGGTGTCCAGAATCGGATTTTTTAAACATTTCTTTATTGGGAAGATTATATTGAAAATCTTAGGGCCGTGGATAAATGCTATTTTGTTATAATTGTTCCTGCATGTCAGCATGTCACAGAAAATTATCGGAAAATTATATTTATAAAGTATGTAAACAGAAACAGGCATGTGAAATATCATTTGAATGTATTTCAAAGTGTTATTAACAACATTTTTAAACAATATTTTAATGAAAAATATTAACTCATTACAATGGAATTGCATTTCTTATTAACTATGTTATGTGAATAAATCAATTACTATTTCTATTACTACTTATATTTACATATAGGTAATATGGTGTAATATCACTCATTTAAAGCTTTAAAGGCAAGTGATAAGTATAATAAATAACTTACAGTGGAGAGTGGAATAATTAATAACTCACAGTGCAATGTTAGAATACATATTACGACAATCAGTAATTGTTGTATTTCTACAATGACAAAAAATCACAATAAACAAAAGAATAAACAAAAAATTTACTATATTTTCTCGGGGAAAAACTTTAAATTTCAGCTCAAGCAAGACCATTGATAGTTTTTGACAGAATGTATCTTATAGAAAAAAGTCCGAGGAATTCAGTGCTACAAACCGGAAGTCACTATCATTATTCGTTCAGAAATTATGTTATTATTATGTTATGAACACAAAATTTTAAAAAAATTCTATTTTAAGATTGTGGCTAAACAGGTTCTCGAAAATTATAAAAATTATATCGGAAATGGATAAAAATCTGTGGAATCGAATGCTTGAAACCGGACGGCGATACTTTTATCCGTTGGAAAGTTACAGCCGTTTTTTGTGTATCATGAAAACTAGCTTAAAATTTTCAAGTTTGGAAAATTTACCAAATTTTGAAAAGCTGTATCTCGGAAACTATTACGTCTACCGAGCCCATTCTGGTCTCAAATTGTAGACAATTTAATCTAGTTTAAAAATGCATATAGTGGTTTTTGTCGAAATCATGCTCCTTCATAGTCAAAATGGTAATAAACCGAAAAAAGTGCAAAAATTTATCAGTTTTTGAGATATTCAAAAGTGTTCCGGAGGGTTGCCGAGGTCGAAAACCTGGATTTTGTAACTCAATCACATCCTATACAAGAAAAACAATAGAAACCTACTACCACCACTTGATGCAACTTACGATGTAGGTACTAGGTTACTGGACTAAAACTAATTTGAAAAAAATTTACAAAGTTGGTACCACTGATTGTATAAAGCTCATTATCAAATTTTAAATTTACTTTTTTGTAAAAAGCTTAAACATAAAATTTCAGTAGAAAATTCGGTTATCGTGCCTACGGACAGACCGACAGACAGACAGACATACCGACCACCCGACTTCTTTTTAAATAACAATAACAAATTGTGCACAATATTCCCCTAAGGGATATCCATATTTTGATATCATAGAAACCAACTTCTACTCTTGGTCGTAAAAATAATTTTTTTCCAGAAGCTTTACCAATTATTTAAAACACGAGTGAATTCTTTTTATTAGGTATTACAGTGAGTTTATTTTATCGTGAAACATGGGATTTTTCATATCCATGGTGACGACTGTGACAGCAATGTATTAGAGCGTTCCTTTTAAAATAGGGAATCAATTTAACTATATTATTCTTGAACAATATAAAATATTTGGGTAGGTAGCTGCAATAGTTCCAAGCGACGCTTTCAACGTAAGCTTTTAATTATTCAAAATATAAATCGTATTTCCAGATAGCAACAGACACCAATTAACAAATTAAAATTTATAGTGGGATTCTGTGAAAATCTGTAGTTGCTACAGATCTATAAAATTGTAAATATTAAACAAAATCTCAATGAAATTTATAAACATATGAACCTTTTTATATTTGTCAACAAACTTTGATGTGATTTACAAATTTATAAAACTTACAGATTTGCACAGAATCCCACCATTATTCCCTTATGAATTTATGAATTATTCATTTTCATTTTTAAAAGAACGCTCTAAACATTGCTGTCAAATTCGTAACTATGGATATAATAAATCCCATGTTTTGCGTTAAAATAAACTCACTGCATATTTCTTATTGTGAATCATGTCCTGCACTTTAAGCTTTGTAGTTGTTGTTAATCTAGTTGTCATGTAAAAGTCATTTTTTATTGCAGTAATTTGTCAGACATAGTACTTAGCTTACTTGATTAGTACTTACTTTATGTGTTGTAGAAAATTATAATTAGATGTTAATACTTGATTGATTGATTTTAACATTTGTTCGCTGTATAAGTTTATAGTTTCTATGTAATCATTTGTTTTAGTTTTCGCAAATCGGTCACCATTGTATACGTAAAGCTCAGCAGACGTTGATGTCTCGGATGATTTGCTTAGTTCTGCCATTTCGATAAATTTAAAACTTGTCTTACTTATTTCTTTATCTTGTTTAATATCGAATTGTTTAATATCTTTCTGTAGCTCTTCTAAACGTTTCTCTACAGCCTAAAATTAATTATTCAATGAGTAATTATTGCTTAAACTTCAACCAAATATTACTTTATAATTTAATTTTGCAACAACGTTACAGACATTTAGTTTTTATTTTATGGTTATGTTTATTTTAACTATATATTATTTCATCATAATTACAGTTGCATAAATAAAAATTGCAACTTTTATTTTAAAATGATAACATTTAATTTTGTTTTATAACATTTTATGTCACCGGAAAACATAAAAGACACATATACATTTAGTTTTATTATTTTAATGTACTTTTCAATTAAGAAATTTGTGGTTTTACATTTTAAAAATACTTTTTTTTAGGTAGCTAATATTTAAATTTCACACATTACAAGAAATATTGAAAGATTACATGTTAGTTTAAATAACGTAAAATCGTAAGATCCAACAGTCTACAGTGATATTTAATAGGTACTAATTTTATATTTTTTATTGTATGGTCATTGTTTATATCATAACAAACGTTAATTAGTCTTCGAAAATTTTTGCTACAACCGTCAAGATACGTTAACATTTTTGAATCGTTAATAAAGCGCTAAGTTGTGTGTTTTATTTTCACAATCTTCTTTTTGTTATGTTACCTGAGCAATCTTGCAAAACCATGAAAAATAGTTATTTGGCCAGTAAGAAACGAAAGCGCTTCTTTTTCCCACTTAAGCTTGAAGTCAAGCGAGAGTGGACAAAGATCTTTCCTCTCGTGTTAGACACAATATTTTTTTCACTATATATAGAAATTTGCATTTGTCCAAATAAAATATTTGAATTATTAGAATTTCCATTTATCAAATTATATCAATTACAGCTCAATTTTTAGGACAGAATAATCTTATTATTTGCTCTTAGTCAATTACATTTGCAAATAAAAGTGGGTTTATGCTCACAAAATTTAAGAATAAGAGCTAAGAATAAGAATAGAAGTAAAGTTGAAACAGTTATAACGTCGGTTTATGCTGCAGAAGTAAGAATAAGGAATAAGGATTAAGAATTATTTCTCCAGCATAAACCGACTCATATGAGATAAATGTTATAACTTTAATACTTTTCTTATTCTTAATTCTTGTTCTTAAATTTTTGAACATAAACCCACCTTTAATCAATTAAATTTTATTAAATAATGTTAAAATAGTTCTCACAGTTTTATGTCTGACAAATTGCTCTTCATGTTTTTTTATTTCAGCTAATCGAACGTCATATATTTCCAACAGAATCCGTTTTTCGCGCATATTGTGATATTCTATTTGTCTGTCATATTTGAATGTAATTTTCTTTACAGATTCTTTAAGCCATTTTTCGGCTTGGTGCTGTTGTTTTTCATCATATGTTTCTGCTCTTATTGCCATTTTTTCTAATATTCTAACATAGATAAGTTATTATAAAATAATACCTTCTTGTTACTATAATTATGTATTACTTCACTTTATAGAATATAATGTCGTCCAAATTGGGCATACAATTTTTCAGTTGTGAATATAGATGTATATTTTTGACTCCTAGATCAGGTTTCAAAGTGGGTAGTTCTTCCCAGACGTCATATTTTACTACAAACTGATTGAATGCTGCCAAAAATAGTTCAATTTCCCGCTTCACATAATCAGAATATTTTGAAATTGCTTTCAATTCTGCGACTTTATTAGATGACATTCTTGAAAATATAATGGAATATTATAAATTAATTGATGTTTTCTTTGAATTTAATTTTAACTTATTTATTGAACAACAGTGATAAATGTTTGTGTAAATACTGAACAACTGAACCACAATAAAGTAAAAGTTTAAATTAACTCACTACTTTGTAAACCTTCATTTATCATACGTACATTTCTGACATTTTACTTAATATACTTGTTATCTTCTTCATACTTGTTTCCATTTTAATTTCGTTTAATTCTTGTCGCAGCGAATCAATTGCTACATTGAGCGGCATTTCTTGTTTTTCCTAGAATTAATGTAGTATGTAAATTTAATTACTTCAACTTTGTATTTTTGACAATTATTTTGTCACAACTTGACAAAAATATGACATTATTAAAACAGTGATGCCTAAAAACACTACTTTATCATATCATAATTAATGAAAATGTAATTTGATAAATTTAACTTTTTTGACCACATTTTATTTTAGAACTTTAATAGTTTTTTCTAAGAAATATCACTAACACTACTTATTAGTTTTTTATTTCTTCACAAAGTAGTAGTTAAAATTTAAAAGTTTATAATTTATATCGTTTATTATGTATAAACAATTTTTTATTTCGTTACTCCGTTTGTAATTATTTTTGTCACAATTTTACAATAATTTACTTATGGTACCTATAAGTTTTTCACAAAATTAATATGTTATTAAACTTATTACTTAACTTATAAATAAAATTTATAATAATTATTAGCGAGACGAGACTTTCTCGAATCTCGTCTCGTTTCGTCACGAAATTTCTCGTCTCGTCAAGACGAGACTGATTTTTGAAAAAAAAAGTTCGAGACGAGATTACAATGTCACGATTCTCGAATGTCGACATTTTCGTCGAGATTTCTCGAATTTTTAAAATTATTTACTTTATTGACCAAATTTTTAAATTTTGTTCACCAATTCGCCTATTTTGCGTATTTTTATGGGCATTTTTATTTGTTGTCATATTCAAACTCAGCTAAATCGTCAAATCACTCCGCAGCTTATGTAGCAAACTTATCAATTTTATAAAATAATGCTATTATTATTAATAAACGTATCAATAAAACCAATCTGACTGGTCAGTACCTACTTTTCGTCCGTAGGGAGAAAAAGCCAATTGGAATACCGCATAAAGCGGGAGGAAAAGTACATTTTATGTCTAGGTAGGAAAGGTGCTGATCGGTCAAAAATATCTCACTTGTGTTCCTAGTAATAGGGGTGTCGCTTTCGGTGCAGGTATTGAAAAATTGCCTAGGCATTAATAGTGACATGTTAAAACATAGCACTTACAAAATTATTTTTTTGTAAAAATAGTCGAGAAATCGAGACGAGATCAAGATCGAGACTAGATAACAATAATCAAGACGAGAAATAATCGAGACGAGATCAAATTTTGTATATTCGAGACGAGACGAGAAGTGAAAAATCTCGTCTCGTCTCTCAAAATATCGCTTCACTAATAATTATTCATAAATTGATAGTGTTACGTGAACCGACAAGTCAAAAAAAACCGTAATAAATACCTGAACATGTACAGGTTGGGGCAAAACAACCTCCCTAGTTTCAATAGAGAATTGTGAAGCGATCAGAGGTCGTAACAGGATGGGAATGGCGTGTATAGCGGCCGGTATATATATATATATATATATATATATATATATATATATATATATATATATATATATATATATATCTCTCTCTCTCTCTCTCTCTTCCTGACAACAGATCCTGTTTCTCGAAAGTTTTTTACCCACAACGTAATCGATTTTCGGCCCGGAACTGCTTGACGGCGGGGAATTTGGAATCGAATACGGAACGCGCGCTGATCGGCGCGATTACAGACTCGTTTCCGCGTATGTATGCTTCTACGGCAAAAACGCGTTGCTCGTTCGTCCACATTATAATTACGACTGACTTAAACTATATATATATATATATATATATATATATATATATATATATACAGGGTGTAACAGCGTAACCAACCAACGCCTATATTTTCTTTATTATTATAGTTTATAGTTACAAAAAAATGTTAAATAGCAAAGTTGTAGCTGACCAAGGGGGACATCTGATTAAAGAATAAAATAATTTTTTAAACCAGTGGTTGTCAAGTTACAACACAAAGTTATATTTTTTCAAACGGGAATATACATATTTTTTAGGCCTATTCGGTAGAGTATTTTTTTCTGAATTCAACCATGTATTCGTTTTATATCCTTACATAATAAAAATATTGAGAAAAATTCAATTGAAATTTAAATAATTTTTAACTTTTAATATTAATGTGAAAAAATATAACTTTGTGTTTTAACTTGAGAACCACTGGTTTAAAAAATTATTTTTTCACATTAATATTAAAAGTTAAAAATTATTTAAATTTCAATTGAATTTTTATTATGTAAGGATATAAAACGAATACATGGTTGAATTCAGAAAAAAATACTCTACCGAATAGGCCTAAAAAATATGTATATTCCCGTTTGAAAAAATATAACTTTGTGTTGTAACTTGACAACCACTGGTTTATAAAATTATTTTATTCTTTAATCAGATGTCCCCCTTGGTCTTCTACAACTTTGCTATTTAACATTTTTTGTAACTATAATAATAAAGAAAATATAGGCGTTGGTTGGTTTCGCTGTTACACCCTGTATATATATATATATATATATATATATATATATATATATATATATATATATATATATATATATATACTGGCGGAAAAAAAAATGAAACACTTTGAAATTCGTGAAATTTCGACCATTTTCAAACCGCTATAACTCGGCGTATTTTCAATCGATTTCGATGAATCTTTGTGGACGAAAAACTTTGAAGTGTCTACTTTAAAGTCATGCCTGCGAATTTTAGCGCAACCCTTTCCGCCCCCCTCCAGCACCCCGGTGAAAAGTAATAAATTTTAATTTTAAAAATGTCCAACTTTGACGATGTCTATGGACTTTTAAAAATTTTTTTACTTGATCCATCAAAAGGGAACTAAAATTCACTCAATTCCCTGTGCAGGACTCAAAGAACGAAGTTCCTATGATCATTTGGAACAAAGTTATGAATTTTTTTTAAAAAAGGGCATTTTTTGGTTTTTTGCACATAACTCAGCGACTTTTCAACCAAATTAGACGATTCTTTCGGGGAAAAACCAAATTGTGGGTGTACTTTAAGGGGATAATCTCAGGTTAGGATGATCTTTTTTCGTACCCTTTAAAACCCGAACAAAAAAACACGTTTTTTCGCAAAAAAACGTCTAACTTTGGCGATGTGTACCGAGTTGGAAAAAAATTTGACAGCTGAGAATTAAAATTCATCAATTCTTTGTGTTAATTAAATCAATAATTAGTTTATTTATTGACAAAAGCTTAAAGGGTTATAAACTAATTATTGATTTAATTAACACAAAGAATTGATGAATTTTAATTCTCAGCTGTCAAAAATAATTTTCAAAAACCTTCAAAGTACGAAGTGAACATAGCAATAAGCAATATACAAATTTTCGTATGGCATTTTGCTATACCGGTGTAACATCCTTTTGACAGCTTTGTACGAAGCAAAATGCCACATCGAGCACCGTTCTTCCTGCCATGGGCATAAGCAAACCTGTAATATCGAGAAAATTTAAAAATAAAATTGAAAATTTTGTGTAACTCAAATTGTCTAAAAGATTAGAAATTTTGAAGTAAAATTTCATTCGTGAAAAAAACAAGCAATTTCGCCGAAAAACTTCCGACTTATGAGTCAAAAAATAAAAAAATGCACTTTTTTTCAAACGGCCATAACTTTGTGCCAAATCGTCGTAGGAACTTCGTTTTTTGAGCCCAGCACAGGTAATTGAACAAGTTTCAATGCCTTTTCTGTGGATCGAGCCGACAAATTTTTTTCCAACTCGGTACACATCGCCAAAGTTAGACGTTTTTTTGCGAAAAAACGTGTTTTTTGTTCGGGTTTTAAAGGGTACGAAAAAAGATCATCCTAACCTGAGATTATCCCCTTAAAGTACACCCACAATTTGGTTTTTCCCCGAAAGAATCGTCTAATTTGGTTGAAAAGTCGCTAAGTTATGTGCAAAAAACCAAAAAATGCCCTTTTTTTAAAAAAATTCATAACTTTGTTCCAAGTGATCGTAGGAACTTCGTTCTTTGAGTCCTGCACAGGGAATTGAGTGAATTTTAGTGCCCTTTTGATGGATCAAGTCAAAAAAAAATTTTAAAGTCCATAGACATCGTCAAAGTTGGACATTTTTAAAATTAAAATTTATTATTTTTCACCGGGGTGCTGGAGCGGGGCGGAAGGGGTTGCGCTAAAATTCGCAGGCATGACTTTAAAGTAGACACTTCAAAGTTTTTCGTCCACAAAGATTCATCGAAATCGATTGAAAATACGTCGAGTTATAGCGGTTTGAAAATGGTCGAAATTTCACGAATTTCAAAGTGTTTCATTTTTTTTTTCCGACAGTGTGTATATATATATACATATATATATACCGGCCGCTATATACGCCATTCCCATCCTTTTACTACCTCTGCTCGCTTTACAATTCTCTATTGAAACTAGGGAAGTTGTTTTGCCTCACCCTGTATTATAACTATAAGTAGTTGATTTCTTAACTAAACGGAGCAATCTGAAGTTAGAATGCTAAAACTGATCGTTTTTGATTGGCTGATGATCAGTTTTACACCACACAAATTTTGTAATGTAAACAAACGAATGTTCTCCATCTTGTCTCATCAGCTGTTGTCAGTGACTGTATCGAGTTTGCCCGCTCATAGGTCAAATTTAATTTTGCAGCCAAAAAATATAGTGATATTTT
Organism: Agonum fuliginosum; assembly: GCA_947534325.1. Lineage (NCBI taxonomy): Eukaryota > Metazoa > Arthropoda > Insecta > Coleoptera > Carabidae > Agonum > Agonum fuliginosum. The sequence continues at coordinate 12,386,611 of OX384038.1, read as the reverse complement.
TCTCCTATTTACACAGTGTAAATACGGCTCAGCGAGACAACTTCAGTTAAGTTAAGAAATCAACTATAGCTGAATAAAATCGTAATAAATGAATTATTATTTTGTAATTGATGGTGGTAAAAGTAATTTTTAACGTTATAGTACGGTAAATGATTTTTTACGGTAGGTACCGCAGAAAGACTCAAGGTGTCATGTCAAGTTTAAATGTTTGAAATGAGTTCTGCAGTAAGTAAGGTGCATTGTTATATTGTATGTTGTTTTCTTGCTTAGAAATAATTTGATTGCTTTTATTTATTTATTTCCATAACAAATCGTTGGTAAATAGCGATCATATAGTTCTGCAATAAATATTACAAAATTACACTTTCTAATACCGTAATGACTCCTTTACCGTACTTTAAACTGCAATCATTCACTCAAGTAAACAATGGAAATATGATATACTAATATAGAATTTAAATAGTTATTTAACTAACTAGAGTATTAATAAGGGCGATTAATAATTGAGACAATTGTCGAGATTATTAATCGCCTATTTAACACATAAGTTATAGTGACAATATTTTTCCATTGATCATATCTTTTAAATTTGGACGAAATCTAATTTTATTCCATGACAAATAATGTTAGGTTAGTAAAGTTCGGTACTGCTGAGCATCAGTTTTAGATGAATAATGTCGAAATAATCTCGTTTAATTCTGTTAAGTTTTTTTCTACAACTTAATGCTAGCTCTAATACTACGTGTGTTGAACACATTTAAAAAATCATTGATTAATAAAAATCATGCATTAATAGGGGTCATTAATGTATGATTTTTTTACATTGATGATACTCATTAAACGATCAACGAAAAAAGTATTTAAAACCTGAAATGTTGCATCGTTTTTAATTATAATTTGGTCCAATTCCGTTGAAACGGCTAATTGCAAATCTTCAATTCTTTGGTCATGAGCAGACCATAACTGTTCCAAATCATTTAAAAATGAATATTTCACGTGTAGAAATCGCAACAGTTCTTTTAAAGTATTTGCCCACAAATCCTGTTTCAGTAATGAAATAACAATAATAAAGTATTTTATAAACTTCAACTCTATTTTATGATATCAACCTCTACATTTTCGCTGCCTGTATCATTTGCAATTGCGGCTACAGATTTGTTATCTAAATCTAATACCCATCTACTTTCTAGCACATTTGAAACTGACGACAACAATCTTTTTAAATTTAAAAACGGATTTTCTTTAGATTTATCCATTTGATTACTAGATGTTTCGTACTGATTGCACAGACATTTTGCACAATTTGCTGTAAATGAAATAATGGTTATTCATAAAATTAATGCATTATGATCCTTATTAGTCACACGAAAAGAATATTACTGTACATAATTTATAATATACCTACGTATTTATTGTTATGTAAGTGGAAAAAGGTGTCTGTTTTTTTGAAGAGTGTACATACATAATAAGAAATATGATACCTAATTTCTTAATAGTACCTATATATTGTGTATCACGTGTCGAAATAAGCATCTTACTGCGATTGTTTCATTTGCAGTACGATCTGAAGGGGAAAACATAAGCATGTAAGAAAATTTCGACAAGTGTTGCACACTTTTTCTACAACTGTATATTTACTTACATTTTAATTAATTCACCTGTACTATAATGACATGTCACTATGACATATTAACATTATTTATTTTTGATGAATAACGCAGTATCATAGCAACAGATAGGAAACATGCATGTTTAAATCATTACGATGCAATGCTTTTTCGTTTAACATTCCCACACGGCCGTTCTACTGTTTGTAAGATGACATTTTCGAAAAGTGCGAAGAAAAAGTATTTTCCCATGACCATATACGAAACTAACAGATTCCATATAGTTACCTAACTACGAAAATAAACATTATCATACACCCAGTCAACTCAACTTTTTTGTTTTGCCAGATAAATTGCATTATTCCATTAAAAATTGACAAACATGACGTTTAAACTAATTTATCCACATAAATTAAAATAGGTAGGTAGTAGTTTTGTTGTATATCTGATCTGGTATCATTTGGCTTATTTATTTTTACTTAAAGTTCAAATTATGATAATAACAGTTCATATCAAAATAAATTGATGAATAAAAACCTTTCCTTCGACCATATACGAAACTAACAGTTTCCATTCATTTAACTAGCTACGAAAATAAACAATATTATATATCTGTTCAACCCGTTCGATATGTTATCGAATAGGATTTATCACCACAGTTTCAATTTTTGTTTCACCTTTTTTGTCATTGTCGTGATAAATTTGCATTATTCCATAAAAATGGACAAACACGACATTAAAAGTGATTATCCACATAAATTAAAGTAGTATAACATTCTCACTCTCACGATATCAATCACTTTCCGCGCCCATTATGTAATATACTATATTATAGTAAAATCTCGCCAGAAAGTGTATATCGAATGCTCGTGAGATTTCCGAACTCGGCAAGCCTCATGCGTCAATATTCTCATTCACACAATATCATTCACTTTCCTCACTCATTATGTAGGTAATTTACTATTATGCTTACGCACAGAAAATAATGTATTTTGCACAATATAAATGCTTAAGAAACAGGAAGCAGGTAAATACAGTTTTCACATAAATGAAATATTCTCGCAGTATGTTCCATGTTCCTACAATTCCACAAATTTCCTTGTATTCAAAATTCAAATTATAAACACCGTATCATTGTGGAAGAATGATATTATTTTGTGAGAAATTAACCCGGTGTCATAGTAACCGAAAACAAATTCCTTCATATCTTTGTTCAATAAAGACGTTTATTGATTGCATTGTTTACAATCCATAAAGTTTCAGTTTATTGGACGAGTAACGTACAATAGCAATACTATCAATGTCACGTCAATACAAAAGAAAAGATAAATATTTTTAAGAATTTTAATAAATAATTATTAAATGTAATTTTTTCACTGTTTTTGGACTTTTTACCTTCCGCTTACCTGTAAAGGAAGGTATTGGAATCATGCAAAAAATCGGGTAGTGAATTTTTAGTGGATGAGCACGAATTAGGGTCCTTACAACTCATTTTTTATAGTTTCACGATGATGTCTGTGTGTATGTGTGTGTGTATATGTATGTATGTGTATGTATGTGTATGTATGTATGTGTATGTATGTGTATGTATGTGTATGTATGTGTATGTATGTGTATGTATGTGTATGTATGTGTATGTATGTGTATGTATGTGTATGTATGTGTATGTATGTGTATGTATGTGTATGTATGTGTATGTATGTGTATGTATGTGTATGTATGTGTATGTATGTGTATGTATGTGTATGTATGTGTATGTATGTGTATGTATGTGTATGTATGTGTATGTATGTGTATGTATGTGTATGTATGTGTATGTATGTGTATGTATGTGTATGTATGTGTATGTATGTGTATGTATGTGTATGTATGTATATCTATGTGTATGTATGTGTATCTATGTGTATGTGTATGTGTATGTGTATGTGTATGTGTATGTGTATGTGTATGTGTATGTGTATGTGTATGTGTATGTGTATGTGTATGTGTATGTGTATGTGTATGTGTATGTGTATGTGTATGTGTATGTGTATGTGTATGTGTATGTGTATGTGTATGTGTATGTGTATGTGTATGTGTATGTGTATGTGTATGTGTATGTGTATGTGTATGTGTATGTGTATGTGTATGTGTATGTGTATGTGTATGTGTATGTGTATGTGTGTGTGTGTGTGTGTGTGTGTGTGTGTGTGTGTGTGTGTGTGTGTGTGTGTGTTTGTGTGCTCAAGGCCGGGTGTTTGATATTTGGTATTTAACATTTGTATATAAATTGGAAGAACTCATTAGATTTTGGTACAAATATCTTCATCGGAAGTGATATTTTTTGAAGATTGAAAAGGTTAATTGTCAAAATTGTATATAAATTTGGAAAAATATAGTATTTATTTGTAATAAGAATAAGAGGAAAAGTTATTTGCAACTTACGTTATAAAAAAATTGTCTTTAACTGGTAGCATTAAAGAACTGCAGTAAAATTTAAAAAATAAATTTATCAAATAAAACGAAGATATCTTGTAATCCATGATCGGTTGATTTTTGTTTCTGCGTAAAAAATATTGACAGGTGAGACGGGTCACAAGTTGACATACTAGCGTTATAAGTCCTAAGTAAGATATTAAATGTAGTAATTGAACGGAGGATGACTTCAACACAGCAGAGTTTTCCTGTGAATGAATCTTTTTATTCAGGTGATGCAAATTTCTGTGTTTGAATATTTTATGCCCGGTTTCATAAACGTTTGTTAAATTTTAACAGACTGTTAAACTGTTTAGCACATTGTTATATATGAAAAATCGTTTCATCAACAGATGTTAACTTTAACATCGGGGTAAATAGTTTGCTAATTTAGCAGGTGCTCTGAGCTCATGTTAAATATTTAACTCGTTGTTATTTTATGACAGATATCAAAATGTTAAATGAGTACAAAAATATATATTTAATTAAAAGTAAATAAATATTATTTTCTGAACAATTAGTGGTTAATAAGAGTTCAAATATGATTTCTAATTTTGAAGACAATGTTTTTTGGCAAATTTATTTCATTTGTATAATGAGATGCACTGAACATAAAATGATATAAGAACCGTGCTTAACAGAAATCGTCCTATTTATTGATTCTATAAACCAATTATTGTTTACACTTAGCTTTTATGCAATGTGTGCATTTCAAACTGTACCTACTAGTACCTATTTCCTATTATTATAAGATGTAGTTAACGCATCATATTTGTACTCTCCTTAAACCGTTGTTCTTCAAAATACGAATGCACGAAGAAATTAATTAAAATGAAATTTTAAGATAATATTTTTTCTGAATAGTAGACTTTTACGAAGTATTAGCTTCGTTGAACTGTACTCACATTCCTATTCAATCTCATGGGTACTTTTCTATAATCCTTTATGTACTGGTGATTTGTAATGTAGTAGCACGTTGGTCAGGCTCTGTACTCGATAGCACAATATTTAATGATTCGCCAGTGAGAATTGATGTGGAAAGAGCTTTATTTTCAAGATTATTATATTCCGGGGAAGGTGCGTACTTGTAAAAATTATCTACTAACTTCGGTACTAAATCCTCTGCCATCGACATGCTGCGAAACAAACTGAAAACTGACAAAAGATCTCATATTGTATACTATTCTGTTCTGTCAAAACACAATGTTCAGTTTTCAGTTCACTGTTGCAAGTTGCGGCTTTCTTTATTCTGGGCAGTGCTGAAACTGCTTGCTATTTGTTGCGCATACGTTTGCGCACAATACTGCGAGCAGTTGATCCGTCTCTAGCATATCCAGTACCAGCAGCAGCCTCATACGAATAAGTGCACTTTTTTCTGACAGCCTGTACTTATTTGATATTGTCGTCCTTTTACATGTGGTATAAAATAATGTCAAATCACAACAATCAAAATATTAATATACATGAATGAATACAGCTGAAAGTTACCAAATAAAAACGAAATATAACTAATAAAAATTTAACATGTTTGTTAACTAACATCTTGATTATAACAGTTTGTTTGTTTCATGAAACACATTCAAAATTTAACAGGCTGCTATTTTTACATCGTTGTTAACTAACACGAGATTTAACATTTCGTTTATGAAACCCGGCATTAGATTTTTATTTGTATATTTTAAATGGGCACCGGATTGTACGTATACATTTCTGTTTAAAATCTAGATATGGCGGAAGGTTGTGTGATGGCCACGTCAGATTTTTTGAGACATTATTCCGAGCATTGCAATGACCAACACATATTTAACATTTTTAAATCATAACAATATTGAAAACAAAAGCAAAACAAGCACATTTAGAATCAAGCCATAAATTGTAATATTTAACATAATTTTAAGAGAAATTCTTTTCCAGAAAGTCGAACGTAAGATATTGTATAGAACCCCTGCACAAAATTTTCTATTTATAAGCCTTGCTTGCTGCGCTCGCTTCGCCGTAAACTTCGGCTCGTTCAATAAAGTCTTAATATATTGTACTTGTTACATAAATAACTATTACCTATAGTAAAGTCGATATAGTGTGAAAATTTTTATACGACATGACATAAAGATTATGAAATTCGTCGGTATACATGCTCGTTCTTTTAACTTTTTTTCGTCCTGATGCCTTATGCATTTATCGAGCTAGTATACTATTTCAACAGCCAGTATTGCAAAATTTACTACATATTTCCCCTAGCGGGAATGGAAACTTCCAAATTAATGCTGTGAATTGAATATCAATGACGTAAACTAAGTAAATTTTATTTCCGAAAAGTAAGTTTATAAAAAATACACAAATACACTACGTTGTTAAAAAATGTTCAAGAAATATTGGTAATCTTATAACAGTAATAAATTCACTTTGAATTTATTCCTTCTTCTTTTTTGAAAATTTTAAAGTTAGTGGAAAAGGTACAAGATGTAAATTGTTTATTGATATAGTGCTTTGAAAAACAAGAATAATAACGAGTAGGTATAATAGAAGAAAATCGCATGACACAAATAACAGCCAATGGAAGAATTGATTACAATAATAGTAACCATGGTTATATAAAAATTTTGCGGATGTAAAGTTGAATAACTTGTTTAAAAATTATCAAAAAAAATTAAATAAAACTTTATATTAAACTATGCACATTTCTACGTTATTGTATAGAATTTCAATTTTTTAAATGTACTCGTATATATGTAGAAATAACAAAAATTTATAGCAAAAATGAGCTATGATTTTGACACATTTTTAGAAACTGTTACAGTAGCAAATAACTTTACTAAGCTTATAACTATACTATACCAAAATCTGATTTTTTTGCATGATGTATATTGACAGTAGACGTCATTAAAGTTAACAGTTTCTAAAAATGTGTCCAATCATAGCTCATTTTTGCTATATATTGTTGTTATTTCTACACATATACATTTAAAAATTTGAAATTCTATACAATAACGTAGAAATGTGCATAGGTAATTTAGTATAAAGTTTTATTTAAATTTTTTGGATTATTTTTAAACAAGTTATTCAACTTTACATCCGAGTGACTATACTTATTACTCCGATAGTAGTAGCTTGAGTACCTAACTTATCTGAAATTAATAAGTGGAAACTTTTATGTCATTATGTCACTTTTACATTCAATTAAAAATTGGTTAAATTTTTATTTTGAGAGTAAATAAGCAATTAATAAGGTAAATAATACCTATTTATTAATGTTAAATACAAATTTACTGAATATTTCAAGTTAGTCCAGGAATTATAAAAAAATAGGGGAAAAAAATGATAGACAGCTGAATGTTGGTATATACGCTCATAATGGCTTCTAGTTTAACATACTAAAAGTCCTAAACGATATCGCGTGTGCTTCCATTGCTACGACCTTGTAAAGACCTTGAGAATGAGATTTTTGCATATAACTCACGAACGGTGACACCGATTAAAAACTTTTTTTACGAAAATGTTTGTAATTTAATGTACTACAAAAAGGCCCTTATCAATTTTATCGTCAGTTTATTTATTTCTCTCAAAATCGGGAAAAGGCTAATCACCGTTTTGGAATCGTTGAGAGCCCGTGAATTAGACTGCCGGTTTCAGAAAAATAGTTGCCATTTATGAATGGAATATATTATAGACTTCCGGTTTGCGGCATTCAATTCCTTGCATATTTTTGTATTAGATGTGTTTATTTTTTTACTTCATCCGGCTTTGGTTTAGCCGGAATTTTAAGTTATTTTAATTTTAGTATATTACTAATTTTTTCATTTATTATGTTTAATCGAGTGTTATTTCTGAACGAATAAAAATACTGACTTCCGGTTTTCGGCATTAGATTCCTTGAACATTTCTCTATCGAATACATTATACTAAAAATGTTGAATCATCTTCGTTTAGCCGAAATCTAATGATATTCTTTAAGAGAACACACGGATATTATTGAATTTTTTTTAATTTGTTGTGTTTAAACATGTGTAATTTCTGAACGAATAAAAATATCAACTTCCGGTTTTCAGCATTCGATTCCTTGAACATTTCTCTATTAAATACATTATACCAAAAATTTTGAAACATCTTCGTTTAGCCGAAATCTAATGATTTTCTTTAAGAGAGCACAGGAAATTATAGAAATATTTTGTTTATTTGTCATGTTTGAACAAGTGTAAGTTCTGAACGAATAAAAATACAGACTTCTGGTTTTCAGCATAACTATAATAATCTTGTTATGCATACAGAAATGCACACTTTACCAATTTATCTGTTGCTATAATAGTCCAGTCAAATTAGAGTTTCACCTCGGAATGAGAGATAATAAGCTGGAAACTCGTATACACCTTCATTTTGGCGTTCTAAAAGTTGTCTCAAAAGTCTCATAAAATCTCGTGTCTGCGTCGTACGTTATTCGAGGTCAAAGGTCACAAAACTCGGTTTTTCGGGATTGTCTAGGTTTTTATAGCTCCAATGATGTTAACCTATTATAAAAATTGTAGAGAATAAAATTTCCTACAACTTTGGTATTAAAAAAAAATTTCTCAGATCAATAGTTCAAAAGTTACGGCCGGAAGAAAAAGTAACGCTTTTAAAAAATTTAATTATGGCATTACTTTATGTCATAATATACAAAAACGACTGTAACTTTTCAACACATTAAAATATTGACTTCCGGTCTGAAGCATTCAATTCTTAAGACTATTTTCAATCTACAATACAATTTTTAAAATTTTGGAGATTACAAGTTTAGCCAAAATTTAAACAAAAAAAATAATTATTTTTTTGTATTTTCTTAAATTATTATGTTTAATCAGCTCTAATTTCTGAATGAATCGAGATATCAACTTTGGGTTTTCAGCATTGAATTCCTGAGACTTTTTTCTATAAGGTACATTATTTCAAAAATGGTTTAAAGAACTTTGTTGACCTGAAATTTTAAGTTTTTCTCCGAGAGAATATAGTGAAATTTTAATTTTGTTATAAATTATTGTATTTAATCAGCTCTAATTTCTGAACTAATTAAGATATCGACTTCCGGATTCCAGCATTGGATTTCTGGGACGTTTTTCTATAAGAAACAATATTTTTTAAATCTTTTAAAGGTATGTGATGACCTAAAATTTAAAGTAATTTATAACAAAGCTAAAATTTCACTATATTCTCTCGGAGAAAAACTTAAAATTTCAGGTTACCAAAGTTTTTTTAACCATTTTTGAAATAATGTACCTTATAGCAAAAAGTCTCAGGAATTCAATGCTGAAAACCGAAAGTTGATATCTTGATTCATTCTGAAATTAGAGCTGATTAAACACAATAATTTAAGAAAATACAAAAAAATTATTATTATTTATGTTTAAATTTTGGCTAAACTAGGACCTCCAAAATTTTAAAAATTGTATTGTAGATTGAAAATAGTCTTAAGAATTGAATGCTTCAGACCGGAAGTCAATATTTTAATGTGTTGAAAAGTTACAGTCGTTTTTGTATATTATGACATAAAGTAATGCCATAATTAAATTTTTTAAAAGCGTTCCTTTTTCTTTCGGCCGTAACTTTTGAACTATTGATCGGAGAAATTTTTTTTTTAATACCAAAGTTGTAGGAAATTTTATTCTCTACAATTTTTATAAAAGGTTAACATCATTGGAGCTATAGAAACCTAGATAATATCGAAAAACCGAGTTTTGTGACCTTTGACCGCGAATAACTTACGACGCAGACACGAGATTTTATGAGACTTTTGAGACAACTTTTAGAACGCAAAAATGAAGGTGTATACGAGTTTCCAGCTTATTATCTCTCATTCCGAGGTTGAGCCCATTTTTTTGCTAAAATGACTGGACTATAATACCGCGATATTCATTAGAATAAGTAATGTTAGTGTGTCAAAATTAAATTCAGAAAACTAAATTTTAAGTAGATAATTTTTTTATAAATTATTATATTTATACTTAATAGTAAAATTATACGTCTATTTTAATATTTAAGGAAAATTACCTAAATCATCGATTATACTATTTGTTTTATTAAACCAAATAAGGTCTTCAGGCTCTACTATAGGTGGAGGTTCCTTAAGACGATCTATATATTCATCACACATTTTCAATAATTTCAATATTGAATTATCTTTATGCTCATTGAGAAATTTATTTATTTCTTCTTCCGATACATTATGTGATCTACAAAAATAATTAAATATAATTTATTCTTATTTTATTTATCTTTATTCAACTCAAATGCCAATATCGCTTAGCTGTTGAAATTTTCTTCATATTAAAAATATCAATCGAAAAGGAGCATAAAGGCTGTAAAATATTCAATAAATTTGTTTATTGTAACATTAGGAATTAAATGTAGTGTGAATACTACCCAAAATAAAAGTGCCAGTTTTATTTTCTACTTGTATCTCGTACAGTGGCGCAGCCAAGGGGGGGCTATAGCCCTCCCCCCCCTGGCACATGACATGCATTTATATTTACATTATACACTGGCGGAAAAAAATGAAACACTTGAAATTCGTAAAAATATCGACCATTTTCAAATCGCCATAACTCGGTGTATTTTCAATCGATTTCGATGAATGAATGACTTTAAGTCATGCATGCAAACTTAAGCGCTACCCCTTCCGTCTCCCTCCAGCATCCATGTGAAAAAGCAAAATTTTTAATTTTAAAAATGTCCAACTTTGACAATGTGTACGGAGTTTAAACATTTTTTTTGACTTGATCCACCAAAAGGGCACTAAAATTTGTTCAATTCCCTGTGCAGGACTTAAAGAACGAAGTTCCTATATGATGATTTGGTACAAAGTTATAATTTTTTTTAAAAAGGGCATTTTTTTGTTTTTCGCACATAACTCAGCGACTTTTCAACCAAATTAGACGATTTTTTCGAGGAAATAACCCAGATCTCTTTTCGTACCCTTCAAAACCCGAACAAAAAAAACACGTTTTTGGGCAAAAACACGTCCAACTTTGGCCATGTGTATTAAGTTGGAAAAAATTTGTCGAGTCGATCCACAGAAAAGGAATTGAAATTTGTTCAATTACCTGTGCAGGACTCAAATAACGAAGTTCCTACTACGATTTAGCACAAAGTTATGGCTTATGGGCGTTTGAAAAAAGGGCATTTTTTGACTCTTAAGTCGGAAGTTTTTTGACGAAATTGTTTTTTTTTTCACGAATGAAATTTTCTTTCAAAATTTCTAATATTTTAGGCAATTTGAGTTATTCACACGAAATATCCAATTTCATTTTTAAAGAAGTAAGCAAATCTCAGGAGTTTAAAGTTTAAATTTTCTCGATATTGAAGGTCTGCTTACAGGTCTGTAAACTTTAAACTCGTGAGATTTGCTTATTATCCTCGGCGACTTTTACTGTGAGCCAAGGAGCCAAAAGGAATTTATTTTTTGTGAATACCTTTACTTTTGTTTTATATACCTGTGATTTTCTTTAAGGTTTAAGAATAATTTTTGAGTTACATGAATGATAGAAATAATAATATTAAGTACTCGTAATTTTGATTTTGTTAGCCCCCCCCCCCCCCTTGGAAAAATCCTGGCTGCGCCACTGATCTCGTATGACGTGTTGCATTATTTTTTTGTGCTCAATATTAGGAATTGAATTTTTTATTACAGTTGGCATTTGAGTTTATAAGTATTATTATATAATTATTATTTACTTCAGGCGTGTTACAATGTCTTCTATGCATATATCTTTCCAATCTTCCGAATATATTGTTACATTGTATATCATTAATTTAATATCATTACTATAAATTACCAATAAATCCGTGTGTAACTCTTTATAATTACGTAAATTTGTAAGAATTGTTTGATTTATGTGCTATAATGTTAATCGGAAACATTAAGTTTTCAAATTATTTTAATTACTTAATACAACATACTAATATTTGATTTTCAAAGAATAGTTGTATTTCGTATGGAATCTTATAAGAACACTTCTCCATTTTGTCGTAAAATTCTTTTAAAATTATTTTAAATTTATCAGATCTGTACTTTTCAATATCTTTTAAATCTTCATAAAATTGATCAATGAGATTTCTTCCCTTTTCCAGCAAGTTTTCACAAAATAATTTAGACTTGTTAAATTTAGCCTTCTCAAAATGAAATTTCTAAAACATAAAATGAGGAAATAACTTAAGTAATTCTAAAAATAATTTGTACTATTGAGTACATACTTCAGTTTGAAATACAGTTAAATTTTCTATATTTTCAGTGCCAGATTTTTTGAACAAATTTAACTCACTTTTTAATACATTTGACTTTAATCTAATATCAGTTTCTATTTCTTTATTTATAATATCTAAATTCTTTTGGAGTTCCAATGTATAATCGTCATATTGTGTTTTAAGTCGCTCAATTAAGTTTTTAATTATTTCGGAAGACCTTTTAGTTTCTATATAACAAGAGATATTAGTTTAGATTAAATTAATAATAATAATAATAATAATAATTATAATAATAATAATACGGACCCTTACAACCAAATTCAGAATCGGGTAAACCTATAATTTCCCAATTTTCCTGGGTTTTAATAGAAGTTTGAATTGCCGGTGTATTAAATTTTCTATATATTTCTGAAGTCATTTTGATACTTCTTTTTTAAAATGACAATAATATATTAATCAAATATCCTTTGTTTATTTTTATAAATAATACAATCTTTGATACATTTAAATATTTATTTCAAACATTAGTTTCTAAATTTTAGTACTGTAGTGCCATCTGTTATTGAATTTCCTTACCAAAGAGAACTACGCAGTCGTTAAGTAAGGGTTTTATGAATTATTGTTAAGAATAATAATTACGAGATTAAAAGTAAAAATAAATACTTTCTGCTTATAAATAACATGCGTACAATAAGTATATTATTATGTTACAGAAATAATAATATTTCTTCTGTTATAAATTATGTTCTTTAACGTTTTACGCGTTAAAACTAATCTACATTAATAAATTATTTAAGTGTTGTCAGTTATATTTGCTATATTTAGAACTCTTGGAACTCTTTAAAAATATTATCTAAAATTAAGTTATTTTAAAGCACTTATAATATTAAGTTGGTAGTTAGTAAGTTAGTTCCTGTTTTTGTTTGATGGGTTGGGTGCCTTGCCTATCTTCTCATGAGTTAAGTTCATAAGTTGTCAAATGTCAAAATATAAAAATTACAGTGAATAAACTACAAATATGTTTAAAAATACATTCCAGAGCGGATTTTTGTCAATATTATATAGTGTTGGAAGCAAACCATTACAAATTTGGGATAAAAAAGTTAAAAATGGTCACATAAAACGAATCACAGACGAAGACATACAATCTTTAGTAATAGAAATTGTAGGATGCAATGTAAGCACCACATACATTACTTGCCCGGTAGATCCGAAAAAGACATTGGGTATTAAATTACCATTTTTAGTCATGATTGTTAAGAATATGAAGAAATATTTTACATTTGAAGTACAGGTACAAGCATAACCTATCTTATAGTGTGAAAGTATTTACAATTTAATATTATTGTAACATTTTATAGATTCTAGACGACAAAAACGTACGTAGACGTTTTAGAGCAAGTAATTACCAATCTACAACCCGAGTTAAACCATTTATTTGCACAATGCCGATGCGGTTAGATGATGGTTGGAATCAAATTCAATTCAATGTTGCTGATTTCACTCGTCGTGCGTATGGAACGAATTATGTTGAAACTCTTCGTGTGCAAGTCCATGCAAACTGTAGAATTCGAAGAGTCTATTTCTCTGACAGACTATACTCTGAAGATGAATTACCGGCCGAATTCAAACTGTTCCTGCCTATTCAGAATAAAACAAAGTCATCAATAGTTGCTACATAACAGAAAAATGCTCAATATATTAGATATAACTTCAACTGATCTCGTCTTTGGTCTGTAATGCACGAACTAAGTGACAGTACACATATAATTATTAAAATTGATGTCACTTGCTCCATTAAACATATAAATTGTAATTTTGTAATATTATGAATTTAAATAAATAGTGTTTATGCACCCAATCGTGTCGGTAAATAATATTAACTGATGCGTATATCAATATTGGTGTATTTTCTGAAAGTATGCCTTATTCATGTGTCTTTTCACTTGTAATGAATAAAAAATACAATAAATTATTATGTAGGTAAACGAATGTTTTATTTATATTACATTTTTATAGAAGTAATTTATAACCATATTAAGTAAAATAAATAACCATTACACCTAAATGGTTATAAAACATAAAAGATCAGTGTAGTAGATATAAAAGTTTGTACTTCACAAATTTAAACTCAGATTTACTATAAAATCACTTATATTTAAAATAAAATGATCTAAGTAGCCCTTTTAAGTAACATAAATTAATAATCATTGTAGCATCTATTCTAAGAAAATTATTATGAACTTATTTTTACATTGTATGACTAGACAATGTTCTATATCATTACTAAATACTGAAAGTAACAAAGGTACAATTTTTCAAATGAACAATGAGTATCACAATAATTAAAATTATATAGAGAGATTGTCGTTACTGCTGGTTATTATTGCTCTTATTTGGAAACAGACTAGAATAGTTCATGGAACCTCTATCTTTTGTGTATGAGTGACTGTATATTATAGGAGGCCTTGTGCTACTAACGTAACCATATTCTGCTGGTTTGTGTTTTATTTCCACGCTTGCAGGTTGTCCCTGTCTTTCTATCTTGTTTGGTAAAGGTACCTAAAAATTTATATCAATTTTGTAGATTTTGTGCTAAAGAAAAGAAAGTTATATTATTAAGCTTTAAGCTTGATTAAAAAGCGTGAAATATAAATGAAATTGTGTATTTTAGTATTTTAAAAGCATATACGTAGTTAGCAAAAGAATTCATGTTTCATAATAATATTTTCAAAACAAAAAGTTACCACACAAATCATAGAATAATATGTGAAATATATTTCTATTAAAAAAAAATATTTCATTTCTAAAAAAAATTAAATATCAAGCTGTTTTATAAAATATAAAATTTTGCTGGTAACTAACCAATTAATTTTAGAGGAAAATTGTAAATAAAAAACTTGTACAGAATTAAAAAACTTCACAATATGAAACAGCGTCGATCATATTGCTTTGTTAGTTCTCGAGAAAAACGCAACAGAAAATCGCCAATTATAGCATTTTTTCGAATTACTATGGAACAAGTAGTGGATTTTTAGTTTTTAAATATACCTACTTTCCTTTCTGTATTTAGATACACTATTATCCCTAGTTCAAATGCCCAATTTCTTTTGTCTTTTTCTGGAAAATTAACAAAGCAATAAGATCGGATGTGGCCTCATATTGTGTAGTTTTTAATTTTGAACAAGTTTTGTATAGGTACCGTCATTTGGAGCAATATTGAACACGCGGGGTTTTATTGAACAATGAGTTTTAAATTTATATTTCGCACTATAGGTAACTGATATGTAGATAGCTTTATGTTAGTTACAAAATTTTGTAGTTGTCAGCACATGACAACGTGATTGAAAAGTGAAAGAAATGGTAAGTTCTCTTTAAAAATATTTGTTTATTTGATAAAAAAAAAAAACACAGTAAAATTTTAAAACTTGACAAAACCGCCCTGTTTCTCGCCTGCTATTTATTTTACAGAGTAGTTTCTATGAAAGAAATTTTAGTAGGTACATAATATCCCTTATGTGATATTTTATACAAATAAACAGAGAATTTTCCCATAATGCGCGTTTTTCATTATTTAGCCATGCAGCTCTTCCTGATCGTAGAAATTTTTTTTAATAGAATCGATCAATAAAGGTCTCTGTTTAAGGATATGTCAAACACAACAATTTAGCTCACGTGTATCATTTTTAAAAACATGCGTTTATTATAACCCCAAATCCCGGGTTATATTGAACGTCATTAAAACAAAAATGAAGCACTTTATATAATTTTTTTTACTACATATATCTGAATCTGATAACAAACCCCTTTCATATAAAAAATTCAGATTCAAAATATCTTTACACACCGAGGAGATATACCCAAAAATGCTCAATACTCGTTTAATATAGCCCCAAATGACGGTACTCAACTTTCATCTAACATGAAAAGTTAAGTAAGTACAGCAAAATTTAAAAATATCATTGTTTTTCCTATAATGACAGATTTCAAGTAGACACCCGGTAGAATGACCTAGAAACAGTAAAACAGAAGTAATAGGTAGGTAATCATGAAAAATAAATTTTTGCTTGCATGGCTTCTCAAAGTTTTTTTTATATAGAAAAATTTAATTCAAAAGTTTTTTTTTTACAAAATAACTAACAAAAATGTACTGTTTAATATATTTTTTTAATAATAAGCATCAAAATATATTTCTGAAAAATTACTTTTATTTTATTTATAAAAATGTTACAATTAATTCTCCTGTTTTTCATTTTTTCTGGGACACTCAGTATCTACGTATTATTTAAAATGAAACTGTATACTATGAACAGGTATTTGAAGCGAAAAAAAAATTGATAAATGCAAATAAACTATAAGCACATTATCACTGCAAATTGTGTATGAAAGGTAAGAATTATTGAAATGCGTATGAACAGATGCGATGCAGTGCAACAACTAATTTTATAGTCACACCTTGCGCTTTCGTGGAATGCAACGACATTTAAAATGTTTCTTATGCTTTTTATGTTTGCCCAAATGCTTTTCCCTGCGACTTTTAATCTTGCTCTCCCGAGTAAATTTCTGTATAACTCTAACCTGTTCAGAACCATTATTTTGGCCTAAATGCTGGGATGGGTCTGCATTTTTATAATTTTCAGTTGTCGTGGACGCCAGCAAACTGTGGATAAAGAGTATTCGATCTAAATCTTGATAATGTTAAATGGATGTCGGTAACAAATTTTAAATAAAACCAAATTTTTATTTATTAGAAAAAAATAAAAATATGTAATTTAATTAAAACAACGTTACTGGAATTTAGCCAAATTTTATTTAGAACAACTGTCATCGTTTATTAATTTATTAATTAACTATATTTTTTAACGGTTTGTTATGTACTGGCGATCTTTTGTGATAGTGTGGATGTCTTAAATTGTTATTTATTTTATTTATTATGATTCATCGAAACATTTTCGTAAATAATTGACGCTACTCTCTCGAAGATAATCCCCGTGGGATTCAAACGTTGAGAGTTGTTTTTAAATAAAATATAACTGAATTCCAGTAACATTGTTGTAATTTATAAACCAACCAGCCAGAAAATTCATTTATTCATATATAATTTAGTGTATTATACAACAAACACATGTATCTATCTAATAATATAATATAACGAAGCAATTATGTTCAACCAACAATTGTATTTTTAGTTTTAAGCACTAAAAATGATGCTGTCTGTTATATTGTCAAAATATTTTATTTTCAGTACTGCTTTATAACAATTTTGTGAATTTTGGAATTCGAGTTTTATTATTTCTACAACATATTAAACCCATAAAACTTATTTACATAGTTATAGCATCAATAAAAAGAAACAAAAAAGAATATGCAATTCTCAATATCAATAATAGTCCATAGGTATAGTGTATAGTACCTTTTTATAATAGAGCTTTATGAATCAGATAATGTATCAGTAATGGTATTGAGATATTTTTATTTCCGTGCTAGTTCAAGTATAGTTTTATTTTATTAGAAGTTCAATGTAAGTCAATTTTACGATAGATTAAGCTTATCCTCGAACTTAACATTGCAACACAAACTGCTACAAGGCCAGTTATTGTAAAATAAGTACCTACTTTTTAGTGTAAATTTTTTTCTGCACTATCTGCAATGTTTATATACTATGTAAATTAATTACAATGTTGCTAATATAATATCTGTTTTAAAATAAACATGATGATAGTAACATTTCATTGAAGAATAATTCTAAATATGTGTATGATCTGTGATGTTCTATTCTAAGTTTATTAGATATAACATCAGAGCATTAAAAATTGCGCATACATGATAGCTTTGATTTTCTTTGTATTGGTTAGAATTACTCATATTATTGTATCGTTGTTATCATTTATTTTTAAGTGTTTTACTTTAGTTTTATAGCTTATGCATTTATTCTTTTTGCAGTCATGATTAATAGTTGAAATCGGCCGTTGCTAATTGGCCGGGCTAAACTTAATATAATAAAATGAAATTAGTATAATTTGCCTTTTATGTGTTATATTTGGTTGTATGCTTTGGTATATTTATATATTTTTCTTTCTTTTATTTTATTTGTAATTGGTTCTAGAGAATTTATGAACCAAATTTCGGTAATAGTATATACTAGCTGTATGTATTTTCCGGACTTGTTTTGAATAATGGAAAGTCTAGAAAATCATCGAAATTAATAATTTACCAATAACTCGATTGGATTTTTTTTAATATTACGCATTATCTGCTATAGTATTTCAGCAGCGTTACATCCTTATTTTTTAAGAAACAACTTATTTTAAATAAAAATATAATAAAATTTTGGATCTTAATTTTTTATAAAATTTTGCAAATTTAAAATCGTACCACTGTTGAGTATAGAAAATCACATGACACCAATAACAGCCAATGGAAGAATTGATTGCAATAATAGTAACCCACTTGACAAAATAAAATCCCCTGAACATTTCAAGAATGTGAACATCCCGCTTTGTTACTTGCTATCTTTGCCCATTAACATCCTATTATTATTAATTAATGTCCGTCTTTCGTTACATTATCTATATAACATCCCAATGTTAGTAATTTGGTAATAATATCCCAATTGTGTATCCTATGTAATTTTCTTAGATGTTTGTATTGAGTATGTAATTTTTGATCGTACTTAGAATGTGGCTATGATAGATTTGACTTACGCAATATCGCTTAAAGTACAAGAATAAGATATTTTTAAACATCCTATGAACGATTCATGTCAAGTACGAACCATGGTTATATAAAAATTTAGGAGAAATTTTTTATTTGTAGCTTGAGGAATGAAATTAAGGCCTACCGCGCACTAGCGATTTTAAAGTTGACCAATTTAAAAGTTGCTCAACTAAAAAAGTGTTACCTACTATAACTGTGAACTCCGCGCACTATCGTATAGATAGTTGCCGTGTTCTTATACTTGCAAGTTATTACCTTTATCTTGTACAAGATGAATGTTATTGAAGTAGCATGGCTTTGTGCACTAATTATTAATTTTTTAGTTGCACTGATTCAATAGTTGTCTGTGCGCGCTACCTCATATAATTCAATGTGTTTTATTTTGGTGATTTTTTAGTTGTCGCAACAAAATCGTTAGTGCGTGGTAGGTTCAATAAGCGGAAACTTATTTATGTCAGTTTAACAATAAATTAAAAATTGGTTAAATTGTCATTTTGACTGTAAAAAAAACAAATAATAAGATAAATAAAATAATACATATTTAATTATGTTAAATACAAATTTAGTAAATACTTCAAGTTTCTATTGTATAAAGAAATCAAAAATAGAGCGGCGGTGTCATTGCGATTTTTGTACTGAATTTGCACTCGTGCATTATTTCGTCCAGGAAATTTGTTAATTTGTGTGTAATTAGCTCTCGTGTACCACTCGAACTAATTAAGACGTTGTTGGAAAGCACACAAAAAAATTTCCGGGAAGAATAAATGTACATGTGATAATTTTTCTAAATAATTGTTTTTACCTAAATCAAGTTATTAGTAAACTACGAACTCTGTCTGTGTGAAAGTGAAGTATAGCCTTAAGACAAAAGACACAGGGGAAATTATTTTCTTTTTTACTAGTAATTTCTGACGTCAAAAGCAAAAAACGGTTGTAAGAGTAGAATCATGTAAAAGTTAAACAATTATTTATGCAAAATGATTTTCGTATTTCATATTCAAAATGTCACAATGTTCCTTCATTATACAAATATAGGCGTACCTACGTTGAAAGCAGTGCAACTTTACATTTCTAAAAAACAGTTGCTCAACTTACTTATACATCTCTTATCCCTTACATCCATTGTGAATTATTATGACTAAAACGTTATTCAGGTAATAATTTTACTGAAGTTTTAATTTGAATTAAATGTAATATATTCTTACCTAGGCAGTTCATCTAATTTTACTCTTGGCACTTTGCAGAAATGTGTCATTAAATAATGAAATGTGCATCCTTGTTTACAGCATTCTAATGTTATACTGCGTTTTGCCCGATAACCTGCAAGAAATCGTTTATTATTATTTTGTAAATATAATGATAAATCTACTATAGTGTAATAAACTCTCACGAAATACAGTTTATATGAAATGAAATAGTACAATATGCGGTAAATTGTTTTAGATAAAACTAATTTTCTTTAGAGAAATTAACATTATTTCAACAGAATTTTACGATTCTGGCTATATTGCTCAAACTTGATACTTGATTCAAGTAAACTTAAATCAAATTAAATTTGAAATCTATTTCAAATGTTGTTCGAAATTTTGTAGGTAGGTTGAACCATTTTTTTCAAATTTGTAACAATGGAGCATAATTTCGTTGTTGAAAAGGGGTTTGAATATGATGAGATTACCATTGTACTGTAGGCATAATTCCCGCATTGTGTTAGGTATAACTGAACCACATAATTTCTGCCTAACATGCATATTCCTGTAGATGTCCTCATCTGAGATAGAAGT
This sequence comes from Agonum fuliginosum, assembly GCA_947534325.1. Lineage (NCBI taxonomy): Eukaryota > Metazoa > Arthropoda > Insecta > Coleoptera > Carabidae > Agonum > Agonum fuliginosum. The sequence goes on along the minus strand of OX384038.1, from coordinate 12,365,841 downwards.
GTATGAATGTACTGGGATGCATAATATAAGGCAGAGGTGTAAACCGAAGTAGATTTGGACCTTCATATCCGAATAATCTGTAACAATAGAACAAACGGTCAAGTTAAACAAATGAGTTAATATTATGCAAATAAATATTCATACCAAATATTATTTTAGGAGCTAGGTGCTCATATAAAACACCAAATTATAAATAAATTAGTGTATTTTTTCCTGTCCTTTTATACTTTGGTCATTAATTATCATAATTTTTACCACAAATGAAATTTTACGTCAAATATTCAACAACTTCTATGAAATGATCATATTATGACGTTCATGAATATTTAAGATAATTTCACAGACAAATTTTAATTCAAGATGTAAACATTTTAAAAAGTTTCTTTATAGCATTGTATCAAACTTGTATAAAAATGTAAATATCTTTGGAAATGAAAAGGTTTCTTTTTAAAATTGTACTGTGATGAGATAAATATTGAGCAATATAATGTAGGTAAAGGAAACAGTCTTTACGTGAAATGAGGCTCAAATGTGAAATCCTTGTGGTATATATAGAGTGGCTGAAAAAGTGCATCCCTACAAATATATTGGTTTATAAACGAAGTCGTTATCGTCAACAAAGGTTGGCTGTACTCTGCACAAAACGATCTATTGTACCTATGTACTTTTATTGATCATAATTTACATGGGAAATTATACGGTGCAAAAGTTAATGGCCCCACCAGGACGCTCATTTCCAATTTGAACATTATTTCACAAATATATTTATATTTGACAAACATATAAAAAAATTACTGAACATATAATTCATGTATCCCGTGGTACGTATTTCATTAATTTGATTGGCTGAAATAAGGTAGTAAGGTGCTATCAAATCGATGATATTCTTATAACCGCATTTACATGTCAACTGTTTTGTTAATTCATTTGCTACTGTCAGTTTCTTAATCTAATATTGCTGTTTATCAAAAAAAAGACTTAAAATGAATGAACCTGATTGTATTTGGTTTTTGACAGCTACAGAAAAAATATAACCAAACATTTTGGACTCATTTATTATTCTTCCACAATATAGCATTCGTTATCTCTTTAGAAAATTGATCTCGTGCTGCGCACTCGGTCAATTTTCATCGACTAACTCATCACCGATGATATTCATAGCACTTGTTATATTACCCACGAAAAGATACCTACATTTATAACTTAAATATTGTTTTATTTCTAATAAATAAATACATCATGGAATATTAAAAAATCTCTAAGAATAAAAATTTCATAACCTACATCCTAACTCAAATAAATTTTTTAAATATTATAAACAATTTAATTATATAAAAATGCGTTAATTATTATATCTGATTTATAAATCTTTTTTTAATACAGTAATTATTAATACAATTATTACTTTATTGATTTTGCATTGGTATTTACAAAATTAAATTTAAATTTAAGAAGTCGGCACAGCAGCTGCGCATACGAAAAGCAAAATATTTGTCTCATAACATTGTGGGAGATTAAAAAACGTAAAGGTGACCTTTTAGTTTGTTTAGCAAACAATTCAAAATAGCAAGATGATGTACTACCTACTGAAATTTCTTTTTATATTTTTATTTTCTATTATTATTTATCTTGTGTTATAAATTTTAAATATCTAATGAAGTTGTGTATATTATAATCATAATGATAGTGAACAGTGGGAACCGAATTAAAAGTAGGTACATATTCAGATTCAATTGGAATCAAACGAACTTACTTTAATATAGCTTAATGGCTTCTTATACAAATATTTTAATATTATATAAGATATTATACTACACTACGTATAGTTTTAGTAATTTATTATTAATAGAAGGTACCAATTTAATTATAATTATTTATTAGCAAGTAATAATAAGTAGCTGTATTTCATTAATTATATACCTACCTAGGTACTTAATTCATTTTAAAATATTGGACCATCGCATCAAAATTGTTTTACTCTGAAGTGATAAAATCATGCTTATGAAATAAATCTTCTTCATAATGGGCTATAACACTTGTAATTCAATTAAAAATAATATTTTTTTTTCTAAAATAACGATTCAAAAAGACAAACAATGATGTCAGTTACTCGTTAGTTATTCTTAAAATTAATCTTTTTAAATATTTAATCTGCTGCAAAAGAAAATACTCCAAATTTTTATCTACAATTTTTTTTCCACAATAAGGTTATAGCGATTAACAGAGAAAATAGTAAGCTTATTAGTCATATGTTTGATTTTTTTTAAAGCAGCAAATTTATGCAAACTAGTGCAATATTTATTTCAAGATGTCGTTAACTTCTCTAGATGTAGAGAATGGTTGAAGGCATTCAGGTCAGTGCAACGTGAGAAGAAATTCGTTGAAACCATCCGACCAAACAAAGCATTGTATCGTCATATGAACAGGAAATAATTTCTCATTTACGTGCAAGCACTTTATTTATTATTCGTACATAAAAGTAACATGTATGAAATTAAACTAACCATCGATCATTATTATATGTAGCAACATTTCTTTACTTCAGCGAAACCATAAAATCTGCCCTTCGTAGAAAATGAAACTTTACTTATTGTAAAGAGGAGATGATTTTAAGAATGATGTTATTGTGTGTTGTATCTTTACATGTTAATAAAATGAGTACTATAAATTATCAAGATTTATATTTCATAAATAAAGTTGTAAAACTGATTTATATTAAAAACTTTTAATGATATCATTGTCACCATTTTATGGTGTTTGTAATGTTTTCTCATTAATAATAATTGTAGATTGTATGTACTACAATAAAATTATCAAATGATGTTAATAATGTACTTATAATAATATTATTGTCTTGTAATTTTAGATGTAGAATAATCATCATAAGTTCTTTGTCGTTTGGCATAATTAAAATTATAACGAAATTCATTTATGTGGTTAACCAGAGATGAAATTATTCGTTTTCAGTTGCATATTACATTTAGTAAAAGAAAATATTTTTAAATTACAGAATTATGACATACAAAACTAATTTATTTATCAATTAATTTAGTTAAAGTAAAACTTTTTCACAAAATATAGAATAGAAATATTTTTCATTAAATTAAATAGAAATATGAATTATTAAAGAAACACTATACCTATATATAGGTAGTTATTATTATGATACTTCATTATGGTAATTAAATGAAACATGCTTCTATCCAAGTAGAAGTGAAAACATTTAAACTGAATCGTTTTAAATTGTCAACCAAAATTGATGTAACTTTTTGTGTTCAAGAATAGAAAACTAAGTACTTAATCACAATGAGGTTATAATATAGTCGATAAAATGCATAAATTGTTCGAAAACAAGAAATAAAAGAAAATGCACATAATAAAATTTTGTTATTATAAGAAAATATAATAACTAAAACATGAAATTGTTTTATTTTACAAGTAGAATGCATACGTTAAAACTGCAGCGTTTGAAATTACCAATTAAAATGTATGTAACTTTTTATGCACAAGAATTAAAAATTAAGTAAACAGGTTTCAATAATGTCGATAAAAAGCGACAATTGTTAGAAAACAATAAAAAAGAAATTACACTACTTACAGATTTAAAACTAACAGAACAAAATCACAACCCTCACAATCACAAAGTTCTTGTCATTTATTCCTTAAACTTAAGTTCCTGAGAACTCTGTCAGGTTCAAAAGCAAAATGTCACAGCCTACTCAACAAGTCAAAGATTTGAGCGATGCAATTGAGAAAAAAGCAATAATCTTCTACTCGTGTCGACAGTTCGATATACACTCTGACCTCGTGAATATTCTACAAAAATATAATTGGCGCTAATCGGTTCAGGGAAATAAGACTCGGCTTGTCCAAACTTCAGCCACTGCACACTTTTGTTGTTTCTTGGTTATCTTATAGATGCCAGTGAACTTCATTTTTTATAAACAACATTTGTTGTCTTATTGACATAATTAATATCAATATAATCAAAATTTCCTTCTTTTGTTAATAAATGCAACGCAATTCTGGAAGTGCTTTTAGAAATTAAATTTTAAAATAATAGGACTTGAATTTTACCTAATTAGCAGTTCATTGCCTCCTTCAATGCTATTCTCAAGCGGAACTAAAATCTAATGAAGGCTAATTTATAGTTAACAAATAAAATATGCTGTTTATTAAATACAAAATCTATTTATAATTATAAATTGTAATGGATAGAATCTCAAAAATACTCTTTATTCATTCAAAGAAAATTACAAATATATAAATTTAAATAATTTTATCTTGGTCATCGGCTTATAAGATATTATTTATTTTATTAAAGGTAATAGAAATACCATCGCCTAAAATGTCAAAATTAAGAATTAAAATTAAATAATTTTAAAATTGATGAATATAATCAAATATCGCATATTTTTACATTATACATATTTTACAGTGAAATAATTAAATTAATTTAATTTATTGATAACCGGAAGCAGCGCTATTTACTGCAAAAATTTGCAATTTGATAATGTTCCCCAATTTGATGTTGATTCGTAGGCGAAGCAAAAATTTAATAGCCAATGCGTGTAATAATGTTGTTTATTTAAATTTGTTTCCAGTAATATATTATTATACATTATACGAGTATATTAAAGCACTCGTAGAGGTACAGATCTATATTTTGTATACTTATATTTTACCAAATGTGCGGTTACCAGCCGTTAACTTACGGGTACTCCTGGTTGTTAGTGCAGACTGGAGAGAGAGAATACACCATAGAGAAGTTTTATATGCATTAAAACTAAAATGTATAGATAACCATCAAGGCTGGCTTCTGGATTCGAACTTGATTTCCGGTCACATAACAGACTAGGCTATTCAGTCCAAACATAAGGTAAATTTTAAATTGATGTATTTAAAAGAAATGTGTAGTTATGAGTAATATGGAATAATAAAACACAACAAGTTGATTTAAAAGCTAAAGGAAGTGTGTCTACTGAAATGCAGATAACATTATATAAATAGTATTTTAACAGTTGATCTTCCGTTTAATCCTAAGAAATAGAATTAAATGGCTAATAAATTTAAAAATAAGTTATTGATAGCAATACAAAAATACGTGTAGACTGTTTGTTATTTATATCTCATCTCAGAAATTCTTCCTCATTAATCAATAATATAAGTTTTAAAAATGAGTGTTTATAAACAAACTTTTTCGAATGACTAACTGTTTTAAAATATCGTGTGCGTACTGCGTAACTTTGTTCGTAATTTTGGGTTGCACTAGGTAAACGATTTGATTGTGACTAATTTATTTAAAAAAATTGATATCTTGAGAAGACAAAAAAATTTATTGCTAATAAATTATATCAGAAAATAAACAGCACATTTATTATTAACTAAGCATAATATGATTATGATTATAAATTTGCAGTGGCGTGTTTTCTAATAAATATTTTAGATAGTGTTCCAAATGGTAGAAAAAGTAATATGAAAATATTTGAAAACATGTTGCGAAATAGAACAATTTTTTAATTACCTACTACACTAAAACTGAATACTTTTTGTATGTAAAGTTGTTTTTAAATTTAAACCTGGTCGGCATCAGTACCTATTTAATATCAGTGGCGTGTTTTGGTTTTATTTTTGGAAAGGGCATAACTTAACGAAGCAAAATTGTCCCGCAAGCGAAACTTTTTTGTCTTTGAATTTAAATTTCATGTTATCTTATCATTCTCATTTTAGTTTACAATAATTACTTATTCACTTAATATTTTATGCCATTATGCCCCGAATAGGGCACGATGATACCCTTAGTTAATCGCACCAATTTTTGCAACATCACTGCTCGCGCGGAGCACTTTGTGCACCAACCTTTTAAATGCATAACGTTGAATATTTTTAATTATGTATGAAATATAGAAATATTGGTGATTATTAAATAAATTAACAATATTACTATTTAAATTATGAATTTATTTATATATAGTTACAAAAATACAACAAAAAATTTAAAAATACACTTCCATCTTCATCAAAATCTATAAATACGTCGCAAGCTCTTTATTTTTCATATTTTTAGGATTTTTACCGATATAAAAAATTATAAAGTATAATTTATATATTTCAATAATTATTATAGGGCTACACTTTTATTTTTATCAATTAAAACTCGAAACTGTCAAAATATGAATTTTAATTGAACTTACATATTAAAGTACTCGCGCCGTTGAACTCCGTGCTGCAAACACGTCGATAACTCACAGATTGTTGAAGTAAATTAAAAATAATTAGGGTTACAGACAACTGGCATTATGGTGATAGGATATTGAAGACACAGCAAATTTAAAATAACAGAAAAAAGTTATACAACATTATTAACAAACGGAGCACTCACCACGCCAGAAACCAGCCAAAACATAGATTACGCCCGCCAGTCCACAGCGTTTATTGTTTTGTTAAATATAATAATCTAAAAATATTGTTGAAGCTATAAGTACAATCAACAGAATATTAATTTTTTTTTATAAAATCGAAATAAGTTAATTTGAATTTTGACAATTTTTGTTATTTTTTTTAATACAAATATCTTTTATTTTAAAACAAATTTTAAAAGTTCGATCGGTTATATTTCAGATCCAAGCTTTGTTGATAACATATTGATAATTTTTTTTACAAATATTACAGTTTCTTTTACAAATATGCGGGAACCAAAATTATTTTTCCTCTTCAAACATAAATTATTTGTTATTATTATGTTTAACAAAACAATAAACACTATATATAGAGTAGCGTGCGGAATTAATATTTTTGACTGTTTTCTGCCATGGGCAAGGGTTAAACTTTACTCAACTTAAAACACGAATTTTGATTGATGATGTTTGTTTCTACATTTCTATAGGGTTTAAGCTGTGGGAATTAAATGATTCAGTAATAATAATAACGGTGAGAGAGAAGCAAGTCCAAAGTAAAAAAAATATATATAATTTTTCTTGAGACTGGAACCTTTTACGTGCGATTTCTCAATAATTATTTCGGTGACTCATAATGTCATAATTTATATTTTTCAAATAAATATCTCAAATATCAAAGAATAACACACTTATTTGTTTTCCAAACGTGTTGGCCTGTTATGATATATTATTTTCTAATCGGTAATCGTTTAGTAGTAAATCTACTGCTGATCTTTGAATTCAATTATCTTCGATATTTCAACGATTACCTATAAATTTTAATTTTTCTCCAAATTCTACGACTTACGACTACCCATAGATTTACTACCTTAACACCGATGTGGGTACAGATAAAATGTTTCCCAATTCTAAAATGTAAGATACACTTAAAATTGGTTAGTGTTAGTGGTTATATAGGTACTCTTTGATTTCCTATGGAAGATTGGTACGAGTAGTACATGATTTACTATTTTTATTTATAAATTTGGAAAACTTACATAAAATATTTTTATTGCGCAGGCACTAACTTTCTTCTATCACAGGTGTTTTGATACTAATTTTGTATGTCCCATTTAAGAATAATTTCTGTTATTAAATTTATTAATAGTCAATTTTATTAATTTTGGACCGATTTCAAGTACGCCGTGTAAAATAAATATATAGTTCTCAACACATTCATTTATAATCTTGTAAAATTATGACAATATTATAGACATACCAGACGCAACATTTATAACACAATTAACTTCGTCAATTCGTAGACATACCGCATTAATTATTATCAAAGGAATGTCGTGAATTCTCAGTAATTTTTGGTAAAACAATTCCTTTGCATTCGCTCAAATCTATATCTTTTTAAAGTATAAATTTTGAATAAATTTATTTATAAACATCCTACTCGTGTTTGGCATTAAATTGAAATTTAAAAATGCAAGCGATAGTAGCGAGGAAATCTAATATATTTTTCTGATTAGTTTATCCTTGGAGCCAATGTCAATGTGAATGTGAAATGACAAATAAAGCAATTATAAAATATTATCAGAATTGAATAAAATCTGCAGACGCCGCCACTGTGCACACGATGCATGCGGGAGGCGGCACATGGTAAATCAAGACCTGAGGTCACTGATAAAAGATAAAATCATAAAATCACTTACACGTGTAAACGATCAGTCTTGTTCACAAGTCAACCGCGAACGCTTAACGATTGCAAATATAATTATCATCTAATGATTTCATATCAGACTTATTTATAAAACAACAAAATTTGAACTGGATTAGATGCTGCGGTTTTCGATATTTAATCACGTATTTTAAAGTAAGGTATCTAATTTTAAACATTTTCAGAAGTTCACTGCTTGTCACTTGCGAGTATAATATGATTTTTTCCGCATTTTTAAACTACTAACTGAAACTTAATTCAAATAATTATTAATGGATTAGTCCTTAAAATTAGAAAAACACTGGTCTACTGGGTACTCTTCCAGAAATTAAATTGATCATGCATCGTATTCAGTATTCTTTAATCTAAAAAAGCTTATCTGACTAATCTGAATTATAATTAAGTACACTATTTCAATTCTGTGAAATATATTCGAAAAGTGGCACTATTTTTTCTTAATATCATATTTTTTATTTTAGAAACTTTTATGAGCAGTACTGGACAATTATTGTTCTTTTACTATTTTCAGGATTAATGAAATATGAACCGTTTTTACTGTTTACTGTCAACATAAGTTCATATTCATAACCATTTGATATATAAATTTACCTACTTGCCTACGATTCTTAATAATATCGTATATTCATTATACGAGTATGATTATTTTCAATATTATAGTAACGATGTAAAATACTCACTAGTAAATATTTTTAAATTAATAATTTTGCTTTGTGGTCAATGAAACTTTATATTACACTTTTTATCTAATAGAACTTCTTGCACTAACAGATCCAAAAATAATAATCTGTTCCTAATTAGAAAAAATTGTCACTTCATTTCATAAATCGCTTTAACAATATATCCTTCTTACTATTATAATAATTATGAACAGCAGACATTGAATTTTCAAGATTTTAATTGGAAAAATTTTCCTAGTTTATAATCCTCTAAATATGTATAATTATGTACCTAAGTTAAATAATATGCAAATAAGGTTTTCATTGATTATTACATTAAGAGTGGACGAAAAAAATCTTACGTAACATATCATAGATATAATATTACACACAAACAGTCAAACAGATAATCATGAAACTAGCGCAGCTTAACGAATATCTAATATAGCTAATCAAATAAATCTTACTTTCAGTACTATTCTTATATTAAATAAGCGAAAAATAAAAAGGGTTAAAAATGAAATTTTTTACTTACGTGTTCACAGCTATTCACAGTCACTGCTCACACCACTGGACAGAGGAAGGCCCTGGACCGACTGTCAGAGTATTGTTTCAGGCATTTTGTCTGTTTTGAGTCGAAATCGGTTTCTGGAACGCTCAGGATAAACACGTTAATCATTAATTCAATATTTTGATGTCTGACATGTTTGGCTAAGGAGTCCAGAGATTTCGACTTTATTTTAGGAAATTATTGTGTGTTAACTAGAAAGAGATTATAATGAGTAACGTAACGGTATTGTTGTTTTGACTTTGTATAGGTAGCTAATGATTCTTAGAAGAGAACAATAGAAAGTAATGATGGGATCAGGGGCGGATGGGCCCGGCTTGATACCGGAAAATTTCTTTTCCCGGTCTGCCGGTTGGATGGGGACCAGTAGCCGGGTGACTCTCGGTCAGTTAATTTTTGTAAATATTAAAAACCTAAATCCTAAATTTTTAAACTAGTTAAATTGAAAATGTTGTTATAATACAGGTATAATAGATTGCAGTTATATCAATATGGTTTTTCAGAATTAATTAATGCACCTAAAAATGTAACTTTGTAATACAAAAAAATCATTTTATCTACGACTTCTATGATAAGATTATATTTTTGCTTTCAATTGTCAAGGTAAAGTTGATTATTACTGAGGACCAAGCAAAAAACACTTTTTGTGCGTCTCCTATGACGACGAAGTATTTTATTGTTTACATAAAATAAAATTACCGAATCAAACAAAATTTTACCGAATAACGAATATTATGTACGACTGTCTGCCGAATAACCGAATATTCAGCGCATATTCTGCACCATTTTGACGCCAAATAATAAACTAGAACAAGGACTAACGAAGCTGCTTTGAATGCAGAGAAACTCATTTTTTCGCACCATAATTTGGGTGCTTTTAAATGTTAATAATAAATAGTTCATTTTTATTTTAATCAAAATTACAAAATAAAGTTTTTGACATCATTTTTCTTTTTTTAGTAGGTGATAATAATTAATAAAAACTCAAAAATAAGCATATATTTTTGGTCTCTCTGTAAAATATCTAAATAAAGCACTTGCAAGAGACCGTTAAAGGCAATCGCAGTTCAAGAAGTATTGTATGTTACATGCGTATTCGGCCGAATAGTAAATTAATATTCGGTGTTCGGCCGAATAATGAAAAACATGCCGAATAGGCAGAATACCGAATAGTTGCCTAATATTCGTTGCAACTCTACTTAAAATGTAAAAAGAAAGATAGTTTAACTCTAGTTCCGAATATTAGGTAGGTTCCTATAAATAATAAGTTTTGCTTGCAGTTAGGGCTAGTCTTCTAATTAACAAACAGAAAACGAAATATAAATAAATGACCATACATTACTGTCACACCGTTTAGCCAATTTGGGTGTGGCAGTCTCACATATTGTGATTTATAGTTATCGATACCTACCTATATTATACCGTGTATGCCATCCATACCATACCTGATTGGATTCGAACCTGGGTTATCAGAATATTATTGATATCTGAGTTTGAGCAACTGCTTAGAATGACGCCATGCGCTATCATATCTTTTATGTTATGCCGCGATCATTACTTAACTATCATGTGTGTTGCCAACCTGGTGAAAACCCTTCTGTTACAGCCATTAGTCGGTGCCCTATAGCTTTGTGATTATTAATTACTTAATTAATTAATACTGATTAGCAACTTAATTTAGTACCAATCTAAACTAAGCAAAATAAATTACAATCGCGTCTATTCTATTCTATTGTTTTTTTGGCATTAATGTACCTATAATTATTAACGTTCTTTTTAAAACTTTCATTAATAAACATTTCGAAATTGTTTAAGTAACTTAACTTTTGTATTTGTACTAAATAAAAACAATTTAGATGTTTTAAAAATAAATTTTAAAAGTCTATTAGAGTTAATTTTATTTATGACAATTATTATTAAATAAAACATATAACAGAACTACCTAAGTACCCAGATAATAGTACTTATATTATACAACGACGCTATAATGAATGCTATTGTTCCGGAAGATGAACACGAGCGAGCAAAGCGAGCGAGGGTTTTAATCATCGGAGGGAATATTAGCCATTATAGCGAGTTGTATACTGTACTTTATCTACAATCAGGGTTACCTTACTTGTTATTGTTTTCTTTTGACTATTTTTAAAACTTTTTTTTATTGAAATTTTGTAGCTGAACATGAGAAGGGCCCCTTCTTGAAACGTCCTATTGAATAAATAAGTACTTCTAAACAGTAAACATCACAAGGATTCCTGAAGCCTTCTTTATTTAACCAAATATAATACATTGTTGAATCTTACTACAATTATTCTCAAGGGAGGTAATAAGATTGTAGTAATCTTTTAGGCAAAACTTACAATAACCGTCTTCAAAGGTATTATTATTAGTAAGTATATGAATGACTGAAACGTCGGTTTGATTAAGATTTCAACTTTCAGCAATAAATTACTTGCAGTCTAATTATCTTTCTTTTTAAATTTGGATTGTTTGCACAAACTTAAAGTTATTTTACAGAAATATTTTATCGAAAGTTCTGTAAATAAGTTAAGTACATGTAAATAATTAATTATCGTTCTCGAAATCTCAGCATATATAGTATGCACACAGATTTTACAATCTTCTTACATAACCAACGTTTCAGTTTGTCTTTCAGTTTCCTCTTAAATAATTGTCATGATATATAAAGATAAAATATATTGTTATGTCATCAATCATACTATACTATGCTGTTTCGAGATGAACTAAACCGAATTTGTTGGTGCAAAAATAATAGAGGTACCTATCTGAAAAAAAGTCAAATGTCAAATTAACTTAATAATAAGATTTATTTAGTTGAAAAAGATACAAAAAAGTATATAAACTACGCCACAGAAAAATATATAGGTACCTATATGATTATATTTATGTCTTCCTAGTATGTAATTGTATAATTATGTCATGTATACGAGGTATGTTATATACTACATTATACCCTAGGGCATTAAGAAATTGCCATGGTAATATTGAGACATCACTAATGTTTTCTTCTGAAATTAATATATTTTCTGTCTGTTACTAGGATACCAAAAATATTAACAAAATTCGAAGCGTCAAAGCGAAATGTCACGCGCGCAATATTTTAAATAAAATAGTAAGACATAAAATATTGTATGCACCACAGGCATCATTGATGTTTATAGCCCTCGGGCGATTTACAGACCCTCGGGCTTGTAAACATGTCGCCCTCGGATGAGCATAAACATCATCATGATGCCCTTGATACATAAATAACTAATATAAACCATATAATCCGTAAATTCTTCTATACTATAAAAAGCGTTTTGTAGAAGGAAATTTTTCAATTCATATTTGAATTGATTAATGTATAACATTCGTATATCAGAGGACAATTTATTATACAATAACTATTTTTTGGTAATTTTTTGAAACATTAAGACGAGTATACATTGACCTATTATCACCTTTTTTCTTAGTAGAATAACTATGAATTTAACTATTTATTTGAAAATCTTTAAAATTTTCCTTAATGTGTAATAAACAATACAGGATTTAAAGACATGGTAATTAAGATTTTTTGTGAAATAAATATGTCTTAAAACATGAATGAAAGAGCTAAAGAAAACTGCACAAACACTGAAATTAAGGGCGCGCTAAAAAGTCTGTAATGGTAATGTTTCTAACCCGATAATTGTCAAAATCTTATTATAGCTCATAATATGATTTTTAAATATTTTTTTTGTAACTACTAGTGCCACGTCAGCGACACTTTTACATGCCTCATTTTGCACATGCTTTCTGGTTTCTGCATAAATTTCGGATAAACGATGTAAACTACAATGAAAATTATGTTACACAACGAAAATATATACATTCCTAATTGCCTTATTCTAAAAATTATGTCTGTAATAATAGTTCATTTTTCATAAAATTCATTATAATTTGCTGAATTTTGCTCTCTCTTCTTTCATTTCTACTGCAACTTATATTTATTTTCAGGCAATCTAGAAACTCTAATGATTCTATTGATGTATTATTTATGCCTATTGCTTGTTCCTATTTGCAGAAATTTATGCAGGTAAAGTGCATAAAAATGACTGTCTGGAAACGGTTTCAAGCGCGACCTTAATCCTATAGTTTTAAAATAAAAGAACTCATTTTTAACAGTCTAGCCCCGCTGACCTTTATTATTATATTTTCAATATTAAATATCAAAATATTAAAGTTACTTTTAAACCGCAAAACATCTCATATACCTGGAGTACTCCTCGCCCACGTGTAAATAGCATTTGAACTTTAAACATGATAACATTCCTACTCATTCCCTAGTGTAGCAAACGAGTTTATTGGTTCATTATTCCGTAATGTGCAACCCGACCACATCACATTATGCTTGCCCACATACCTCCCCATTTTCATGGAAATACTATAACTTCCTTTATTTGCTTCATTCTCGCGGCAAGGAAGCAGACAGGAAGAACAGTGAAACAAAACTCTAACCATTTAACATTGAAAGGAATTTAGATTTAAACCATCCTGCAGCCTAATTACACGAAAACGATTTATGTCTACATTTCAGTCCATTTACAAGTGATTTTCGTGTTGTAAAACGGAATGATGTTTTAATGAAAAAGTTCGTAAAAGTTTATTGCTGATGGAATTAAACCATTTAATAATAAAAATGTGAAAATAAACAATACCTAATAGAAGACTTAAATGAAAAAGGTAATTACCATGGTACCTATGGTAATATTTATACATATATCACTTACCGTTTCCATCAAGTTACTAAGTTCATGACTGTTTAAAGGTCATATATATATATATATATATATATATATATATATATATATATATATATATATATATATATATATATATATATATATATATATATATATATACAGAGTCAGTCATCGAAATGCCCGTCGTCGATATCTCCCTTGTCGTTAAAAATACAGCACCAATTTATTAACAGAATTTTTCGTCTACTCAAGGAGCATAACTTAAAATTATTTTCACATATACAGGGTGTTGCATAACGATATGGCAATAATTGTTCGTATTTTTTTAAATGAAACACCCTATATATTTTTATATATTTTGAATTGTATTTTATTTACCTATGCGAACATATAAATTTCATTTTATTTTTCCGCGGCGTTGCCAAGTTATTCAATGTTTTCTCTAAAAAAAGACGGTATACACGTATTGTTTTATAAAAGCGTACTGAAGTTATTTTAATAGTAATAATTATGAATTTTTTTTCTGTATAACTGTATCTATACTCTTTGTTCTGACATAACTTTTTTTAAATGTTATTATACAGGGTGTTCAGTACAGAGAATCAAATTTACTCAATTTCAAATGGCTATAACTCGTCATTTTCAAAACAACCTATATTTTATTATTCTGTTGTGTGTATTTTTGCATCTTCTTATATTTTAAAAGGTGTCCTATGCCTAAAAACATTAATTTAATTAATTTCGAAATTAATGTTTTTAGCATAGGCATAGCCATTTGAAATTGAGTAAATTTGATTATCTGTATACTGAACACCCTGTTTTGTTTTGTTTTCAATTTATTGTTGTGTGTAATAAAAAAAATTTCATCAATTTTTTCTTCACCAATAAATTGAATTTATTGACGGAAAAGAACGTGTTCTATTTTTCTACAATATTTTAGGGAATTCTAGAGTTTTTTTTTCTTAGTATTGTCGTTGCCAACCTTTGTGTATACCATTTTCATTATCATTTTATTATAGATTACGTTTCCAATGACGTTTCTCACGTTTTATCCTGTTTCATTTTGTTTAAATAGCGTTAAGTTAATAAGTAATGTAACAAAAACGTTATTGGCACTGTTGACAGTAACAGAAAGTGTCGGTTCATATCGGTAAGTTGGTACTATGAAAATTTTCAGAATATATTAAGAAAAACTTGATGTGTGTAAAACAAACAAAAATATTTTGCCAATTGGCAATTTATTGATGAAGAAATTGAAGGTCAACTTGATCAATTTATTGATGAAGAAATTGGATCGTGTAAAACAGGCTTTAAAACTGTGGTTCTTGAGCACATAAATCCGTGCAGCCTCAAGTTCAACATCCTGAGTTATGATTAATAAATTATGAATGAGTATTCTGTTTTTTCTCTACCTACATTATTTTGTAAAAGCATCATATAGGTATGAATCAAATTTTTTATTTCACTCTCATTACAGTTTCATGAAATTGTCCTCCGTTTTTGCTGAAAGTTGCGTAACATATAATATGCAAACCCTTTTAACAAAAAGCGAAAAAGCAATTATTTAATATTACCGCCACGATAGCCGCTCACTCACTGTGGTTCAATCGACTAGTGAGGTCGCGGGTTCGAATCCCACTGAAGAGAATAGACGTTGTGATTATCAAAATTTAATTTAATTTTAATTGCTATGTTGATATGATTACACATGGTTACTGGGTGATTGGGTCTGGACCTAAAGCCATGAGGATTACCCTAAAAAAATTATTTAAAATATAAATCTGGAAAGTATTGTTCTTGCTGTAATTTGATTAAATAATGTGACATAACATATACAAGTAATTGTCAAACTTCATAACATTATATCTACTTACAACAGATTGTGAAATTGTGAGCACTGTGAGATATTTTTAGAATGAATCTGTATATTAAATAATACAATTTTAAACATGATGTGATGTATTTGTACGTTGTATGTTGTATCACAATCACATGAACAAACACAATAACAAAAATGTCAGCGCAATGTCAGTAATTGTTTTGTATCTTTGGAATATTTAAAAATATAAGTGAAGTAAAAATTGATATTGAATTGTGCTGGGAAACGTGACTTTATTTAGTGTAGTTTTATGACTGATCTAGATTAATTTGTATGATGTTTGATCTGATCTAAATCATTTTATCTACTAAATATGTAATGAAATTAGGTGTATTATAATTATAAGTAATTCTAATAGTTAATAAAATGCAAATCTAGTGCTACTTAAAATTAAAACACCGCTCTTTATTTTACGAATTTCTAAAAATATATTATAAATACTACAATTTACGGCGTATGAACTCGAAGATAATAATTATCTTAAGTTATACTTTTAATGCATGATTGATAGTACATTCTACATTGTATTTTTAAGGTTTCAATGTGTAAAAAAATTGTGAGTATGAACACAAAATACGAGAAGCCGTCTTTTCTGCATTTCTACATGATATTTAATCATTATCTGTGTAGTTTTTATATTTAATTTTCTCGAAATAAAACAGTATAATCAAATCAAACATAATGACTCAACTTTATTTCTATTTTCTAATTATAAAACAGAAATTGATACAACAAATAATTTATTTTCAGTAGCACACGTGTAGTATAAATAATAATAACAAATTTGTTATTAATTTAACTGATAAGGTAATCCTAATAATTAATACTTAATATGAAAAAAAGAGAAATAAAAATTTAATTTTCAATAGGCGATAGGCTTAATTTTTATAAAAACAAAATTACGATTAAGTATTTATAAATAAGTAGGTAGGTAGGTCTACTGCTATTCTTTCTAAAAATCCAGATAGGAACGACGTAATATGATAATAAATATCAATCATACACAAATTGTTTTGTTATTATCTTTGCCACTTTGCCTAAAATTAGATATCATTTTAATAAAACTGACGATTCCCTTAAAAATTTAATACAATATTTTTCTAATTATTATTAGTGCGTTCTGTTAATCTAAAATTTTTCAAGGATAGTCAATATTTGGATACCACCTTGAAATTTTGCACAGACTATCTACACAATGCCCTTTGTCGAAAACCGTCGCGACACAAATCATATTCCCCTAGGGGGTAAGTAGGGGGGAAACAGTCACCAGAAAACGGGTTTTTGCTTTATATTGAAAACTGCATTATATTAAAAAATATTTTTTGCACAAAAAATGTTCCTCGTAAAATTATCAACGAGTATAATAAAATATTCTTACAGTTTTTTTTTTATAGCACGACCCGTTAGACCAATAATAATATTTTTATATTGAAAAATATTAGTACGGGAGCATAGGGCATTCCGTGGCAGGTTTCGTGCCAAAATTGCAGAAATGTGCGGTCACAAACTACCTATAGATTAATAATTTCCATGGTGTCATTTCATGTTCTAATGCAGACAGATTTGGTGACGTCATAAAGATGGCGGATATGAAGTATGTGTTTTATTATTATTATTTCCTATTTTCTCTATTTATTATAGGTTATAAAATTGTTATATACGGCCCCACGACACTTATTATTATTATTATTATTTTAATTTATTTTTCTTCTTATTATTATTATTATTATTATGTGTAAAATCTTTATTTTTCATCCGATTTCACGGCTCATTCGATAGAGAATTTTTTTCTATACAAGGAGATTGTTAGAAATTTCTTCGGAAAGTTGATTTTTCCCAAAATAATTGGAAAAATGTCGAAATTTTATAGATTTTTGCAGATTCTTCATGTTTGCATTATACCCATGATGGAAAGGGTTAATGGAATTTATTTTGTTAAAATATAATGTAAGAAGGAACATAAACTGCAGGGGAATACTTTACTTTAGTGGATTCTTTATAATATTGAAGTATTCACATAACCGAACGCCCACTGTATTTGATAAAAATTCCTACTACCAAGAATATACTCTTAGAATCTGATTTCCAAAAATATTGTGCAGCAACATTAACAGTTAGGTATGTACAAAAGATGTTTTGGAACTATTCTAGAAAAATCAATAGCAAAATTAATTATCTGTTTCTGTAGCACTTCCTAATTGTAATGAAAACTCGCCTTGTCCTATCCGCCTCCGTCGCCGCCGCCTCTGCTTTCGCTGTGTCAGGAAAATCTGCTCAGGTCCCACGCGATAAACTCAACAAACAATCCAACATTCAGCCGAGTTATTTGCTCAAATGATATTAGATCTTATCGCTGTATCCGGAATATATTTGAAGAGCTTTTGTTTTATTAAAATTGCCAAATTTTGTACGGAACTCGTCTGAAATCTGAGTATCATTTTATGCTTCTAAATTTGATAATGTTGGAGATATAATTGTGAAAATTATTGCGAATTTATTTAATGTAAACATTTTTAGTAGGTACCACTCGTCTCTTTTTAAATTATTTATAATTTATTTTATAATTTCAATAATGTTGATTTTAATCAATACGTCACTCCAATGTTATTAAAAATGTTTTATTTAAGTAATCCTACCTTAAGTTTCGCGAATTATTCAAAAATTACATTACAGTACATACTGATTTAATAAGGTACTTGAAATTAAATGCTTGGCTTGGCTTGAAATCTCAAGCTAAAAAAAATTATACTTGGTTGGTGTTTTAAAAGCATGATTTGTAATTTTAAAGGCAAAACCCTTCAACGAAAGTTCTAATTACAGAAACACAGATTTATATTTCCTGCTGGCGTTTACTTGTTGAAGTAGAAAATAAAAGTTGTCAGAAGACAGTACGAGTATACTAAGTATATAACCAACAGAGATATAATGGGAGTTTCCACGATTTTTAGGTTTTTTATATGTTAATCTATACATTAAAATATTACACCCGTATTTTTTCTTTTTGTCAAAAAGTTGCTAATAAGCCAGAAAAAATAATAAACTTTAAAAAATAGGTTCCGTGAAAAACGATGCCGTGTGTGACGGTGTGACGTCACCGGCCCTGAGAACATACGTTCACCGCGATGACAAGGACCGAATACGATACGTAGATCTTACCTTATTTCAACACAGATCCGTCGTCCATTCCGTAGTCAAAACGACAAAAAACGATCTTACACGAACAAATCTGTTCACGGTTTGATTTCAATGTTGTGTACGTCACACATGGCGCATTTTATTGCACGTTTCAAAGAGCTACATTTTCATTTCGATAAAAAGGTAATAAATCTATCAAAATTAACAATTATTATCACTTTCCTATAACTTATCCTATGCTGAAAATTGATATCCAATAAGTATTTCTTTGAAAGCCGTAGGCTTGGAAACTCCCATTATTAAAGAAAACGAAACAAAAACAAAAAACATTTATCACCTGAATACTACGACGGCGTAGAAGGGTCAGGGTAATTTTTTTAGGTATAGAGATCGTGAAAAAATTCGATGTCGAGATTTTTGTCAATTAGCACGTTTTAGCACCTTTAGAACCTATTTTGACTATTTTCACGATGATGTCTGTGTGTGTGTGTGTGTGTGTGTGTGTGTGTGTGTGTGTGTGTGTGTGTGTGTGTGTGTGTGTGTGTGTGTGTGTGTGTGTGTGTGTGTGTGTGTGTGTGTGTGTGTGTGTGTGTGTGTGTGTGTGTGTGTGTGTGTGTGTGTGTGTGTGTGTGTGTGTGTGTGTGTGTGTGTGTGTGTGTGTGTGTGTGTGTGTGTGTGTGTGTGTGTGTGTGTGTGTGTGTGTGTGTGTGTGTGTGTGTGTGTGTGTGTGTGTGTGTGTGTGTGTGTGTGTGTGTGTGTGTGTGTGTGTGTGTGTGTGTGTGTGTGTGTGTGTGTGTGTGTGTGTGTGTGTGTGTGTGTGTGTGTGTGTGTGTGTGTGTGTGTGTGTGTGTGTGTGTGTGTGTGTGTGTGTGTGTGTGTGTGTGTGTGTATGAAAGTCTGTATGTACGCCTACTATAGTCTTTCGTCCCGGTTCATTATCTCAAATTCTACTGAACATAAAATTCTAATATTTTGCATTATACATTTATATATGTTAATGAAGAGCTGAAAAGATTTTGGTAAAAATCCACCAACCGGAAATGGTACTTTTCTTGTAGCACTATAACATTTTTTGCGATAAAATAATGCGATTGTTACAATTTGACATACCACACATGATCACATGAATGAATAAATTACATTGTACAATATTTAATCTTTCTTGTTTCTATATCTTTAACCAATAAAGAAATATAATTTTTTTAAATATATAATTTTACCTACCACGATTTGTGAATCCTGAAATAGAAATAAAATTTAAAACAAAAATAAAATTGTCAATGTGACAGATAAACAGAAATAATATAATGTATGATTATTTTATATTATTATATCAAATGTTATACGGTGTTGTTGTATTTTATTTAAATTAAAGCTTAATATTTGGTTAAATACGAGGTTAAATAATAATACTTCAATGTCAAGGCGAGAGGTATTGTAACGGCCACGTCAGATTTTTTGATTTTTTTATATTGAATTCCCGACTTTTAAATTCAGGATCCCGACTTTTAATCTCGAAATCCCGACTTTTAATCTCGGGATCCCGACTTTTAATCTCGGGATCCCGACTTTTAAATTGGAGTCTCAGTTATTTAATCCCGAGATTAAAAGTCGGGATCCCGACTTTTAATCTCGGGATTAAAAAGCTGAGATCCCGAGTTTAAAAGTCTGGATCCTGAGTTTAAAAGTCGAGATCCCAAGTTTAAAAGTCGTGAATTCAATATAAAAAAAATATTTACCCTGACCCTTCTACGCCGTCGTAGAATACAAAGAAATCCAGCGTAAACAGATATTTTTTAAATTTTATTGTGTTTATTGTACAAAATAACAAATACGTACATGCACGTTGTTATAATTCATTAGGAAAATATATAATTATTGTATTTAACTGAATTTTATTTTTGTTTCGTTACAGTTTAACGAATTTGGATTCTCCAATCGATCATCTTGAAATTCTGTTACCACGGAACAATCCTGTGCGACCGCTATTTTAGTATTTTACGTAAATGGTAAGTAAAGTAGTCAAATTTAATTTAAATTGGTAAATTATATGTCAGCATGTATTTTAATAGTTATGTTATGCATTAATCTGATTACTGCTACATGCTCTTTAATTTAATCGACAACTTTTCGTAAATTTTAAAAGATTATCCAACTTTGCTATATAATTATAATTAAATGATTACTCAACGCAGTTCTAAAGCAATGATTAAATTAGTACCAAGATAATTTTATTTCTTAATGAAACGCACGCTGTATACGCAATTTCTTCAAAAGAGGAAACTGATTGTGAAGCTCGTAATTAAGAATATTTTAATTTACTCAGAATTAATTCCAATTTATTTGTACATATACACAAATATCTATAACCTGACGGCCTCACATATACTGTGAGTCATCGATATAGAAACATATATTTTACAGTATGTGTCGTTAACTACACGGGTATTCATTGTTGTAAGTGAAGAGCACACCACAAAATTATTATGCAATTAAAATTGATTATTTCACTCATTATAAATTTGACTAATCAGATTGACTTATTTTTCATTGTTTTCCAATTTAAATAAGTGGTTAAATAGCACCATGCTATTTAATCGCGATTAAATTGAAGCTAGCTTTTTAAACAAATTTTGAGCTTTTTGAAGGCTTAGCCGGATAAGTAGTTGTAAAAGCAAGAATACTTACATGATTTTTAAAATAAAATTACCTTTGTATTGGAAGTTTTTACTATGAATTATTGAAATAATCTTAACATATACTCCACGTTCTAAAGAATTGAATCGATAAATTCGACGTCTGGCTTATTCAAAAAATTTTGCTTTAAAAAAAGTGTTATCGTACATAATAATTTCAGATAAAATTCAAATTATTATGTACCTACTCAAACACTTTTTAAGCAAAATTTATTTCATAAGCCAGACATGTCAAATTTATCGATTAAATTCATTGCACTCGGGATATAAGATATAACATATAACTAACAACTGGATCCGAAGCTATGTTACATTACGATTACGAGTATGCGTAATATTCATTTATTATATATTTTTGAACTTTTTATTATGTACATCCATAGTACATACCTACTATGTTTTAAAATCTAAAATATATTTTCGTTCACTATAAACTTGCTTCTTAATGCAAAACATGCAAATTTGGTTCAGAAGATGTCGTGCTTACTTAATGCAAATCATGCAATAAAATTTACACTACGTTTTCCTGTCACTTGTATTCATGTCATTTAAAATAACAGTTGTGTATTAAAATAATATCTATTCAAGGCCGTTTACATTATACAGTTTTTCAGTAGGTATACAATTTATACGTTTTTCAGTTTCTGCAATGAGCTTCATAGTGGTGTATATTTGGTTGCTTTAGATTATTTACTTATTTTATTTTTATTTATAATTTTATTTATTTATTATTTTTTCCGAATTCCTGGAATATACTCTCGATTTTTTTTCTATTCAATTCTCTTCCCCACTACTACGGCTGCATTCCTGCGTTAACCTAAACCAGCCCGAAACTCATACTTTGCAATGTCATTTTGAAGTTCAAAAATACTGTAAGAGTTTTCCTTGCGAGTAAACTTGTCAGTTTATTGTTGAATTTATGATAATTTTTGTAACTTTTTAAAATTTTAAAAATATATTTCTATCATGAGATATAACATGTGTAAATTTTACGCATATTTTTAGGAATTTTTCGATATTTTTATAGTTACGATTTTATAATTAATAATATAATATATAATTAAGATTTAATGAATAATAATGAATTTTGTTTTTGAAAAATATTTTCTAGTATTTTTATACGCGCTTAAAATCTGAATACTGTTCTAACCAATTTTTAAAATAAAGTAAGTATATTATAAATTATAATTCTATAACCTTAAGCCTGCCGTGATACTAATTTGTGCTAAAATATGACTCGTTATTTGGCACAAAATTTCAATTAAACGATGATGTTTGTACACTGCGAAAATTTATATTAATATTGTTTACCTAACCCACTGAAAAATTTATATTAATTTATGAAGTAGGTAATGTATTTATGATTTAACAACATTACTGTGTCAGATCATAAATAATAATTAGTGTGATGTTTTGAACATGTAACTATTTCTTCATTTATCATTCTCTTCG
Organism: Agonum fuliginosum; assembly: GCA_947534325.1. Classification (NCBI taxonomy): domain Eukaryota; kingdom Metazoa; phylum Arthropoda; class Insecta; order Coleoptera; family Carabidae; genus Agonum; species Agonum fuliginosum. The sequence goes on along the minus strand of OX384038.1, from coordinate 12,342,592 downwards.
TTTCCGTTCACATCGTTTTTATTTTCAGTAAAACGCAATTACACACTTAAACGTTTTCCACCCTAAAAGCGATATTCCCGTCTTTTAAATTTGTTCTTAGTTCCGCATTCGTATTTTCTTATTCTGACAATTTCATGGCTCCCACGCGAACGTTTCACGGTCTTTAAAATGTAATTAATTTATTTACACCCTCTTCATGACGTTCCGTGTAGCCGTAATTCATCAGTGTCGGCATTTGCTTCATTTATCATTTAACCTCATACAAATAAATTTCTTCAATTCATTTACTGCATCAATTTAAACGAAGTTTTTCAATGCATCCCTTTCCACACTTGTATTACAATATATTATTTTGATTAGTTTGTCATGTAGAATCTGTCATTTAATTGTTTCCTGATGTTGAAACATCCTGTTAACAATTTCATATAAATGTTAAAAGACTCGAAAAAGAATAAATACAGTTATCTGAGATCCGGATCAAGATTTATATCAACATGATAAAAGCAAAATACTATAACAAAAGTTCATTGCAAATACTTTGTTTAATAAAATACATTTCTAGATTTCAATTTCAAGTAAATATAGATACGTGACGTGGCACAGAAATACGTACATTACATATTGTTTACTATTAGCATTAAGCATTTCACATTACACATCGATGCAAAATAATATTACTAAGTATTTTCACCGAGTACCTACATTTCAATTCTTATATTGTTTTTTTTACTATACACTACAAAACGTTTCCGGTACTAATATTGGAGTGTAGGTGTTGTTTGTTCTATACTCTATTCAAGATCACTCCATTTATAATTTAATTAATTAAAGCAAGTTCAAGTATTAACTGTTAAACTTCAGACGTGAAAATAACATGTTTCACTATTGATTCTCTTACATGTAGCTTGTGTAACAGTTATTACCTAAAACTGAAAGTATAAATAGTACTTGATCTTTATTTTAAATTTAATTCAGCTAACGAGTTAACTGAAATTTGAATAACGTCTATTCTACATACAAGAATTCGTTTGACGTAAATTTATTCACGAACTACCAACATAATTACGTAAGAGCAGTTTATATTATGTCATAAGAAATATTTGACTATAATTAAAATAATCCGGCATTAATAAATTATTTATTTGGGATTTATCCTATATATTTTATCTTTATTTTTTCAACACGTTTCTTGAAATAAATATCAATATTATATAGAACCAAACCCAAATAAATAATTTAAAATTTCTTTCAATCTATAATCCCGCATTAAATAACAATAGTAGATGATTGTTGTATTACTAATAAAATTTATGTGTAAGTCCTTATTGACATGTCTTTCATCTAATTCCTACCATCTAATTGTCAATTTTGACAATGATATTGATATTTTTATGACATTAATTTCAATAAATGTGATGTGCATTGAATTTATAACGTTATAACAGACCACTAAAATTGTATCAATTATCAATTTGTCTCATTTTAAATGGCTTAATTTATTTTGTGGCTTTGTTCTGTTTACTATTACATTAAATATAAAAGTGTAACATCTAAAAATAATAAATGTAATTACAAGTTATGTGTAAATTTATGATTCTCTCTGAGAATTTATCACCTTTAGACAAATGAATTAAAAGCTGGTTAACCTTTTACTTTCATAAATTCCCCAACACCCCCGTCGAAGTTTAGAAAATGAAAAACTTTTGGAGCAACATTTCTGTATTTTGGTTGGTAATATTATTTTCCGTTGATATTTGAGTATTATTAATGTAAAAATATAATACATTAATGACACCTATTAACGCATGATTTTTATTAATCAACGATTTTTGTTGAATGTGTTCACGTAATATAGTTATATTAGCTATCCGTAAGTTGTAAAAAATGGTAGAATAAAACGAAATGATTTTAAAAATTCTAGCTAATAATATTCACGAAATATTGATGGTCAGCAATATCAATTGTATAACCTAACATATTTGCCATGAAATAAAATTAGTTTTTATCCAAATTAAAAAGGTATAATCAACGGAAAAATATTGTAATTAACTCATGTGTTAATAGGCGATAATTATCACTCTAGATAGTTACATAACTATTTCAAATGTGTTAATAATTAATTAGTAGGTATTGTTATAAATTTTTTTTATCAAGTGTAGTACCTTTTTAATTTTTTATTATTTAATTTTGACATTTATTTATAAACCAGAGTCATACGATTATTTGTGACGTCACGATGTCACGTGGGTGTCAAGACAATTTTTTAAGACTATACTATTTTTTTCTTTATTTTAAAACGCATATACATAATATACCTACACACAGTTTTATTTAAAAAAAAACATAAAATTATATGAAGTAAGTGAAAAACAACGCAGTAAAATAAACTGCGTACAAAACAAGCGCCATGGAATACGCGCAATTGTTTCATTGTTTGAATTAACAAATGCGCGTTGTAGACTGTCGATTGAAAAATCGAACAATGAGAAGCTAATAGAGGGTCAGGGACACAAAGTTCGCTAGTGGTTGCGATAAACGAAGATTTTGTAGCACGTGGGGAGTCAACAAGTTGAGCAAGAGAGTTTGATGTGGTCTTGGGTCTTGTAGCCTGTAGTTGTAGCCTACAGCCAGCCAAGAAGGATAGAGTTTGGGAAGTGCTGGTTTGAACAAAATAGTTTTTAAGAAATAAACTTCCAGTTATTGAAATTTAGTATGTTTCATTACCTTCGATTTCAACAGTTATCTATTATTATGTAAAAGTCTTTCAGTGTAAAAAATATTGATTTCTTAAAACTTTTTTAGTGAAAAAAGGGTATTACAGACAATTTCAGACGAAAAACTTCTGAATCGTGTTAAGTACCCCCAAACAACATAAAAATACAGAAAATCAAAACTCCCTTAAAACTTTACAAGTAACGCCAGTTTCTGAGCTCTATTGCTTTGACTAACTAATATAATTCGTGGGATTGGAGTAATATATAATATAGTAATAATTACAATTATGCTTGTTCAATTATGATATAAAATTGCTGAGCCGTACTTTAATTAAAATCAAATACACTCACCGTCACGAAAAACGGGTTCACTTTTTCTTTTGAAAAAATTGTTGTTATCCCTTGATTATTTTATATAACTATGATATATTTTATTAAAGGGTACAAGCATTTCGTATTATGAAATTAATGTTTTAAATATTTACTAACTCTTTATTAACAAAAATAAAAATTATAAACATAAACACAGTAAAAAATAAGTTGAAAAAAATTACAAACACATAATTAAACACAATTCGTTTATACTTATAATGTGTGTTCTATCCGCGTATTCTTATGACTTCGGTCAATCGTAGAGGTATATTCAAAATGAGGTTTCTAATGCCATCTTGAGGGATATTATTCTATGCTTCTAACAGTGCCTCTCTGCGTTATTCCAACGTACTAAGCCTACTGGGATTGAGTACACGATTTTGAATCTTTATATCGAGCATATTGGATTCAGATCTGTACTCGGCGCTGGACACATCATACGATTGATGTTAACATAACATCATTTATGAAACCGTTCACGATTGCAGCAGCATGAGGGCGCGCATTATCGAGCATCAGGATAAATTTGTCATCATAAAATGGTGCATAAGGGACAATATTATTGATCAGACTATCTTTTCTGTACCTATCGGCAATAAATACTCCCAAGAAACTAGGTATAGACTGCACTCAGTGCCATTTTGAAAACATATACCACATCAGAGCACATCAAAATGACAAATAAACAATAAAACAAATGATGAAAGAAATAATACCAGTATAATCATTAACTATGCATTTTATAAATTTCGTGATTTCGGTATGATGCGCATATAAAAGAAATATTTAAGTAAATTGTTAATGTTTTTATGAGTTGGTAATGAAAGCGACTTCGAGAACGTCTAGTTAACATAGCCAATATTAAATGTTATTAGCAATTTTTCTTTAAAAAAATAAGCGACCCGTTTTCGGTGCCGGTAAGATTATTTAATTAGTATTTAATAAGCTTACAAAAATATTTAAAAATCAAAACAATATACCGGCGAACAAAATAAAATAAGGGCAAAACAAAACGACAGGAGACTAAATACACAATTATCTCGCCTTGTGTCTAGAAATACGAGTATTACCCTGACATCAAGTACACTTTGCACTCGATATCAAATTCCACCATAATCGTGTATAACTTTAAATAAGTATCATTTACTGCATAACCTTACAACATCAGAAAACACAATCTAAAGTATCAAATGTCTGGCTGGTTAGAATTAGCACGATGCCGAGTGAAAATGCCTTGTAACCCGGAAACTTGCTAAACGTTTGTGTGACACCGTAGATCCCGGAAAACGGGAAAACGCAGTAGGCGGGCGGCTGCTCGTGGCTGAAACTGAAACACTGAAACTGAAACACTCCGGTCTCCGAAACAAATAACGTTAAGTTGAGCTTGGCACGTGGCTTTGTTGTCGCCAGGACAGAAGTGGCGCAGTCGATGGCATTTTGTTTTTGGTTGTTCCTTGTTCAATCGTCAACTGTTTCAGCTCAAAAAGTAGGTTAATTAAATTGAATCTTCAATTTGATTTCGAATGCAGGGATTCGAAGAATTTCGATTTGTGTTTTGTGTAGTAGCAAATTTGAATAATTGAAAACTGGAATGCAGAAGCTTGAATACATACATAAAAGCATGCGAATTATCTGTTTATTTACATTTTCTACATCTACCACCGAAATTCGCACTTCCGACATTTACTACACTCTTCGAAAATGACATCTTACGAACAGTATAGCTACGGTGATCATTCGTACTGTATTATACAGTACAGTACAGTTTTTGAAGGTGTTGTACTGTATTATTTTTCTACTGTATTTTATTTTTAGTAGGTGCTATATTTTAAATATTCTAAAACTTGTATATTTTTTAAATTATTACTGAATGTTAGCTAATGTGCAATTTTGCGGACGAGACTTTAGTATAGATATATTTAAAGTTCGTTCGCAGAAGCAGAAGCAACCTAATTTACCGGCAGACTGCGCTGTCAAATAAATAAATAAAATAATGAAGAAAACCACGGAATCGTAAGACATAACATAACCTATAAATACTCATACTCTGGACTCGGTACCTACTGTTTAAAGTTACTTAAGGTGCTAGTATAGTTAACGTGTAGTAGTTCCTTATTAAATTAATTACTCGTGCATTCGAGTGCTTTATGAACCAAATTTTGGTTACAGTATACTAAATTATATGTATTGTCTTTTCTGACTTTTCGCACTTGTTTTGAATAATGAAAAGTCTAGAAAAACATCAAAAATCGTACTTTACTAATAACTCATGCTACGATTGAAATATCTTTTGCAAAAAAATTACACATAAAAAACTATTCCCAATTTATAATTTAAAAAAAAATCAAATTTTGAAATTTGTTTTTTTGAGAATTTTGAAATTTTTGAATCAATCCGATGTTAAGCATAAAATTATAGACATTTTTTGTAAATAAATTTTTTCTCTAAAGTGCACCTGAATTAAGTTATTATTAAAGTACGAACGACACTTTTATAGTAGCTATACCCGACACCCGAGCCTTAAATTTTATGGTTTATTTTGTGAAATTCTATATTCAAATGAACAGTAAAAATATTATGTTGAAATGAAAAATGTAAAATTATGGATTACAAGATATTATATATTCTTATCGTCGATATTATACATCGCATTATATTCTTGTTATACTTATTAATAGCTATTATAAAATTTTCCTGACAAAATTTACAAACTTTTATTGTTTCCAGATCCTTTGTTTGTTTGTGTTTAAAATGTAATAAACCTTTTATTTTTGTTACAAATGTTATGAAAAAGTTTCATAAAAGTAATTGAAAACTTTATGTTCCTGCAGTTTATTTTAAAAAAGCAGTTTCTGAACCAACATTTAATGAAAACATCCCTATAAAATGTAATTAACATTTCCTACCGCAACTTGAATTATTCTTAAAAGGATTTTTCTGTAGTTAAAGGTTAAAATATTCACCGTATTTACATGTAAAGTAGTGGTGGAGTAATTAAGCAAAACATTTTATCCTGAGAAATTAATTTTCTTAATAAATTAAACTATAATTTTAAAATACATTTTTGTTATTATTAATAAGGAAATAAAACTGCCGAGGTTGGCGTGTTGAACATGTAATTATTTTACCGAGTTAGATTTTTGCATTTTTGTTACTATTTTTACCTTCCGCTTACCTGTAAAGGAAGGTATTGGAATCATGCTAAAAATCGGGTAGTGAGTTTTTAGTGGTTGAGCACGAATTAGGGTCCTTACAATTCATTTTTGATAGTTTGACGATGATGTCTGTATGTATGTGTGTATGTGTGTAGCTATGTGGTCAGGGCCGGATTTCTGTCAGTCGGATAACTCAAATACGAATTACCCAAAAATTTTAACCCATTAGATTTTGGTACAAATATCTTCACCGGAAGTTATATTTTTTGAAGATTGAAAAGATTAATTGTCAAAAATTTATATAAATTTGGATAAATATAGTATTTATTTGTAATAAGAATAAGAGACAAAGTTATTTGCAACTTACGTTATAAAAAAATTGTCTTTATCTGGTAGCATCAAAGAACTACAGTAAAATTAAATAAATAAATTTATGAAATAAAACGTTGAAATCTTGTAATCCATGTTCGACTGAATTTTGTTTCTGTGTAAAAAATATTGACAGGTGAGATGGGTGACAAGTTGACAATACTAGTGCTATATGTAAGTAAGATATTAAATGTAGTAATTGAGCGGAGGATGGCTTCAGCCAGCACAGAAGAGTTTTCGTGTGAATGAATCTTTTTATTCAGATGATGCAAATTTCTGTGTTTCAATATTTTAGATTTTTATTTGTATATTTTAAATGGGCACCGGATTGTATACGTATACATTTCTGTTTAATGTCTTGATATGGCGGAAGGTTGTGTGATGGCCACGTCAGATTTTTAATTTATATCATAGGTACTACTACATATAATTGATAGGAAAATATCATCACAAAGTTTTTATTTTCTTCATTCAGGTAGTTTTTAATACTATAGCTGTCATTATTTTGCGCGAAAGAAATAAATGAAAGCAACCAATTGTGTGAATTACACAGTTCTCAAGACATTTTTCTTTTTTCTACTTCCTATTCCTCTGTTTATTGGACAGGTGCAGATAAATGGTATATTTATTCTAGTGATATACGACAACCAATTACAATACGTCACATAACCAGAATAAGGGATGTTCTTAGTGGTTTAGCCTTAACCCTAAAGAATGATTAAACGATGTTTACCAAATTTTGCTCTGGGCGTTTAAGGACTTGGATTCTCCAAATGATTTGTTGAGGCTAATTACGTACCATTAATAATTTTATTATTAAATACGTCCGGGACAGCAAAATATTAGCACTTAGTTGCAGGCTTCCCTTACTTTTGACTATTTTTAAGAAAAAAATCATTATAATTAATAAAGTTTGGAATATATTATTGTTCTTCCTGAGTCAGCATTTTTAGAATACATAATTAAATGTTTTACTATAGGTAATTAAATAATTTCAATTTTGTTAATAATTCAATATGACCAGTTCTCATTTTCAATTTACTTAAATAAAAATTTATATAAAACAATATCGTTCGGTTTATGAACGTTGAGTATTGTATGCTGTATAAATAATGTAAGGTCATCTCATCTGATGATGATCGAAATCGAACGGGTAATGATTCACTGCCGAGTTTTGTATTTTGTATAGTGTCGTGTTTGATTCCTTGCATCAAATCTTACATTATATTAATCTTCGTATTGAATCTTACGCCGTACATTATACACATTACTCAACGACGAGTTTATAATAGGAACGATTTTGTTTTATAGTCGATGTTTGTTTTATAGGAAAATCAATGCTATTTTTTAAATTTTGATATAGTGACCTATACATTTTAAACGGAAGTTGTAAATACAAAACTTATTCAAAATTAAAAACTACAAAATATATGAGACCACGCTCGATCATATTGTTTTGTTAGCTCTCGAGAAAAACGCAAAAGAAAATAGGCATTTATAAACATTATTTCAGGATACCATGGAACTAGTAATGTATTTTTAAACAAATATTAACATTTTATTTTCTTAAGTTAATAATTTGATTTAAAATGTAGGTCACTAACTACAGCAAAATTTAAATAATAGCGTTGTTTTTTCAATGCAACATTTCAAACAGACACCCGTTATATTTGTGACAATGAACTTCGGAAATTAAAATATTATTAAGTTAAGTAAATATGCCAATGTAAAATTAATGTCACTTACTCGTAGACAGTGTTGTAACTTATCTAGATCAATCATCTAGATAATATATTTTTTATATCTCTTATCTTATCTACATATTTTTTTTTCTTATTGATCTATTATCTTATCTAGATATAATTACAAATTGTTTTTATCTATTTTTAAATTATCATTTAGATAATAATTTTAGTAAAATTATAACCAATATTTTTCAATTGTACTTTTTATCGGAGTCAAATGTAATTAAACTGTGCAAGCATACAACCAAACGCACAAGCTTGCAATGCTGCCGGCTCTCCAACAGTACCACTTATACTTTTTAACATTGTCGTTTATATTTCTTTATACTTATTATCTAATAATTATCTAAATAATTTTTTCAATGGATATCTATTATCTCGCTATTATCTTATCTACATAAATATAAAGTAAGTTATCTTTATCTTTATCTAGATACAAAATATTGTTATCTATTACAACACTGCTCGTAGAGTAGGTACGCGTACTTAGCGAAGGGAAAATTTGCCACTACCGCGCAGCATGTACTATATAATCTATCTATCGTATTCGTTTGTTCTGAATAACTTCGTAACACTCCTTCCTTTTTGAGTTGGTCTCGTCCAAATGAATATTGGTTTCTTCGTCTGTTCAATTCCCTTGTCTAATTATGTGAACTCTATATTGTATTACTGTAAACAAAGATTAAAAGTTAAAGCATGGTTTGGTTGTCTTTTGTCGAGCTCTAAAAAAATTAATATCGAACTGGTTCCTTATAACCTACTGGAAAACGATAAGAATAGAAATACAAAATGGTGGAACATTTAATAAAGTTACAGAACATTGCAGGAAATGCGCAGTGCCAGTAACATCTGTTATTCAGTAATTCAGTGCTGAATATTGCATTCGGGTGGACAAGGACTACTAGCGTAGCAATTTAGCTTGAATAAGATTAAATGACCGATTACTGAACGATGTGAAATTTTTCGATTAAACTGAATTCTACTCGCTATCGATCTCTTGTTACAAAATCAACGGTCATATTTGGAATGTATGTGACTATGTGTATAATGCTACCATTTCAACCCGGACTTAGTAAAAACTAATTTTATTTTAACTAGTAAAAATTCGAACATGTTGTGAGTGTGTGAGCGTGACTTGACTAAGTATTTGTAGAAACCTTCGACCATACTCGTATATTGGTATAGACAAATGATTCAAGCTTTTGTTGTGAAGCCAAGAACTAGCATAGTAGGTAGAGGTATATCACTGTATGGAGTGTTACTAGTTAAAATTAGGTCGAAGATGAGATTTTTCATTATCCAATTTTTTGACAGTTCGAGATTTTAATGAAATACTGTGGTGGCCAGAGCAGATTTTTAAATTTTGTAATTCACATTAAAATGTTATTGTTTTTACAAATTGGACTTACCTAAAATCGTATTCCTATTTCGAATTTATAAATTTTTCATATTTCCCGATAGTGAAAATTTTTAACAATAAGAAAATAAAAATATATTTAGTTGGGTTATTATAATTTTGTTCAAATAAATAAATCTCGAACAGAAAGGACGTAGTAAATTTTGAAAATCGTTATTCGTCGTTAAACTTAAGCAATTACTCAGAGTAAATTACTACTTCACAACATCACCATTGCCATCATATATCAGCCACATACTAATCTGTTGAATATTTAACGGGATAAAGTGAGCTTGAGTACGTAAACACAAAACAAGTAAGATATATCACCGAATTTTATGCTGGTAGACTAAATTTACTTGACTTAGTTGACTTTGACATATTTGGCCCTCATTTTAACTAAATTCTACTTACATAGTTCGAATAATAATAGGAAACATAATCAGAAAAAGTGGAACTCAAAACAAAAACAAGAAACAAAATGGCGTGGTTGACCTGAATAATACCATAATCCAGATTTTAAAAAATCCTTTATGGCTTTATGAATTAATCTATAAAGATTCATGCAGTTCAAAAAATGTTAAATTATTTAAATTTTAAATTAGAAGTACCGGCCGTTGATCACAAATAAAAACAAAATAAAAATCTGCATAAATAAATTAACATACGCTTTGTAAAACTTTTCTGCTTTTCGTACCTCGTCAAGTTTCCATTTGAATCATTTATTAAAACTCGGATAATTTTTTAAAACTTTGTAATTAAGGGTTTACAAATAATTATAACTGTTTTTATACACATACTACATTTTGAAAAAAATTTTAAATAAAAGCGGAAATTGCGAAATTGGAGCTATCATATAATTTTAATTCAGTTAACAGGTGTATTGTTTTTTTCAATTTTGAAAAATCGTATTTATTTATAGGTAGCAGATATAGACAAAAGGTCAAATAAATATTGTAGAACATAACTTCTTATTTCATGTGGCGTAGAAAAAATTTGGTATTATTTTATACGATTTTTGTAAAAAATGTAATTGTGCTTCAAGAAAGACCACTTCCGGTTGTCAGATTTTTACCAAAATCTTATCAGACCTTCGTTACGATGTACAAATGTATAATGCACAATATTATAATTTTATGTTCAGTAGAATTTGAGGTAACTTACAAAAATTAAGCACACCTCGAAGCGAACATCCACACACACAGAGACATCCTGGTAAAAATAGTCAAAATAGGTTCTAGGGGTACCTAATAAAACATCGAATTTTTTCACTATCCCTATACCTTTCTTTTAGACGGGAGGTAAAAATATCGAAATATTTCCTGTCTCGGTACATATATCAAAATGACTGTCAAATTGAAATTTAATAATTTTAAAAAAAAAATATAAGCATGTACAGTGTAGGTACTCCGTTACTTGAACAATTATATAATGCTACACTTCTTGTAAACTGTGCAAACCAAATTTTTAATGCACAGTTCTTGTATATTTTTCAAAAAAATTTCATTTTTGAACAGTTTACAAAAAACAATAGCTTTACGTGCTCTTGACAATTTTAAAATGTCAACTTTTTATATGACATATTGCAAAAAAACATAATTGATTCCCAGAGAAAAAATCTGCTGTGGCCAGTACACGACCTCTCGCCTAATTCTGCTTATTCTATTAAACTTGAGACTAATCTAATAAATAGTTTTACTTACATTTTAATAGTTTCATGTTCATGTAATATGTAAACGATAATGTAAACCAAGATGCAAGCAAAAGATGTCAACTGTACTGTCACTGTCATAATCATTCAAATTTTATGTAGAAACAAATTTCATATCATGGACAACAAGATAGAATATTAATTGTACTTTATTTTATTGTTAAATACTACCAGATTCAGCAAATTGTATTTATAATTAACTGTACCCATAGATAATTATATTTTTAATTGCAAAAATTGTCATAAATAAATAATGTAACAATATATTAAAGGAAAAGTTTATCAAGCTTCAAAAAGTACTACTTCCGGTTTTCGGATTTCTACCAAAATGTTATCCGGTGTTAAGATCCTTATTAAAACCTTAAATATGAAATTTGGTTATTAAAGGTTTGATACTTTTTCAGTTATCGTGGACGAAAAATCGTCAGTCCATACATTCATACAAACACACACACGCACACACACACGCACACACATACACACACACAGACATCATCGTGAAAATAGTAAATTCGTATTATAGAGACCCTGAAACGTGCTTATCCACCAAAAACTCATACTCGAAAATTTTGACCCATTACAATACCTCTCTTATAGAATATGAGGCGAGAGGTAAAAATGAATATTAAAATCAAAGCAAACACCAACAACGCAACGTCCTATTTATGTTTGATTTTTCCTTTTCTCTAATTCTCGTTTAAAATGTTGGTGTAAACGATATTCACTATTAATATATTAATATCTACCAATTACTGATTTTCTATAACTACCTACTTGACAAAAAGAAATACAATTTCTGATGTTTTTCACTCCGCTTGCATGATCTAGATTCTAGAAGTCCATGATTAAAATTTTATAAATTTCTGGTGCTCTTATTTTTAAGGAGCTTCGTCGCTCTTTAGTAGTGAAGTTTCTTACTAATAAATTTACTCGTTAATTATTCTTACTTGACGAAGCAAATTATGGAGTAGGTGGTATACCTACTAGTTGTGCGCATCGTCCTTTCCAACTTTTCGCATTTGTTTTGAATGACTGAATATCTAGAACATCTAATAAGTAACAAATTATCTTACATGCATATACAAAAATTACGTTGTATTATCAAACCAAGGACAGTACGAATACGAACCGCTCACCACACTGTCAGATTCATTGATTCGACAACGGTGTCAATCAACAACCTAAAATCATAATAACCCTCATTTCAGCCTCTCATTTTTTTTTGTTCAGTTTTTACATCAAAATATGTTATTATACATGGTGATTAACAATATCGTGCATATATTTTCTCGTATAGGGTACCTACGTACCTATACTCAACTTACTGATCACGAAACTGAAATAATTTTTTGAATTTGCAGTTGCCATTGCATAAATCTAATTTTATTCCGAGGTTGGAAATATGAATAAATCCTATTTATTTGGATGACTGGCTTTATTGTAAAACATAGTTATAAGTTTTGCGATGTTTCGACCAGGATCTTGGTCATTGTCAAGCAGAAGTTAACGTGTTGAAAATTTGAAAAGTTAGGGTAAGAGTTTAATACCCCCTTTTCTTTGTTGTCATAGGGTCAATATCCTATTCTCCAAAAGACATGCTGTATGAAATCCGAGACCGTCACCTGTCATGAGCGCCCGGCCTATTAGCAAGATTATCGACAGGTCGATATAGCCGTGTATTTCAATTAGTGATGTAAAATGACAGTCATTTACCGGTCATTTTCAATTAGTGGGTCATTTTGGTCATTTTTGTTTTTTAATATTATAATGAAAAATACAACATTAACTTGTTATTAAATATAATTATATTCGTATACTAGCACTAATACTACTATTACCTATTACCGGAAACATACATGTCGTCAGTCTGTCAACTGTTGAAATGTCGAAGAAAATTGCGCGCGTGGTTTAGTCTTTCACCTGCTGCTATCAAACATGTGCGTTGGTGTGATTCCTCTTAAAAAATGCACTCACAATTTATTGTAAATTTAAAACAATAAAATTTAAAATTGTAACCAGCACGTATCAAGGTATGTCATATCATTGTAAACAATATTATATTATAACATTTATATTTTTGTAGCTGATGATGTGCTGCATGCCAGGACGAAACGTTCTTATGTAGATTAACAAATAAATGATGTAAATACACAAGGATTTTGAAGACCTTTCTTTCATAATAAACAAAATATTTAAATGCAATACTCTTCTTTCGCATTTTCACTACCAATATCCTACTAAATGCTGACATAAATGAATGAAGATGAGTATTCATGCCTATACTCGTGATTATACATAGAAGTTCATTAAAAGAAATGTTCGTTTTTGTTCGTAACTAAGGATCATAACCGTCATTTTCAAAATGACTTTTGCCATTTTCAAAATGACATGTGTAATTTTCAAAATAACTTGTGCCATTATCAAAATGACATGTGTAATTTTCAAAATAACATGTGCCATTTTCAAAATGATAAATGCGTCTGTTTCAAAAAATTGACGGTCACGTCATTGAACTAAAATGACTTGACGGTTATTCTCAAAATGACCATGATTGACCACTGTCATATAATCTACTCACATCGCTAATTTGAATACGTGTCAAAGTGTGATTTCGAGATTTCTCGCCACAGAGAAACAGGCACAACATCAAGAAAGCCTGGTATTGGGTCCAGTCGTATTTCCACCCCGTGACAAAATCGAAATCTCGCGATACAAGCAAGAAGACAGCTCTCTTTGACTGCGCGTCAACTACAGCAAGACCTTCACAATGCAGTAGGGATTCTGATAAGTGATAAAACCGTACGATTGTGGGAGGTTGGGTTGTCTTTGTATTGTTTGTATCGGTTGAGATCGATTTTGACAAATCCTGCTTACCGACGTCAAAGAGTGGGGTTAACCAACGACCCTTTTACTCCGTGGGAACATGTCTTGTTCACGGATGAGTCCAGATTCTGCATCCATACGACAGCAGACGTCAGAGAGGCTACAGGAGTGCAGGGCACCAGTCACTGTCACCCGGTGGTACCGCATGTAGGTGGCGGTGTAATTGTGCGGGTAGATTCCTGTTTTGGCTGGCGTACCGATTTGCATGTGTGTAATGGTAGAGTAGGTAACTGACCAGTGTTATACAGCGTGTTTCTGTACTTATGGATCAAAAATTAAGGGTGTATGTAACACGTTCTACTGATAACGGAACAAAAATATTTTTTCAAAAATTCGCAAAATTAAAGGTGGTTCACGTTTACTTAAAGAAAACATTGAGTGCTACTGGTTTCATTACTGTGAAAGAAACAGAATAATTGAAATTAATTTACTATCAAAATTGCATTACGTAATGTAACATTAATATTTGAATAAAATTTAAGTAAACCACCCATAATTTTGTGAATTTTTGAAAAATTCTTTTTGTGCCGTTATCAGTAGACCGTGTTACATATACCCTTAAAGTTTGAAGAACAGAAACACCTGCATTTATTGCTTCCTTAATTGCTATTGCTACTTTTAAAAAATTTAACTTTTAAATTTGTCAGAAATTTTCTAAAGATGTGATTCATCAAGAAATTATTCTAATTCACATGTATTTACTGTTTGATAGGTTAGGTAACCACTTGTACAGAAAAATGTTAAGTTGAATATTCTGTTTCTTTCACAGTAATGAAACCAGTGGCACTCAACATGTTTTCTTTAAGTAAACCACCCTTAATTTTACGCATTTTTGAAAAAAAAAAAATTTGTTCCGTTATCAGTAGAACGTGTTACATATACCCTTAAAGTTTGATCCATAAGTACAGAAACACCCTGTAGAGACGCGTTAATTCGCGAGTATGTTTCAAACAGTCGCGACTTTATTGGGACTGAAAATTTTATCTTTTTGGATGATAATGCTCGTCCTCATGCGTACCGCACGAAAATATCTCCAGATCTAAACCCAATAGAGCATGTATGGGATATGCTGCAAAGGCATCCACCCTACAACTCCAAGACAGCTTACAAATGTGTTACCTATATAGTGGTATAATGTACCGCAACAAAATATTGATAATTGCATCTTAAGTATGTCAGAGAGATGCTGAGCAATTGTACCAGCAAAAAGTAACGTCAACGATATTGCGGTACCTACATGACATGATTGCTACTATCTGCGTTATATTCATTCTTAACGGGGTTAAGGGACCCGTCTGGTAGTTAAATTTATAGCAAAACAGAGGTGTGCGCCTCCCATGATCATTTGAAAATTAGAGGTGTTTTGTTTATTTACCACAACATATGGACATTTCACCAAAAGATACAAATTACTTTGAAATCAACCATTTTTCTAGATTTTTATGATTTTTACCTCTCGCCTCATATTCTATAAGAGAGGTATTGTAATGGGTCAAAATTTTCGAGTATGAGTTTTTGGTATATAAGCACGTTTCAGGGTCTCTAGAATACGAATTTAATATTTTCACGATGGTGTCTGTGTGTGTGTGTGTGTGTGTGTGTGCGTATGTATGTATGGACGTATGTGACGATTTTTCGTCCACGATAACTTAAAAGGTATTAAACCTATAATAACCAAATTTCATATTTAAGATTTTAATAAGGATCTTAACACCGGATAAGATTTTGGTAGAAATCCGCAAACCGGAAGTAGTACCTTTTGAAGCTTGATATAGTTTTCCTTAAATATATTGGTACATTATTTATTTATGACAATTTTTACAATTAAAAATAAAAGATAATATAGTTATCTATGGGTACAGATAATTTTAAATACAATTTGCTGAATATGGTAGTATTTAACAATAAAATAAAGTGCAACTAATATTCTACTTTTTTGAAATTCTAGTATCTTGTTGTCCATGAACATATTAAATTTGTTTCTACATTTTGAATTATTATGACAGTGACAGTACAGTTGACATTTTTTGCTTGCATCTTGGTATACATTATCGTTTACATATTACATGATCATGAAACTATTAAAATGTAAGTAAAACTATTTATTAGATTAGTAGAATAAGCAGAATTAAACGAGAGGTCGTGTACTGGCCACAGCAGATTTTTTTCTTGTAAACAAAAATCAATTTTTAATTTCTGAAAACAGAGGGACATAAACTGATCCTTTGTTAACAAGAAGTGTTTTTTTCATACGTTTGTGTTATAAATTAAATAAGATATGATGGGACAACGATGTTATATGTTTTCGATGTTGAAATTGTAGATACTCTAGTTAGTCAGTACCGGGGGCTGTCAGCTCTATTGTTTTTTTTTAAATTTTATTGCCACAGGTAAAAAAAATTTACATAACAAAAGTCAGAACGATACAATGTTCTTGAATTCGTATTAAGTTCTATCTAGTATCAAGAGATGGTATTAGGTGTTTTCCGGTTTGTATGCGAAATAATTCTAATCAATCAAAATGATTTAGACGAGATTTTGATAAAATGTAAAAAACAATTATTTTGTTTTATGTATAATTCAGCGCGTGTCACGGTGTAGTTTGAATCTCTTAACAGTTATTATGAATATGATCAGTATAGTGATTACTTTTATTGTGTGATTTGTACCAGTTTTAAACTTTGAGAGAAGGGAAAAATCTTAAGAAGAAGTATTTATGTAGGACTTCTCGACTGTTATAATTATTAGGAATAACAACTATTCGGCATCAGTCATAGAAAAGAAGAGGTTACAATTTAATATTTTATTAAAGCAAACGTTTCGGCTGCACGACAGCCATCATCAGTGCTACAACAAAACTTACGATAATTAGAGTAATGATTGGTAATAATCTGTCGCAAAATAACAATATGTACAATAAAATCGTAACAAATATAATAAACCACATGTGGATCTCGTTCACTGTCAACCATTGGAATATTCCTTAAGAAGAAGAATAACTTTATTTGTAAACGTGCTAAATGTGTTATTCCATTTGTTACTGTCAGACATAATCCCGTTCAAAGAAATTGCAAGACTTTTATTATTTATTTTTGAATTATGTATAATTACATTATTAATATGTTTCCAATATATTATTTAATGTCAAATTTTAATACCCTTATAAAAATTATCAAGATAGCTTTGATTAAGTTCATTCTAGCACCGCAAGTTAGCGCTACTGTACAAAGTAAAAAATAATAACCAAAGCTGTCTTGTCTGGAGATACATAGTTTGTGGTCAGTACATTTGATGCTCAGTTTTCTTTTCCTACATTTTTCGTTCGATTGACTGCAAAAAGAAGGTATTAACGTCATCTGAACCCGCCACACTTTGGAGATGACTTACGTTCAGCAGTTCTGTATTTTCCGAACGCGCCTCTTAAATAAGTTTTTTCAACGTTTTTGTACGAAACTTATTTATTATCTAATTTATTTTATGTTGTTATCAACTAATACATATTGTTATTAAAATTTCTAAGCTTCTATGTTTTTGATATCTCTATTCAGTTTTAAGTAGTTAATTTCATAATATAGAAAAATGTCACTTCTGAACCATCAAAATTGTTGCTAACAATAATATGTTAATGCAAAAATATCTTTTTTACGTGTTTCACATTGTTCTTGCAAACCAGACGATTATAAAATATGAAAGGGTTCCCGTTTAAAATAAAAGAACTGAAGCATCCTGCTTATAACAGATTCTCCTTGGTCGAAACCATTCCCATTTATTATTATTAGAGTTGCAACGAATAATAGGCAACTATTCGGTATTCTGCCTATTCGGCAAGTTTTAATTATTTGGCCGAATATCGAATATTAGTTTACTATTCGGCAGAATACCGAATAGTTTGAAGTCACAAGTAACATACAATACTTGAACTGCGATTGTCTATTAACAGTGCTTTATTTAGATATTTCATTGATAGAAAAAAATAGATTCCTGAGTTTTTATTAATTATTATAACTCGATTATAACTAAAATAAGAAAAATATCGCCAAACACTTTATTTTATAATTTTGATAACAATAAAAACAAAAAAATAAGTTTCTCTGCGTTCAAAGCAGTTTCGTCATTTGGTGCCAAAAGGTTGCAGAATATTCGCCGAATATTCGGTTATTCGGCAGACAGTCCTGCCTAATATTCGGTATTCGGTACATTTACTATTTTCTAATTATTATTTACAAACACGCTTACTCTACTCCTTCATTCATCATTCCTACTCCACACAACTCTTCAGCCACCTACTCTCTCGTTGACGTAGATTCCCTACTCGCGCTCCTGCGTTCACTCTACTCCCACGTTCTACGGCAGGACTGTTCAACTGTTCTGCTCGCACACACCAAATCCCTCGATTTTGCGCGTCGAGCGCAGCAGGCGCACGCCACTCAGTATCGCACGGCGCTCGACTCGACACAGAATAGTATTACGCGGACGACGTAATCGCGTGGACGTGACGACGACTTGAGCTGAAGCGTCGAGAGCGTCGGGGTTCATCTGCAAAGAGCGCTGATAGGTAGGGTTGTTTTCTTTTTCAAGTTGTTGTATTATTGTATACTTATTTGTAGTTTTAATTGAAATTGGTTTTGTTTTCTTTTTTGTAATTTATTTATACTTATTATAAAATTACTTAAGTTTCGTAAAGTAAAGCAATAACGTAAATAAATCGTAGTAAATTCCGTAAAATCTGGTTTGGAACAGTTTCATATTTTTATTTGTATACTTAAAACTAATTTACAAGTAATATTTTCAAGTTTTAGTTTATGCTTCTATAATGTTTTTAGTGTTTCCTTCTGATATTTAAAAAAAATTACGGTAAAGTGTAACTGCTATGCTTACCTTACATGTAAATAGATTATTTACTGTAAATGTTTTTGTTTTTATACTAATTTAAACAACAAATATTTATTGCATTAAGGTCAAGGGCGAGTTATGCTATTTAAGAATAAGGATTAAAAATAAAATTTATTTTAAGAATATTTTTAAACTAATCGATGTGAAACGTTATAAGATTTCAGGCTATTTTAGGTTATGTCATACAAAAATGTTTGACATGTCTGTCAGCAATAAAAGTCTCCCCTACATGTACCGTTGACAACGTAAAAACAGTTGCCGTTGGCGCCGTTCTGTGATTTGATTCGTTGGCAACCAACGACGCTGTTTGACAGGTGTCATTTAGTTGGTTGTCAACGAATCAAATTATATAACGGCGTATGTAAACTTAGCTTTAGGCGTAAAAATTTTGAGCATAAACCCACCCTTAGAAACAGATTTTTAGGGAGATTTATGAAATAAATTAATAAATATTAACACCGTGTAATGATTTCACAAAAATTGAAATGATTCAGATCTAGATGCGCTACCTATACTGATAAAAATGATTACCTATTAATACCGCCTCAATCAAATGCTGATAATCGTTTTAATCTGAACAAAAAACAAAATGTGCAGGTTTGATAACTAGTAATAGGTAATTAAAAAAATCTGACGTGGACACCACATGACTTCCTTGTACGCCTTGTGTGTTCATACTTTTCTTAATAACTAAAATGTAAAATAATATTAAAAATTCTTTTAACTTATTATACTAATACTCACAAATATATTTTAGTCATTTGATTTAAACTGCAGAAGAAGATATAAAGCATATTTTACTATTGTCACTGTCATGTCATAATCATTTAAATTTTACGTAGTAACAAATGTTAATCGATCATGGACTACAAGATACCGAAATACTATAAATTATAAATATATACTTTAATTATTTTTAAATGATAGCAGATACAAAAATATTTATAAAATACCGATTGTAGGTAATAATCACATAATCTTTCATTTAAAATAAAAAAAATTGTCTAAAATTAAATATTTATCGAAATATTTTTAAAAAGTACTACTTCCGGTTTGTAGACTGAAACCAAAAATAGGAGGTGCACAACTAGATGCTATAACAGTCCTAAATACAAAATTTCAACTTTCTACGTCTAACCGTATTTGAGTTATGCGACACACATACGTCCGTACGTACGTACGTACGTACGTACGTACGTACGTACGTACGTACATACGTACGTACGTACAGACGTCACGTCGAAACTAGTCATAATGGATTCAGAAAAGGTCAAAACGGATATTTCCGTCAAAATCTGAGAACCGAAATTTTTCGCGATTACAATACTTCCTTACTTCGTACAAGGAAGTAAAACTATAAAATTTTATAGTTAACTAAATACACACACCAAAAACACGTATCTCTTCTGAAGAATATTAGAATATAGAATTAAATGTTTCTAATTGCAACTGAAACAGTAAAATGTTAACTGTTTTGCTATTTATTCTTTTACAAGTTTATCAAAAATTACTGAAACTGCATGTAAGTGGTATGACAACAAATATTAATTTAAGTAAAGCACAACATACATTACATTACGCATTTTTCCCTACATTTTTAAACTCATACGCATGAATTCTGAACAATAACATTACACAGAAAAGTACAAAATAATGCATCATGATATGCACGTAGCATAGTCAAATTTAATTTTTTACTTGATAAATCTAACCGTTTTTCACGAAAATGTGTAGTTATGATTTTACTCCGAGCAAACAGATGGCAAAAATTGCGTGTCTGCAGAGAGTTCGGGATAGAACATTTGTTTTTGCTTTGATGTATTGTTTTTTATCAAACGTCAACATTTTTTTGTAGATAATCACGATGAATTTTCCAAAGTAGAATTAAAAATTAAAATCATGGTAGTACGTATTGTTTTATAATGACATTGGATTCAAAATGTTTATCAAATATTCGTTTATTTGTATATACTGTACTAAAATAATAATACATGCGAAGATATGTTTATATAGCTACTAAAACGGATATGATGCTGTTTTGTTTGTTTTTATATCGTGTTTGTCTAACAAATTTATGAAATTATTATGAGTTAATAGACGCTAATTCATATTAATATTTTGTTATTGGGTATTCATAAATTAAATAATAATACCGAATTTTAATATTCGTTTTTAGCCTTTGATTTTATTTTTTATAATACGAACAAAGCATTTCACATGAATGATACTGTATACAGAACTAATTAAATAAACTATTTGTTTATAAAATATATAGTTTTTTTATACATGGTTAATTTTGATTAAAGATATATTTACCAATTTCAACTAGTTCAATTTATCTAAATTTCTATCCCGAAGCCTGCAACTGCAAAAGGAATGTATAGGTACTACTTACATTCTAGTTGTCCTCCAACATACGCGCCTTTTTAGAAAAAATCTTAATTGTAACAATGTAGTTTATTTATGAAATTCACAAAAAATATGCTTATAAATGTCGCATCATCACCCCTTAATGAATGATTATTTCTTCTAAAATTATTAATAGCTTTCAAAACAATTAACTTTGTGCTGACATGATTTGTTCGATAGTTTACTTTCCAAGAAATTTTCGTTTTATGCTAAATTAACTTAATTACTGAAAGTTGAGTTGATTATTAGTAGGTAAAATCATTGCTTTACCTTATTCAACATAATTGGGTGCCATTATTTAAAGTATATACGGTTGGTTTAGTTTATTAAATATTAGTTTAGGATCGAACTAACGAACTATAATAGAACTCTATTAAAAACTTTGTAGGAAAATAGAACATTGCACAGGTTACACTTTGAAATTTAAAATGTATTTTTAGCGTACCGAATATTAAATGAAAAGCTAGAAATAGGCGTTTAAGATGATATACAACTTGTGCCAGTAGTTTGTTGTAAATAATTGTGCTGCAAATTTACATTATTGTCGGATTGTTTTCTAAAATTTTAAAATAATCACTTACAGGTTTTTTTAGTCGGTTGTTTCTTGTACTTGTCCACAGGAACTTTTAGTTGTTATCGAACTCAAAAATTTCACTTACGCAATAGTGGATCTACGGAGTGATCCCCCTCCCTTTGATAGAATTTGGTCTTGACCTTGAACAAACAAACAAAAAATTACGTACAGACTTGAATCATTGTTATAAATAAGGCACTTGAATAAAATAAGAAAAAAATTATATTTTAGAGAAATTCTGGTGATTATAATGACAAAGCTTCAAGATATACTTATTACCATTCCACGATGCCTGTAAAGGAAGGTATTGAAATCATGCTAAAAATCGGGTAATGAGATTTTAGTGGATAAGCACGAATTTGGGTCCTTGCATCTCATTTTTGATATTGTTGCGAT
Source organism: Agonum fuliginosum (assembly GCA_947534325.1). NCBI lineage: Eukaryota > Metazoa > Arthropoda > Insecta > Coleoptera > Carabidae > Agonum > Agonum fuliginosum. The sequence goes on along the minus strand of OX384038.1, from coordinate 12,319,975 downwards.
AATGTCTGTATGTATATGTGTGTATGGGTGTGCCATGCCTACGAATTTATGTAACTCAGATAACTCAAGTACCTACGAATTTCAAAAATGTTGATATTTGGTATTTCACATTTGTATACAAATTGAAGGAGTTGATTAGTCATTATGTAAGTTTATATATTATGACAATAGTTTTTGTGAAAATTTAATTTACGCAAAAATTAATTACGTCACAACGGACCAACTAAAACATTTTCAGACAAAGTTGACGCTGGTAAATTATTTTGAAAATTTTTAGGTTAACTAAATATCCAATGAATTTCGTTCATTTCTGATCACGTGTACGAAATTGACCAATGAATACAACATTTAACTGATAACAACCCATGGGACATTATCACTTATGTCAAATATGTTGCTAGGTTACAATTATTTTTGTTCATTTTTATGTTTATAATAATAATTGAATACAAATGTCATTTGCACGTTTTGGTAATGAAAATGATACTTCAATTAATAAAATTTTCTGTCCGAATAACCCTCGACCATTGATAAATACTTATAATTTTGTGACAGCTACCTCAAGCACGTTGCTTTTAGGCGGTTACCAAGCAACGTGCTTTCGGAATGTCACAAAATTATTTCGTAATTATCAATGTCCTTTGGTAATTATAGCTGAAAATTGTTTCAACCGGTAAAGTTATGGCAAAGGGTTTCATGCTGTTCGCATGCTGTAGTCTCCCCGACTAGTATCAAGTCCACACAGAAAATAAATATTATATATTTGTAAATTACTTTAGTTCAAAACTTTATAAATTGGGCAATACATAATCAAGGTCAATTTTTCTCCGTTATAGAACAAAAAAATATGCAGAATTTAATTATCTTTATAGAACAAAATTAAAGGTGTGTGTACAATCAATTTAGGCCTTGCGTAATATTGACTTAAAGTAGCGAAAACCGTGCGAGATGCAAATTCATATTTGTTTACAACTTCATTGAAAACTGAAAATACGACATTGACATCCACTGAATGGTGAACGATTTTGTGTCAATAAAATAAATATCTAATAGTAGGTATCGAAAATTATTTGGTAAGTTTTGAACAAAAATTATTTAAACTACGCATGTTTTACACTCATGCTTTATTCATCCATATTAAATCCATTATAATATACTCGTAATTATTAATTATCACGTTCTCGTTATATTAATTTTGATATAAATGATTCAAAACACGAATTTGTGTATTTGACATTGCATTTTATAAATAAAAATTGTAATTTACAATTAATGTTCAGAGATTGCTGGGATGGGAACAGTTATAAAAATAAATTATTATTTTATGTTGGAAACATGTATAGATCATTATGATACCAATTATTATTTTTCATCAATACAGTGTTTATTTATTGTTTTACACTTCTGTGTAGTTCTGTATAATTGGAACAACAACTCCAATCACTAAATAAAAACATGTAAACTGACACAATATAGCTTTGATTGTTTCTTTGCGCAAAATGAAATAATTGGAAGCGGTTTGTTCATTAATTTTTACAATAAAATTTTTACATATTTTGCACAAACAATGTTTTTTTAAGTAATATTTTGTTATGTGTCCAATTAAAATTGAATTATTTGTTCACGCATATTCTAAATTTGCTTCAAAGATTTTTGTTTACAAACGAAGTATCCTTTTAAATTATTCTTCACACACATTCGTCATATTTTTTACTCAATTTTTAAATTTCGGCAAATATTTCCGGGCAGAACAAAATTCAATAACAGTAAATTTGTGAATCCAAATTCGAGAGTTCGTATTTCTTTTACCACCTACACGGTCTACACGAGCGTACAAAATTTTCTACTACAGTATCAAATACGAATTTAATGAAAAACTTATTAAATTTAAACAAAAAATTCACTTTTATTACATTTTTGGTATAAAATTGTCCTAATTTTGTCTTCCACGTGGCCATAATAATTGACGTTGAGAAAGTTTTTATAACTTTGAACAATTTTCTGTTAAGTCAGAAAAACCGAAGAATGTTATTTGTTTTCTTTCGTAAATACTGTCTGAAACATTTTGTTTGAAACAATTGAACTGAAAATAAAACATGGAAATAGATCGTTAGGAATAGAAATAATGGTTAATCAATTACGTAATTTACACTGATATCACTTAATTAAATGTTTTATGTTCATTGTTAAATTTATACAGTCTAGTAGTTTGATCTTTATTTGAATTGAAATTGAAATTAACGGTGTAATTTAATTATTTACGTATTTAAGCCCAAGGCACGGTGAAAATATACTTGAAAATAAAAGATATTTACATTTTAAAACCCAGTTTTTATAGTTATACATCAGATAGATGATACAATTCAACTCTAAAATTTATATTATTAATCGAAAAAGCGAGGTAAATGTAACTCTATACGCATATCCATTTTTGCGCAACAAATATTTACTAGTGATACTTTTATCATTAATACCTTTGTTATGAAATGTAAACATCGAGGTATAAGTACATGTTTGTTTCTTTCTCTAATGTAGGTACCAGTAGGTATACAGGATGTTTTTTACAGGATGCCACTGTACCTACAGCTATTATTTATAAGGGAATTACCTTCAAATTTTAATATGTTGTCAACAAAGCTTGGATCTGCGAAATAACCGATTTAATTTTAAAAATTCGTTTTAAAATAGAAGATATTTGTGTTAAAAAAATATCAAAAATTGTCAAAATTCAAATTAACATATTTCGATTTTAAAGCATAATTTTAAAATTCTGCATCGACCATTTTGTAGATTGTAGTTTTATCTTCAACAATATCTTTAGATTATTATATTTAACAAAACAATAAATGCTGTGGAGTGGCGCGCGAATCCCATGTTTTTGGCTCTTTTCTGGCGCGGTAGAGGATCGTCTTAAGGGTATATGTAACAGGTTCTACTGATAACGGAACAAAAAGAATTTTTCAAAAATTCGTAAAATTAAGGGTGGTTTACTTAAAGAATACATGTTGAGTGCCACTGGTTTCATTACTGTAGAAGAAACAAAATTAGTTTTTGTTTATTACACAATATCAGCGTTGGATTAGATAATTACGTGCATTGTTAATATTTGAATAAAACAACACGCACAGCTATGAAACCAGTGGCACTCAACATGTATCCTTTAAGTAAACCACCCTTAATTTTGCGAATTTTTGAAAAATTCTCGGAATAAAAACTAGACAATATCAACGATAAAATTTACTTTAGTTAAGTACACGTCTGTAGCAACAGACTCACTGGTCCGTCTGCGTTACAAATTTTGAAATTGTTTATTTATAAATAAAATATATATGTTTATGTATCATCAAATACAACATAACACATAAATAAGAGAATTCTAAAGCTGGATTCAGAGATTGCGTAGTAAACACAGCATAGGAATACACAACACAGGAAAACACAGAAATATAGAACCAATTCAGAGATAGCATAGCGTTACTATAGTAATGACAATTTATTATTATGACAGTTGTCAAATAGTAAAACGTAAGAAACACAGCTTCAAAATAAAATATGGCCAATTCCTATGTTGTGCTGTGAATGCTGTGCTATGTCTGTATTCTATGAATCAATGCATGCATTCCCGTATGTTCATTTTTATGTTTCGCTGTGCTATGCTATGCTGTGTTCACTACGTAATCTCTGAATCCAGCTTAAAAGCTGCATCAAACATATATTACCGGATATGAGTAATAGCTAAATATTTTAAAATGAGTTCATTGGACTCACCTTGCCCAGATAAGGGTTAAATAAATTACTTATTTTTTTCGTTAAGTTCCAATAATTTCATACATTCATTAATAAAGCATTCAGAAGATATGTGCTCCATTCTTTAGGATAACCTCAAGATGGGTAGTATTATTGTAAAATTCATATCACCCATCTCTCCCATAAGTATTGTCAATCATGATAAATACATCAAACAGTCGGTTTGTTGTGCGCGTTAGATTAAACATTAAATTCAATCTCTACCAGAGATAATGGTAGGATTCTATATACCCATATACCACGCACTCCCAACTGGCGGCTGTTGCTGACAAGAGCTTTTGATGAGGAGCTTTCGAGCTTTGCTGCTGGACATTGCCAGTTGCCGCAGCTTATAAGCTCGGACAATGCTATTTGAATCATTAATCGATGTATGTATAGGGGATTATAAGTAGTTAGTTGAATGAGTTCAAACAAAGTTTTAAATTAGAAGTAAACGCGGAGGCGGAGATATTTTAGTTTTAGTTTGTTTTCATTAACAAGTGTGCTATTTTCGTGGTAGACAATTCCAATATGTGAGTTTACTTTTAGTTTATATTTTTATTTCCAAAATATCTATAAACTAAATTATTATACGAGTACACTATTTGTTTGTTTTCAAAATGTTAGTTTCAAATTTATTTAAATGGTTGATTCAAATTCTGGAATTAGAATTACTATTAAGTTTATAAGTACGCCAGGAATAAATGTCACTAGTCTTATTTATGTTTACTTGAAAGCTATAATGAAAATATCATCTTTAAATTATTTTTCATATTTTAATTAACATTTTAACAATTAACTTTAAAAATATAATAATTATGTAAATATTAGTATTATTACAATTTATTTCTATTTACTGTATGGCCAGCACAGAGCCTTACAAATTAATAATAATCAAATTTAATTAAAAAAATTAAACAAACTGCACTTTTTTACATTCACAGAACATATAAATGAAACAGTAATTATCATTAGTAAATTTAAAATAAAATTAAAATTTGTGATAATTCAATTTTAACAAAAAATGATAGAACTATTAAAATTACATACAACATTACATGTTGTACATACCAACATACCTACTACTAGGACATACTTATTTTATAGAAATGTGCAGAAATAATGTCAGTCATAATTATAATTGTTCATTCCTAATGAGCTTTATAATGATTATTACGACATAAATATTTTATACGAATATAATTTATTGTTGTTTACAATTATTATATTATCTTCTAATAAATTTACTAATTGAATATTCAGCGCTTAGGTAATGCAGTTCATAAGTAAACAATTTATTGGATCTTGTAATCTGTTATAATCAAGGGTTGTGATTATTTTAGGTGAAAGATAGATCGTTGATCCGTTGATCGTATGGTGGGTCTCTTGAAAAAAAGATCGATTTATTCGGATTGTTTGTATTATGCCCTGTATGCGAAGTGCTCCCAATAATAATTTTATTTTTTAGTTGGGTATTATTTCGGTGTTCTGAAGTCGAAACGTGGATGGTGTGATATAGTAGCAGAAGGTGCTTTCCTACTTATACGGGTTATGGCAAATAGGAAGAAGAATAAAGCCAAGAAGATCGCACTTATGGAATTTTACTAGGATGACTGCTGAAGAATTTTAAAACCTAATTATGCCTGTGGGCAAAGAATTGCTAAACAAGATACAAAATAATATAGAATAGAAGACCACTACGAATAGCACACACAAAACAAACGTGACAAAAACTCGTTTCCACTCAGAAACCACGCGCAATTCACTTCTTTAGAAGTGCAGTTTACCGACAAACGTTTTATTCGTGTTCGTGGCCAAATTAATTTGAATGTGCTCATATTACGGTGCGTTCTGTGCGTTCGGAGTGAATACTACGTCAAAAAGCACGTGTACGTGTATGTATGAGCTTTAAAACAGTGATATATGATACAAATTATTATAAAAGTTATATTTAAAATGTTTAACTCATTATTTAAACTATAGTACCTATACCCTCTGTGTTAATTGGTGCATCGAACTTCAGTCCAGTTTTGTGAGACACTGTTTGATATAAGATATAGAATAGTGTTGCTGGTGTATTGCGAGTCCTTGTGGCGAGTGAGTTTAACCTTATATCCTTCTTATTTTTCCTGTAGCGTAAAGCCGAGACTTGACGTACCAGTTACCGGTCTGATGCCAACGATGCTTGTGACATGGTCAGGACTAGAATTAGGAGCCTTGTCGCTTGCATCTTAGTGGTGAGGATGAGGTAGAGTCTGAGTTTGTACTCGGCTTTTACTCTAATGCCTGTTTTTACACGATACAATTTATTTATCAATAAATTGAATTAAAATTATTTTGTTTTTAATTTATTGTTGTGTGTAATACAAAAAATCTCGTCAATTTTTTCTTCACCAATAAATTGAAGAATTTATTGACGGAACAGAACGTATTCTATTTTTCTACAATCATTTAGGAAATTCTAGGGATTTTTCTTAGTTTGTCGTTGCCAGCCTTTGTGTATACCATTTTAATTTTCATTTTATTAAATGTTACGTTTCCATGACGTTTCCCGCATTTCATCCAGTTTCAGTAACAGTAAAGTGACAGAGTTGATATCGGTAGGTTAGTACTAGTAAAATTTTCAAAATATATTGAGGAAAACTTGACGAGTGTAAAACGAACAAAAATATTTTTCTACTAAATTGATGAAGAAATTGAAAGTCAACTTTATCAATTTATTGGTGAATAAATTGGATCGTGTAAAACAGGCATTACTCCGGAAAGCGTTGAAATAACTCACTGTAGCTAGATGTCAAGCTGCTCGATGGATTTCGAGCTTTTGTGACACCTCATTTTTTGAGTTTTCTCTTAGCTTTTGCCTCTGAGCATTCGGGCGGGTACATCGTGGATTCGGTATGCCAACCCGTTGTACATATTCCGTTACCTATTTATGTTTTGTGTTGATGAGTATGAGAATGTTAGGGTGGTGTGTATAAAGTCTCACTGAGCTTTAGCTCACAGTCTCACATTTCTTTACAGATGGTTTTCACAATAGATTACAGGTAACAGCTTTTATATACCAGAGAATAAAGTAGAAAGCCCGCTGTTTAGTCTAGCTTGCTCCTTGATGGTTGGACTCTTCCATTTTGGTAAATATTTTTATTGCTTAAACTTACGGTAACTACGGTGACATTATTTAAAATAATTGTATTGCACTGATTTCAGTAATATATAATGAAATAACTTGTTTTTTTATTACACTACCAATATATATAGGTAGATAAATATTAAATGTGCGGGTAAATTAATCATAAAATTTAAAAAATCAAAATGATTATTCAAAATAATAAATACCTAACAACCTACATCAATCTGCGTGATTTGTTATTGTAGTTACTACTCAGTTTTTGAAGCAATTTATCTGTTATTAACTGTTAACTAAAACATTAAAACATACCATGGTTATATCATTTCATGATTGAAATGCAAATAATTTATTAATCAATCAACAACAACGATCAATGTATCAATGCTGTTAATCTATCTGCTGATTGAAACTTAAAAGCGTTTACTGAATTGTATCTGAATAACATTGATTTAATACAACGTAAAAAGTGAGAATACATATAAATGTGTATAGAACATATTACCTACCTATATTAATAAAATAATAGTTCATAACTTTACTGTCTAGCTTTGTAATTTAACGATGATAGCAATAATAATACAGAGATGAAAATCAATATCTAACACTTTTTCATTTTAATAGACATTTTCGATATTATTTTTATGTTTTTTCTGCGTTTCACTAGATACTTTTCAACGGATATTATAAGACAAATGAACTTACTTCAGTGCGCAGCTACGATTGTTTCAGATTGAAAAACCAATTTTAAATCGCATTGGACGTAAGCGTATAAGAGATATTTCTGAATTTAATACCTGTAACCAGAAACGGAGAAACTTCAACTTGACCTAATTTCAACTTAACATTTTTCTGTACAAGTGGTTACCTAACCTATCAAACAGTAAATACATGTGAATTAGAATAATTTCTTGATGAATCACATCTTTAGAAAATTTCTGACAAATTTAAAAGTTAAATTTTTTAAAAGTAGCAATAGCAATTCTTCAAACTTTAAGGGTATATGTAACGTTCTACTGATAACGGCACAAAAATAATTTTTCAAAAATTCATAAAATTATGAGTGGTTTACTTAAAGGAAACATGTCATAGCTGTTTGTGTTGTTTTATTCAAATATTAATGTTACATTACGTACTTAATGCAATTTTGATAGTAAATTTATTTCAATTATTCTGTTTCTTTCACAGTAATGAAACCAGTAGCACTCAATATGTATTCTTTAAGTAAACCACCCTTAATTTTACGAATTTTTGAAAATTAATTTTTGTTCCGTTATCAGTAGAACGTGTTACATATACCATTAAAGTTTGATCCATAAGTACCAGAAACACCCTATATACAAGCAGTCAATTATTGAACCAACCGTTTGAATTACGTCCTTATAAATAAAACGTTCCATTTTATATTAATTCAAAATCAAATTATTGAAAAAATTGCCCAATTATATAGATTGTAATATTATAATACTTTAAAAAAAAATTTGTTCCACGCTCAGCACGTCATAACTCTAAAATATTATATTACCATCCATATCTATCACGCCTTGAACACAATTTAAGCAATCGGTATAGATTATAGATATATTATAGTTTATAGTAAAAGGTGGGCCAAATAAGACCTACGATTGTTAAACACGGATAACTCTTGTAATAATCATTTATTTTGATTAATATTTTTTTATACAAATAATATATTTTATGGAAATTATATATGATTATATGACATCAGACAATTGTAAACCATTATTCTCGATACAGAGATCGGCTCTTTTTAACGCGTTTTCCATTACACCACGTAATGTTTCTGGTTGAAGGTACAGTATTTCGTCTCGAATATTCTGCTTCAGCTGTTTAATAGTCTCTGGTTTATTAACATACACTTTGTCTTTTAAATATCCCCATAAAAAAGTCGGGCGCAGTTAAATCTGGCGAGCGAGGTGGCCAAGGGAAATCTGAATTTTTTGAAATCAGACGTTCGACAAAAATTTCACTTTATTGGTCATAACACCGCACTAAACAGTACATTTGGATGGGTGCAACTGATGCTGGTGGATTTTCAGAGCCCTAAAATCTACAGATTTGTTTGTTGACATAACCATTTAAATGGAAATGCGCTTCATCCGACATTAAAATATTATTTAAATAATCAATTTGTGTGGCTAATAAATTTCCAAGAATTCAATTATAACCTACAAAAAGAAAAAATAATTACCTAAATAAAAAAATTAAAAAGTTATTTGTTAACATTGGTAGGTCTTATTTGGCCCATCCTGTACATTATACCATGTACCATTTAAAATAAAAAGATATAGTATTATAATACAGTCAGTTAGCAATCAATAAACAGCAAGTTCAAGAGAGAAAATATCTATACAAGTTCCTGTTCATTAGACTCCTGCGATGGCTTTGGTCTTTGCCTCTTTGGTGTACGCCTACATCCCGAACCGGTACAAACTAACAACTTACACACTGTCGAACAAAACGGCAAATCGAACAAGCTTTGTGCAACATTGGGCGTGTGTGCAACATTAACCTACAACAAACGCGTTATCCATTCAGTGTTCAGTGACAATCTGGCAATTTTGAACTATGTAAGGTTCGCTTTAAAGTACGTATTAGCTATAAACTTGAAGATATTGTCTACGATAGAGTTGAGTCTGAGTAAAAATCACGAGTCACGATCTCACTATTTAATACATAATTTTAAAATTGTCAACACGAAACAAATGGCTAATTCGGTAATACTTGTTAGCGATCGAGTGCACGCTCTAACGTCTAACACTAACTGTTCGAATGCTTTGATTGTAGGTATTTTAAATTTTAATTTAGCATAAACCTAGATTCGTATCAAATTAAATATAATAATATAATAAAACAGAAGCTGCTACTATTTTTTAAATTCGCTAAATTAATTGCACAAATTTACACCTATATCATTACCGATTCACCTAAAATTGTATAAATTAACAAATTTGTAAATGTATGAGATTCGGAAATTAAATTCTATGAAACCAGTGGCGTTAAAATGTATACGCCATTTTAAGTGCAATTGTTGACATCTAATTTTCTCATTTCCATTTTTGCTCAAGTAGTGCATATTCATAATTTTACCCTAACGTCTGTTTGGTGAATAGAGGAATTACAAAGGATCAGTAATGTACCTAAGGGAAATTCTGTTAAAAAGTTCTGGTACGCGTACGTTCATTGGTTTTCTACTGCCAATGTGCTAATCCATTATTTATCATGTAGGTAGGTACCTACAACACACATGTTTATTGAAAAATTAAGTCGTATACGAATTAAAATTAACATTTGCTGTTTGATATTGATAAATAAAAATTGAGCGATATTTGTGTTGCGATATAATTCTCTCAAAAAAATGTAAGTATTTAGATAAATTATATAACTGTTAATTACATTGCACAGCTGATGTGTTGATTTTATTTTTTGATAAATGGTTGAAGCAGTAATATTTAGATCTTTAAATATCAACTATGTCACATTCGCGCATTCAGGCATCTGTCCAAATAACATTATAAGCGTAGGTTATTAAATTTGTAGTTAGTAAATTTTGTACGTGTGTAATAATTAGTTACTTTATCAAAGTGACCAAAACAATGTTGTTGTTATTGTTAATGTTGTTGTTATTTGAAGACAAAAATATTAAAATGTGAATTATAAATAATTCTTATATTCTTTCGGTATACCTGGAGTTTTAAATTGATACACTAGGTGGCGCAAAAGTATTACCCTATCAGATTATGCTTTCATTTTTGCAGCTGGCGTCTAATGTCATCACAACTTTGAGTGATGTAAACAGATGCAAAATACACGCGTAACAGAACCATGATAATCGCTATATTCCTCAAGAACGCGGAATAATTGTGTCAATTATGTTTTTGACAAATACACTGCGGCGTTTAGATGCTCGCCACGACGAGACTGGCTCAACACGGGATACTAGCAGATGTGACCGGCCTCGGAGCAACCGTTTGGATATTATGTAGCAAGTAGCAAGCGTTTCCCGGCCGCTTTATCTCTCGTTATGGCGATTTGTACTGACCCGCATGATCTCCTGATTTGACCGTTCCAGATTTCTTTCTTTGGGTTTTTGTCTAATAACTCGTAAATTATGCGTTTTTGATATATAGTCGATCGAATCATTTTTGAAGTACCTACATTAAATTAACCTTAACTGCAGCTCTGTACGTCTAATAGTTTCCGAGATATGGCACTTCTAAAATTAGCAATTTAAAAAAAAAAATTAAAGTTGAGAAATTTTATCTTTTTTCGTTATTTTTGTGTTAAATTAACTGTAACTTATTTTAACTTATTAACTGTAAATTAACTGTCTTCCGATATTTGTTGAGGTATTGTAGAATGCAGTTGGTCACATTACACACTCGGCTCGGTATATTTTTCAGCAGAATATTAATTTTTGAGATACTGAATAGAGGGGTTCAAAAATAAAAAGTGTATATTTTGGAACCAGTACTTCCTCATTTCATTGTGAAATAAAATTACACATTTGATTTACTTTATTTGCTATTAAATTTATCATTTTTACAACAACAATACTCGCAGTGTGCGTTAAATTTCGTTGTCCAACAAATTACCCGCGCCCCGGGGTTAAAATAAATCACTCGAATGAAAGAACGATAAAGTCTTGATAAAGTAGGTACTACACGAATACGCTCATCTAGATACGCTCATCTAGCCCAAGGCACGCGTACTTGTGCTTGATGCTCCAGTCCTTCTGCTTGCAAGTAACATGACGGGTGTGTTGGTGTCAGCGCCATATGGCGAACATGAAAAGATAGTAGAGATCCTTGGGGTATATTCTATACTCAAGTACTTTCACAAATCACTGAGCACACGGACGTGTGCTGATAGAGTTGGTCTGCCGATAGTTGATCTATATCGATTTCGGTTGGTTTATCAAAGTCAAAAGGTTAGTTTAAGTGGAGCATAAATGATGGTTTAATTTCTCGTGTGGCTTAGATTTGACATATTCAAAAGATAGACCAATTCAGTTCTCAAACGTCATCGATATAGTCCAATCAGAAACAGATCGACCTCTCTCTGCTATGATAATATTTTTTTAAACATCTCGTTTAACATTAAACCCAATTCAATGTTTTACTGTCAATAATATATAAAGAATCAAGTAACTAAGTACTACGTAAATAAATGTACCAAAATATGGCTTATTCTTTACAAAATATCACGAAGGTATAACATTTTTTAAGATTTTTTACTTCCTTGTACGGAGTAAGGAAGTATTGTAATCGCGAAAAATTTCGGTTCTCAGATTTTGACGGAAATATCCGTTTTGACCTTTTCTGAATCCATTATGACTAGTTTCGTCGTGACGTCTGAAATTTTGTATTTAGGACTGTTATAGCATCTAGTTGTGCACCTCCTATTTTTGGTTTCAATCTATAAACCGGAAGTAGTACTTTTATAAAATATTTTGATAAATAATTAATTTTAGACAATTTTTTTTATTTTAAATGAAAGATTATGTGATTATTATCTACAATCGGTATTTTATAAATTTTTCTGTATCTTCTATCATTTAAGAATAATTAAAGTATATACTTATAATTTAGTATTTCGGTATCTTGTACTCCATGATCGATTAACATTTGTTACTACGTAAAATTTAAATGATTATGACATGACAGTGACAATAGTAAAATATGCTTTATATCTTCTTCTGCAGTTTAAATAAAATGACTAAAATATATATGTGAGTATACTAGTATAATAAGTTAAAAGAATTTTTTATATTATTCTACATTTTAGTTATTAAGAAAAGTATGAACACACAAGGCGTACAAGGAAGTCATGTGGTGCCCACGTCAGATTTTTTTTTTTAAATATGGCTCATCAAAAATATCTCTAAGGTCTCTTGACTTTTTGTCTAAATGTAGGTAGGTACTGATGAGCTTTGCTTTATTTTTTCGTTTGTTTCGTAGTCAATTATTTTAATTAGGTAACTTTGTATATTTTTTAGTATAATTAATGAAGTTTCAAAACTAATAAAAATTTCATTTAAGTTCAATAGTTTCATCTTAAATTTGTCATCTATTAACAAAAAGAAACATAAAGTTCTGTATTAATTTGTGCAAGCAGAGACAATGAATATGTTAGTCAATAAACAAAAATAATAACACTGGAAGTATAATTATGATTATTTTATTATTTCTTTAAGTTACTAACAGACAGTCCTTTAAATTTGAGAGACCTAGCGTTAGATAACATAATATATTTTTCAACTTATTACTGTTATTTTGAACAATTTATAAGAAACGACATAGGTACACTAGTTTTCTTACTGAATTCCTACTTACATGACCAAGTCCATTTATTGAGTATATTTTTCAAAGTTTCACAAACCACCACAAATAAAAAAGCTTACATTCAGCGTCCTTTAGTCTGCAGAAACTACCTCTGCAATTTCACTGAAACGGTAATTTCGCAATTTTGCACATGATTCAGACGTAATCTACCAGCAAACAAGTTTCTTTTCAAACGATTTTGGTAATACAAAGGTTAAAAATGCTAAAGGTTCAGGCCTTTATATACTCGTATGTAATGAAAAATCAACGAAATTAGTTATAATAACGTGTTGGCTCTACGGTTTAATATTTTTATTTATATTATTTATTAATACATATCATTCTCCTTCATTCAGTCAGAAGCTCATGTATTAATTTTAGCAACATACAATATGTTTAATTGTTATTTATGTATCAATGGCATTATGACGATGCTCATCCGAGGTCGACATGTTTACAAGAGGGGATAAAAGTCCTCTGGGTCGAGGCTCTGTAAATCGCCCGAGGGCTATAAACATCAATGATTCCCGTGGTGCATACAATATTTTAACGTTAAATTGCAATATTTTATTTCTTACAATTTCTGTGTGGTTCTAGTTAAAAGTTTTGTTCTTTTGTTAATTGTTCAAATTTTATTTTAGTAATTAAATTTTTTATACTATTATTATCCAAGCCTAATTTAAAGGAAAAAGGTTTTTGTATTTCTAATATTTAAATCTAGGATAACAAAATGTTTTTATTTATGTCACTGTATGATATGTCTGTGGACTTCGCGTGACATATGAAATCCTTAATTATGTTTGCAGTTTTATAAATCTTATCACTCTTTTTATACTTTTCCTTTCTATTGATCTTTATCTTGCAAATAATATGTAAACACTGTAAACACAGACATCAATATAATTATGACACAACACAAAAAGTTGAATTCGATTCAACCATGATGTTATATCAAAAGATATAAAATACGCGAAAACGAAATAACCTTTTTGAACCATTTTATTAGTTCAACATATTGACATTAACACAAATATGTATGACTATGCTATTTGATTAGCTCCATCAGGCCTTTAATCGATGAAAAATATCTGAATCTTTACTTTTTATGAGACTCGTTTTAGGTTTTGTTTATTAATTAGGTACTACCGTTACATAACATATAACGTGGTATTTTGACTATACCTAATTAAAAAATTGAACAGTGTTCAATAGAAACCAAAATCATGTAGGTACAGTTTTTGGTCCTGGGAAAGTTGACGAAACGGATTTTTTCTTTATTTTCTATCTAATCTTTTCAGTTTTGGATGGACTTGTATAAATATAAACATCTTATTTTTCGCAGATCAAATAATTGTATTGCAGATGGTACCTAGTTCAGTTGGTAGTATTAGTATGAGTCCTTTCCACTGTGCTCTTGGGCAAATACTTCGTTGGGTAGACTCAGACCGACTCAGACTGATGTCTCGTGGGCTTAGGCTCCTTTAATCCGACATTTTAATCTGAAAAGGGAAGTTAAAATGGAATCTCGTATATACGGCCTTGACACACTGACTTTGATTATTTGCGTTTCATATATTTTAAAATAGAAAGAGGTTTTCAAAATTGATATTAAAGCTTCTGATGTCTGTAGCAGTACGTAATACTTTATATTTATTTAGGGATATTACAGCATTTTGTGTACCTATGTATTGTACGGTTTTATAAAATTAAATATAAATTTTAAAAGTATTATTATTTACCTACATACGTTTACATGGTATATTTATACTTCTGGATAAAAATTAAGCTCTCCAATATGCCAATGTAATTTCAAATTGATATTGTTTTTCAGTTTCAGTGTTTCAGTTCAGAAGAAGAGCATATTCTGCAATTTCCCAGTGTTCAAATCTGAACAAATTGGGATATATCTATATAAAGCAGTAGTATGTAGAAGTAGAGCTTTGAAGCGAAATATTCATATTACGTATTTCGTAGTCAGCAAATCAAAAGTAAAATAAAACTTTTGTTCCAATATATTGAAGTTTACTGGTATATATGAACTACTTAGATAAAAATAAAAGCATTACATATGCAAGACAGAAGAAAGACTTTAAAATTTAAATATTTTTAATAAAAGGATCCTTTATTAACTATTTTGTACTAATACAAATCTAAAAACAAAGTTTTTGCGGAACTTTCCAATAAAATTAACATTGACGTGCGCAATTCAGGCCGCGAAGTAAAACATTTGTATACGATAAATCTCGCGACCGCGTTGTAATAAGTAACGGCTGCGAAGTAAAATTGAATTGAGTATGTCAATTTGTTATTACAAAAAATAAAATGTGTGTTTTTAATTACCTATATGCATTGCAGTTGCAAAAAAATATTGTGTATAACTCGTCTACGAAATGTGTTTAGTGTCCTCGAAAATTTTGAAGTCTTGGCCTTCGCCTCGGCCAAAAATTCTGTCGGACGCTAAACAGGCATTTCGCAGCGTACGTATACAAATACGTATTATAGTTTACTTAAACTAATTAAAACTCAATGATTTAGCCAAATTGACATTCATTTAATTATATTGAAATTAGTCTTACGAGAACCTTTAAATTAGGGACTAAAGACGAAAAAAATTCGTTCGTTTTCTATCGCAACGATATCGGAATATTTCGTATTCGTGTTTAACGTTCTCATCTACAAATTTCATTTTCGTTTTCGTGAACCGAAATTAAAATCCGATTAAAAACGGTTTTAACATTTTTACATTTTATTGATATGCAATTATAATCATAAAAGGTAGTAGATATACTAAATAAAATTAATGAAACATAAAAAAAACTTCGGTATAGATACTATTATAATACTCTAACTTTATAATTTTTTTATATTCCCTTTATAATAATAGATTAAATCAAATTTTTTATTATGATAGTGTTAAAAGTTAACAACGGTTAAAACCGGTAATCGATATTATAAATTTCGTTTTCAATCTTGAACGAAAAATTAACATTTCGTTCCCGTTTACGTGTTCTTCTAAAAATTTCGGTTAATCTCGTTATTTTGTTTTCTTTTCGTTTTTAGACCCTGCTTTAAATTAGAAGTTTTCCCATTTTCATGAGCCGCTTCTTGGTTTATCTTTATCATTGAACCTTTAGAAGTAACTTTGTATTTTCGTGCTGTTTTTATTTCTTTAATACAGGTAGGGTACAGTACAATAGATAATGGTATAAATAACTAATTTTGGTCTATAAATAATACTCAAATTAGTTTGTTCAATGGTAGTACATTTTTGAGAAATAACGGAAAACAATTATTTTGTATTTATATACAAGAAAATAAAAATAAAAAAAATATTATTAAAAATTATAAATTGAACTATTATATAAAATTAACTATTAAAGTAAAGCTCCGTACTACCTATACCTATACATTCATGACATTTTAATTATTAAATAGTGTTTCTATCATCATCAGATCAAGAAATGAATATGTTTATAAAGCAGACAAGTAAAAAATATCAAAAATGGTTATTTAGCATGGATCTAAAACCTTTGTCTGCAGTTTAGAGTAAAATTATCCAAAAAACTTGAAACAATGGTTCAAATGAAAGTTCTGAAAGTTTGGTCAATCAGTAAATATTTAGTTTCTAAAGCTTGAAATCCGCTTCTGTCTACAACGTAATACAATACTAATTTGGCAATATTTGCGTTCTCGCATTATTCTAAACTCTGTTTGCATAATTTAGCACAAGCAAATTTCCTTTCAACACGCAAACAGCATCTATTTGAAGTGCAAACACTCTGATACAACGCTTGATAATCTACGAAATTACTAAATCTGTTTTCAACCAACACACTATCCAAGATCCAAGTTTCCTGCAAATATTCTCTCGTTTCGAGGATAAATTTTCAATATCGTTGCATATTTTATAGCGTAGATAGTAAATTGTTTACCAGACGTGATTTATGATTTGTGTCTTAGACTGAAGGTTTTAATTAAAAAGAACTTTCGGATTGGTTATTAAAAATAATAACCCCGCTATGTTGTAATAAAACCAAAAACTGATGTTGAATGAATACAAAGAAGCATAAATTAAATTTATGTGGAAAATACAGTAATAACAAAAACAA
Source organism: Agonum fuliginosum (assembly GCA_947534325.1). Taxonomy (NCBI): domain Eukaryota; kingdom Metazoa; phylum Arthropoda; class Insecta; order Coleoptera; family Carabidae; genus Agonum; species Agonum fuliginosum. The sequence goes on along the minus strand of OX384038.1, from coordinate 12,302,609 downwards.
TAGTTGAAAGCAGTTACCTGTCAACAATAAAGGAATATAACTAAATTTACATAGATTGTTGGCCTACTTATTTCAGCGTTCATAGGTGCATAATTTAAGTGCCCGTAATTTAATATTTTAATAATACAACATATGACTTTTTATACCACCGTAAAGCAAATTTAATGTACTTTTGAAATTCGTAAAAAATACAATGTTCCATTTGAAATTTGAAAGTTGCTATCACTTCCTCAAAAACCAAAGTTTCATATCCGCTATCATTTACTACACATGATATACACTATAAATCATGTATTTGACAAAAAAACGCTAAATCAACAAATAAGCGAGATAAATGCTGGTTCATTTATAAAGTATTTGTATTTGAGACAAGATTTTTGTGAATAAACATAAGCTTAAGAAGCTTATAAACTTTATTCATGAAAGTTGAGATAGGATAATGCAAACGACAACTTTAGCTACATTAGCATGAACTGTGTCAAAACCTTTCAATTTTATTTTAAAATGGAAATGGGTCCTATTTGTTCGTAACAAAGTTTAATAACTTGTAGATCTCTGTCTTGTTTACTGTTTTATTCACCGTTTAAATTAAATTATCTAAATTCCAAGAATATTCTTGTGTCCCAGCCCTTTTTCATCTGCTTAGCATTGTATTATGAACACGAATTTAGGAACCAATAAATTCCTTACATATTTTTTTATGTTGGTATTCACTAATAATCGATTTTTTAAGTTAACGTCTTGGATAGGATACCAAGACCAAGAGTATTATATTTCACAATTATGTATTTTAAAGCTTCGTGTCAATCTAGTTACAATTATTTGTCAAAGTAAATCGATCATTCTCAGTACATAAACTTTATTTACATACTATATTGTTTTACTCGCACATTAAATTTAAACTTTATTAACAACTCAACACAAACTATTGTTACCCATTGTGACGACATCAGTTGTTTCGCTGAATGAACCGTATTTTGAAACTTTCTACGACAAATAGGGTTTCGTCGAGGGCATCAAATTGGCACAAATTTTAAATAGGTATTTTTAAAAAAAATACAAAAGAAAGATTAAAATCCAGGCTATATAATTCATTTTAAACTTCATTTTACACGTGCCAATAAAATTATTAAAACATATTCCACGTTTGAATCGAGTTGATTATTCATTTTTCAGTAGAAGACCGACGTAGGATTTAAAACGTTGAAGGCGTTTCCATGTGGTCTTTGGTTTTGCGAGGTATTTAAAGTAAAAATTACCCTGTATTGAACAGGTACCTACAATAAAATCATTAATATAGGTTTAAATTTTTCAATTTGATTTAATAGTAAATAATACTATCAAAATTGTATTAAAAGCAAAGAAAATGAAACTATCTATTGCCGCTCGAACGTAATGTGTGCAAGATATGAACAGTCGGATACTGATAAAAATAGTATATTGTGTATTTAGTGCGCAAAGTAGGCTATTGCGCGAGGCGAGTTTTTTGACATATCAACTCAAAAAGTAACCTTTTGAGTTATTGTTTTGTGTGCGCAAAGTGGATCACTTTTTTAACTTTGCGGATAAATTAACTTTGCCCACGAAAATAAAAATACTTTTCGTGCAGATATGACAAAAACCTATTTCAGAATGCGAAGTACTTTAAATTTGTGTTTTATCAAACATTATTTCGTATAAATCGGTATATTAGCCTACTTGAATCTGAATCTCTTGAACAAAATTGTTATTATGTTCTTATTCGAATATATTTGTATTATTTCTTTCGCCTTCGTTTGATTTTGGCCATACCTATAAGAAGATTGTATTCTAATCTTATCTAGTCTTATTATATTTTTCTTCAATGGTTAAAGTTACTCCAATTGAGAATGGTAAATCTGAGTAAATCCTACTTATTACATTAGGTACCACAACTACATAATCGTTTTGTAATCGTTAACACTACACTACAATTTTTCACGTTTCTTAGTTCTTAGTCATATCTCGAACTTAATTCAAGAACAAAAGTCATTAATATTTTTGCTTTAACTTTTTCCAATTTCATTTCGTTTAAAAATAAAATGGCACGTGGAACATTCAAAGCATTGAAAGCTTAAAGTGGCGAATGTCATATTTTGATTAACAGTATTTATATTAGTAATAGTAACTACTATATTGAAAACGGCGAATGTTTTATTTCTATTCTTAGCTTTGGTTCAAAATTAAAGTAAATATTTATAAATGAGCTAAAAATAATGAACAAACTTTGGTGAATCATATTCAAATTTTAAATTACACTTTAGCATATTAATTTTTAATAAATAATTGTGCTCTTACAAAAAATATTTAATTAAGTTACCTTATTAGTTTATAATATGTATTTAATTTATCATTTCAAGATTTTATAAATTTTATTGATGTTAATAGAATTAATTTATGAATGTATATAGAAGTCGAGATAGTCATTCTGTCTTCAGTCCACCAATTCAAAAGGAATCTTCAGTCTTTTATTAATTATACATCGCAGTGGATGATTAAGAGTATGATGTGATTGTATTAGAAACGGAGCCTATTAGCCAAACACAGTGTAATTAATTCAAATTTTAAATAATCACATCGTCCACGATCTTCAGTGGAGTTCAAACCCACGACCTCGCTGGCCGCTCGGACCACAGTGTGAGTTTCGGCATGTTAGTCCGCGCGACCATCGTGGCCGGCTTTGTATTTTTAGGTTATTGACAAATCTTTTGAAGAATGAGTTGAAGTAAACTGAATTATTATTTATTTTTATTACTATTGTATGCGTGTGCGATAGCTTTGGGGCTCTGCGCAGGTGTATATTTTCGAAATAATTTTGCGTATATTATACTTAATGAAAAACAATTGGTGTATACTTACTGGTACTGGTTATTGTACGTACTGTAGTACTTACGTACGTACAACACGTTCTGAATTTGTTTTGAATAACGAACATAAATTTCACATTGCTTCACCCAGGAAAATTTCTAAACTTTAAAAACAAAGATAGCAAAATTGGAAGCCAAATATATACAAATGTACACCCCTTGTGTCTTCTTAAGGAAATGTAAAATAGTATATTGTGTATCTAGTGCGCAAAGTAAGCAATTGCGCGAGGCGAGTTGCAGCCCGAGCAGTAGCGGCTCGAGGCCTACCGAGGCGAGCCGAGGAGGCCGAGGGTCGCTACGGCGAGGGCTGCAACGAAGCCAAGCGCAATTGCTTACTTTGCTCACGAGATGCACACGATATTTTTTGTCATTACTGCACAAAAAGTAACCTTTTGAGTGACCTTACTTATCAAAAGATAAAATGAATACTTTTAAAATTAATATGTATAAAATAAAAAAGTAACTAATATTTACCTACATGTAAAAGAATAAGAAACTAATTATTAACAGTAAAGAAAAGAACATTAAAATATAAGAATAAAATATTATTGTCCATTAGATCCAATATCCAATGCACAATCTGTACAATAGTCGACAGTAGAAACTATGCATAGAGAAGTAGGTACTACAGCTGTTCACGTGCTTGTAGTATTAGATTATCACGTGTGTGGCGCTAGTGCTACGCGCACATTTCGTGTCGGTAACTACAGAAAACTGTGTGAGTGTTAAATTTGCGTGCGCAAAGTGAAATTTTGCGCACGCTATTCCCGCACGCTTGTACTTTGCGCACGCATTTTTGTCTAGTTAAAAAATAAGCCACTTTGCGCACGTAAAACAGGCACGAAAAAGGTTACTTTTTGTGCAGGTATGACAAAAAATATTTTATTTAATCTCATCACCTAAAGAAGACAAATTATGGGATGTCGTAACTAGTCGTTTGTATTTATATTTTATTTCCTCTATTACTTTCATTTAGGATTTTAACGTCGTTGATCTTGGTGTGATTCTGATTCTCTGATATAATAGCATGTAGCTTATTCACCAATTATTATTTCTTGAAAAATGCATTCTGGTAATTTCATTTTACACTTGCGATGTATTGTTGTGTTTTCTGCGTCTTCAGCGGTCGACTCACTTGACATTTGACCTAGTAACATGTTTGTTATCAGCAAAGTCAGATATCTTTCAGATATTACTCATTTTCTTCTCACTGAAATGTAGGAAAGCTATAGAAATTTCTACCTTTTTATTTTTGTCTTTTGACGTTGTAGAGTTCCTATTGTTATTTAATGTTTTCAATCTATTGTGGCACACGAATGAAATCTTGCCACAGAAGACTTGGAATGTAGGAATGAGGTTATAAAATTATACGAAATGAGCAAATTGCGATAAATAATACAATAGCGAAGATGATACGAGGAACGCGAAATTGTGTTATCTCCAAAAATATGTTGCTGTGTTGCTTTTGGTATACAATATTACCTTTGTGGAAGTTAACGTATTCTTTTGAAATAATTTCTAGTGAACGCTGAAACTCACGGTGGCGGTCTCGTATGGTTCTAAATAAAATACATAAGTACAAACATACATATCTTTCACGCCTATTACGCAACTTGGGTGTGGTAGACTCACATATTGTGAGTTTTCAGTAAATAAAATTATTTATCAAATTGCAATTACTATCATTATAAAGTGGTGGATCCAAATTCAATCCAAAGAGAAAGTGTAATTATTATCTTATACTCCTTAAGAATTTATAAAATTTGTATACTCTGTACTCCAGATACGATTATTTCACTCATTACAAATTAGACCAATCAGATTGTCTCATTTTCCATTGTTTTACATTTTAAATAAGTGATTAAATAATGACACCACGCTATTTAACAGCGATTACATTGAAGCTAGCAGTTTTAGCAAATTTTAAGCTTATAGAAGGCATATTTAGTGATAAGTAATCGTAAAAGTAAGATTTTGCTTTTAAAAAAGTGTTATCGTAGATAATAATTTCAGATGAAATCCCTCGACCTGCGTTCTCGGGTTTTTTTTTCAAATTATTATATATACTCAAACACTTTTAAAGCAAAATTTATTGCATACGCGAGACATATCAAATATGCGATTAAATTCATAACACTCGGGATATATATATTGAATAATTTGTTATATACAAGAATTCCAAATATCATTTCTCTATCACCGCCATATTTACATCATAAAACAGTGCAATGTTTTCTAAAAATAATTTGCACAGAGAAATTGATTCAGGGAAAGTAATTTCCTGATTGGTCCCTGGTATTATTTCCTGTGGGATTAATATGTGGCATTATGTAGCAAACATCGTACAATGTTCATGTTTAACATTAGTTGTAGATAAACGTTATATACTAACAAAATAACGTATAATCAAAGCATAATCAAAGGTATAATGTACTATAAAATAGGATAATAGTATAGGTATTGTAGTTATTACTACTACTTATTTAATAAGAGATATAGATATACAACATCGAAGACATAAGAAAAATGTTAAGTAGGTATTTAAGTAGTTATCTATGTTATCGATTGTAAAGTAACATAATAAAATTATAAACTTTTGGCTAGGGTTAGATCAGTATAAAAACAACAAGTACTGACAACAAGTATTATATAATTCACAATTTGTTAACATTAACTTCGGGTTAAATAAATTATTTACAGTTTAAAAACTTTGCTGGACCTAGTAAAAATTATGTTTAATTTATTTTGCTAATAAAAATTAACAAAATTGTATAAGCCATCATATTAAAGGGATGGATAAAGAAATGACCAACTATCGTAAAAAGTAAAATAACCATCGAGCTAGATGTTTTCTTGAAAGAAAGTATAAAATAGCGCAGAATGTATTGTACCTACTCATTTCTTATGGTTGATCGTAAACAATTTTATTTGTGTTTTATTAGACTAAAATGAAAATATACCTCATGCGCAAATAAAGTCACTAGACTACTACGGAGAATTCGTAAATAGTAGGACTCAATGAATACTACGTGCACTGTACCTACTATAAAATTTAATTTTTATTTATATTTATTCGTTAAACACATCAGATTTGTACTGTATTCAATGAATAATTCTGTATAATTACTACGAAAAGTTTGTTAACGACCCAATATTCTAGATAACTTCGTAAAAAGTCGATTAAAACTAAGTCGTAAATTTCGGAATGCGTGTAGATTTAAAATAGTTTTTCCAGTATTAATGTTTGTAATCCGGCCAAAAATAAAATTTTAGTAATAGATGATAGACTGAAAAATAACTTCTATCCTCATTTTAGGATATTTGATATATAATAATATATAATTCAGTGCTTGATAAAATATCAATGAAGGATAATTGATTACAAACGTACAAGTTCAATAATTTTAATTAAAAGATCATACACCTACAATATTATTTACCATGTAAGTACCTAGATAATTATGCAATAACATGAAGAATAATTTTTAGTTTTTTCTGCAAATAAGTATTTTAATTTTTGATTATTCCACACACGGCGTCATTAAACAATAGAGCCTACAAAAACACTATATACTTTACACAATTTATTGTTCAATAAATTAAATAATAAATTGATTCTATTAGCTGTTGTCCCAAGGCAAATTGGCAATTTTACAAAATGTCAAATGCATTTTACTTAACCTTATAGAGAATAGATATTTTATAATAATAATATACATTAAAGCAAAATGTGAACACAAAACAAATGATGATCACGGGTTGCAACAACAATAACAGACGTTCTAGCCTATTCTCGTCAACGATCAAGTGCACATGCAGCGCTCTGATTGGTCGAAAAATGCGCGGAGCAAAAATTAAACGTTTCAATACAATTTAGTGCAGCTAAAGTAACACATTATTGTATAATTTCAAAAAAATATAATACATACGAGTAATGCGTGCGTTAGGTATTTGTATATCGCTCGGTTGTAATGTAATTAATAAAATCTACCAACCTAGCCACCCAGTGCACTTATAAAATATGTAAATAACTATTGCAGAATATTGTAGTTTTAGAATGATATCAGTTTATATTATGTTTTCTTTAAAGTAACATTGTATTAAAAAAGTTACAGATCTCAATTTCCAAATTTATAGCCATTATGACCGATAACTTTTTTCTATACGACTGTTATAGAATGTTGTCATTCTTACATCATTTTCTATTATGAAATGATTACATTCTATCACTTGTTACGGAATGGATTCATTCCATCACTAGTGATGGAATGAAATGTGGCGAATTATAATAATTTAACTTTATTTAATGTTTTTGGTAGGTGGGTAGCTTTAAAATACATTTAGATTAATTAATTTTATGTAGAATATTATTTTATAAATACATTTATTTTAATTTTAATAGTTTTGGGTTATGTTTTTAATGCAATTAAATTTTCCAATTTATTATACTCTTACTATAACCTATAACTATAATCCTAAAAACTACACAATAAAGTGTTCATTTTCATTCGATTTTCATTCATTAACTCGAACTCCTACATGTCTCTGTCGTCAAGCGATAAAAACGTCTTATTATTGACGTCAAAATAAAAACGATAGGCTGGACACTGGACAGCTAGCAGCTAGTAACTGTCATCAGTTGTCACTTGTTATTGTCTCGTCCAAGGTAGATCGATATAGTCTGGTCTCTGGTATCTGCTGTGCCATCCGGTTTCAGTTGCTTTGAGCGACGAGGGTGCCAGGAGGTCGATGGTTGCTCGGTTGCTGTGCAAGAGCTGCTTTTGAACATTTCAACCGGTAATTTCATTATTAACTAATGTTGTCACAAAGCAAAGTGCATAAACTTTGTAAAATTTGACAGATCTTTAATTATTTTAAGACATTTTATGAATATATTAAAATTATTCGGAAATAAACAACACAAATCCACAAATGCAAAGAATATATGAAGAGGAATATCAACGAAATCAAAATTATATTACTTATTACGTAGGTACTTAATAGATTCGTAAAATACAGGCTGATTCACAACTTGTGCATAAATGGCATATAGTACAACTGAACTTAATGATCACGGAATTGAAATAATCATTTTTTTAATTCGCAACTTTAATTTCCACGTTTACCTAAAACATTTTTTGTAGTACTGCACTGTATTCGTTTTCCTATTAAATACAAACAATAGAAGTAGGTAATGAACATCTTAAATTACATAATACTAATAAAATAACAAACAAAATTTAATTATTTTTAATGAAACAATAATTACTCCACTCAGTGGCAGTGTCTACGAAAAATTTTTGACTGGGAAACAGCATATCAAACAACATGAAACACCTGTACCTATACATATAAGTTTTGATATACAAATACATGTCTTAAGAAATTTTTAATATAAAATATTCAAAGTAAGTTATTTCATTCTACTTTTTAATTCATTTTACTTTAAAAAAAATTAAATTAAAAAAACGACAAATAAAGAGCAAAAGTTACAAGTGGCAATCTAATTTTTCCTGCAATGCCAGTTAATTATTCAGGAAATTGTAACGAACTAATTAATGATTTTCGATTTACCTAGAAATGCGTAGCACTGTATTTCTGCGTTTCATGTGGTGTGCACGTAATGTCAGAATAATTTGAATTCGCAATTGAGTACATCTGTAAAATGGTCAAATTAGATTGGACGTGTTACTGTTATTAATAGCAATAGTTCATCTTCATCCAATGAAACGACAAATAATGCAGTGTGCACAATGAAAGCATAAAGATATTTTAGTACCTATGTGAGTATAGTAAATTTAAACTTCTTGACGTTATTTTGTAAATATAGTTTATTTGCAATGTTTTCGGGAAAAAATTACTGATGCGATGTAGGTACTCAAGACTTATGTTTTTAAATAACTTTTACGTTTCTGTTTTCTGCTAAATAAATATTTACTTGATATTAATTAAAATTTGTATGTACACATTAGAGACGATGATTAACTGAACTGTTTATAATTAAAAATTAGCATTAGCCTTAGCATTTGTATTCCACTATACTATCTGTCATTCTGTCACTGGGAAAGTAGCATAAATCTATATTTTTATTAAAATATTTCAAAAATGTTTCCAAAACTTTAAATAAACTAGGTATTATTTCTGGTTAGTTACCCGATAAACACCAAAATCAAATTAAATCTATGCTAGAGTGTTAGAATCGTGATCGTACCTCCAACATATATCCTTTCAAACACACGCAGTCAACATCGCAAAACTATCAAAATCGTGTTCTAGGAACCTCAATACGTTCTTATCGTCGTATAGGCATACTCGTATAATACTTCGGAGAAAAAAATGATGGATATAACCATGGTTAAATAATAATTAGGTTTACCGACTGGCCACGTTTTCCCCGGTAAGAAGTTGTAATTTGTTCATACATAGGTATATTTCTAGAGTTTTTAGGTGTCTCTGCTAGTCAATGCCAATTCTGTCACTTGCTGTCACTGTGTAGTATTTTTCAAATTTAATAACTTATATAGTGATAAAGAAATATATGTAAAATAACACGTAAACTTATTAGTACATTAAAAAGTTACATGCAAATATTGCTGTGAAATAATGAAAAGCGTTTCAGAAAAACTGTCAATGTAGATATAGGTTATTTTAATTTTAGGTGAAATGAGTAAAACTCGACATGTTTTATAAACTGAATAATGAAGATGAATAGATGCACTACGAGATTGTGAAATTATTTATTTATAACGACGATCTCTTTCGTAGAAAATTGAGAATTTTTAAACAAGTTTCGTCATAATATTTTTGATCTAAAGGCAAATTATGGAACATAACCACTTAGATTTATCTAAATTTCAATTTTAGTTATTATTTATAGTATTAAAGTATATTTTTATATTTAAATCAGTGTCAATATAGTATCCCTGATACAGCCAGAGATATCTAGATCATCTTAGATCCCATTACACATTCTGACCGCTAGAAAAGATCATGTTGGCAAACTTAATTATTCTTTAACCGTGGATATACATAAGATATAATATAGCGTTTAGGATGTTAATTAATTTGTTACCGTAATATCATGAACAATACATTCCTAAGGTGTTACGACGGGCTATGGCGTTATGTAACAGAAGAGTAGGTATTTATATTTATTGGCGGATAAGGCTGGCATCTTGGCTGGCATTATAATTTAGAATTTATTGGTGTATAAACGTAATGTAATCTGGTGACATTATTAAAGGTGAAATAAAAAGGTGGAATAATAATTTAGATTAGTAGTGTTTAATTTTGAAACACATACATTTCCTGCAACGTAACAAATTTCAGTTATTTAGCTTTAAATAAAATACGCTAGATACTTCAGTGGTATTAAAAATGTTCTCTTTGAATATTCTAGATTTTGCGAATTTTTCAAAAATTAATTCTGCTCCACGCTCAGTAAGTACCTCTTATATACCCTAATCTTTTTTGCCGAAGTATAAAATGACCGTATAAATTCCAATACCAAATATTTAGCATGGTTAAAAACCTCTTTTACAGATGTTAGTAGCGATAGCGAGAAGAGGTAATAGGTAGGTAATAGATACCTTCAGTAATACATCATTTTATTTTTGAATAATTGTGCTATTTATCCAAACTGTTCTTTAACTTCTTTTAGCACTTTAAATATCTACCAAACAAATGTAGGTACTACACTATCTACGTAATTGATATTCTTGATCTTGTGAGCAGAAAGCACTTTAGATTTCTTAGACTTGAACCCTATGTTTGATCATTTCAAACAGCAAATTTAGTGAAAAATATAATCTTTCATTCGTCTGAATTTTACTAGAAAATAAATTAAATTTTTATTTCCTGGTATTTTGATTTAGGTACTCCCGACACATTTCATCTCAACGTAAAATGAGTCAAAGGCAATAACAAGATTGGCTTTGAACTTGCATTGCCTTTGCAAAGACTTTCAAATAAAATTAGAATCTTTTTGCTTTTTTAATGGAAATAAAAGTGATACTATTCATTTCGTTGTTCAATTTTAAATTAAGTTGAAGGATCTTTTCATTTACAGATTTATTTGTGACCTTTGCATTGTATGTAGCAGAAACGTAGACATTTAAATTAATTGATACTTACATTTGAATCTATGTAACTCTGATGTTACTAAAAATATTCATTTATTTCATATGCATATTTTCACTATTGAAATATTTTAATTGCCGATTTAATTTATATAACTTAAAACTGAAGTAATAGGACAAAGTTAAGAACTTTTTAGTTTTTTATACGTTGCGACAAAAATCTTAAGGCTACACATTTATGATTCAGAATGCTTAGTTTTGAAAAAAATATTTTTTAACATAATTAAATTTATTAACATACAATACATAAAAATCCCAAACGTACCTATTAGGATTGGCCATATTATATAAATATCAGCATTAATAATTCGTAAATAGTGCTGTTGTTTAGGAGGCAACTATTGATGTTATATTATACGAATTGAATATTTATAGGAAGAAATTAACTAAGTATTATTTGATCGATGATATCGATTATTATTGAATGAATCATTAGAACCTTTAAACTAACTTAATTAACATAATTTTTTTGCACTCAATCAAGCGCAAAAGTAGATAGTGTTTCAAATATTTTGCTAATGTTGTAACATTAAATAACGTGCTTTATTATTAAAAAATGTAATTTAATATCATTTTTACACGGACGGGAGTAAACGTCAACTTTTTCTTATTAAAAATCATGATAAAAGTGATTCATTTAGTCCCTAGGGAAATAATTACCCCCTAGGGAGTTTATATTATTATTATTTATTTGTTTCTGTGGGTTGCTATGTATGATTTACGTTACCAACAACATATAACATACTTGATAATTTATTACTATATTTTTAAAGTAAATAAATTTGGTCCGTGTAAAAAATAGTATATTAGTATATACCCCTCGTTGCTTTGTATCCCTCGGGCTACGCTTCGCTTCGCCCTCTGGCTACAAATTGCACCTCATGAAAAAAACATGCATTTCTCTCCCTCGATGTATAATATACTATTTTTCATTCAACTTTTACGGTTATTTTTTGTTTTTTCAAACTTTGGACGGCCTTCGGTACTGTGCAGATTATCCAGAACCTTTGTATTTATAATTAAATTGTACGATTCAAAAACATTCATTCACATATAATAATGTAAAATTTTCTTTACAAATATTTAATTTAAGAAATAAAATGTACATTCAGTAAGATCTTATTAAAAAAAATTAGGTCGACACTTAGAATTATAATTTAATTTACCACACAAAACATTAAACTTTGTAAAGATCCTAAAACTTTTCGCATTTAATAAAAATCTGTACAAATTTTTTCGTCCTCATTACAATCTTTTCATAATCGTATAAAACTTGTTTATATCCCGGGAGAATTCTTCCGAATCCGCGCACATTTATCGGTTGTTGATCGCAATTTCCGTTCCCTGTTCCTTCTCGACCTCGTTATAATCTTCATCACATATGCGCATATTGATTTCTTGTCCTTTTCAGATCTTCCTGTATAATGAGTACCACATCACCCAAGTCCTCCTCGCTGGTGAAGCTCGGCTTCTACCCCAGGCACAAGACGTTGAAAGTGATGGTGCTCGGTCAAGCCGGCGTTGGAAAATCAGGTATGGAGTAAAGGTGCGAACATTCGTTTTCTTTCGTAGGCTGTAGAGATAGAAAGCGTAGTTTGCAGACAGATTCGTTGAAATTGTTATAGATGATAAGGGAATTGTAGGTTGTGTTATTCTTGTGAATTGTGAAATATTAAGGTGATCCTCTACCCATGGCAGAAAACAGTCAAAAACATTGATTCCACAATTATTTTATTAAAAATAAAAATAATAAATAATTCTTGTTTGAGGGGAAAAATAATTTTAGCTCCCATATTTGTAAAAAAAGAGGGATTTCGCGCGCCACTGTAGGTACTTAAGTGAATCCAAATGTTATGTTGTCAAAAAAAGCGTGGATCTGCAAAATAACCGATTGAATTTTGTTAATTCGTTTTTAATTAGATTTTAAAGCAAAATTTAAAAATTCTGCATCGACCATTTTGTACATTGTACTTTTATCTTCAACAATATCTTTAGATTATTATATTTAACAAAACAATAAACGTTGTGGAGTGGCGCAAGAAATCTATGTTTTTAGCTGTTTTCTGGCGCGGTAGAGGATCGTCTTATAGGCGCGCTTAAAAGTGAAAAAACCGTAACTCTAAGTCTGTAATGATAATATTCTTAACCCGATAATAGGCAAAATCTCGGCAAAATCATATTATAAGTCATAATTTGAATTTAAAAAAATTTATTATTTTTTTTCTGTAACTACTAGTGCCACGTCAGCGACACTTTAAAACTTTCATTTTGCACATGTTTTCTGCATAAATTTCGGATAAACGATGTAACCTACAATAAAAATTATGTTACATAATGAAAATATATACATTACTAATAGCAGACTCGTATGTTCCATATTTGAAATTGATAAAACCCAAGTGAAGTGGTTGGAATTAAGTTGGATGAGAAAATAGTCTAACTCCACGTTTATAAATTTTTTTATTAAATAGTACGACCGGTTTCGAGTGTTAAAACACTCATCATCAGGTACCGGTGACTAGAAGTAGATACAAAACAACAATTTAAATAACACACTTACAAAAATAAATATAGCGTAGAATTGATACTTACAATAAACAAAAGTACAGGTCTAGAAGTTATAGATAAAGTTGAATACAAACAAAAATTTACTTGTTTTTCATATCTTCAATTTTGATTCAATTCTAGCAAGTGAACATAGCAGGCCACATGCGACAGTATTTTGTTTGTATTCAACTTTATCTATAACTTCTAGACCTGTACTTTTGTTTATTGTAAGTATCAATTCTACGCTATATTTATTTTTGTAAGTGTGTTATTTAAATTGTTGTTTTGTATCTACTTCTAGTCACCGGTACCTGATGATGAGTGTTTTAACACTCGAAACCGGTCGTACTATTTAATAAAAAAATTTATAAACGTGGAGTAAGACTATTTTCTCATCCAACTTAATTACTAATAGCCTTATTCTAAAAATTATGTCTGGAATAATAGTTCATTTTGCATACAATTCATTTCAATTTGATGAATTTTGCTCTCTCTTCTGTCACTTCTTCTGCAAATTATATTTATTTTCAGGTATACTTATTTAGCATAAGACAATCTAGAAACTCTTATGATTCTATTGATATAATATTTATGCCTATTGCTTGTTCCTATTTCCAGAAATTTATGCAGATAAAGTGCATACAAATGACTATCTGAAAACGGTTTCAAGCGCGACCTTAAGATATGAAAAAGTAGTAATGAAATTTTGCTGGATAAAAGTTTTATTGAAAATCGCCTCGCAGATAGAAGAATTTTACTTTGGTTGTAAGGAAATAGAACTTTATTAAAAAAATTTAATATAAATTGATTATTAATGATATGCTTTCAATAATAGGTTTAAAGTTCACGAATATATTTTAAAATAGTTGAAATCATATCTATCCTAATAAATTGCATATATTTATTACATTATGTGAAATAAAAGTTCAGTCTATATCATCATTCATAGCGCACATTATGTCGCAGGCTAATTATAAAATCAGTCGTTTTTTAAAACGCCTTAGTCGTTTTATAAAACGCTTAGTCGTTTTCTAAATGACTCGGAATATGTCATATTTTATTAGGTACACAATATGCCGGTGCTTTTAGGTAGAAACTCTGAACTGAACTAAATAAACAACCCAATACCCTTCTTGAATCCCACAGACTCGGTTTTGGTAGACAATCTAATTGTACTGAATTAAATACAGAACTTTCTTTAGTCTTAATTAGTTGGTTTGGTACAAATTTAAACTATGAACTGAACTAAATAAACAACCCAATACCCGTCGTGAGTCCCACATAATACTCAGTTTTGGTTGAGTAAACTGAACTAAAAATAATAGATTCTGCAGTGAAATAAAATGATGTGACATTGTGTTTTGTAATATGCCTGCATGCCTAGGCTTTTTATAAAAAGCCTAATTTTACAATCTGCCTATACGACACATACTTACGGGGTCATAGACGTAACTGTTTCGTTATAAGTTTATTTTTTCCTATAGGGGAAATTACACAATACAGAAATACAACTAAATTTTAATTTTATTTAAAAATATATTAGATGGATCAAAATGTAAAATTCGGTTTCATTTGATCGGGCAAATAATCAAATTTTATTTTGATTTACATTTTGTATATTTTTGCTTCTCCAACCTTTATTACGCAATATGACAGTATTGTGTTTGTGATTTTCAACTACCCTAACATACTGAATTAAAGCTTTAAAAAGCGTGACGATAACAGATAACAAGTTGTTTACAGCAAGACGGTGCTTTAAAATAATCTTTAAAAAGTGCAATACAGTTTTTTTTTTACTTTTAAAGGTAACTTTTTGAAAATATTCTAGTAGGTACAACAATTCTAATTTTCACACGAATATAATTATACTAAAATATTAGATTAAATAATATATAGGTACCTACCTTAAGTTTTATTTTTATATGTTGTACTTGTACCCGTCATATACTGCTATTAACCATTTATATCATCTACATAAAATTAAATTGAATTTGAAATGGCTGAAATTAAATGCGAATTATAGTTGAATTGCGCAGTTATCTGGATAAGATAGCAATGGAAATTAATTTTAAAAACCTAATCGTTCTATCGCCGTTTTACTGTTTTGTGTATCTTTCTTTTTAAAGTACCTACACTTTAATTTAAAAATTAATAATATTTTATCACAATACATAGACCGAAAATTGTAGTTTACTTTTAAAGCTGTTTTAATGCACATTCGCACAGTTATATTTTACAGCACTGTTTTCATGAATAATTGAAAACATCGTTTACGTTCAAGTAGTATTTTACGCAAATATTTACGTTCATGACTACAAACTACGAAATTATAAAACTCCAAATTCCTATAATTTTATTTTACACTCTCAAGTCGTATAAACATCAACGAATCGGTCGCATTCATATCATGACTACTCGTAACTTCCAACAGTTTATTTATAAAAATTTTAGGTATTTAGATTTACAAGGTTTTCACACTTTTACTAAAAACATGCCTTCTGGCATTTTATATGTCTCATAAATAATATCAAATTAAAATATGACGTTTTATCAAGGTTTAGAACAAATATTCAGTGAATATAAATCGTAACAACATTTGCCAATGTTATTTATTTAAAACTGTACCTACGACCTTTGATCTAATATTGTTATACAAGTAGTGTTGTCCTAGCAACACACACTATAGCGCTGTATGAGATTGGAGTCTGCGTACCCTTACCCTAGGCACATATTTGCATGAAATGTGCGGCTTTAACATAGTACATCGTGGATGTCTAGATAAACAAGGGCCTTGAGTTATTTAGCAAATACGGCATTACCGCAAAATCTTATTTTTTAGTACATGCTCTCTAAAATTGCTACTTTGCGAACTGTTTTGAGTCCGCAAAATAATATTTTTTCGGCGATTGACATTAAAAGTGCTGTTTTTTGACAGCTGACAGTCAGCAAAGTGTCACTTTTATAAATAAAAGTAAAAAAGCCTAGGCAGCAAAAGTAATTGTTACTATGGTTAATCAACAAATTTGACATTTATAAAATTCATCAACATACCTAACCTATTTTGTTTTTTCATAGCAACTGTCAACATACGAATAGCAACATAAGTTGCGATACCTATCAATACATTTAAAATAATCACTAAATTAATATTAATTAATAACAATCGCCGAAAAAATTATGTGTTTACCCAGCAAACACACTTGTAAAAATTATATAGTTAAGATATCACAAAGAAATTTCAATATAATATAGCATTTTTATATAGACTATACATAATATTTCCCACTGTGGAATATCTCTACGATATTATTAATGGAATATATCTATGTCAAAATATATCTCAATTATATAACACAAATAATATACTCTTTATATAGTTAAATATATTATTTGAAGATAGTTACATTTATGTATTCTACTTGAATATTATATTCCATTTATATAAGAATTTTATTAATCTATTATATATTTTTAGATTACTTTATGTCATCTGTACGCATGCAACAGTTTTTTGTTAGCAATGCCAGTTTATTTATTTAAATAAAATTTTATTCTTATATTTGTAAGTAACTGCGGCTGGAATGGCCATATAGTCCAGTCAAATTAGAGTTTCACCTCGGAATGAGAGATAATAAGCTGGAAACTCGTATACACCTTCATTTTGGCGTTCTAAAAGTTGTCTCAAAAGTCTCATAAAATCTCGTGTCTGTGTCGTAAGTTATTCGAGGTCAAAGGTCACAAAACTCGATTTTTCGAGATTATCTAGGTTTCTATAGCTCCAATGATGTTCACCTATTACAAAAATTGTAGAGAATAAAATTTCCTACAACTTTGGTATTAAAAAAATTTCTCCGATCAATAGTTCAAAAGTTACGGCCAAAAGAAAAAGGAACGCTTTAAAAAAATTTAATTATGGCATTACTTTATGTCATAATATACAAAAACGACTGTAACTTTTCAACACATTAAAATATTGACTTCCGGTCTGAAGCATTCAATTCTTAAGACTATTTTCAATCTACAATACAATTTTTAAAATTTTGGAGATTACAAGTTTAGCCAAAATTTAAACATAAAAATTATTATTTTTTTGTATTTTCTTAAATTATTGTGTTTAATCAGCTCTAATTTCTGAATGAATCGAGATATCAACTTTCGGTTTTCAGAATTGAATTCCTGAGACTTTTTTCTATAAGGTACATTATTTCAAAAATAGTTTAAAGAACTTTGTTGACCTGAAATTTTAAGTTTTTCTCCGAGAGAATATAGGGAAATTTTAATTTTGTTATAAATTATCGTATTTAATCAGCTCTAATTTCTGAACTAATGAAGATATCGACTTCCGGATTCTAGCATTGGATTTCTGGGATGTTTTTCTATAAGAAACAATATTTTTTAAATCTTTTAAAGGTATGTGATGACCTAAAATTTAAAGTAATTTATAACAAAACTAAAATTTCACTATATTCTCTCGGAGAAAAACTTAAAATTTCAGGTTACCAAAGTTTTTTTACGCATTTTTGAAATAATGTACCTTATAGCAAAAAGTCTCAGGAATTCAATGCTGAAAACCGAAAGTTGATATCTTGATTCATTCAGAAATTAGAGCTGATTAAACACAATAATTTAAGAAAATACAAAAAAATAATTATTTTTTTTGTTTAAATTTTGGCTAAACTAGGACCTCCAAAATTTTAAAAATTGTATTGTAGATTGAAAATAGTCTTAAGAATTGAATGCTTCAGACCGGAAGTCAATATTTTAATGTGTTGAAAAGTTACAGTCGCTTTTGTATATTATGACATATAGTAATGCCATAATTAAATTTTTAAAAAGCGTTCCTTTTTCTTTCAGCCGTAACTTCTGAACTATTGATCGGAGAAAAAATTTTTAATACCAAAGTTGTAGGAAATTTTATTCTCTACAATTTTTATAATAGGTTAACATCATTGGAGCTATAGAAACCTATATAATCTCGAAAAACCGAGTTTTGTGACCTTTGACCTCGAATAACTTAAGACGCAGACACGAGATTTTATGAGACTTTTCAGACAACTTTTAGAACGCAAAAATGAAGGTGTATACAAGTTTCCAGCTTATTATCTCTCATTCCGAGATTGAGCCCATTTTTTTGCTAAAATGACTGGACTAATATGCTCTAGATTAAAAGCTAGAATCGTGAGTTGATAAAAAATTTACACTTTTCCAAAATAAAACACCTCTAGTGTTTTCACGATACTTTTAGAACAACTATCTATATCTATTATTATCTTAGAGTAGGAGTAGAGTATACCAGAGAAGTCCATGCGCACAAAGTTGGTAGTCGAGTCGGTGTGATAACCTATTAGTAATTTTTTTATCTCAAATAAATAAAATCTTTCAATAATGGAAAATATATATTTGTTTAGTAAACATAATTTATTTTTTTCAAATAATTTGTTTGGTTTGTAAAGAAATATGTAGTCTTTCAACTAAAGAATTGTACTTTTTTAAACGTCAAATATAATTTTAAGGTAAATATTTTGATTCCAGTAGGTAGTACAAAATATACACAATATACTTAACTAGCTTTGTAAATCCCGTACGTAATTAAAAATACTGGTATTATTGCTATAACTATAACACTATCATTCGCTATAAATCAACAAACCAGGATGGTCGCGCGGACTCAGGCGCTGTACCTGTCAGCAATGAGATCCCAAGTTCGAATCCCACCGAAGAACGAGGACGTTTAGAAATTGTTGTAATTGTCTAGATTTAAATTGCAATATATACATAGTGCCATACTAATAAACATACAACTTTAGGCCGTAAGAGTGTCTCCTTTTTTTAAAGAAATTGAAAACAATTCAAATTAAAATGATTATAAAACTACATAATCAGCGCTATATAATTATGACGTAACTCTGGAATATGATTATTATATAATTGTTATATAGGGTTGTGGCGGACATTTTTGATTAAAAATAACAAGTTTTTATATGTATGAGTGACATCGCAATTTACTTTGATATAATGGCTGCTACATGATATATATATATATATATATATATATATATATATATATATATATGTAGTACGTATATATTTGTGTTTCATGGGTAACATGGCAAAAAATACAGATTTGCTGCCTAAGCTATATTCATAGCCTCGGCTGCGCCTCGTCTATGAAACTCTGGCCGCGGCAGCAAATCTAATATTTTTTTGTCTAGATAAACAAATAACTATTAATGAGCTGTTATTTACATTTTATAAGATTATTTTCAAATAGCTGCAGTTCGCTCAGATTTTCGGTTCGGTTCGAGTTCCTGATAACAATACAACAACAAAACCATTATCTAGCTCTCAATGTCTCAATTTTTGTTCTTGAGTAAGTAAGTGCAAAGCGTAGTAACTGACTAAACACTTTGTTGATTTTAGTCAACCCAAATGAAATTTGTTTCGTATTTATTTAATTACCCTTCAACCAGTTATTTAAGTGCTACATTAAGCAGATATGCTTCCAAGGATACTAATTAATCTCGACTGCAATATCAAGTGTCTCAATTTAGAGGTTACGTTATAGAATACTCAGCTACGCGGATAGTTTCTAACTCTGCTCTAGATTTACATACACTTACAGACATAATCAGATACGACGGACTGTGTTGTAATATGAGGAATACTATTTCACGCCTGTGGACATAAACTAGGTTTACACTATAAAATAATAATTGTAGTTTTTATTACGAATTCCATATTTATTGCGATCGTTACTTGTGCTGTAAACTTTATAAAGCGTAGGTGTTTATAACACAATGCACAGAATCATGAAAAATGTGTCTCTAAATTGGATTGATGAATGAATAGTTTTATTTGGAACGTGACATTTGTATTTCGTATCGTAATTATATATTTTTGTTTCATTTATGCGCTAAAAACACAGTCAATGTACCTACCTAATATTATGAAGGGTTTCATATGGCTTAAGGGGCCAGTCGCCAGTATACTTTTAGCGTGTTGTAGTAGTAGCGTAAGCGTAGTTACTTGTTAAGTTAATTACTCATCTGTTTGAATTGCTTTATTCACCAAATTTTGATAACAGTATACAAGCTAATGTACTATCTTTTCCGATTTTCCGCACATGTTTTGAATATTGGAAAGTCTAGAAATCCCTTAAAAATCGTAGTTTACCGATAAGTAAGTCTTTTTGGAATATCTTTTTCAAAAATACCTATTACACATTATTTGCTGTACTATCTTAGCATCCCTCATTTTAATTTAA
The DNA here is from genome assembly GCA_947534325.1 of Agonum fuliginosum. Classification (NCBI taxonomy): domain Eukaryota; kingdom Metazoa; phylum Arthropoda; class Insecta; order Coleoptera; family Carabidae; genus Agonum; species Agonum fuliginosum. The sequence continues at coordinate 12,281,775 of OX384038.1, read as the reverse complement.
AAAATAATATCTACAGTTTTAGATTTTCCTTTTTCTTTCAAAGATTTTGAAAAATTAAAAACACTTGGATATTAAGAATGAAATGAAATTGTAGGTACCTAAATCGAGTTATTAGTAAACTACTAAAGCATGTCTGTGTGAAGGTATACTGTCACCTTAATGTGGGTTTATGCTCAAAAATTTAAGAACAAGAAATAAAAATAAGAATAGTACCTATACATATAAAGTTAAAACAGTAATCTCATATGAATCGGTTTATGCTGCAGAAATAATTCTTAATCCTTATTCCTTATTCTTATTATTAGCTCTTATTTTTAAATTTTGTGCGCATAAACCCACTTTTAACTATGTAAAGAATTTATCAGTACCTATATGTGAAATTTAAGAATCGTAATAAGATACGCACTTTTACTGAATTTCATTGCCTACTTTAATCCATAATGTTTTATATTTTACAACTTATAATATTATGGAAGCTCCCGGCGTAATATGTTTACCTATTTACCGTTTTATGATTATTTGTGTGTTTATTTTTTCTTGCTGAACAATTTTAATCTTCTTTTACTGTTGAAGAATATACGGAATAAAGAAAATTAAATGGACGAACAAATAATCAATTCCCTCTGACACTTCAAAGTAAACTCAGAATCAAAGTGAAGGACTTGACCTTCATATAGAAAAGGATTTCAAGTTAAACAAACTTCATTGTTGAAATTATAAACAAAAGGCACTGTGGTTCAGGGCCGTAGCCAAGGGGGATTAGAGGAATAATTCCTTATACATTTTCACTACTTCACTGTTCATAATGTTGTAAATACATTTTTTCTGTAATATGTTACATTATAATGCAAATTAAATATAAAAATTAATAGAAACGACCTCTTACAGAAAATTGTGAAATCATTAATAATAATTTAGGTATACTTTGATACCTACCTACCTAGCGTTTGGCGATGGAAAATTTATGAAAGCATTCCATGGCTTGCGCTTTCGTGAAGATAACACTAGGACCTTTTTCAGACAAGTTGTCTACAACTTGCAGCGACCTATGATTTCATTATTATTATAATATCAATTCGAATTTTTTTTAATAACACAACATTTATAAACAGTGGACGCTCGGTTATGTGAATAAAAAGCAGAGTAATTCATAAATAATTAGTTAGGTATTTGTTTTTGCACCGTCTTGGCCCTCATGCATTTTAGTAATGTTCACTCTATAGAACCTCATGTCTTACATGTTTACTATTTTCACTATTATAGTAGTATTCACATAACCGATCTGGTTTTTTTTTTAAATAATACTGTAGCAAAATTTGATAATATCGATGCGTTGCACTGTAGAAAAAAATCAAGTGCGGTCGGGGGACCCTCGGCAGGAACGTAGTTCCTTACGTTAGATATACCGTTTTTGACCACCTAGTACTTTAATTTAAGAAATTGCACAAATCTATTTTTGTTTTCGGACACCTAGTAAGTACATTAAGTTAAGAAATTGTAGACACACCGTTTTTGACCACCTAGTACATAAAGTTAAGAAGATGCAGAAATCCAATTTTAAAAATTTTAATATTTTTTAAAATTTTATTTGAGATATGGATATACCGCTTTCGACCACCTAGTACATTAAGTTGAGAAATTGCAGACATGCCGTTTTTGACCACCTAGTACCTACATAAAGTTAAGAAAATGCAGAAAGCCAATTTTTAAAATTTTAATATTTTTTCGAATTTAATTAGATATGGACATGGACATACCATTTTTCACCACCTAGTACAGAAATCCAATTTTTAAAATTGTAATATTTTTTCGAATTTAATTTGAGATAATATGGACATACCATTTTTGACCACCTAGTACAGAAATTCAATTTTAAAATTTTAGTATTTTTTCAAATTTAATTTGAGATATGGATATACCATTTTTGACCACCTAGTACAAAAATCCAATAATTAAAATTTTAATATTTTTTCGAGCACGCACACACACAGCTTACATTTCGCTCTTAAGTCGTGATGCATACAAGTATTTAAAGAGTATTTCTTATTAAATCATAACGGAATTTAAAAAATTGCAACACAAAATAGATGTTGTTATTGGTTACGCCTTGAAATTAAAACTACTCATATGAAGGTATATTAAGCTTTTATTCAAAAGTGATCGTAGGAGCGGAAAACCAAAAATTATGTCTGAAAAATTTTTCACATTCTTATTTTTGTTCAATAAAGTTATTAAAATAGTTTTAGATTTTGAAGTATTCTACAGACAAATTAAAATAGGAAATAATTTAAAAATTACATTTTTACACAATAAAACGCAGCTCTCTTTATGATATTCGCGCTTCTACTGTCAAGTTTTGTTTCCAGCTACGGCCCTGTTGTATTTCAATGACGATAATATTTATTAAGCGCAATTCTCCTTAAGACTTTGTTTTAATTTCTTGACCAAGGTCAACTAATTCTAAACGGAATTATACAATACACAACAGAAGACTATTATTAGATGTCTAGTTTGCCGATTTTCAAACATGTCAAACTTTACTATTTATTTACTTTGAAGTTTACGTCAACATCAACAGTTTGTAGCATGCTGAATCAATAGTAAGATATTCAAAATTGAAAATCAGAGTTGTTTATTTTATGTTTATGGAACAAATAGCTTTTACATTAGACCTACTTACACTACAAATGCTCTGGAAAACTATAATGTATAATATTCACGTTTCACATAAACAAGAAAAATACGTACGTACGAGTATATTAAAAATATATAATAATAAATGCTTTTATGTACGACCAAGGCGTTTGAATAGACAGTAAACATTCATTATGTAATATTTTTATCTACTTACTACTATTTCTAAGTAATAAATTAATTTTTTCACTATTTATTTTAGCTTAGTACAACTGCAAATTACACCGAAAGATAATTATTAAATAACTCAAAAACTGTTTTTATGCAATTAGTTTTTTTGTATTGTAGTTTTTGGGCCAACAAAATTTTTTGTACTGTACCATAATATCTATATAAAATATAATATAAGTTTTAATATCAAATCTATCTCTCAAAATGAATCAATCATAGTCATAGATAAGTTTATAGATAAAAGTATTCTATTCGATAAAACGAAGAAAAACTTTCTGGGATGCAGTCATGTATTTTTATTTTTCTACTCTACTTCTTTCGACGCCACATAAAGACTTATATGGCGTCGAAGCTTGTTTAGTAGAGAAATAAAAACACATGTTTATGACATTACAAAAAAAATCTGTATGAAACATCAGTCAAGAAAATTATATCTAAGTAGTCAAATTTTGTTTGATTTATGAAAGTTATTACTTTTTAGTTTAAAACTAAAACAAATATTTTTGATTAATTGTTATCGAAGCAATAAGAAAACCGGAACAAAACCGAAATCTATAAAATACAATGAACCGTGAACCGAACCTGAACCGTTTGTGCGGTTCGACGGTCGAGTCCATGTGCTACTGATCACAAAAAAATGTTACAACCCTTAGTTTTTATTTTTGATTAAGGCCATTTCTTGAAACTACTACGTATTCTATTTATTGATTCTTTCATTGCTATATTACATAGTACCTATTTTAATTTGCCATATTGATTTATGTCCTAAACTAATATTAAAAATAATTTTTTTCAGCAATGGTAGTTCGCTTCATAACTCGCCGCTACATCGGCGAATACGATCCTAGTTTAGAAAAAGTCTACACATTCCACACTGTCATCGACAACGAGATGGTCTATTTCGATATTCTGGATACAGCTGGACAACCACAGGTAGGAAATACAGCATTTATTAGAATGTCAGAATATTTTGAAGCATGTCGCGTATGATCTATTTTCGGAAGACTATAATTAAATGACAACAATTATTATAGAGCTTGACATCACTAAGTAAAATTACACACTTTGTAACAATATTGTTTACAATAAAAATAGACAACGTAAAGGATTGAAATACAACGTGTATTTTTGAATCTACTCTAATGTCTCACATTTAGGTATGTGCCAAATTGAGTAGGTAGTTACTATTAGAATCCCGAGTTCTGTGAACTTCGGAATTTAGATATTCAGTAATGAATGACTAGCTCGAGATAGTATAGCTAAATGTGTTTAAGTCAGTTCATTGCTTATTGTGACGTAGAAAGCAAGAGATTCGTGATTCGAAACTCTTCGTCTATTGGCCATCAAGTGTGACATCTTGGAATTTAATCACACTCATGCGCTTCAAACTGACCACCTATTCAGTGTTCACCTGAAATGTAATTCTGGTTGCACAACATTACTCAAATGCCTCTTTTGTAACAATAGTGAACAAAGGTCATTGCATAGATTTATTTTCTGACGGCATAATGACGAATAGACAGATGGAAAATAAGGATCAGGTACCAAACCTGGTGAACTGAAAATATTTAAATATTTATTGAGATTATTTTTCGAAATTAAAGTTTTTAAAATTTTCCATTTAAAATACATACGTGCATAATGTATCACACTTACCCAATGTAAATATACTAGTAGCAGTCTCACATAGTTATGTATAGAAGATATAATACTTATACCGTGTATGTCAGAGATGGGCTAATTACTCAAAAATGTTAATTAATTATTTTTTGTACCTACTGCCTTCATATTTTTCAATTACAATATTTTAAATTACATTACTTACTTTAAGTTAAAATGTAACAAATTATTTCTTCCAATTACATAAAAAAATTAAATTACAAGAACTAATTATAATTACATATTATTTTTATAGAAATAAAATTCACGATACCTACTTTTGATATTCTGATTTTATTTTTTTAATAATTTTTACTTTCATACTACTACTATGCTATAGGTAATACAACATGCTACTTCCTATAAATGAATACCTACTGAAGATTTGTATTTTCTGGTGACAAAACCATTTCCGTAAAAATTAATCAGTGAGGGAAAACAAAAACTGAAGAAAAAGAAAAATAACAAATGTTTTATGGGAAAAAGGCAATAATTACTAATTACATTAGAATTGTTTACTACCATTTAAGTTACATGATCAATTAAATTATAAATTAAAATTAACAATAATTTATGTTGGTAAATTTAATTAATTATCTGCCGTGTGTGCTGTTAACAGTCAACACACAGTTATTAGCATAGGCGTCGACTACGTGGGGCCTTCGGGGCTCGAGCCCCCACAGGAAAATATTCGTCGGGGCTCTGCTCCCACACGAGCATACGACACATGCAAATTTTATTTATTTCTGCACATAAAATGGTAAAATATACTTTTATATCTCTCAGAAAATTATGTTTTCATGTATATTTGACCTTACGCAAAAAATTTCACCTGCGGCATTTTCTTATTACATTTTTTATAAGAACATCCCTGAAAATATTCCCTGGATCCACGCCTGGTACACGATTCAAAAATTATATTTAACTTTTAACTTTTCAAATCTTTCAATCAAAGCCCCCACACGGATTCTCAAAAGTCGACGTCTATGGTTATTTGCATGATTAGTGAAGAGCACGGTTGTGAAGAGTGACCCACTTTTGGTTCTTGTGTAGTTAACCTGTAGTTTGGAGTATCATTATAATTTATTAAATCCATGTTACAATTTACTTATGTAGTATTTAATGTTTTAACGTAAAATTTAAACCGTTCTTTATACTACGCTATTAATTGCAAACTAAAACACGCTTTACATTTTTATGTACTTATTTGATATTAGGGGTAGTAGGAACAAATTTTGTTTAAAAAATTTTCTTCTCACATGTTACGCCTCGTGATTTTGAAAGCACCAATCACGTTGGAGAGCTAAAAGTTAGAGAATACATTACGGCTGGGACAGCGGGCAGTTTTCGAGTTTTTTGTCTCAGAGTTTGGTACAAGTAACAAGTTACTGAAATGATGACAAAACTTTTCAGGTAAAGGATCATGGGATTGTTATATAGATAAAATGCAGATCAATTAATAAGCACAGACGCGAATACAATGGGGACACGGAAGGTAATTAACCGCCCCGCCCCAATAAGCTAGATTTAAAAATTCCAATTTATATATACTTTAATACTATTTTTGCGCAACTGTCAAAAAAAGTTTACCGCAATTCACGCCGCGAAGTATAACATTTTTGTTTACAATAGATTTCACGGTCGCAACTATTTGTAACGGCTGCGAAGTTGAATTTCGCGGACTGAATTGTCAACGTCAAACATTTTAACTATTGTCAAAAAAATGAAATGGGTTATTTTTACCTTCCGCTTACCTGTAAAGGGAGGTATTGGAAGATTGGAACCATGCTAAAAATAGTGAGTTTTTAGTGGATGAGCACGAATTAGGGTTCTTACAACTCATTTTTGATAGTTTCACGATGATGTCTGTATGTGTGTGTGTATGAATGTGGTCAAGGCCGGAGTGTAAGTCGGATAACTCAAATACGAATTACCCAAAAATTTTGATATTTGGTATTTAACATTTGTATATAAATTGGAAAAGCTCATTATACTATATTTGAGAATGACTGGCAGTAATAAATCATTCTGTCAAAGACATTCCAGTGGCGCGTCAATAATTGTTTGCACAGGGATAGTCAAAATGACTAAATTTGGTAGAGAACTATCGTTTTAGGTCTAAATTGTTTTTCAGGGAAAATATTTATTTTAATAATAATGAGTGAGAAAGTTATATTTAAATAATAAGAACTTTTATTTTTAGTAAATGTATAAACAGATCACTCCTATCTACGTCTATGACACAGTCCGACGGGGATTATCAGAGCGTTATCTATTGTTCGAGAAGTAAGTTTCGTTCCAGGTACAAAGCGTGCGGCTTATTTTGACCATCCTAGTGTAGTTACAACTGATTTTTCTGGTAGTTTTATTTGCCGCATTGCTGGCTAAAATCCAATACTACTCTTGCAAATAATGATTTATTACTGTCAGTCATTCTCAAATGGACTATAGATTTTGGTACAAATATCTCCACCGGAAGTGATATTTTCTGAAGATTGAAAAGGTTAATTATCAAAAATTTTATAAATTTGGATAAATACAATATTATTTATTTGTAATAAGAATAAGAGAAAAAGTTATTTGCAACTTTACGTTATAAAAAATTGTCTTTATCTGGTAACATTAAAATTTAAAAAATAAATTTATCAGATAAAACTTTGAAATTATGTTATCCATGTTTGTTTTATTTTTGTTTCTGCTTAAAAAATATTGACAGATGAGACAGGTGACAAGTTGGCGTACTAGCGCCATATAAGTAAGTAAGATATTAAATGTAGTAGTTGAACGGAGGAAGGCTTCAACACAGAAGAGTTTTCATGTGAATGAATCTTTTGATTCAGGTGATGCAAATTTTTGTGTTTGAATTTTTATTTATATATTTTAAATGGGCACCGGATATTTATGTTTATAAGTCTAGATATGGCGAAAGGTTGTGTGCTGGCCACTTCATATTTTTTAAATATTTGCTTGCAGTTGCACAAATTAATAATATTGTGTATACCTCGGCTGCGAAATGTGTTTAGCGTCCTTGATAATTTTTAGTCTCGACTTTCGCCTCGGCCAAAAATTCCCTCGGACGCTAAACAGTCATTTCACAGCCTAGGTATACAATTTACCTACTATTTATTTATAGTAGAAGTAAAGAAAAATTATTCATTTTTGCACATTAAAAAGGCGTGTTTTTTTAAAGATAGGTATTTGACTTTGAACTAAAGAATTCTCGCCTGCGGTGCACCTTGAAACCAGGTGGAAAAAAAACAGGTCATCCTTTTTCACTTTATAGTTAAAATTAAATGAAGGAGATATGTTTTTATTTACGTTCCTGGTTCTGTTACAACTACATATATACTCATTTTATGTCTTTTGAGTTATTACGCTAGTTACAATGTTTATGAAAACTAAACCATTAAACATTTATTACTTAATATTTCATTATGATATTGATAAAGTTACACTATGTCTCAAAAGTATGTTTGACAGGTTGTTATGACGTTATATGGTTAATTATCTATCGAAATTAAAGTTATGCATGCCACCCTTATTGCAATTAAGATCTAAAGTAGCTACTTGAGAATTAAAAAATATGACATGAACAAAATTTATATTCTTCATATTCTATTCTTAGTTCTAAAAGTTCCAGAAATTCCACGATACGCTGTGTTATTTTTCATTTTACATTCTACGACGGACGCCGTTTTCTATTCTTTTATTTTATTGATATTTTATGTTTTACGAGAATATCGACTATAAAATATCTCTGACAGTAAATCTGAAAATGGAAGAAAGCAACAAAAATATTATTTTAAGTACGAGAGTGGAATACGAAAGAAAAGTTAAAATACGTCATGGTGATGTAAAACTTTAAGCTTTAAATTAATGTGTAAATTAAAAGTAAATTCAAGAGCAGTAAAGATGTTTTTCTTATCGCTTTTTTTCTTTATAAATTATAACAAAGATGGGGATATTCATTAAAATAAATGTAAGAAAAAGTTGGAAGGTATTACGGCATAAAACTAACAAGAAGATATTGATTCGGGTTCCTGTTACTCCTATCTCCAAATCAAGATTTCTTCAGAGGGATTCCAGTTTCAACATAAATCTTCGTTATAAGTTGAAAAAGGTCTATTTACGATACGGCCGCATTTACAAAAAAAATGGGGGGAATATAATTGGGTCGTACCAGAAAACTGCCAAAAATTCTTTTTTCCAACGCAATTCCCACTTTATATTCATTTCCTGGTTATAACTCTTCTCTTAAAATTGATTTTGCTAATTAATGAGGATTATAAAAGAATGAGAAGGATGCTAAATTTATTGGTGCGCATATTAATTGCGCATGAAATCTAACAATTGGATTCTTTATCTCTAGTGACTTGAATATTAATATTTAACCATTAACCTTTATGTTAACTTCACAACACATTAAACACGCTTGAAAAATACAATTCTGAACATCAAAGCTTGGATTATTAGCACTACATCATTTAATTTTTTCTCAATTTTAAACGATGTTTCAAAGACTAAATTTATTATCGTTCATAACATAACATAATAAATCCAGTATAGTGGTGTTTATCAAACGTGTGATTAAACAACATCTTTTTTAGATCGTACTATTGATTATAAACGATTTTTACAAATATAAGGTACATAAAAATCACGTACAATAACCTCAAATAGGGTTAACACGAACCACTAAAACAATTTATTATGTATTCATGCCACAGAACAGTCACATCTACTTTAAACTAAAATAATCTACATTTCAGCTTCCCAAGTGTTATAATTTTATAATTGATTCAGTTTTCGATAGGAAAATACTGCACCATTCCAAATACCCCTACCCAACACATATTCGTTTCACACTTCAATAGTTCAAACAAATCAAGTTAAATTTTAACGGTTATTAGAAATCAAGCTCTTTTATTCTTCCCAACATAAAACCATAGATCGTAATAAATTTAAATGCCGCAGTTATCTGTTTCAACTTTAAAAATGAAGTTTGATTGATAACAAATAACAAACATGGAAACCTGGTATTAATTTCAAAATGTGAATGAATTCATTCAGATTTACGAGGAATTATAAGTGTCGCGTAAATGTTGTGGGATAATAGATGTTTTCGTGCGAAAAGATAAACATTTTCGTATGTAACTTCAAATCTAAAAATCTAAAGATAATATCAAGTAGTCTGCCATGAGTTGACTCATACAGAAATTTTAATTTTGTTTTATATTATTCAGTTTAGTCCATATAAATTATCAGTAATGTCATTTCATCTGTCAAACATAAATTTTCAGTTACAAACATTTACCGTCAAATTTCTACCCTATATAAAGTGTAACAATGCCAAGACCATTAAATGCTTTAGAAAATTTCCTCTGTGGCGGATGTGGAGGAATATTCAATGTAATATGTGGCCATCCGCTAGATACAGTCAAAGTTCAATTGCAAACTTCATCAAAGTTCAGTGGTACATGGGACTGCATAAAATCAACAATCAAAACTGACGGACCATTAGGTCTCTACAAAGGAGTATCTGCTCCTTTAATAGGAGTCGCCCCTATATTTGCTCTTTCCTTTTTCGGATATGGAGTTGGTAAACAGGTTTGGGACAAAAAATTGTGTTCATTGCATTAAATTACACAGGTCTGCAAAAAAATCAATCAAAAGTTGTTTGAGATTTGTTAATTGATTTTTGTGTAGTTTTTTGCGCTGATTTCAAAAATGGTATTAGTTTTTGTCTATCACGTAAGGTTTAGCTTCAAAGCAAGTTTGGGTAAAATTAATAAAATAACTTTTTCGACTTTCAAATTTTTTTTATACATATGATAAACAAAAAGTAAAGACTATACGACTAAAAATTGACAGAACTGTACACAAAAAGAGTTAAAAGTTAAAAAATGTTTTCTTTTGTCATCAAAGCTTCTTTTAGTGCTTTTTCTCTTATAATCCCGGATATCTTCTCTTTTCAACATTCAGCAGTAATCAATCAATATTATTCATTAGTATCAAAGTATACTAAAAAGAACATATTAGTTCATTTAAATTACTCTAAATATTCAAAAACCATGGTATGTTAAAATTTGAAAAAATCTCAAATATATAAAATTGAGATATACATTGAGAGAAAACTATACGTGAGGGAATTTTTTCAATATTTTTCCCATGATCAGTGCAAAAAATACTATAAAAATCATTTATTAATTATGCAACAATTTTTCCATCGCAGACCTATGTTATTGTTCAGTATAACGTAGGGTGATACATCATAACTTGCTTTTTAAAATGCGTGCAATTCAGGCTGTAGGGATCGTAGTGGAGAGAGAGTGATCTCATTCGACAGGTGCACATTATTTAAAGTTTTGTTCCCCACCCGGTCAGTCGCCATCATGCGTTGGAGCACGGAGCAGCATCGATGGCTGTTTTGAGGGAACACTTCCCTGGGCGCCTCATCTCAATAAGGGGCGATTTGGAGTGGTGATTTTTTGTGGGGTTTTTTGAAATCCCGCGTTTACGTCGACCATCCAAGGACCCTATAAAAGACCTGAAGGCCAACATCTGGGCCGCAATTGCCAACATACCCGCTGCTATGCTAGAAAGGGTTATGACAAACGTCAGAAATCGGCTTATTGAGTGTATAGACAATGGGAGGCGTCACCTACCTGATATGATTTTGAAAACTAGATGAAACAAACTTTAGATAATGTACCTACATTATAAAATAAAATAAAAAAATTATGATTCATAAAATGGGCATTATTGCGTTTTGAAATAAGTAAGCTACGATGAATCTCCCTGTATATTATGTTCAGTTCAATATCAAATGTTCAGTATAAAAATAAAATACACTATTTTAGTCTCCTAATGAATGATTTCCAATTTTTACCTTCCGCCATTTCTGTAAAGGAAGGTATTGGAATCATACTAAAAATCTGGTAGTGTGATTTTATTGATTTTAGAACTTATTTTTGATTATGTCTGTATGTATGTGTGTATGGATGTGGTATGTGGTCAAGGCTGGATTTGGAGGTCGGATAACTCAAATACGAATTACCAAAAATGTTGATATTTGGTATTTTACATTTGTAGACAAATGGGAAGAACTCATTAGATTTTGGTACAAATATCTTCATCGGAAGTGATATTTTTTTAAGAGTGAAAAGATTAATTGTCAAAAATTTCGATAAATTTGGATATAGTATTAAGTAAGGTGTAATGAGAATAAGAGGAAAAGTTATTTTCAACTTACGTTATAAACAAATTGTCTTTATCTGGTAGCATTAAAAAACGGTAGTAAAATTTGAAAATTAAATTTATGGAATAAAACGTTAATATCTTGTAATCCATGATCGGTTAATTTTTGTTTTTGCGTAAAAAATATTGACAGATGAGACGGGTGACACGCTAATACTAACGCCATATAAGTCATAAGTAAGGTATTAAACCTGCATCAAAAGCATATAATAAGATTCATTCACCGAGTATGTGGAAGTCAAGAATGGTTCTGGGTTGTTCATTTAGTTCATTCGACCATATTTTGCACCTTCCCATAATATGTTTCAAGTTTCCTGCATTTGCTATTTCCTTGCATTTATTTTAAAATTCTTGATTTGAATTTTCCTGATGTGAATTATTCTTTTGATTCAGGTTGTACGTTGTACTTTTCAACTTTTCTAGTTTGAATTTAGCCATCCAAATTGCAAAACAAATAAAATTAATATAATTAATAGACAATATTTTAAAGAAGATTTTATGAAAAAGAACATTATTTTCTTCTTACTGAACATTTTATATTATTACTGGACAAAGAATTTTAATCAAATACTGAACAGTAAAATGCATGTCAACAGATATTTCATACTGAGAAAGAAGATAATCAAAAATTGCGAACTTTGGGTGCTGGGATGTGTTCTGGCGTCCTATCAACAATTATCATGTCTCCTTTCGAACGTATCAAATGTTTGCTTCAAATTCAAGCTGGAGGAAGTGAGAAGAAATATAACGGAGTTGCTGACACCGCAGTGAAGTTATACAAGGAAGGTGGCATTAAAAGTATTTACCGAGGAGTCATTGCAACTGCCATGAGAGACGTCCCAGCAGCAGGCTGCTATTTTCTAACCTACAATATTATTAGTGAGGCGATGAGTCCACCGGGGGAAGCCCCCTCGCTTCCCGTGGCGATTTTCGCGGGGGGGATGTCAGGGATTATGAACTGGGTGATTGGTATGCCTGCGGACACCCTGAAAAGCAGGATTCAAACTGCGCCTGATGGAACATATCCAGGAGGACTGAAGCAAGTGTTTGGTGAACTGGTGCAGAAAGAAGGAATCTCTGCTTTGTATAAGGGGTTCACGCCGGTTATTCTTCGAGCTTTTCCTGCCAATGCGGCTTGTTTTATGGGATTTGAAATCGCAGCAAATGCTTTCAGGACCTTAAACCCTTAAATTTAAGTATACTACATTTTTCAGTGGAAATAATAAAATAACTTTATGAAATATTGTAAATGTAATTTGAATAAATTGTAAATTGGTTAACGAGAGTTTACCGATGTTAAAAATTATTTATATAATATAATAGTAAAAATTACAATGAATTTTTCTTGTTTAAATTTTTTTATTCAGTTTAGTCTAGTCGAGGCAGAAGCTGCGCTGGTTTAAGCACAGCTCTTTGCATTACGTGTTACGTATGAACCCGGAGATCGGCCGGCAATGTGTGATAGTCGTTAAATTATTGTAAAATGTCTTACAATTAAATCGAACTCGGATGCTTTAAACTGACCACATGATCATCTTCAAATGTAGTCCTTGCTCAAGATCCTCTCCGTTGCTGCTTTGAATTTTAAAGGTCGACACACGGATTGGAAATCTAGCTGCACCAAGACTAAACTGTCGAAATGGTTGGAATCTACTATAATAACATATATACTAGTAGACTGGTTAACCAGCAAATCAAAACAAGAGTAAGTTGTATATTAAAAATTAAATGCAAATGAACAAATTATGACTTTATCGTTATAGTTGTGTCTGTCGAAAGTATATATTAAAAAATATGACGAGTGAAAATAATTGGTAGCATTTTCATTCTTAAATATTATTTAACAAGTTCATCTCGAATAAAATCTGAATTAATTTTAATTTCAAATCTTGAACTGCGTTATAATTTATGAATGAGAAAATAATCTCTTAATTGGATTGCAAATTATTTCGAAATGATGAAGGAAGAAATTAAAATGATAAGTAGTATCATTTAAAATTATTATTTTGAAGACCAGCTTCACTGCTTATTTTAATACAAAGTGGAACGATCAGAAACTCTCAATACTTACATAATTTTGCATTTTAATTAATATGCTACGTTTAATTTGTTATATTTTTTCCTATCGTGAGGCTACAGAGAACATTTAATTACTGCCGTCTCGCTGTTCATTCGTTTAGCGCCCTATGCAGAGTTTAGTAATTTCATTACAGTTTGTGCGAGCTCCGTATTTCCTGGTTATTAGCAAGAGCACGTGCAGGTTCAGGATATTGTTCACCCTTGAATAACCTGAGGTAGACGAAGTGAAAATTTCTACAAAACTTATTTATCGAAAACTACGAACATATTACACAATAGTTTCTGCGAGTTGGAAAGTGGAGTTAACACCGCCACGCCAAATAACAAATATGGAAACTTATACAACTTAATTTGCATCTTACATGTAGGATGTAGCATATACTTTTTAGGAAAATATGTTACGCTAAACTTTGTTTTAGTCGTAGGTTGTTTGAAATTGAAAATGTATATCTGCGTAACTTTTATTTTGAACTTCCGCATCATAATATAGGGTGTTCTAAGTTAGGTTTTCTGATGAAAGTAAACGAAAACCGAAAAAATAAAAAGTACAAAGATTTTTTGACAGTTCGAGATTTAGATGAATCTTCACGTTTTAGATCCTACGAAACCCAAAAAACATAAAAAGTAGGTCTATCTGTCTGTCTGGAATCACGATAACTTGAGAATGCGTATGAATTATCTACTGAAATTTTTTACTTAAGCTTTTTACAAAAAGTTAGTTTTAAGTACGTTAATGAGCTTTATACAATCAGTGATACCAACTTTATGAATTCAATTTTTTTTAGTAATTTACTTGAGTTGATGGAAATATTGTAAACATTTGCGCTTTCACTAGTATTATTTAATTTCATTTTCATATTACTCGTATTATTTCTATAACTTATAATAAATGCAATTAAAAATTCGAATTTCAAACGTCACCAAATGACCTCTGTCATTTTGACATTGACAGCTGTCACTTTGACAACTGTCACATTAGGCATTTTTACTTCCTTGTACGAAGTAAGGAAGTATTGTAATCGCGAAAAATTTCGGTTCTCAGATTTTGACGGAAATATCCGTTTTGACCTTTTCTGAATCCATTATGACTAGTTTCGTCGTGACGTCTGTACGTACGTGCGTACGTACGTGCGTACGTACGTACGTACGTGCGTACGTACGGACGTATGTGTGTCTCATAACTCAAATACGGTTAGACGTAGAAAGCTGAAATTTTGTATTTAGGACTGTTATAGCATCTAGTTGTGCACCTCCTATTTTTGGTTTCAATCTACAAACAGGAAGTAGTAAATTTTTAAAAAAAATTGATAAATAATTAATTTTAGGCAATTTTTTTTATTTTAAATGAAAGATTATGTGATTATTATCTACAATCGGTATTTTATAAATTTTTCTGTATCTTCTATCATTTAAGAATAATTAAAGTATATACCTACTTATAATTTAATATTTCGGTATCTTGTAGTCCATGATCGATTAACATTTGTTACTAGGTAAAATTTAAATGATTATGACATGACAGTGACAGTAGCAGTGACAATAGTAAAATATCGTTTATATCTTCTTCTGCAGTTTAAATAAAATGACTAAAATATATTTGTGAGTATACTAGTATAATAAGTTAAAGAATTTTTTATATTATTCTACATTTTAGTTATTAAGAAAATTATGAACAAACAAGGCGTACAAGGAAGTCATGTGGTGTCCACGTCAGATTTTTATTACTTCCTTGTACGGAGTAATAAGGAAATATTGTAATCGCGAAAAATTTCGGTTTTCAGATTTTGATGGAAATATCCGTTTTGACCTTTTCTGAATCCATTATGACTAGTTTCGTCGTGACGTCTGTACGTACGTGCGTACGTACGTGCGTACGTACGGACGTATGTGTGTCGCATAACTCAAATACGGTTAGACGTAGAAAGTTGAAATTTTGTATTTAGGACTGTTATAGCATCTAGTTGTGCACCTCCTATTTTTGGTTTCAATCTATAAACCGGAAGTAGTACTTTTTAAAAATATTTCGATAAATATTTAATTTAACACAAATTTTTTTATTTTAAATGAAAGATTATGTGATTATTACCTAAAATCGGTATTTTATAAATATTTTTGTATCTGGTATCATTTAGGAATAATTAAAGTATATATTTTTAATTTAGTATTTCTTTATCTTATAGTCCATGATCGATTAACATTTGTTACTACGTAAAATTTAAATGATTATGACATGAGAGTGACAATAGTAAAATATGCTTTATATCTTCTTCTGCAGTTTAAATAAAATGACTAAAATATATTTGTGAGTATACTAGTATAATAAGTTAAAAGAATTTTTAATATTATTTTACATTTTAGTTATTAAGAAAAGTATGAACACACAAGGCGTACAAGGAAGTCATGTGGTGTCTACGTCAGATTTTTTATTCAGCTAACCAGGTTACTTTTGGTTAACACAGTGGTTAGCGTGATACGTCATAGTGACGTATGCAGTAACATTTTCGAATGAAATCGCTTCGGTTACATCGTTGGTTACCTCTTGTTTGTCATATTTAAATCAGTGAAGATATTAATTTGTTATTAGTTTGTGATTAACTTTAATTGTTTTGAAAATGAAAGAGATAAAATTAAAAAAAATGAAATTAAATTAATCCATAAGCATAATAATTAGGATCGCTGATAATGAATGTTTCCTCATAGTTAAAGGATCAAAATACTAAAAAAAATTATAATAATTTTTACTAAGAACATAAATTTGTTTCACATTCAATAAATATCAATACTTATCAATATTTAGAACATTAATAAGTTCTTGATTAATAATAAGTGTTCAAAACATTCATAACACTGACACAACTGACAACTGACACAAATTAGAAAAAGATGAACATAGTAACTATACAGCAAACCGTGCTACACACCACGGTCAGATATTTGCTGTAACTACAACTAACCAGGTTACGTCATGACGTCATTAAATTGTGAATAAAATATGGTTATCATGTAACTATAAGTAACCATAGATGTAACCGGAGCGAATAAAAAATGCCTATTGATAACTGTTACTTTGACATTGATGCTTGTCACTTAAAAATAGACACGTGTCACTCCGACATAGACGCTTGTTACTTTGACACCGCCTACGGTATTTGAAAATTTATTCAAATTTTGCCGAATGAAGCATAAAATTAAAGTCTTTATGAAATCATGTTATTAAAACTCATAGCCGGGGAAGTACTGTGGTGGCCACAGCAGATTTTTTATTTGATGTTTAACTACAATTCAATACAATAATTAGGTACTTGGAAAGATTTATTCGTTTCGTTTATTTCGCGGAACAATGCAGACTCTATGTCGACTATTTTGCATTATTTTGCGTCGTATTTGCTCGCGTAGACTCTTCTCTTTAAATATAACTCAGAGAATGATACGTTATGCACATGATCTTTGCGGTCAATTAATGTCGCCGTTTTGTGAGATGACCATGACCATCTTATTGAAACCAGAGATCCTCGATGTTCATAACTTCCGATTGAGGAGTTCAGTGCAAAAGTGGTACCTACTACAAGTGACAATTTTGGAAAAAAAAACGAGAAGTACAGAAATGAATACTAGAAGTTCTGTTTTACTTAGAGCAAAAATGATAATATGATAAAGTTACTTTAAGAGAAATGGTATAAGAGCACTTGTACCATTTTTGAGTTTTTAAGTTAGTAAAGTATATAGTGGTTGTTTGGAACATTCGACAAAATATTATTATTATATCAACCGATATAACACACGGTGAGTTCAATTTCGAAATAAATATTACATATATAATAGAGGACAATGAACAAAACTATACGCCGAAAATGAGAGATTTTTTTTAATTTCCGATGAAAACGACTAAAAAGTTTATTTTTTTCTTTGTTACATTTTCAAACTGAAATACTACAATATATTACATTTAAGTTTTAAAATAAAGTTCAATATACACTTATAACAGTTTTACGTTTTAAAACCTTTTAAGTCAAAGTGGTACAAGTGAGAAAAACTAATTTTTTCTGGCAAACGGAAAAAAGTATTAATAAATTTATTTATAAGACATATCATTACTATGTGAGACGTTAAAGATTATCTTTAAATTAAAACATTTCTTTAATATTAATTTTTAACTTTGACATCAATTATCTCCAATATTAATTTTTGTAACTTGTACCACTTTTGCACTGAACCCCTCAATTGGTCCCACAAATTGTTCGCTCAGAAGGTCGATTTTGTATACCAAAATATTCACGTAGATCATTTTCATAATAAGCTCTGATAATTTTAATGCGATTTTCGTCCTGTATTGCTCCATGATTAATTTTGTACAAGATTCTAGTCTACAAAAGTCATTTTAACACTGACAAATAATGTCGCATTTGAGAAATATTTACAACTACCATGCGAGAAGCTGATCTTCAATCACTCTAGTAGTAAAAGTCATTTTAACACTGACAAATCATGTCGCATTTGAGAAATATTCACAACTACCATGAGAAGCTGATCTTGAATCACTCTAGTAGTAAAAGTCATTTTAACACTGACAAATCATGTCGCATTTGAGAAATATTCACAACTACCCTGAGAAGCTGATCTTGAATCACTCTAGTAGTAAAAGTCATTTTAACACTGACAAATCATGTCGCATTTGAGAAATATTCACAACTACCCTGAGAAGCTGATCTTGAATCACTCTAGTAGTAAAAGTCATTTTAACACTGACAAATAATGTGTTGTAAATAATTATAATCATACTAATTATTTGTTTTTAGATCAGTAAGTAGAACCTGCATCTGTGTTAGTTGGAAATGAGATAAGTACCAATTTCAATTAATTTTTTACCTTCCGCTTACCTGTAAAGGAAGGTATTGGAATCATGCAAAAAATCGGGTAGTGAATTTTTAGTGGATGAGCACGAATTAGGGTCCTTACAACTCATTTTTGATAGTTTCACGATGATGTCTGTGTGTATGTGTGTGTGTATGTGTGTGTGTGTGTGTGTGTGTGGTCAAGGCCGGGTGTTAGTCGCATAACTCAAATACGAATTACCCAAAAATTTTGATATTTGGTATTTAACATTTGTATATAAATTGGAAGAGCTCCGTAGATTTTGGTACAAATATCTGCACCGGAAGTGATATTTTTTGAAGATTGAAAAGGTTAATTGTCAAAATTGTATATAAATTTGGAAAAATATAGTATTTATTTGTAATAAGAATAAGAGGAAAAGTTATTTGCAACTTACGTTATAAAAAAATTGACTTTATCTGGTAGCATTAAAGAACTGCAGTAAAATTTAAAAAATAAATTTTTCAAATAAAACGTTGATATCTTGTAATCCATGATCGGTTGATTTTTGTTTCTGCGTAAAAAATATTGACAGGTGAGACGGGTGACAAGTTGGCATACTAACGCCATATAAGTCATAAGTAAGATATTAAATGTAGTAATTGAACGGAGGATGGCTTCAACACAGCAGAGTTTTCCTGTGAATGAATCTTTTTATTCAGTTGATGCAAATTTCTGTATTTGAATATTTTAGATTTTTATTTGTATATTTTAAATGGGCACCGGATTGTACGTATACATTTCTGTTTAAAGTCTAGATATGGCGGAAGGTTGTGTGTTGGCCACGTCAGATTTTTTTGACCTAAGTATAGGATAATAGTTTTGTATATTATAGAACGACGCTATAATGATATAATGGATTCATTTATTCACTAGCGAGCAAAGCGAGCGATGGTTTTAATCGTCGGAGGGAATAATAGCCATTATAACAGCTGTACTACTTATTAATTACGCACTCAATTTTAATAAAATAAAAACCTATACGCAATTATTTGAACAATGTTAACCAAATTATAATTTTCACAGATACATTGATTGAGGCATAATAATTTTCCAATTGGTGCAGAAGAGGGAAAAGGTTTGATTATATTTTTGTGATAATCCTTTAAACAAATGTTTAAAGTCGTAGTTTAAATTTACATCAATTTTTATACGTAGGTATTTAAATTTTATCGGTCGACTAGCCACTATTATTATCTAGACTAGATAATATTGGATTTTTTTGTGCATATTTGATGGAGCGGATTTTATAATTGCCTTCACCTCGAACATATCTGTTCATATCTACATGTTTTAAATACTTTTTACTCAATCAAACGTAAATTTTACTTTTTTTTTGAAAAGATAACGAACAAAAAATATAGGTACCTGAAATTGATGATTGACACAAATAACAGCTAATGGATGAATGAATTACAATAATAGTAACCATGGTTATATAAAAATTTTCTCGGAAATATTTTACTAGTAGCTTGAGTAACTTAACTCAAATTAATAAGCGGAAATTTTTCGTCATCTGTCACTTTGACATTAAATTAAAAATTGGTTAAATTTTAATTTTGAGTGTAAATAAGCAAATAATAAGGTAAATAATACATATTTATTAATGTTAAATATAAATTTAGAAAATATTTCAAGTTTCTATCATAAAAAGAATTCAAAAATAGAGCGGCCATGTCATTGCGATTTTCTTACCGAATATGCACTCGTGCATTCATTCATGTCCAGGACATGTGATATTACAAGTGAATATTTTTTGACAGATGGTTTAAACAATCATATTGCGTAGTGATGACGTAATGCAACCAATAGAATTGAAAATGTAAAATGATGTAGCTGACAACATATTTATGTAGATTAGATATTATTTAGTTACATTAGTTACAATAAACTAATTAATTTATCAAATTAAACGGCAAAAATGTTTAGCAAAATGAGTCGTTTTCGTAGTGTTTTTAACAAGAAAAATATTCATTCGAGATAATATATTTTGAGAGAATTTTTGTGTATTGCAATTTCACTCCACAAAACATCACGGAAAATTTTCATCAACTACGTTGTTTTTGTTGTTTGTCAGATGATGTTTTGTGTCGTGAAATTGTTAGAAATAAATTGCCGCGGAAACGACAAAACAACTCTCAAAAAATTATCATCTCTTATGATATTACCCCTGAAAAACATATTAAACATCTTCCCAATAATTAGCTGGCCCGTAAAATTTCCCTCTTGACATTGACATTATATCTAACCAATCTAATGAAAGGGATCTTGTAATTTTCCAGGAGAGCGAATGTCTGGCTCTTGAAGCCAACATCCGGTGGGCGGAAGCGTTCATCCTGATGTACTCTGTGACGGACAAATGCTCGTTTGACGAATGTAATCGCCTCAAGTTTCTAATTAACTACAACAAGAGGCGTCGGCGACTTGGGACAAACATCAATAAGGTAAGAGACGAGACCCCCGTGGTCTATGGTTGTTGTGTGCTGTGGACAGAAATGGATTAAGGTATGGGCAGATTACTAGAGCCCAGTGATTTTATAACACAGTTGAAAGTTTAAATTTACTAATTTATAATTTTACTGAACTTGAGCCCAGTCCATACAAATTTATTAACTGATTTTATTGTAAGGAATATTTTTGAGGGTTTAACAATGGGTGTTACTGACAATAAATTTTATTACACAATCTGCAAATAAATTACATATTAAGACTCTTATTTTACCTACGTCTATATTGGATAAACCTACCTTTAATTTGAAATTATTTCTAAAATATTTTATTTTTGAGCTTCATGTTACTTAACAGTTAGCACAGCTATTTTATGTTTAAATATGGTTTACCTAAGCTTTAATACTTGAAGTTTAATTATCGGTAAATCGTATAAGTCAAAAGGCAATGTGAGTAAATAGTCATAAATAACAATATTTGGAACATTACCAATTATTATTCTTATCAACTAGGAACTAGAAATAACTGTTTCAATAGTGACATAGCTTTGTTTTAACTTAAACTTGAATCTCACATTAAATCCCAAGTAACACCCTGGAAACAAAAAGGCAGCAGAAAAGAACAAATATTCATAACAATACTGAGAATATGACACACAAAGCTCACATACAGCCATTTATTCACAAGGACCAACCCGCGGCAATGTGACACCTGTAACACATCTCTAACTATAAAACACATACTAGAGAACTGCCCAAAATTCAACAACGCGAGATTAATAAAGGCTGGGCCAGAAAGAAATACGAATTTGAAAAAATCATTAAAAAAAACTAAGTACAATTCACATACAAATTTTTATTTCTATAAAAATGTACATCTGGGAAATTCATTTCATAAAAATAACGTCATCCAGGTGTGCACCATCGCGCTGCAAACCTCAAATTGGTAAAAACTCGCTGGCACGGGGAATAGCACATTGCACGGGGAATAGCTGCCATTTCTTCCCGGATATTGGTCTTCAACTGGTTAATCGTGGCTGGGTTATTGGAGTAGACTTTTTTGTGGGGATGATTTTTTCAAATTCGTATTTCTTTCTGGCCCACCCTATACTATATGGCATACCAAGAAATATCTCTGGAGCCCTCTCCAACGAAGCCCACCGTGTTACCAATACTATACTGTTTTTCAAACATATTGGACTCTTTTCAGATATTTAATGACATGCAGGGGCGCACTCAAGGGGGGGGCTCGTGGGGCTTGAGCCCCCCCCAGACGACTGGACTTTTTTCAAATTTTTTCATTAAACATTATGTAAGATTATTTAAGTTCACTGAAGACTAAAAATAATCGCCTTTTATCTGTTTTTATAATTATCTTAAATTCAAATAGTTCAAATTATACTATAATATACACTCCGTATAACGCATGTGTACGATTATTGGGATATTTTAATAAGAATGCGAACCTTGTGGTGAAATTTTGAACTTAAACAACGGTGAACTTGGGAGTGAAACTAAAAAGATGAAAGAAAGAACTGATACATTAAATATGAACTAAAATTAAAATATATGTATTTTTCTATATAACTGACATGACTCTGCTCAGAGTCGTTCTTATGAAATTATATCAAGCGAGCTGCCGAAAAAACAATGTGTGTGCACAAGAAAGAGAGTAAAACGTGCAACTGTTTATCTTTAAAAAAATGAAACTTTCAATTTAAAGGTGTTTGACCTTGAACTCTAAAAAAAATTCGCCTGCGGCGCATTTCTTTCATGTGTCGTACTAAAGGTTTCATTACAAAAAATTCTTAGCCCCCCCCAACATGCAATCCTGGGTGCGCCACTGATGACATGTAATCAGTAAATAAATCAACTTTATTCTTATAATGTAAAATTCAATGTACCAGGGCTCAACTAACTTAACTGTTGAAGAGCCTTTAAACCCTAAATTCATCTTCGCGTACTTTGTGCGGTTATCATCCGTCTGCCGTCAACTGGTTAGTGGAGAGTACCTACCTACATCAGTTTGTCAGACTTACTCAAGTGAAAATTTGATAATGAAGGTACTAAAATAATATGATTTGTGTGTCTTCTTAATTTAAGTTTTGTCGGAAATTTTTTTTTTTTTAATTTTTAATAAAAATAATTCCTTCTGCTTAGCGTGTAGATATGCTAAGCACCTTAAGCTAGGAGAGCCACAAACTTTTTACTGGAAAAGGTCTCAAAAACCAAAAATCCGGCTCTGGTTTTGTGAACACAAACGAACAAATTGCACGAACTGTGTTTAGAGTTGGAGAAGTGCTCGTATGTTGTTCTTGGTTTATTGTGCTTTAAAGTGCGGGTAGTTTGTAGAGAATAGAAATCTGTTCTAGTGTTTCGTTTGTTGTGGGCGTTCTTTTAAAGCGGATTTTATATTGCTTTTGTACAAGGTTTAATTCAGAATGAAATAAACAAGGAATCTAGGTCGGTAAATACATCACCACGTTTCCATTGTTTAAAAAAAAACTATACTGTCTATCACAGGATGCACACTCAATTTCAAATTATTTGTATTTGTGATATTAGTTAATTAAAAATGAAAAAAATAACCAAAACAGATTATGACATAAGTATATCCTTAAATGACATTTTCAATTTTAACTTGAGGTAGCTCCCAAAAAAAAAATTTAAATATTACTATAAAACAGCTACATAAATAATCGAAAAGCGCAGTTAAATTTGTAACATGTCCGTGGCAAGTTATAACGGAAATCATTTTCTCCTTTTGTAGAGCTATAAATTTATTTTCCGTTATCGTTGCCAACGATATATGTATTATAAATGTTTTAGTTTTAAAAATATCGACATCTTGAACATTCTCTGTTATCCTTATCTGGGCAAGCTTTTTTCTAACTCAGACGTACCGAAGAGTCTGACAGACTCATATTATTTATTGTGTTGTTTTAATGCAGTTATTTAACATTTTTAATTAAATTTAGGTTATACGAAAATAATGTTAAGTTAAGCATACATTAAGTATGAATAGACAAATGACAGAAGAACATTTCATAAACATGCTGTTGTGTTGAAACTCGAAGGAAATTACTGTTGTATTAATATATATTTTATTCAAAATTTGACAGGATAAAAATCATTGATAAAATATTAAAATTTAGATCTCAATTACATTTTGAAGCACATTTATGTTTATTCACACACACGTACATTATTTCAAAATCCGTGCTGTCAATATTTAATATTTTAATACCCCATTGATCCATAATTTAATTAACACTTATTTCAGGAATATGTGACAGTTCTGAAACGTAAATAAATTTTGTGAAATATGAACATACATAATAAACTATAAGTGCACTATAAATAGGGTGATCCGTTTAAAATGACATTATAATAATCATCGATATTAACTTGTAACTATAATTATTTGAGAACTTTTTTGTTAAGAAAAACAAAACTAACACATGGGAGTTTTTATTCAGTACCCAATTTTTACATGACCGCTTCAATTTAATGCGACAGAATTAATTTCTTGCAGAGATTCAACGTTAGTTGGATGTTGTATGTAGACAATATTTTTATATAACCCCATACAAAAAATCAAGTGAGAGATCTGGTGAATTAGGAGATCAAACAAATTATTCACTAAGGGATGCAAGCACCAGTATGAGAAAATTCCTGACTGAAGTTTCTGAGATAGAGAGTAGAGAAGTTTTCGATTTCTTTCATTTATACATCTTTCTCTAAGACCAAAATTATTATGTTGCGCAATCGACTATTCATTTCAATAGTGTACTATATCTTTTCCATTCTGTATCATTGCAAACTGGTCAGACTGTACATTCTCGTAAAATGAAATTATATATTATCCAAGAAATCAGTCTATTTTTAAAATCCATATTTTAAATATTAACTTCTGGTTGGCTGACTCACGGCCTTTGGAGGGCTAATTAACAAACTTCCCGCCATCCAATCAAGCACATAGACTCGTCGCCGATGACAACGCATTCTATCAAAATTTGGGCGTCAAATTCTTTCGGGTGAACTCGGCGTAACACGTTTAGTTACGTTCAATCGGATGAACTCGGATTTGTACTAAAAACTTTGTTTTTTCTGGGTTAGATAAGGTTTAGGTTAGGTAGTTTTTGCAGAGACATAGCCAGTGGGAAATTTATTTAATCTCTTGGTCTTGGCGCCAAATTGATAAATTTTATGACGATAGATAATTTACTCTCTACAGCAATGAAATTAACCCCTTAGAAGCTTTAATTAACTCAATATTATCCTTGATATTCATTGATTATTCATTGACTTTAAACGCGCTTTCGACAGCATCAAGCACGAAGCCTTATGGACTATCCTGAGAGGGAAAAATGTCCCCGACAAGTTAATCAACCTAATCCGACTATTATACACCAATGCTGCATGCAAAGTGTTACACAGGAATCACTTAAGCAACGCAATCTCAATTAAGTCCGGCGTCAAACAGGGCTGCGCCCTATCCCCTATACTATTTAATATTGTGCTGGACCACGTATTAAAGAAGGCCAAAACTGCAGAAAATGGGATAACGTGGGATTTCCCGCATAGACCGAAAATCGGCGACCTGGACTACGCAGATGACGTATGCGTGATGACCCACACACACATAGACATGAAGAATACTTTGAAACGTATAGAAGTAGAAGCAGCAAAAGTCGGACTACTAATTAATATTAACAAGACCAAAGAGATGCGTATTGGAACCAACAACAACAACAAACTCTATATTCAGAACACAGAAGTGGAGCAAGTAAATAGTTTCTGTTACCTCGGTTGCATCACGACAACTAGTGGAGGCACAGAAGACGACGTGTCTCATAAAATTAAAAAAGCGCGACAGTCCTTCTCTCTTCTTAACAATATTTGGAACTCTTCCCACCTGAATAGAAACACTAAATTGCGAATTTTTAACAGTAATGTAAAATCCGTGCTCCTATATGGCAGCGAAACATGGAAACAATCAAAAGACATTACCAATAAAGTGCAAACCTTCATCAACAAGTGCCTACGAAAAATCTGCGGAGTTTTCTGGCCAAACACAATAAGCAATGTTTGTCTCTGGCAACTCACCAACCAACAACCCGTAGAGGTTGAAATCAAACGTAGGAAGTGGCGATGGATCGGACACACATTACGAAAAGCTCCAGATGATATTACCAGGAAGGCGCTGGAATGGAATCCACAAGGGAAGAGAAAACGGGGACGCCCCAAACACACCTGGCGTCGCACCATCCTACAAGAAGCGGAAGGAAGCGGGAAAACATGGGGGGAAATTAAAGCACTCTCCAAAAACCGAATCAGATGGAGGAAGTTTGTCGAGGCCCTATGCTCCCCAGAGGAGAACTAGGAACCCAATATATATCCTTGATAAATTTTTACGATTTGTCGATAGATATATGAGATCTTAGGTTTAGGCGTAGCCAAAGTTACTCCTGCCATTTACCCGCGCAATTTCTTTCAGTTAAACTTCGATTTCGAACTAGTGTCAAATAATTGAAAGGATTTAAAAATAATTGAAATTCAAAATGCTTGTAACTAAATTTTCGTATTTAAGATTTAACTTAAAAAAGAAGCATACTAATTTTCTACTGCAACCGTATCACAAAATATTTAAATGTCAGTGAAAATACAATATTCAATATATTTTGATACTTTTTTTTTGTTCTACAAATTTTTAATTATCTTATCTTATCTGATAACTTATAAATGACAGCACTAGCAGAGGGAGTACAAGTTTATATTTCACATACCGGTAAATTTTACTTGTTCTGGAAATTTGAAGAAATGTTATTTTGAATCCACTACATGCCTACAAAACATTGTTGTTTTGGTGATTGCAATTCGGACAGTCGGTATCCTAAAGAAGAAGTAAATTTATATGCTGTTCAATGCTATGGCAAGATGTAAATAAGTGTAAAAAGGTGGGTATAGGCTTGCAAAAAACAAAGGTTTGGCAAAAAAATATCTAGAAACACATATTTATAAACCAGTCTTAAGGGCACGGCCATGCTTTAAATACGTTGATTTTAAAGAAATTTCTATTATCTCAAATTTATTGTAATTATTTCTATTAATTGCAAACACCAAAATATTGAAACATTTTCAGGTTTTTTCTTCATAACGTCAATCAAAATGTGATATCATGATTATTATTGACTTTATGAAGAAAATGTGTCACAATTTTTTTTATTTTGATGTCAGCAGTTCATAAAAAAATTCAATAAATTTGAAATCACAGCACCGTCAGGAAATTCCAGTGACAATTCCACTCATAGTTTTTCATCCAATCAAAACACAGTATTTTGCTGATTTGTACCAATCACAGACGAACTACAGTGACAATTTTCACTAGTGAAAATTACACTGACAATTTTCACTAGTGAAAATTGCCGCGAAGCGTTGCTTAGATATTATGTCAGTTGTGATGATTGTTTTAAAAATACATTACTTTTTTGGAATAAATAAAATAAATCGAGAAATTGTCAAGCCGAATATCATACGTGACTATGATTTTTTGGTAATTTTTGCCGGTAAAATCATAGTCACTAATGGTATTATTTATTATATATGAAAATCGACGTACCTATTTGAAACTTTGCATCGGGGCCGCCAATTTATAGTTACGCCACTGATTTGAAATGAGAAATGAAGTGTTAACAGTCATATTATTGTGTTATGATGTGTTTTGTTTTTTATATATGTCTGCGTGTGCAGTTTGTATTATAAATGAATTTCTAAAGAGGGTGGACATCGTTATGAAGAATAAAAAAAATCTGCTGTGGCCACCACACGACCTCTCGCCTAATTCTGCTTATTCTACTAATCTAATAAATAGTTTTACTTACATTTTAATAGTTTCATGTTCATATAATATGTAAACGATAATGTAAACCAATAAGCAAGCAAAAGATGTCAACTGTACTGTCACTGTCATAATAATTCAAATTTTATGTAGAAACAAATTTCATATCATGGACAACAAGATACTGGAATTTCAAAAAAATAGAATATTAATTGTACTTTATTTTATTGTTCAATACTTCCAGATTCAGCAATTTGTATTTATAAATAACTGTACACATAGATAATCACAATTTCTTTTATTTTTAATTGCAAAAATTGTCATAAATAAATAATGTACCAATATATTTAAGGAAAACTTTTCCAAACTTCTAAAAGTACTACTTCCGGTTTGCGGATTTCTACCAAAATCTTATCCGGTGTTAAGATACTTATTAAAACCTTAAATATGAAATTTGGTTATAAACGGTTTGATACTTTTTAAGTTATCGTGGACGAAAAATCGTCGATTCATACAAACACACAAACACACACACACACAGACATCATCGTGAAAATAGTAAATTCGTATTCTAGAGACCCTGAAACGTGCTTATCCACCAAAAACTCATACTCGAAAATTTTGACCCATTACAATACCTCTCTTATAGAATATGAGGCGAGAGGTAATAAAAATCATCTTCTGCCATAGTTTTCTACTGTTATTTTCAACTTTATGAGGAAATTACGAATCAAATTAACACATCAATTCTTCAGCAAATTGCTTCCACAATCGAACCGGTAAAACGCACCATTGACCTAGTTCAGTGAATCCGTCACAAACAAACATAACGTGTCTAAATTCAGTTCTGTAAGATTAATAGCTGTATTTTATGAGACGTTTATTGAGTGTCCAGGTATTGAATTCATCAATAAAGCATTTTGGCGTCGCACAATGGGGTAGTTGCACATTTTCCAATAATTTTTTTGTTAATGAAATAATGCATTAAGTAACTAGTTTTAATAAATATTTCACGAGTGAAAAGTGTATTATTTTTAAGATACATTTTTACCTCTCGCCTCATATTCTATAAGAGAGGTATTGTAATGGGTCAAAATTTTCGAGTATGAGTTTTTGGTGGATAAGCACGTTTCAGGGTCTCTAGAATACGAAATTACTATTTTCACGATGATGTCTGTGTGTGTGTGTGTGCGTGTGTGTGTGTGTGCGTTTGTATGAACCGTCGATTTTTCGTCCACGATAACTTAAAAAGTATCAAACCGTTTATAACCAAATTTCATATTTAAGGTTTTAATAAGTATCTTAACACCGGATAAGATTTTGGTAGAAATCCGCAAACCGGAAGTAGTACTTTTAGAAGTTTGGAAAAGTTTTCCTTAAATATATTGGTACATTATTTATTTATGACAATTTTTGCAATTAAAAATAAAAGGAATTGTGATTATCTATGTGTACAGTTAATTATAAATACAAATTGCTGAATCTGGAAGTATTTAACAATAAAATAAAGTACAATTAATATTCTATTTTTTTGAAATTCCAGTATCTTGTTGTCCATGATATGAAATTTGTTTCTACATAAAATTTGAATTATTATGACAGTGACAGTACAGTTGACATATTTTGCTTGCATATTGGTTTACATTATCGTTTACATATTACATGAACATGAAACTATTAAAATGTAAGTAAAACTATTTATTAGATTAGTACAACAATCAGAATTAGGCGAGAGGTCGTGTGGTGGCCACAGCAGATTTTTTTAAAAATATCTTCTAATTTCAAATTTACTAGTCTGACGTACATTCTGAGAACCAATCACAGAGCTCGGCCCTCTTGCGAGTGAACTCAGAACTCAACTGACATTTCTCTGTATAGTCCTTGAAGTGTACAGGCTGACATAAAATTTGTAGTGTTTCAAGAACTATGCGACTTCGAGTAAATAAATAATATTTTTAACAATAAATTACTTTTAAATATTATTTAGATATATGTTAATTTAATATTTGAAATAAGTTTAAAATTATGTTCTAATAAAATGAAAAGATATATGTAGACTACTTGGCTTTGTTGAGGTATTACAATGAGTCTGTCGGAGTCGCCAAGACTTAGACGAACTGTATCATTCTGCACAATCTACGTCACAATGTTTGTACCGCGAACTTTATTTATGGAAATTATGAATGAAAAGTTGTAAATTTAGAAATGATTTTTTTTTATATGTTCAGAATTGGCCAAAGTTACATACCTAATTTATGAAAAAATCAACAACAATTTTATATGTCGTAACTTACCCCCCCCCCCCCCACCCACGTGACAAAATAAAATCCCCAGATCATTTTAAGTATGTGAACAGCCCAGCTTGTTACTTCCTATATTTGCCTATTAACATCCTATCAATATCCTAGCGATTGCTAATGTCCGCCTTTAGTAACATTATCTATGTAACTATGTAACATCCCAATAACAACACATAAATAAAATAAATATAAATATCTGTATCAACGATTCACAGTATGTAAAGCTGCCATACCCAAATTGGATAAAATGCATAAGCATAATTATTAATATATACTCGTACCACGTACCTACTCGGCTTTTTATACAAAAAGGATTCCATAGCTATGAAAACTATGAATAATTTCTAATCAATTTTAAATCATTCACATACGTTTGGTTTTAATCTGTATCGTTAAAATATAATGTGTTTCGTGTCTTAATTCAACTGCACTGGCTTGATACTTTGAATGTTTGTACTTTAGATTCCTCTTTTATTGTTTCGTAAAATGTTCATTTCGAGTCCGGAATATCCCTATGTCGTTTCGGAGGTTTATAAAACTGCGTTTTCTCGAATTGTCAACGATAAATAATCTATCGCACCTTTTAACGTTTAACTTGTTTATTTTATATACAACCTGAAATATTATTAATTCATAAAAGACTCAACTTCAAATACCTATTAGATTTTCTTTTATGGTAGAAGAAAATAAATAAAAATCAATAAAGGATCCGTAACAATAATCATAAATAATACCGAAATTTAGTTATGTACCATATTATGAAGCATGAAGTAACTATTATTATATTATCGTTTCGGCCAATCACATGATATTATCTTTGTTTCAAAAAAATTTTCAACATTTTTAAATACCGTGAGTTTAACATACAGTTTTTATATCCATGGATACGAATTTGACAGCAATGTATTAGAGTGTCCTTTTTAAAATGAAACATAGGGAATCAATTTAAATGTATTATTCTTGAACAATATAAGATATTTGGGCAGCTGCAATAGTTCCAAGGAACGCTTTCAACATAAACTTTTAATTGTTCAAAGAATAAATAGTATTTCCAGGTAGCACCAGTGTGACACCAATTAACAAATTCAAATTTATTCCCTATGTTTCATTTTAAAAAGAACGCTCTAATACATTGCTGTCAAATTCGTAACCATGGATATGATATACCCATGTTTCACGTTAAAATAAACTCACGGTATAAAAGGCAACGAAGTATACAGGATGTTTCATGTCGATTTTAACAAACTTTACCAGCTTATTCCTGAAGTAATTTTTAGAAAAAAATGTCTTGGGTTGGAACATATAGGTCCAATTCCTTCTGTTTAACAAAATACAAGAGGTTGAAGTTTTATAAATTGCACGAATTTTTAAAAATTTTGTAATCAAGAGTTTTGAAAAGCAAACCGTTAAAATTAATTCGTATGACAGCTGTCATTTAGTGATATTTACGCAATTTCAAGATTAAAAATGCATTTTTTATAAATTATAGAAATAATATGAGCAATAGTTAAATTATATTAAGCATTTATATTAAGTATTATTTCTATAACTTATAATAAGTGCATTTGTAATCTAGAATTGTAAATGTCACTAATTGATAGCTGTCAAACTAATTAAGTTTTCTATAAAACAATTTGCTTTTCAAAAGAGTCTTGATTACCAACAAAAAAATTCGTGTTATTTATAAAACTTCAATTTCTTCTATTTTGTTAAACAAAAGGAATTGGACCTATGTTCAAGGACATTTTTAACTTAAAATGACCTCAGGAATAAGTTGTTAAAGTTTATTACACTCGACCTGAATAATAAAAACTCTGTATAATAAAGGCAATTATATCCGTTAATTAATTTTCATATCAGATTATATAGATACAAAAGCAATAATAATCCCTGACGGAGAAGAGAAATTCGTGAACATTGCGCAATTGTTAATAATAATGTTCAATACAAAAATCGTGTGTTATCCCAAATTTGAGCACACAACGCAAGAACAGAACCTAGTCTTTTTAGTCAAAAATTAAATCCACAAAACATTTATTCCCAAAACAAATTACTGCAGTCATAATCATTCTCAACTAACATTATTTATGAGCAGACGTCGGCGCCCATGTTAACCCGCTGGTATTTATTGCAGGATCATCTGTCAGAAGTCCCGGTGGTGCTCGTTGGTAACAAGATCGATCAGAACGGCGACCGAATGATCAGCGTTGAAGAAGGACAGAGAAGAAGCAAAGAGATAGGCTGTGTTTGCTTCCATGAAATTTCCGTGAGAGAAAGCATCGAACAGGTACGAAATTTAAATTTGTGCATTTTGTTTTGACACTGGAATTTAGATTTGAAGTTTGACTGACGGCTTCAAAAACTCAAAAAAAAATCAAATGGAATATTGATGAAGTGACAGGAGCATAATTTACTATTCGTGTTTATATCGTGAATTTATTTTACCGTGAAACATGGGATTTTTCATATCCATGTGCGGTTACCAATTTGACAGAAATGTATTAAAGTTTTATTTTTAAAATGAAGCATAAATTTGAATTTGTTAATTGTCTCACACTGCTTCTACCCAAGATTTAAACAATGAATTTTATTTTAACGTGAAACATGGGATTTTTCATATCCATGGTTACGATTACGAATTTGGCTGCAATAGATGATTTCCATAATGATGTTACTTGCCTGCAAAGTTATGGCTGATTTGGAAATTATTCTGACAATAATTACAAAAGCTTTGGTTTTGGTCAGGGTTGTTTGTAAATATTTTTGATTGTAATATATATTTATGGATAAAATTATATTACATTTAAGTGAAGACGATGTGCTCGGGGCAAAATTAAAATACAATACGATAAATCAACATTCAGTAGCTAAATTAAAACGATGGCTTGAAAAACCGTGCGCACAACGCAACGCAACGCAATCTGAATATTTAAAATAAAATGTATGTATTATTCTTTATTGTAATGTAAAAACCTTCTACACCGTCAAAATACTTATCAAATCTCATCTGGTGGTACAGTGGTACTGATACCTGATGTGGTTGTATTTCTTAATTTCTTATTTCTTACGCCTTTTTTACTACATGAAATTATGTTTCATTTGTATTGTTATAAAGTAATATAATTATGATCATACTAAAGTTTCCAGCCAGAAACCAGCAAAATGTCTTGTGTAATATGAAAACTGCCACATCAAGTTATTAACATCGTGATTACGAAGCAGTTATTACCATCTTTGTCCTTGTATTAATTCGTTGAAGGATCTATAATTATAGAAACGAAAGCTTGCTTTGCGCTTTAATCAAAATCAAGTCAAACTGATTACCCGGAATACCGGAAATGAAAGAAGAAATATTGATGACAACTGTAGAACTCAGAGATAACATGGAATTGATGTACTATCCGCTCTTGTTAATTATAATGTTAAATAACATAATATTACAGGACGTGGCGTTAAAAACGGTATATAGAAAATAGTGGATGTATTGATTATTAAGAATTTTTTTCAAAATGCGTAATTATGTAATTGATAAACGAATTACTTTATTTTAGCAGCGTTCATTTAAATATTTTTAGAGCAACACTGTATTTAAATCATTTAAACTAGAAGAAAATATACAGAATGTTCCACAACTTAGGACAAAAAATTAAAATGTATATACTACACGACGTGCTGATCATGAAATAGAAATAATTTTTTTAAATTCGCAAAAACTTGCATCGTATTTCAATAAGCAAACATTTTTTGCCACTGATCGGTAATTATTTTTAATAATTTTTTTCAAATCTTCTACAATGAAAGTAATTGTTTACATAATAATATCTAATACTAATAAATGTCTATGACGTATGCTACTCCAATGGTCCAAAAAATGTTTACTTCAAGTAAACTACCCTTAACTTTGCGAATTTTAAAAAATTCTTTTTGTTTCATGATCAGCACGTCGTACAGTATCCTACTCTTTATTTTTTTGTACAAAGTTGTGGAACAGTCTGTATATAGGTATGATACTATTTGTTTTTCTATACTTCAATAAAAATGATTGACAGTGCTAACAAGCAGAACAAAAGGTGACAACATGGAACATATTTGATGTATTCATTGACACATTTTCAACATTTACGTCAATAAAATGAGAAATAACGGATGCGAAGAGAAATAATTAGTCAACCGGAAATGAAAACAAAACGCGAGCTGAACTCAAGAAAAGTTCCTTCCAATAGGTACTCTGATAAAAGCAGAATCGATTATTTTATGCAACATTTATTTCCATTTAAATACATGACATGAAATCACTTTACAATTGATCAGGTTCAAATTCCTTTATATTACATTGAATAATGCGTTTTCAGGATTTTTATCATAATGTGTAGGCATTCAAAATTAGTTTTTTTCTTGCTTAAAATTTGTCACATTATTTGACAGAAGTTTATGTAAGATGTTGGAGAAAATAATTTTTTAATTTTTTATACTTAATGGATAAATATATTACTTTGAGTGGTTAGCCAAATTTCGAAGCAAATTGATCAACAATAACATGCATAATAAATTTATATTATTTAAAACGCAAACAATAATATCTACTTTTAATACATCAAAATACAAGGTATACAGTGTGTGAGTACTTTGAGAAAAAATTTAAGGGTACATATTCATTTTATAGATTTAGCAAGTACATCAAAAAACGCATTAAACTACATAAAGAGTGAAAATATTATATTTCCGGATTAACCGGAAGTGACCCCAACTTTCTTATTTTAAATAGAACACCCCGTATATTTTTCAAAATTTGAATTCTATGCAAGGAATTGAAGTTATTAATCCCGTTGTCAAGTAAATGTCATCAAAAATATTTGTCATAAAATTTACTGTCAAAATTACAAAATGTGTATTCTTTTAAACTATTATGCATTCGTATGAGAGTGAAATTCAAAAAATTGTGTACCTATATACCACAGGACTAAAGTATCTTTAATCCCTGTGGTGATTATTTCCCTCACCTTAGGATTAGATCATGCACTTTAGTCCTTTAATATATAATATACTATTAATTCATTAATCCTTAATTTTAAAACAATTCAACCCTTGTCATATTCTGTTCCAAAGTGCTGGCATTATTCTAATGACACATCTTCATTTGACACCGTGACATTTGGCAAAATTTCGCATTATTACCGCCATTCCTGTTCACTCAACAGTAGAACCACTTCCGGTTTTCGGGTCATTATGACAACGACCAACAGCCGTCACTCACACAGCAATCCACTGCGACGACAGCGC
The DNA here is from genome assembly GCA_947534325.1 of Agonum fuliginosum. NCBI lineage: Eukaryota > Metazoa > Arthropoda > Insecta > Coleoptera > Carabidae > Agonum > Agonum fuliginosum. The sequence goes on along the minus strand of OX384038.1, from coordinate 12,246,175 downwards.
CGCATGTGCTGAAAATGCAAACCACAGTGCCTCTTCAAGCGCGCATAGAACCAGAACGTGAATCCAAACGTAAATAATTCCAAGTACATACTTCGCGAACTTCAAGTTCAAACTTTCTGTCATCTTTGATTTGTTAGAACTCACTGCGTTTGACAGTGAAAGAGATTTTTGACTAGAGAATTTCTCTGCCGACGATAACTTCAGCAAGAAATATTCTTAACGGATATTAAATAATAAACTTGGGCCTTGGTTGTTGTGAAGTATTTAACTTTGGAAATGGCTTATGCTTTATGTCTGATTTCCAGACATTTTTGTGTACGTTTTGTTTTTGTACAAGTTTTGAACTAAGTATGTTAATTAAATCTTTAATAAAGTAACACAGAGAAGAAATTAACTAGTGTAGAAAATTAAAATGAAAATCAAATACAGTAGGTACCGCAGAAGGCAAAACAAAAAACAGGAGATTCTGATTTTTTAAAATATTTTAAGTTTTGAGTAAATTCGTTCGCACTTCCGTTTTAAAAATAAGACATTCAAACTGTATTTAAAAAATATCTGTTCTTATTATTACTTTATAATAAGTTTCTCAAACAATAGTTATTTGTGTATCAAGTACGGATAGAGTACAGTTTGTTGTACGCGGCGAGAAATTCTTTCTGTCTAGGCGAAGCTGAGCTTGATGACTCGCCAAAGGCAAGAAACTAGCTCTATCCAACGACGTGCACACAATATTTTGTCTACAATCGTATAACGTCAATATAGCTAATTTTATAGATATTTATACACCAAGCCCTTCGGGCTCGGGGGCTAAACTTTCTTCTCTTGAATAAACATTCGTATCTCACGAATATGAATTATAAATTTATTTTGACATAATAAAAAAAACTAATCAAAGTAGTCGTTAGTGACAAGTTGTCATTGTTTTATGCATTTTTGACGTAATAATAACATTTTAAAACGTCAGAGTGATTTAAAAATGTGTTGAGTGATTAAAAAAAAATTAATTCACTTGTGAATAAACATTTATTTAAAGTGGTTGCTATGGAGTTAATAATAGCAGTTTAAAACGTCAAAATTGAATAAAAATTATTATTTGCCGTGCTTATAAAGCTGGATTCAGAGATTGCGTAGTGTACACAGCATAGCATAGCACAGCGAAACATACGGGAATGCATGCATTGATTCATAGAATGCAGACATAGCACAGCACAACATGGGAATTGGGCATATCTTATTTCAAATCTGTGTTTCTTACGTTTTACTATGTTCGGACATGTATGCTGTGAGTACTCTTTGTTAAACCACATCTACCGCGACTGCACTGTGGTTGTGATTAACTGTAGAAACACAATAGATATTAAATTGAACTGTTTATTTAAATATAACGAGTAAATACAAATGAATTCGTTCACAAATCTGAATATTTGACAACTGTCATAATAATAAATTGTCATTACTATAGTAACGCTATGCTATCTCTGAATTGGTTCTATGTTTCTGTGTTTTCCTGTGTTGTGTATTCCTATGCTGTGTTTACTACGCAATCTCTGAATCTAGCTTAACAATTCAATTAAATCGTCATCATCATGGCAACGTTTATAAACAAAACAAAAAAAATTGAAACAAAATGTTCACAATCCTAGTTTGGGGCCAATTTTACGCAATAAATATAATAGTTTTATGTTTTTGTCGCGACAATTTTGTACATACCCATCCTAACTAAAAATTGAATAACAATATTCATATTGTAGACAGATTTATCTATATTTTTTTTACTTCTGAGTCTGAAAAATTTAAAAAAATCATTTCAATCATGTTTAACCGAAATTTAATTATTTTCTACGAGAGAATATCGTAATTTCCATCTTTATTAAGTTTTATCCGCTGTCATTTCTGAATTGTTTCCGGCATGTAGCAAAATATTCTACAAATCAAATACCAACAACCGGATGTGGTACACATTCTAGCCGCTAATTTAAATTGCATGATGTGTTACTAATTCTATTTATATTTATAGGTATGGTCAGTGTTCCGAGACGTATGCAGATTCTGGCGAATGCACAACAAGTGTCCGAAGTTGAGAAGATCTGGAAGCGATCGATCGGAGCCTTCTTCACCGGACACAATGAGATTTTTCTGCTCTTCTGGAGTGTCACCTAGTGGTTTCTTCAACACCACCTGCAGACAAGCCGTCTCTCCCATCATGCTCTTAGGTATAAAGCATTAATAAAGTTTTCATTTAAACATATTACCTACATGCAAGTAAACATATCACGCCTTTACGTATATAGGATGTGGTAGCCTCATATATTGTGAGAAATCAGACATCAGTATCAATTATTTATTTGTGTGCGGTTATTAAACCGTTAATTCACGGGTACTCATGGTTGATAATTAAATATATACCGTGCGTGCGGTTACCCAGTTGTCAATTCACAGAAACTCTGGCTGTTCATTAATCGCAAGATATTTGCAAATTTGGAATAATAAGCTGTACATTTTGTTTAATTGACTTATATTATTATTTATTCCAAAAACTTTAAAACATGTTTTGAATTTGATATTTTGCAGTACTTTGAAATTATATGAATTTCCACTTGCATTGGACACAGGGCCAGTTCAACGTAGGTTTGTAGAGATGCATGAAACCAGAGCGCCTCAGTTAGATGGTGCCTTGTAAAAATATTTAAAAAAAATCTGACGTGGCCATCACACAACCTTCCGCCATATCTAGACTTTAAACAGAAATGTATACGTACAATCCGGTGTCCATTTAAAATATACAAATAAAAATCTAAAATATTCAAACACAGAAATTAGTATCACCTGAATCAAAAGATTCATTCACACGAAAACTCTTCTGTGTTGAAGCAATCCTCCGTTCAGTTACTACATTTAATAGCTTACTTATGACTTATATAGCGCTAGTATGCCAACTTGTCACCCGTCTCATCTGTCAATATTTTTTATGCAGAAACAAAAATCAACCGAACAAGGATTACAAGATTTCAACGTTTTATTTGATAAATTTATTTTTTAAATTTTACTGCAATTCTTTAATGCTACCAGATAAAGACAATTTTTTTATAACGTAAATTGCAAATAACTTTTCCTCTTATTCTTATTACAAATAAATACTATATTTGTTCAAATTTATAGAAATTTTTGACACTTAACCTTTTCAATCTTCAAAAAGTACCACTTCCGGTGAAGATATTTGTACCAAAATCTAATGAGCTCTTCCTATTCGTATACAATTGTAAAATACCAAATATCAAAATTTTTGGATAATTCGTATTTGAGTTATGCAACATCCGGCATCGGCCCGGACCACACACATACACACACACGCACACACACACACACACACACACACATACATACAGACATCATCGGGAAACTATAAAAAATGAGTTGTAAGGAACCTAATTCGTGCTCATCCACTAAAAACTCACTACCCGATTTTTTACATGATTCCAATACCTTCCTTTACAGGTAAGCGGAAGGTAAAAACAAACTGTTTTATGATTAATTTTGGTAAATTGACACCCAAGAAAGTAAAATGTGCAGCTGCTCATCTTTGTAAAGAATGTTTCTTTAATATAATGATGTCTGATTTTTGATTTAAAAAAATTTTCGCCAGCGGTGTATTTTAAATAAATTTGTAATAGGTTCAAATTCATTTAATCATAATTTCATAATGAAAAAATCTGCTCTGGCCACTACAGTAGGTACTTCCCCGACTATAATTTTCGTAAAGGCTTTAATTTTATACTTCATTCAGCAATTTTTTTTAAATTTCGTTTTCCCCGAATGATTTAAGTTAAAACCAACTTCCCTAGAGCTTTAAATTGATACCCAACTCGGTATAATGTGAATAATTATTTATTTGGAAAAAACTATAATTGACGATCGTTAAAGTTTATTCTTATTCTTCTACTAGAGTTTATTTTCCGAGAGCTTTAATTTGATACTACACACGATAATTTTTTTTAAATAAAAAAGTTCCGTTTACAAAGTTGGTACCACTGATTGAATAAAGCTCATTAACGAGTTTGAAGACAGTTTTTGGCTCAAGATCTTAAATACAAATTCCAACGCGTTTTTAAGTTATATCGTACATCAAAATCTCGGGCTGTAAAAAAAAGCATTACATAAGTCGGGGAAGTAAAAATATAAAAAGATATCTGGTGGCCATTATCGAAAACTAAAAAGAAAATCGAAAAAGAAAATTTAAATTTAAAAAAATGGGCGAGGGGGACGGCATAAATGAACTGCTTAGAGGTGGGAAAACTATCGATAGTACTATCGATAGTTTCATAAAAAAAATTACTATCGATATATCGATAGTTGCACTTTATCGATAGTACTATCGATAGTTTATCGATAGTTAAATGATAGTTATACGATAGTTAAACGATAGTTTATCGATAGTTAAACGATAGTTAAACTATTGTTAAACGATATTTTATCGATATTTAAACGATATTTTTATCGATAGTTAAACGATATTTTATTGATTGATAAACGATAGTATTTCAAAAGCCTACAGCGAATTTGTTTCGCAATCACTGGAAAAATCTCAACACTTTTTACCAGAATTGAATATTCCTTTTACATGCGTTTTCTGTATCCATCGGATTCAAGACTTTAATTTTCTAGTTATTCATTTTCAAGAACTGGGTAGACACCCGTGTAAACGTAGGAATCCACTCGCAATTCTTTGTTTTAATAATTTAATTATTTTAATATTTTGAACTTCAAAATTTTCCAACAGATGTCCTTTCAGTTCCAGGCTATTATAATTTCACCATTCTGTTTGTCTCCGTTGTCCATTTTCGGTATCCTGTTATCATATAGCAATAACTATCGTATAGCAAAAACTATCGTTTAACAAAAAAACTATCGTTTAAAAAAACAAACGTTTAACAAAAACTATCGTTTAACAAAAACCAAAAACTATCGTTTAAAAAAATATATCGTTTAGCAAAAACTATCGTTTAACAAAAACTATCGTTTAACAAAAACTAGATATCGTTTAAAAAAACTATCGTTTAACAAAAACTATCGATAATATCGAATAATAAGGACTATCGATAGTACTGTCTATATATCGATAGTTGGTTCACTGGACTATCGAACTATCGATAGTTTCTTATACGATAGTTTTCCCACCTCTAGAACTGCTGTGGACAGCCCTGATTGGACAATTTAATATTATCAAAAGTGAGAAACTCACAATAATATAGGAACCATTTTTTTTTCTTCATTGCAAACTAAACATTTACAAATGTATTAATAATTATGAAATATATTTTATAAGGCCGCCGATGGACAGAAGTAGACCTAGAGGAAGAAAAGGTGAAACCTTCTGAAGAAGACATTCAGAGTCCTGAAGATGCTGCTAAAGTTCCTTTCCGAGAGCGCGCTTCTACAGACAGTCACCTCGTCCAAAAACCATGCAAATGGAAATATCCACCTCCTGTTACGTCTGGTGTAGTCAACGCCAGGGTTGATCGTAGGATGAGTATTTCAATGCGTGGAAATAATGCTAGCTGTTAAACATTAGAAATAGAAAGATTAAATATAATTAAAGGTAATATGAAATATATATTTGTTGAAAAATATTATATCTTACAATCAATAAGATAATATAAATATTTGCTGAAAAAATTTGTTGATTGTTCATAAAATATGTAGCTTGAAATTATACTAAATAAATGTCAGAGCATTTGAATTATTAACTAAAACAATGAATTAATTATCAAATTCATTGAATGAGTATAATGTATAATACTTTTTTCTCATACCTGCACGAAAGGTAAACCTTTTTCGTGGCTGTTTTGCGTGCGCAAAGTGGCTCATTTCTTAACTATGCGGATATGCGTGCGCGAAGTGTGCGAGATTAGGGGTGCGGAAAAATTAACTCATTTATGATTATGTGAAATTCAATTCCAGATTTATCACAAAAAATTTAATTTAAGGTATCTTAAATATAATGATTCATATCACAAAATGAATTATTGATATCATTAATTCGAGAAATTTAAGATGTCTATAATTTATTTTAAGACACCAAAAATTCAATTTGTATGATAGGTATCTGAAATTCAATTTTGATATCTTAAGTTGAATTATGGATATGTTAATTTATATTAAGAAAAGAAGTCACATTAAAATGTAAAATGGTTACGTTGCAGCCCTCGCATCGCGCAATTGCCTACTTTGCGTACTAGACACACAATGTAGTATTATGGATTATAATTAGTTTCTTTTGTATTTTATGGACCTTTGAGTATTGGTATCATGGAATGTAAAATTATACAGTGTTATAATATTCTCATTATGAAACTGACAAATAATTAAATATTGTTAAAGTAGTTACATTTAATGAAGCGTATGGAAACATTCCAAATTTTTTATGGAAAATATTATAACCCGGAAACAAAAAAATAATTGTTTATAATTGAGAAGGGAGTATACGCTTCGATATAATTATGTATATAATTATATACCAGAATATTTAATACATAAGTTTTATACATTTATAACATGTTATTTTGCGTGACATAACTTTTGTAGATTATACACTTTTATTAATTAGGATCATACTAGTTAGTAACTTTTAAAAAGTTATAATTTAACAGTACCTATACAATGATAATTTAATTTATATGTTAGAATCATTTCGAAATATAATATTGTAGGTACATATGGCATAAATTTTGAAATCAGTACCTATATTGAAACTATTTTCTACAATTTAATGATTAATTTGGCCTAATTAAAATTGTAAATAATATAACAGTAACGTATTTGCATTGTAAATCAACATTTAACAATCATAGATTTTTATTTTCTGAGATACTTACATTCAAATGATTATTACATTCGCTAATAGCAAAGAAAAAATTATAATGTAGTAAATTAATTTTAGATATAATAAATTATGTGTCCTTGAGCAAAACAGTATACATTTTGTATCAATTATAAAACAAGAATTCACAAAGATTGTATAAAAATTGAATGTATTAAATTTTAAAAATCGTCCATGTTTAAAATAACATATTAATGTAAATTTGATGGTAATATAAAGTTGAATGTTGACAATATATTATCGCATATTATTAAAAAATTGATATGCGATATTATACTTTATTGTCATGTAGTAAAATTTAAGTAATTTCATTTCGTAGATTCTCAAGATCATATCCTTATAACCAACATGTATCAATATGAGTCAAGTTCATTTTAAAATGAGGTACATATTTTTTTAATTCTGTGATATTTAAAAAATCATATTGAAAATCATATCATAAAAGAAAATATCAAAAATTGAAGAAAATTTAACCAAAAAATGTAACCGCATTCTGCATCTTTAAATATTTTGATACTTTTTATTTTACCGGTGTATATGATATACGTTCTATGTTATTATAAAAATATAAGTGTCATATAATAATTATATTATAACAAAAGTTGTTCAAAATATGAGTGATAAAAATATATGTCTATGCTATATATTAATGAATATATTGCTGACCATAGATATAGATATTGTTGTAGCGGAACAGAAAATAGTAGAAAACAAATTGATTGATAGTATATTATTGCATTAGAATATAATTAAATAGTTATTAATATTATGTTAATCAATTTGTTTTTTACTGTTCGTATCGAAATGATTGCCTAAATGTAAACAACTGTTTTCTCTGTGATGCATTCTGTACTTATTTATTAAATTTTACTTATTATGGTTGTAAAAATTAAACACAACTGCATTATTCTTTAAATATGGTGTATCTCGTAAACAAGCATTAAGTTTATGCCCAGAATAGTACCAACAAACAGAATTTATTTATCTTCATGCCGTCACAAATTATTTCTGTTAGTGGTAAGTATTAAATTAACAATTTAAATGTATATGAAGTTTCTGTGCAAACAATAGAATATGTGGGTAACCTCTTAATATACCTACGCAAAATTATTTAAAAAATATTATGTACTTACCTAAAACAACGTTACTGTGGTGATGACAAACTATTCACTAAGAAGTGGGTATAATTTTAAGCAAAGTCACTAGTGGGTAAATTGCTTGTTTAAAATCGTCATTTTAACGATGTTTTTTATTAACAGGTGATGGATACAAAATTATACTAGAAAACATAATAATTACACGTATGTAAGACGTACTATATTTCCAAATTTGACCATTATAATTTGATTTTCTTTGATACATCAAAAAAAATCTCACTCCAATGAAGCCTGATTGATATGTTCATTTTACAATTTAAAATCAAATTTACGCGCCAAAGTTGGCGTGCAGGTACAGTGGAGAGATCGCAAACTTTGCATTCTGCATAAAATATGAAGGTTACGTTACAAATGTCATCCTTTGAAACGAAACAAGAAAGAACGGTGTTGCAGATGCATATTTTCGTATTCGAGGCCAATAATATTCTAAATATGAAGAGATAATGTTTTTTAAGATACTTATATCTAGATATTTTCATGTGTGTGCAAATATTACATTTTATAGGTAATTATATCGTATTTGAAATTAAAAACTATGCTATTTTAATCATTTGTTTCAATATAAGGTGACCAACAACAAAAGTATTAGAAATCGGCATTGTAGTAGGATTTCAATATGAAATTAACAAGAAATGAAGCATTCTTTTTGATGTGGAGTAAACAATCTACTAAGAAGTCTTCTTGAATCCTAGACCGTAGGTACAACAACAAAATAACAAGGTAAGGTGGTTGCTGTAACATTGATAAATACAATTTTGGTGATGTTACGGTTTATGTTATAATTTGAATATTCTTTATTTGTAGGTTACCTGCAACTTTCTCGATACCTAATCACTTCACGAGCAGTTTCTGCAGAGCTTTCCCAAATCCCAAGTCTTTTGGAAACTTCTAATGTCTGTCTCCAAGTGCAAGCACCGAAAGATTGGAGCATCGAGCCGAGGTTCCAGAGCGTCTGCTATTTCTTCAGTGTGTTATCATCTGTTTTAAAAATACTTGGACGTCATCTTGAGCCGTTACTATAGCGACCTGAAGAATTACAAAAGGTAAAGTTTACACTTTAAAAAAATTATTTCTTATGAAATCTGACACAAGCCATTGTTGCTATGAAATATTAATTAATTTTTGTTTTTCTTATGAACAATCATATTTTTATTCGTTTGTTGACTTGTGATAATTGTTGCACATTTCCTTTATTTTATAATAATGGAATTACGTATTTTTATTTTAATCCATTTTTATTTTAATCCAGTAACATCTTAACTTGCTAACAAAATTAGAAACATAATGTAAAATTTCTCGAAATCTTGTAAATGAAACACATTGACAGCAATTATTGTTGTAACTAATTAAATTCTGTAGAATTAAAAACTGCAATTTTCGTAACCCATTTTAAAGATCGTACGGTTTTAAAATATTTAGACAAGTGTGTAAATGTCAATGTCAATGATTGATATTAAAAAGAAGAGACTTTGCATAGTAGTAAAATATGAATGACTTATATAAAATACAAAATATAAAATACAATTGATCATAAAACTACTAACAATGATACAATTAAAGAAAACCAAATTGTCAAGATTATTGTTTTATCCAATCAGAATTAATTACTAAATCCAAGTTTTTATAAATTTCTTGCTTCAACAGTCAAATGATTTTCAACAAAAACGAGAAAACAGTTTAAAAAAATCTGCTGTGGCCACCACACGACCTCTCGCCTAATTCTGCTTATTCTACTAATCTAATAAATAGTTTTACTTACATTTTAATAGTTTCATGTTCATGTAATATGTAAACGATAATGTAATAGCTATTAACATACCTAGGAATGTTATGAGTATCATTACAGCCGCAGATGTCAGTTTGAAATCCGAGCTCGTAGAGCGAAGATTTTAAGACATCTAAGGCCTGTTATGACTCATAACATCCGTGGTTTGTTCAATAGTTTATCGGTTTCAGAATAATAACACGTTAAAGTCATTAATAAATATTAGTTTTTCAAATTCTTTAATGAATAACGTCATTGTCATCAATCATTTTAGAAGGTGATCAAGTAAGTCTGTTGCAGTCTGTTGTCTGTAAGTTTTTATTTAACGTCATGGTTTCAATTGTTTTGTATCAGATTTATAAATAATTTTTTTATTTAATATAATAAATAATACAATTAATATATATTATGATAAACAGGAGAAGTAATTTTTGTATTATTGTTGTTTTGAGTTCCGTTTGTATTAATAAATAGTGTTATATTATCATTGTTTTATTTTAATTTTCTTGATTGTTTTGACATTTCAGTATGGTAATATTACCTTACAGAATACAGTTATTACTTACTTACCAGCCTACTTTTGTGCATGTAAATATAGATTTAAAATCCTGAAACCGGTAAACCAATATGCAAGCAAAAAATGTCAACTGTACTGTCACTGTCATAATCATTCAAATTTTATGTAGAAACAAATTTCATATCATGGACAACAAGATACTGGAATTTCAAAAAAATAGAATACTAATTGTACTTTATTTTATTGTTAAATACTTCCAGATTCAGCAATTTGTATTTATAAATAACTGTACACATAGATAATCACAATTTCTTTTATTTTTAATTGCAAAAATTGTCAAATAAATAATGTACCAATATATTTAAGGAAAACTTTTCCAAACTTCTAAAAGTACTACTTCCGGTTTGTGGATTTCTACCAAAATCTTATCCGGTGTTAAGATACTTATTAAAACCTTAAATATGAAATTTGGTTATAAACGGTTTAATACTTTTTAAGTTATCGTGGACGAAAAATCGTCGATTCATACAAACACACACACACACAGACATCATCGTGAAAATAGTAAATTCGTATTCTAGAGACCCTGAAACGTGCTTATCCACCAAAAACTCATACTCGAAAATTTTGACCCATTACAATACCTCTTTTATAGAATATGAGGCGAGAGGTAAAAAGATTAATTATGATTGCAGTGTATTGTTGATACTTGGTATTGTTGTCATTTTATTACAAATTACGTCATGTTATTGTATATTGTTGTAAAGCATTGTTTATAACATGTATTGTTACAATTTTCTGATTGCAGTGCATTGTTGATCTTTGATATTGTTGTTATTTAATTGTAAACTGCATCATGTTATTGTACATTGTTATAAATCATTGTTTATAGCATGTATTGTTACAATTTTATGATTGCAGTGCATTGTTGACACTTGGTATATTGTTGTTATTTAATTTTAAACTGCGTCATGTTATTGTACATTGTTATAAAGTATTGTTTATGGCATTTATTGTTACAATTCTATTATTGTTGTTGTTGATACTTGATATTGTTGTTATTTAATTATAAACTGCATTATGTTATTGTACATTGTTGTAAAGCTTTGTTTAAAGCATGTATTGTTACAATTTTATTATTATAGTGTTTTATATCAGTTACTATTTATTGTAAACGAAATATATTTTTATTTTATTCATATACATTACTGTACTGTGCATTATTATTATTTAAAATGTCTGTATTATTTAAATAATCAATAAAATAATTTATAGTTAATAAATTGTTTTGCTCTAAATACCTTTATACAATACGTAATTAAGTTCAAAACGAGCTATGTACTGCCATCTGTTGGCAAATTCTCCTGAGTTTCCATCCGACTGGTCAAAAAATAGAGCTGCTAATTAATTAAACCGTAGGATATAATATAACAACATAACAAGACTTTTAATTAAGGATATTCGCTTAATTAAAGTCCTGAGAGTAATTTGGAGGACATATTCGTAATCTACGCATTGAAATGGACCGGAATAGTACAAAAAATCTTACAATTATTCAAGAAATAATGAGTAAAAAGCGTTTGTTTAATAATTTTTATCTCGTAAACTAAAAGGTTTAGAACGAAAAATTATTAATAAAAGTTGCATAATTCTTCATCCCCTATGCTGTGGGCATCATATAAGCCCAATTAGAGCGATTTTTTAATTAATTTCTTTATCTCCCACATGTCATGTTATCCTGATACCAAATCGGGCGTTTTTGATCGTTCAAAAACTAAACCCAACTCTCAGTGAAATTTTAAAAGGGCGATTACGTAAAAACTAAGGGCCGGAGAGTAATTTAAAGGTCATTTTCGTACTCTACGCGTTAAAATACACCAGTATACATGTTGCAACCCCTAAAATGTTTATTAGGGTTGGAATTATTCAACCCTTATTTGTATCTCCGGAACTGTGAGTCCTTTTAAAAAACCCTTATATATAATCGATAGGGGATGTAAATACAAGCATCTTTTGTATTTAACTTTTTCTTCTACAACCCTTAGTTTACGAGTAAATGAAGGGGGTAAACTGCATTTTCACTACTTTCATAATTATTATCTAGAAAACTAGGGGTTGTAGAGGAAAAAGTTAAATGTAAAAGATGCTTGTATTTACACCCCCTATCGATCCTATATAAGGGTTTTTCCAAAGGACTCATAGTTCCGGAGATATAAATAAGGGTTGAATATTTTCTTCCCTATGAAACATTTTAGGGGTTGCAACCTGTATATTGGTGTATTTTAACGCGTAGAGTACGAATATGACCCGTAAACCACCCTCCGACCCTTAGTTTTTACGTAATCGCGTTTTTGAAAATTTCACTAATTAATTTGATTCGATTTTGAGTTTTTGAACGATCAAAAACACCCGATTTGGTATCAGGATAACATGACATGTGGGAGATCAAAAAATTAATCAAAAACCGCTCTAATTGGCTTATTAGCATCCCCATAGTAAAGGTGATGAAAAATTATACCCCTTTTATTAATAACTTTTTGTTTTAAGTCCTTTAGTTTACGAGATAGAAGTATTTTAAAATCACTACAATTTCCTAGCGTAGCTGCACTTATAACTCGAAAACTAAGGGTTGCACGACAAAACCGGGGGCATATTTGGATTCAGTAGGTCCAAATTGAGCGGGTAAACTACCCCTCTTTATCATACTACCCATAGTTTACGAGAAATAAGCACTTTAAAATTTTCATAGCAAATCATTAGAAATATTGTGATGGAAAATTTTTAATTAACAGCTTCATTTTCTAGGCCACTGCTCAAAAATATTCTGTGACGTCACGCCAAGAGATGGCAGCACCAGTGTCGTTTTGACCAATTTCACCCCTAAAAAATTAAATTAAACGCTATATAACGGAACGTAGGACATCGATAGGTTTGTTTAATAAATATAATATAATGCAAATTTATGATTCTAACTAAATTATTTATTTATTTAAAAAAATTACATTTCATTCAAATAATTCATGCAACAATACTGCATATTTACTAATTTTAAAAGGATACATGAGGAAAATAAATAAAAATTGTTCATTTTTCTTTCTTTTTATATACAACACAAACACATAAGATAAATATAATATACTTTTATACATACTACATGCAATAAGATCACGCCATTTACCAAGTTGGGGGTGGCACGAACCTTGTCACACATATAAACTCAACAAACAGTCAAACATTCCTATCCTGACAAACTTCTTTCGCGTCATCCACATTTTTATTATCCTTTTCATTCAAGCTCTTTTATTCTTTCCACTCAAATCATTTGCATTTCTAATACATCATCAGTCATATTTCAATCAACATATTCACTGGACGTCCAAACAAAAGCTCATCTCAACCGCACACATTCTCTTTAAAACACACAGAAATGTGACATTTCCCAAGTTGGGTTGACACACTTCAATCGCTTCGTTCACTCAAAATCATTTGCACTCGCAATTAACCATAAATCATTTTAATCCACTAATTCGTAGAACGTTTACGCAATAAACGCACACTAACTATTTCACAAACTAATTCGCTCACAGAATCATTTCTCTCAAACATCAACACATTTACAAATAAAATATTCAAATACAATACAAGTTTTTGTAATTTTATTACAATATAAAATAATGAAATGACTTGTCCTGTAAGAAATACAATAAATTATTAGTTACATTTTACATTACAAGTGAATTTTATTTCCAAATGTTATTACAACATGAGTTGACGGCTTGTAACTGCACCCGTATAAGATACTTAACTCATGTTTTGAATATTTTGTATCAAAGATAAAAGTTATAAATGAATAATCAGTTTTATTAACGGCAATGACTGATTTTTCTGCTCATAAAAACCTTTGCCGAAGATATACTGAAGTACCTTTGATATTTTATATTATATAAGTTTGAAATATATGATAGGTGAAATACTAGTGACATTGCTCTAATCCATTTCCACCCAATATTTAACATTTACCGCGCGCGCTTTTTGATTCTAACCCCAAGAATAACCGATGGTTGTTGTTCTTGTGCAAATTTCGTGGGACTTCTTGCCGATCCCCGGAAGTTAAAAGCAAGCTATATAAGATAACAAGCCCCTAACTATACTAATCCCAAATTCAATTTCAATTCAAATCAATGCCACACCTAATTGCAAAAGTATAATTCGCGGAACCGAAATATTTAACGTAACTGTAAGTTATTTCACCTACCAAAATTTCCTAAGTCTAAATGGTCCTGTACATAATTCATTAAAGAAAGAGATGCATACTGTCTGCTGTTTCGAAGCTGCCATTTACTTCAAATTCATTCGATATTATTATCATAATAAAAAATTAATTCTGCTAAAATTGTCATCATAAGTTAAATATCTAGCAACAACGAATTTATTCATCACTTCTTGTTGTTCTTTTTTATGCATTTATTTTATTTGTCACATTAATATCTTCAATTTTGTTTGCAGTTTCAAATGCATCTCTTTATTTATTTTTTCAAAGTAGGTACCATTAAACAAGGAGTAAACCACGATTTAAAATGCTATGATTCATTTTTAACGATTATGAAAGAAAATGTAATAATTAAATTGATATACATATTTCACTCAACATACTGTCCTAACCTGCGGGTGTTGTTATCACCCTCCCCAATTAAAAATATTTTAAAATAAAAATAATGTCACTAGTTTCAACAAAATTCAGTTGATCTCTTAATCTGTACTACTAAAGTACTAGTAATGTAAAGACGATGTGAGTTAAAATTAATTGTTGAGATCATGTTCACATGGTCATTGGGAATTTAACCCAAGACTGTGCCGCCTGTATTCATTTAGTACCAATCTCAACATTATTATCAAAGATAGAAGATTCAATCTTTATTATTTATGTAAAGAATTATTTCAAGTTAAAGAATGATTCACGCAAAGGGAAAAGACTGGCAAAACTATCTTTGATAATTCACTTATCACTAAGTCCCAGGAAGGCTGCTGGAGTTGATGTCACTCCTTCAAGTCCATCGATGAATGCAGTGTAATCCCTCGATGACACTCGTGGTTGATGACATGTGCAGAAGATTCTTCCACATCCGAAAGCTCGAATACCTAGGAACCACAAATCATTTATTTACATGTGATAAATACTATTTTGTTTGTTTTGTTTGTCCCGAAAATATGTTATACAGAAATATCTGCACCAAAATCTATCATGTGGTGTGACAACTCTCCAATAACAACTAAAGGTGGATTTATTCTCTAAAATTTAAGAATAAGAATTAAGAATAGTTTTAAAGTTAAAACAGCTGTCACATATGAGTCTGTTTATGCTGAAGAAATAATTCTTAAACCGTATTCCTTATTCTTACTTCTGCAGCACAAACTGACTCATATGTTATAACTGTTTTAACTTTAAGACTATTCTTATTCTTAGTTGTTATTCTTAAGTTTTGTGAGCATAAATCCACCATAAGTTAACAGCTGATAACCGCACACACGGTATCAATTTATATCTGCACCGATGACTCACATAAGATTCTAGTTCGAGATTCATTCGTTAAGTTCTTAGCCATTTCTAGTATAATGTAAATCAGAAATTCCCATCAGAGTTCCGTTCGATTTCCATACTTTTCTCTATAGAAATATAGGCCTGGCTCTATTTTTCTATTCGAGATTCGTACTACTTTGTCTACGCATGCTCAGTTCAGTGTGCAGTTTGACCAATCTTTAAAGTTTTGTGGTTTTGGCTCGGAAAAAATCGAAGATTTCCGATTGAATATGAATAGGAAATAAATTTTATGAAATAAGTGGTAGGAAGGTCTTCAGAATTCAATTAAATTTGTTTTATTAAAACATATTTATTTATTTATTAGAACGTTTCGAGAACAAACTGTTCTCATCATCAGCTTCAAAAACATTGTATTTCCTCAACCACGAAACTATTAGCTTCGTGATTCTACAATGTAATCTGTCTAAAAGTTTTAGGATGCTTATATTTTTGATTGTATACTATATTCTTGGTTTTTTACCAATGTTTTTGAAGCTGATGATGAGAACAGTTTGTTCTCGAAACGTTCTAATAAATAAATAAATATGTTTTAATAAAACAAATTTAATTGGATTCTGAAGACCTTCCTACCACTTATTTCATAAAATATAATTTTTGGATCCTTCCAAGTTTTCTACAATAGGAAATAAAGTATGAAACTCGAATGAATCTGGGATGAAATTGAACTAGAAATCTAGAATGAACCTAGACGAAAAAAGTATAATGCAAGGCGTGATAGACGTATTTTAAAACTGCCCATAAACGTTAAACGTAAAATTAAAATAAACATTCATGACTCATGAATACTCGTGAGTTGATGGTTGATAACCGCACACACAGTATAATTTATATCTATAAAAATGACTCACAAGATGTGCGGCTGCCATTTTCCCAAGTTTGGTAAAGTGTGATAGATAATCTATTATAAAGTAGTCAATAAATTGGCCGCCAAACATTAATAAAAAAATATTTAAAGATATACTTACAATTCTCAGTCTCGTCTCAGGAAATAGAATATCATCGTTGATCTTCTCAGCCTTATCTCTGGACACAGCCGACAGCAAGATGAACCGTGGACCAGGAAGCGAACAAGTCTGAAAAATGCAAGAAAAATACCATTAGACGTATGCTAATAATCAATTCTTACTGTACGGCTGATAATCGCACACATGGAATAATTATATTTCTATAACAATGACTTATAGATTGTAACATATTGAAATGTTCTATTTGTTAAAATATTAAATAACATTTATTTATTATTTAAAGATTCTTACCGTTCGTTTTTGGATCAGAGGACCTCAAGTGATGTTCCAGGATGATGAAGTGGTACTAGGCTGCAAATCTGTAACAAAATAAATATTTATTACAAAACAGTTTAACAAGATTAAAAATTTTGATAAACAACTCGACATAAATGTACATAAACATTTATGTAATAGTAAAATCAGGTAGATCTCTGTAGTCTGTAGATATTATTTAAAAACAGCACTAGAGACCACAGTTTAAACTTTTAACAAAGAACTGCTTCAAATGGCGTCTTTTCTAAGAAAGAAGCGACAAACTCAATCTTACAAGAGCTAATGAAACCAACTTAAAAAACTAGTCTATGTGTTGGTGTACACTTTTGTTATTCATTTTATAGTTTTAGCCAGCACTAATAAATATGCAATTTAATAATAAATAAATACACACAAGTAGTATATAATATTCAAAAATCTTAGTTTTTACTGAAGACTCAGAATTTAAAATTGAATATTTATTGAGCTACCTGTATAAATACATTTGAAAATGTCATTTCCAGATGTGCTAAAATGAAAGATTTTACTTTTTAAAATATAATAATAGCATTTATTCAACAAATGCAAATTAAAATCCTGAATACGATTTTCATTGTTAAAAACAAATACATTTTGCATAAATCATTTTTAGATCTTTTGAAAGAACGACTTTTAATTTTCTAAATATAACATATTAACATAATTTCAACCCTCTGAATCCAATTTTCATTATTAGAAACATTAACATTGTATATTAATTGAGCTAGCTAAACAAATACATTTGCATAAACCATTTCCAGATCTTTTGAAATAACGACTTTTAATTTTTTAAATATTATATATTAGTATAATTTAGCAACCCCCTGAATACGATTTTCACTATTAGAAACATTAAAATTCCTTACTAATTGAGCTAACTAAATAAATACATATACATCAGTCATTATCAGATCTTATGAGATAACGACTTTTAATTTTTAAAATATAAAATATTAGCATCATTTCAACCCCCTGAATACGATTTTGACTAATAGAAACATTAAAATTGCATATTAATTGAACTAGCTAAACAAATACATTTGCATAAACCATTTTCATATCTTTTGAAATAACGACTTTTAATTTTTAAAATATAATATATTAGCATCATTTCAACCCCCTGAATACGATTCTTATTATTAGAAACATTAAAATTGCATATTAATTGAGCTAGCTAAACAAATACATTTACATAAACCATTTCCAGATCTTTTAAAATAAAGACTTTTAATTTTTTTTAAATAATATTTTAGCATTAGTTTAACCCCCTGAATACGATTTTCATTATTAGAAATATTAAAATTGCTTACTAATTGAGCTAGCTAAACAAATACATTTTAATAAACCATTTCCAGATCTTTTGAAATAACGACTTTTAACTTTTAAAATATAATATATTAGCATCATTTCAACCCCCTGAATACAATTTTCATTATTAGAAACATTAAAATTGCATATTAATTGAGCTAGCTAAACAAATTCATTCGCATAAACCATTTCCAGTTCTTTTGAAATAACGACTTTTAATTTTTTAAATATAATATATTAGTATCATTTCAACCCCCTGAATACGATTTTCATTATTAGAAACATTAAAATTGCTTACTAATTGAGCTAGCTAAACAAATACATATGCATCAGTCATTATCAGATCTTTTGAAATAACGACTTTTAATTTTTTAAATATAATATATTTGCATTATTTCAACCCTCTGAAAAAGATTTTCATTATTAGAAACATTAAAATTGCATATTAATTGAGCTAGCTAAACAAATACATTTGCATAAACCATTTCCAGATCTTTCTGATCTGATTATCAAATCTTTGTAAAATGATGATCATTTGATTTAACTCACCATCAGCTGTAACGTCTTATCCACTGTCATGTACAATGACAAGTACAACATCAGCAGTCATCCACTTTGCGCCACTTGGTCGCCAGATCTCTGGACATCTTGCGTTGACAAGCTGATCCTCTGCCTTCCAGTTCTTCAGAATGATCCTGAACTGTTGCTTCAGAAGCGTAGCAGCAGATTCTGCAGGTTTCGAAGCTCCTTCACTTGCTGGAGCTTTTACCTAGAGACATTTGTATAGTTATAATCCAGTTACATTTCAGATTAACTGCACAATAATCTACACTACCAGGCTTGAATTGAAGGCTGGTACCGCACATACGGTGTAATAAGTATATCAATATCGATGTGATATGTGAGAATGACATTTACCAAATTGGGTAAAAAGCGTGATAGATACGTATGTAAAGTATATTAATAAAGTAATAAATAAAAATATAGTGTTTTTCTCGTAGTAAAACTATTAAACTAAAATGAATACCTATTATTAATCAAAACGAAATGAGTGATATAATATTAATTTCAAACAAACAGTTTGTCTGACGTAACATTCTAATTTAACTAGATGTTTCTATTATAATTTATGTCTACAAATAAATGTGTTTTGGAAATGATTTATTTTATGTACTTAAATAAAACCTTTATCTCAGTTTGGTTGTGACAGACACACACTGTGAGTTATTGATAAATGTAATTGTTTGACCGTGTGTGCTGTTACCAGCCGTCAACTTATAATTTTTACATTATATTTGATATAAAAAGAAATTGTAAGCCAGATATTAATTTTTATTTGTATTTTATACTCGATATTTTATACAAATTTGAAGGTATTTTTAATAAATAAGCTATAAAAATACGAAATAATTAGTTTTTATTTTCTTAAATAAATTTAGAACTTGTATGTAACTATAAAGATTTTTTAAGCCGTATTTTTAATAATACTTATAAATTTGCATGTGTACTATCAAATTTTTTTTATATAATTAACAACTTTAATATTTTTGTATGATTTTGACGTTAGTAAACATGTTAAAGGTGTGTAATATGTAAAAAATTGTGTTTTGTGTGATAAAAATAAGGGTATTAGTTACTGTGGAATAATTATGAGGAAAAATGTGCAATTAATGTGTTTTTAAAACATTTTTTGTGTTCTATGTATTGTGTACGCTGTAAAATAATAAAATAAGTTATAAATACCATATTTGCACCCCTTTTATCTTCAAATAGGATTCCAAACACTATTAAAATATTAAAATATTGACTATATTTCAGAGAGAACCTTCGCTAAATGCTTTCACAACAAGCAGTTCCTCACAAATGCAAACGAAACGACGCTCAGCTTGTTCAATTAAATTTTGAATTCCTAACATTTTACTGTGACGTCAAGCAAACAGGAATCAACTATGTTCATTGACGAACCACAGTGTTTATGAAATAAACGTAAAGCGTTTATATTATCGATTTTAAATTTAAATGTTTTGAAATTGTAATATGCAAGCATGATTTAACGATCAACAATGAACAATATTGTGATTGTTGACAAGACATTCAATTATTTAATTTTATTTTATAAAAACTATAAAAACAAAATAAAATATGCAACAAAGAATTAAAATTCAACAATAGAATAATATGTGATTGTTGAATTTAATACAATATTCTACAACGGCGTCTTTTACTGAGTGTAAATGACAGCATCTCATATTATGAGTCATCTGTATAGATATTATACCGTGTGTGCGGTTACCAGCCCTTTATAATAATTGTTAGTGGGGGATAATTTTGAGCAGTTAGACAGAAATGTGTAGAAACAATTAAAATACAATTCCGTAGGTAATATTTAATAATTTTTTATACCAACTAATTATATAGTGAATTATTTGTAAAGGGGCTCTTACCGATTACGTAGGCCCCAAAACCAAAACCGGACGCCTCTGGAACTGAACGATGGCCCCAATAATGTACGTCGCTGGAACTGGAAACTGTAAACATAAAAATACATTTTAGACCATCAAATTATTATTTATTGTATACCTATATTCTTTATATTTTTTTATTTAACATATTTTACTTTTTTTTACGAGTAAAAATTAAAATAGGTAAGTAAATAAAAAAATTTGAGAAATTAATGAAATTAAATTTGGAAAATTTATTTATCTTTAATAGACCACGTTAGTGGTTAAGATTCAATGCCCAGTTCAAGTAGATGGCATTAGCTGAGCCGCATAGGGAATTTATACTGCACTTTTTGATACAAGCATGAAATTTTGCTCAGAGCTAGACATACCTATGGTATGCATTTTAAGATATGGAGGCCAAAAAAATTCTTCCGCAGACAGAAGTTATGACGTCATCAAGATGGCGGCCACTTCATATCGGTTTTATTAATTTAATTCGAGAACCACGTGTCCTATTTTCGAATTCTTTTTTAAATGAAAGATCTTTAAATATTCTTTCAGATAAATATATAAAAGTATATAAATATATAATATATATATAGAAGTGTCAAATTTACTGGTAAACACAATAAACACAAAATATTTGAATACTTCTCTCGAAAAAAATTGATATTTTGGCTTAATGAACGTCCTAAAACGTTTTTAAAATAACGTATTTTATAGAGAAATGTTCGTGAAATTTAATGAAAGAAACCGGAAGACAATATTTTTATTCATTCAGAAGCAGAGTGTTGTGACAGATCATTTTAAAATAGATCAAGATCTTCTCGTTTAATATGATCTAGCTCAGATCATAGATCAATTTGTATGATAGGATCTTTTTTTTAGATCAGATCAGAAAGTAGTGATCTTTTTTCTTTAGATCTTAAAAAGATCAATATTTGACGAAATATATGATTGTTGTAATACATTACATAAAAATCCGATGTGGCCAACACATAACCTCTCGCCATACTCTACTATTTTTATTTTTCTAATATAAGTATATAATATTATGTAGTACTTACTCACAAATATACCATTGTACTAGAAAGGAATTCGGGAATTGTAGTTTTTATAATATTATTAAAGTTTATTATGACCTTATAAATACTAAATGACATTTCATATTTTCCATTTCAATTTGCCAAAAAGTCAAAAATTCATGTGACATTAACACTCAAATATTTTATTTTTTGTTTCCATAGGTAGGCAGATGGTATCCGACTTTTTACCTCTCGCCTCATATTCTATAAGAGAGGTATTGTAATGGGTCAAAATAATTTTCGAGTATGAGTTTTTGGTGGATAAGCACGTTTTAGGGTCTCTAGAATACGAATTTAATATTTTCACGATGATGTCTGTGTGTGTGTGTGTGCGTATGTATGTATGGATGTATGGACGTATGGACGTATGGACGTATGTGACGATTTTTCGTCCACGATAACTTAAAAAGTATCAAACCTTTAATAACAAAATTTCATATTTAAGGTTTTAATAAGGATCTTAACACCAGATAAGATTTTGGTAGCAATCCGCAAACCGGAAGTAGTACTTTTTGGAAACTTGATATAGTTTTTCTTAAATAAATTGATATATTATTTATTTATGACAATTTTTGCAATTAAAAATAAAAGATAATATACTTATCTATGGGTACAGTTAATTTTAAATATATTTTGCTGAATCTGGTAGTATTTAGCAATAAAATAAAGTGCAACTAAGTACCAATATCTTGTTGTCCATGATATGAAATTTGTTTTTACTCAAAATTTGAATTATAATGACAGTGACATTACAGTTGACATATTTTGCTTGCATCTTGGTTTACATTATCGTTTACATATTACATGAACATGAAACTATTAAAATGTAAGTAAAACTATTTATTAGATTAGTAGAATAAGCAGAATTAGGCGAGAGGTCGTGTACTGGCCACAGCAGATTTTTTAAAACTGAAATTGAAGACATGGATTTGGACTACCTCTGATTCATGCAGGATGGCGCGCTATGCCATACAGCCCATGCCACAATCGATCTTTTCGGCACCAAATTTCCAAATCATGTTATCATTCGTCTTGGCGATGTCAATTGGCTGCCTCGGACCTGCGATTTGACCCCTTTTTTGTGGGGAACCGATGTTATGCTAACAATCCAGAAACGATTCAGGCCAATATCATCCAAGCAATCCGTGAGCTACAGCCCGAAACAATCAACCAGGTCTTGGAAAATTGGGTGACAGAATGCGCTACTGCGAAGCCAGCCGACCAGCCGAGGCAACTACTTGTTGTGTTCCATAATAAATGGGAATGTTTGCTCTTATTAATGAAGCCATAATACATGAAAAAAAAATTAATTTTGTTCATTTTATTGCATTTTCAAAAAAAACTTGTATTTGGCCGACCCTATATATACCTCTAAACGAAACACTAGATTTAAGAACAGTGTTTTATTAACTACCTTAGTATTTGTATTACATTTTATCACTTAATTATAAAACATATTATCTTCCTGAAAATGTCATGTTTCCATTTGGTGACGATATAATTAATTAGTTAGTACGCATACGTGGGTGCATATGGGAAAACCGAAAATGCATAGACTGAAAGTGCAAAAACCGAATGTAACAAATTCCGAAAATATTTAAACCGAAAATGCAAAACTCGAAAATGCATTTCCCGAAAATGCATTGCCCGAAAGTGCTAAAACCGAAAATGCATCAATCGAAAGTGCAAAATCCGATTGATGTAATTTACGAAAATGCTTCGTCGAAAATGCTTCGTCCGAAAATGCATGAACCGAACTATGTATCATCCGAAAATGCATCGACCGAAAGTGCAAAAACCGAATGCAACAATTACCGAAAATGCAAAATCCGAAAATGCATCGACCGAAATTGCAAAAACCGAATGCAACAAATTCCGAAAATATTTAATCGAAAATTCGGTAAATTTCTTATTTCTTATTCATTTTAATAGGATTTTTACACTTTCGGCCAATGCATTTTCGGTTTTTGCACTTTCAATTTTTGCATTTTCGGAATTTTGCGTTTTCAGTCAATGCATTTTCGGATTTTACATTTTCGGTTAAAATATTTTCGGAATTTGCATCATTCGGATTTTGCACTTTCGGTTGATGCATTTTCGGACAAAGCATTTTCGGAATTTGCATCATTCGGATTTTGCACTTTCGGTTGGTGCATTTTCGGTTTTTGCACTTTTGGTCTATGCATTTTCGGGAAATGCATTTTCGAGTTTTGCATTTTCGGTTTAAATATTTTCGGAATTTGTTACATTCGGTTTTTGCATTTTCGGTCTATGCATTTTCGGAAAATGCATTTTCGGATTTTTCAGCCTTTCCCCGCATACGTCATCAGACCACGAATGTTAACATTACCTAAATTTTTTTTAGCGAAATGGGGCATTGTATCGTAAAACAAAAAATACGTGTTTATTTATTTTTATGTAGAATAACATATTAAAAATTCAAAAATTACCGAAATACCCTATTGAAAACAAAAGTCCTTGAGAATACATAGATTAATACTTAAATACGTTACTTAGAACTCGTATACAATACGTGTTTAATGATTCTGTATTGATAAAATAATAAACATACCTAATTATTTATATGTTATATAAATTATAAATATAAAATATAGTAGATACAATGTACCTATGTAATAAGTCATAAATGTGCATATTATTATAATATTGAATTTTATATTGAATATTAGGTATTTTTTTTACTAATCTCCTCTTTATCTCTCAATTCCTTGATAGAAATATTTGTAATATTAATCTAAAATTGTATTCCTTATTCAATAAAATTGTAATATATTTTGCACACAATAAATATGACGAGATAAATTAATATAATAAAGTTTATGCTCACAGTGTTATTGTATTTAAATAAGGCATTTAATTATTTTAAACATTTTTTTTCACTTGTATTTCACTACAAAATTGTTTAAAGAAGCATACCTCTCATGCAATTTGTTAGATTAAATGACTTGTCATAAAAGAATATTTTAAAACACGCCTCAATGTAAATACGACTTGGAGTCACGCTACGGATTTTTATTCAGTTCAGACTGATTCTGTATCAGCCTCATAAATTATTTAAATGTTTAACTATTTTTAGCGTGAATATTTTTTACTGTCTTTAGTATGATGAATTTTGTATAGCAACATTTTTAACACTTTTCAGAAAGAATGCCAACTGTTATTATTTACCTACTTAAATACAAATACATTTTTGAATAGATAAAGGTTGTCTCCAAATGCATTTAATGCCACATTTTTCATTTTTTGTACTCTAATTTTTTATATTCATGGTTAAACATGACCAATTTTAGCTATTTTGTGATTTTTTATTTTATCACATATTTAAAATAAAAAATAAAAAAGTGGCATAAAACGCATTTGAGGACAACCTTTAGCTATTTAAAAATATTTTATTTGTTTAAAAAGTCTTAATATTGAAGCCAGTTTTAATGGAAAAACTGAATATCGTTTAACCTACCCAAACCTAACCTAACCAATTCCAATTTAATTTTCTGAATTAAATAGTTCATAAAGAGTTGTATTTTTATTTATTTAAATTAATAATTTTATCCTTTGTTTATTCATCTGTAACATGATACCGCACAGTGAAATCCAGCATTTAGGTAGCAACCCCCTTAAGGACATAAGAAGTGTAGTAATGTAGTGCTGTAGTGTACATACCTACATAATTACAAAAATGTAAACAGATCGATGTGCGTTTGTTCACTTGAATCGTGTACTATTTTTTCAACCAATTGGAGGAACTATTAAAAATTATTAAAATGCGTGTCTTATTTTACAATAATTGTGGCTCCCCACCTCGGCATCCCCTTGCGACGCTCATGACTCAACCGCTCTGGCCAAAACCATGCCAACCAGTGGCGACTCGTGGGTAAGGACCGCGGGGCTGCAGCCCTTAGTAGGAAATAAAACTGTTTTGATACAATAATTACATAATATCAAAAGTAGTATATTAGAACAAGTTTTATAAGACATGATTTTTTCGCACGCGTCCAAATTTAGTAAAACGAGCCTGAGGGCGAGTTTACTAAAGGACAAGAGTGCGAAAATTGTCTTATAATATGAGTTTTTTATACCTACTATTTTTTCCATTTGGCGTCTTTGAATAATATTAAAATTTTAATTAAACTGCCATACGGTACACTAAGTTGATTTAGCGAAATTTAAGTGTGTAACGTTTTGGTTGGTGACATTATTATTTCCATTTATTTTACTGTCACTGTCTCTGTAAAAGTATATAGTTAATTACTGAACTATTGTAGTACTTATAAGTTTTTATTACAATATTCATTAATTTTATTGAATAAAAACTAATTTATTAAGCAAAACAGATCTGGAGGTTATACTGTTTATACGTTCTCATTATAGGTTTTACGTTTGACAATAGACCCGTTTAGTGTGACGTCACTCCCTGGTTCCAAACAAGAAATTGGCCACTCGTTGCTAAGGTAGTTGCTATGCTAGGGGTTTGACAATAAAAAATCATTTATAAAATAATTTACTACGGAACTTAACTTTATTACGTGTTTTAAGTCACTTTCAAACAATTAAATCTCAAAATAAATTTAAAGTCGCAATTATTGTCAAACGGCAAACCAGCCTGTTTTACCGAATTGCATAGCAACGGTCTTTGCAACGAACGGCCAATTTCTTGTTTGGAACCAGTGTGACCTAACCACTAAGTAAATGTCATCTGATACTACCAATAGGCACCAACCTTCTAAAAAAATATGTTGCGTGTCACGAAGTGAACTCTTTCGACATTCAGTTACGTTTCACAAAGTTAACTTTGTGAACGCCAAATAAAAAAAATCTGGTGTGGTCACCACACAACTTTCTTATACACAACTGTGTGTACTCGTATACATATCGCACTTGACACACGTTTGACATAATAGAATAACTTACATAATTGACTTAGCTTGTTTGTTTTGATTATTGAAATGTATTTATTAAATATATATAATTTAATTTTTCTTAAATTTAAAAGGAGATATAGTAAATTAATTTAACGATATTTATTCCTTATATCATTGTTAACATTTTATATTTGAAACATTTTTTTTGGCTACTTCCATATTTAAAATAAATTAAATTTATTGTTATGTTTAACGAAAACTTCCTCTTCCGGTTTACGAAATGTGACCAAAATCTTTTCAGCTCTGCGCATTATACTAAACTTTATAAATACCAAGTTTCATAATTTTATCTTTTCTCATTCGTGAGTTATAGAACATACGGACATACACACATCCATCCATCCATCCACTCACACAGACATCATTGCGAAAATGGTCCAAACGGATTCAGTGAACCTCAAAACATGTGTATTTCCGCGAAAATCCCGACATCGATTTTTTTCATGATACCTAGACTTACTTATACTGTGTATCTCTCTATCACAAATAATATAATATCATGTAATTTACAAATTTGCGCCTGTAGGCTTACTATTGGTGATACTTTGACGCTGCGTTAGTCAACGGAATACTTATTTTCGTTCTATACTACAGGCCGGGCTGTTTCCAAGCAGCGTCGCCAAACTCCATGTCCATAGTAGTGCTGTTGATGAATTTCGAATTTTGAAAAATTCGAAATTCGAAGAATTTACTTTTTTGAATTTGAATTTTGTAATTCGAATTCTGAAATTTGAAATACTATGTAATTCGAATTTTATGATTCGAATTCTGAAATCGAATTTTCAAATTTGATTTTGATAATTCGTATTTATCAAGATATAGGCAACATTATACAGAATTACTGAATTTTCTGATCATTTTAAATTTATGTTGTTATAAATATATCCATATCTGTTCGATTTGTAAATGTAACTGTAAATTCAATTAAAATTTTCACTAAATGTTCGATATGCTGAATAATGTTAAACTGAAGTTTAATCTGATATTGAATATTGAATCAAATCTTTTATTTTATTGTTTATTGGTTTTATAATATAAATTACAATTTTTAATTCAGAATTTGAATTTTAATATGAAAATTAATATTGACTTTCAACAAAATTCGAAATCTTAACTTTGATTGTCACAAAAATTCGAATTTGCGTAGGATAGGTATTCGAAATTCAAACTTCAAATTTAAGGAAAAATTCAAAATTCGAATTATTTTTCAAATGAAATTTCGAATTAATTTTTTTTTAAAATCAACAGCAATACTCCATAGTGGTGGAGCGGTATGTGTAAGTATTGTATTATACGGTTGCCAATGACAACTAAAATAAATTTACAAGGAAATCGATTAACGTTCCTAATACGTAATATTTTTTCAATAATGACATATTTTATATACAGGTGATTAAAAATGTTATTTTAAATTCTTGAATATACAGTCATTAAAATTTTTAATCAAGCAAACTTGATTCTTTAATCTATTGATCAGGAAAGGAATCAATTATTTTGGTCAATTTGCTGTCTTCAAAATTCTAGTCTAGAATATCTAGATATTTTTAAATTTATACAAGAGAAAGCATAATATTTATGATTGTCTCGTTGTCGATTTTTTAAGTACCTACCTACAGTTCTACGCTGAGCATAAAGCAATCCATACAGCATGTGCGATTGATAAAAACAATTTTCTATTATTAGTATGATTAAATAGACCACGCCTCTTCTTTGTAACAGTGTCAAGCAAAACGTTCAAGATCTCAACAATTGTCTAGCAGATAAATCCAGTAATCATTTCTCGGTCTACGCAACTCATTTCTTCATGAAGTGAATTTTAAAATGACATAATTCGCGACAAAGAATGCAGACGAATTCATAAATTGCAAAATTAGTGTTAGTGGTGGATTTGACATCAGAGAAAGCACATTAGAATGTCTGAAACGCAAATACGGTTCTACGATTTTAATGTGGAGGAAATATACTATAAACTGTAACAATGTAAGTTCATTTTATTTCATTCAATTAAACCATAATTAACAACCTAAAATAGAAGTATATTTTTGTCGTGACGATTATTTCCCTGGTTTTTTCCTTTCACTAACATTTACGAATATCGATTTACAATCAAATACGTCAATTATCTAGATGTATTACCCATTTATTACTTTTGTAACATTGTTAAATTTCTCTTTAATTCTTTTTATGAAAACAAAAATATTATGGTAATTAATATATCTACCACGCAAATTGTGCTTGGACGTGGCTCAGGCTTAGAGCAGAGGTTCTCAACCAAGAGACCATGGATCCCCAAGGGGTACCTACATGAAGCCTATAAAAGGGGTACTTGAAGCTACGTAAATTATTTTTCATGATACTCGTGCAATTTAAGCAAATAATCATATTATTTTAGATAGTTTTTTCCTATTTGCATTCACTTTTCGCGCTTCCAGTTTTGTTTATTTGTCTTTTGCTGTCATAGTAGCATGTACCGGACATTCCAAATATTCGTTCTAAAGAACCAGCAAATTTCACAGTAATTATTATTCATTATTTAATCAATTTTAAGTATTTTTGAAAAAAAAATTGTACTTATTTTTAACTAACCAAGAAAAATTTTTACATTATCAATTGAACAGAGGGCACGTGGGGCATCATAGTGAGGAAAAGGAGTAGGTACATTGAATGTAATCGGTTCAGAACCGCTGGCTTAGAGCAATTTATAATGTCTATGTCTCAGATTTAAACTATTCAATTAATGCCAGAAAATTCGAACCAAAAGTTAAATATTCTTTATACAAGACTATTGACTAGATAAGATACGTTCATTATACCATTATTGCTTGCATTTGCCAGTGTCTCACTAGTGAGTTTTTCAAAAAAATTAATTCATTTTGATTTTTGTTCAATGAAACATCTAGTATTAGGGCTTTTGACCCTCAAACATAGTAGTCCGTAGTGCAAGAATAAAATCACAGAAGAGTACGATACACTGGTGAAACTGGTTAAATAATAGTTATTTACTTTACAAGTGGGCAAAGTAAGGAATTACCCACGAGGGAAATCTTAACTCACGAGGCCGAAGGCTGAGTGAGATAATTGTCTCGAGTGGGTCATTTCTTTTTGCCCACGTGTGAAGTATAACGTTTTATCCAACACCTCTTAATAACTGCTTAAGTTTCAACCTAAAACATTGTTTCTATGGTGACTTCCAACAAGCAAATAACAATTTACCCACAAGTGGGTATAATTTTGATCAAAGCCACTGGTGTGCCATCTTTTACTTTGCTTGTTTAAAATCACCATAGTTATGATGATTTTATTAAAAGGTGTTGGATAAAATAATTAATCTGTATAGTTACTGACTGGTCTGGCCGGTCTCTGATAAATGACCGAAAGATTGATTCAGAGACTGAAAATTTGTGAAACTTGACAAGTGTTTTTAATAATTTTTAATTATTTTATAAAAAATAAGATTTTTGACTGTTGTCATTAATGAATTATTTAGTATAGTCGTGAATAAAGCATAGTATTCTACTTGAGTTTAACATAGCAATTACTCTCGTCTTCGACTCGTGTAGTAAACTTCATTCTCTTGAGAATTAATGACATTAACCGTCTTTAAACTCTCATCGAATAATACACTATTAGTTGATTTTTATTTTGTCAGAGTAAAATATTTAATTTAACAATTACAAAATATATCTTTTTTTAGGATGCAGCAAAGTAAAAATGTCGTGTTACAGAAATACTATGAATCGATTAGCGTCGTGAAATTCAGATTATGCAAATATAATTTTGATGGAAGTAGATAAGTATGTAGATGGTGACATATTTTTGATGATGAATGTGTAATACAGAGTGCCGTGGGTTCATTCTGGATTCTGGTGGTCCTTGGTGCTAGCGACGTCACGGATGCGTTATTGACCGCGGCGGAAGCGCTCGCGTGGGCGGAGGGAGGTCCCGCGGTAACAAATGAACGCGGCACAGCCAATGAAGAAGAGCTTGCTAGGACCAATCCATGTCCCCGGCGCTCTGACGTCACGGCGGCCAGGATCAATACGCCCGGCGTGAGCTGTTGGCGAGCGGCGTCGGCAGCAGCGAGCAGCGAGCAGCGTCGTCAACTTGTACCGTCGCCGTAACCGTGGCCGACGCGTACAGTGCCGTGCCCCGTGTTGTGATGCCTCCAGTGCGTGCCCATGTGCGGTCTAGGGTTTAGGACAAGGAACAGTCCCTCGCAGAAGACGTCGCTTCGCTGGGGGGACTGTTGTCCCCTTCCAACACTGCGGGACAAATAAAAGTACTGTTGAATAGTTTATATATTTTATTAGATGTTTATACAAAAAGTTGCCTAAACTTAACTATAAGAGTGTAGTCAATCTAGTGTCAATCATGTTGTGTGGGAGGTAGACTTGTGATTTGGTAGACTTACGCTCAAAGGTAACGGCTCGGCGTACTACTCGGTGTTACGTTACGTCACGTTGCTGTTGTTGCAGCTTCATCATGATTAACGTTGCGGGGGTTATCTCGATTATCCTCTTCTACATCCTGATCCTGGCCGTGGGCATCTGGGCCGGCAGGAAGAAGGAGCATGGCAACGACTCTGAGGAGGAGGTCATGTTGGCCGGCAGAAGCATCGGCTTATTCGTCGGCATCTTCACCATGACAGGTGATCTGCGTTTTCTTTCAGTATTTTTCCTTTCCGTTTTCATTATGCTGATGCATGAGCGCCATTATCATGATTCATTTAATGAATGAATATGACCTATTTTAACACTTATCGAACAGCATCTGCCGCTTGTCGTTCTTATATTTTTCAAATTGGTTTATTCTTTATGTATAGTATACCATTTAACAGTGTGAATGAGGGGAAAACTAATTTAAAACGCAGAAACCGCTACATCCTACTGTATCGATTTCACAATTCGATTAATAGTTCACATCGAAACGTGATTGCAAAATATGATGAAATTTAGTAGATCTATCAAAACTGATTTGATTTTCACATAATTTACGACATTACTAGATTTCAGAATTGCTATAATAATTATTGTGTGTTTTTAATTACTTTACATTTAATATTGTCAAAATGTGAGGTACAGTAAAAATTAAAACAGCATAATTAAATAAGCTGACACATAAATATGATGAAATTAATTATATTTGTCAAAAAAGTTCCAATTTACTTATTATTTTTAATGTTAACGGTTGACGCTGTTTTCCAGAATGTAAATAGTTCTCCTACCATTTCCATTTACTTGATTAACACAACTTCATAAAATATTTAATGATATTCAACGGGACCAAAATACTACAAATCGATAACCAGTTAAAATATAACAAAAAAACACTAAGTTAATTTTAATTAGCGTTGATATAGTTTCATTTTCAGTAGGTATAAATAATTTCAAAAGGTTTTCATCAGGTTTTAAAGGAAGAAATCATATACGCAAAATTATTTTTACACTTGATTGATCACATGTTTTGCAATATAAGTCAAGGACAAGCTTACTACAAGCGGCACAAATTTAATAATTACATGGTTTGTTATCAAAAAGTGCGGAACGCGTGGATTTGCAGTCGTTAACGCAACTTTTTCCTCGTTTTTCTTCTTTTCGTAGACGCAGCGATTACGTTGTAGTACGTATCTTAAGAGAAGAAGATTAAATGGGGAAAAATAATTAATAATATTTAGAACCACGGGAGTTAACAATGAATACTAATTGCTATTGAAAAAATTTGTTTTAGTCTTCCTAAAACGTAAAATTATCAAACAATTTATTTCAATAACAACAAATTACAAAAAAGTTGATAAAAGACTTATATTTATACGAATTTAATTTTCTCTCTTAGCAACTTGGGTGGGAGGAGGCTACATCAACGGAACAGCCGAAGCTATTTACACATCAGGATTAGTTTGGTGCCAGGCACCTTTTGGTTATGCCCTAAGTTTAGTTTTCGGTACGTAATTTTAAGAAATGTTTCTAGAAATACGAAAACTACATGCCATTCGTCTTTAGGGGGAATTTTCTTTGCGAATCCTATGAGAAAACAGGGTTACATCACTATGTTAGACCCGCTGCAAGATTCGTTTGGCGAACGAATGGGAGGACTGTTATTCTTACCCGCCCTATGCGGCGAAGTGTTTTGGGCCGCTGGAATCTTAGCAGCGTTAGGTTGGTCACCATTTAAGGAGTATAAGAAAAAGTTTAATTGAATGATACGTATTTCAGGCGCCACTTTAAGTGTAATCATAGACATGGATCACAGAACTAGTGTAATATTCAGTTCCTGTATAGCTGTTTTCTATACATTGTTTGGAGGGCTATACAGCGTGGCCTACACAGACGTCATTCAATTGTTTTGTATTTTTATTGGACTTTGGATGTGCATACCTTTTGCCTGGACAAATGAACATGTTGCCTCCTTATCTTCCATGGATGTAGACTGGATTGGTGAAATTCAGTCCAGTGAATATTTTTATTACATAGATTATGGGTTACTGCTGGTCTTCGGTGGAATTCCATGGCAGGTATGCTATCTGAAATAGTAAGAATAATATCAGGATTTATTTTATGATTGCATTAGGTATATTTCCAAAGAGTACTGTCAAGTAAAACGGCAGGACGCGCTCAAATCTTATCATACGTAGCAGCCTTCGGCTGTATCCTCATGGCAATACCTCCTGTTATGATAGGAGCCATTGCTAAAGCTACCGGTAAATAATTAACTATTCCAACTTAATTATTACAACATATTAAACAATCATTTCTCCTTCAGCTTGGAACGAAACAGCGTACAAAGGTCCTTACCCACTAACCGAAGCTGAAACCAGTATGATCCTCCCCATGGTACTTCAGTACTTAACTCCCGATTTTGTTTCCTTCTTCGGACTTGGCGCCGTGTCAGCAGCGGTCATGTCTTCAGCAGATTCCAGTGTCCTGTCCGCAAGTTCTATGTTCGCTAGAAATGTTTACAAATTAATATTCCGACAAAGGGCATCTGAAATGGAGATTATATGGGTTATGAGGGTTTCTATTTTAGTTGTCGGGGTCCTTGCAACAATCATGGCTTTAACGATCCCTTCGATTTACGGATTATGGTAAGTGATTCTTGATTTAACTCAAGATTACAATGATCAATAATGTTTTGTTTCTAGGTCAATGTGTTCTGACTTGGTGTACGTCATTCTATTTCCTCAGTTATTAATGGTGGTACATTATAAGAATCATTGTAACACGTATGGAAGTCTTGCTGCATATATCGTAGCATTCTTTGTACGTTTGAGTGGAGGAGAACCAATTATGGGCTTGCCACCATTTATACACTATCCAGGATATGATTATGAAGGAGGAAGGCAAATGTTCCCATTTAGAACAATGGCAATGTTAATGTCATTAGTGACATTAATTGGTGTGTCTTGGTGGACGAAGTAAGATTGGTTTTACAAAATAAAAATAATGAATCGTTTACTGACCTGTTTTATTTTAGATGGGTGTTCGAATCAGGTCGATTGGCCCCCGGATATGACGTATTCCGTTGCGTGGTCAACATTCCCGAAGATGTCCAAAGAGTTGGCGAACCATCGGAAGTGGGCGAACAGATGTCGGTCCTTGCTTCAGGTACTTAAGATCGATCACTTCACCGGCCTTCACTTGACTGATGGGCTTTTTATTTTAGGAATGATGGGCAAAATGTATGGCGCAGCAACAATGGTGGGCAAGGACGAAATGAACGGTCGAATAAATCCGGCACTCGAAGCGGACGACGACATCCCGGCAGAAGAAGTGGAAAAGCTTAAAGCAATGGGAGGGGGCAAAGGTCAATCTGTAGGCGGAGGTGGGGGTTTTAAAACAGGAACTAACCCAACAGTAGGGCCTCAAGGACAAACATCTCTGTAAATATTCTTAATATAGCCCGGCGTAATCCCTCCGACTATTCTTATTGTATTCTTCTGTGACTTCCGGCAAGGATAGGCAAAGGTTGAACTAGATGACGCAATGTGGATAGGTGCTAGTGTTAGGTACAAAGTCGTTATCACTACTTGCTTTGGGCTGCTGGACGGCCTAGGATGTGTTTCACTATGGTCAAGTGCAGGACTCTTGTTATTTTTATTATTCTATCATTTAGTTATTATTAAGGTATCATAAATATAATTTGTACTTGGCCGAGAATTTAGAGCGCATATTAGTCATCATATCACAGGTGTATAGACCCTGCATTCGTTAGAAATGTATGATATTAATGAACAATA
The DNA here is from genome assembly GCA_947534325.1 of Agonum fuliginosum. Taxonomy (NCBI): domain Eukaryota; kingdom Metazoa; phylum Arthropoda; class Insecta; order Coleoptera; family Carabidae; genus Agonum; species Agonum fuliginosum. The sequence goes on along the minus strand of OX384038.1, from coordinate 12,210,952 downwards.
CATATCAGGTAATATAACAGAATGGTACATATCCTAGTTGAAATTTAGATGTTTATATAACGTTTGACAAACAGTATTAATTATTAAAGAAATTATTTAAAGTTGCGAGATGAGCGTTTATTTATTGTAAAGGTATAGTTGTTGATTGTTATCGACATCGACACAACGAATTGTTGAGCTGGGAATCTGGACTGGATGGCTGATGCGTGATCTTGTATCCTATCCTGGTGAAACAATGGGCGATGAACTATGAATGGTCTGCGATGCGCTAGCTGAATCTTGCCGAACAATGTCTTTCTGTACGATGTTCCCATGGCTACCTATAATACAGGACAATAGAACCATCAACTGTTTCATGTAGAAGTAGGCGAGCTTCTGTATGTTATGTCTTGAGCACAATATATCACGCACACGTTTTGTTCACTTAAGGGTTTACATTAGTAATTATTGCGATATTTTTGGGCTGTCATTTAACAATATATCTACATCATGTGAAAAGTGTAACTTAAAGTAAAACTACTAATAATAATTGTACGTGATGATTGTTGCTCTGAAATTATTTTAAGAATATTTTAATGTATAGATGTTTCAAAAGAGATATTTTTTGTGTAAACCTTGTTGAATATGATGGATAAATTATAGAAAACTTTATATCAGCAATACTGAAAGATGTTGGAATTGTATTCACGTAAATGTTTTTGATCAATCAATATTCGTTTAATAAAAGATCGAAGTGAATTTCGATCGGAAGGTTTCAAATAATTTTCCCCAACGAAGATGATAAAAGTAAATATATAACAATATATTAATAAAATAAATAAGTGTAATATAGATGTATATATTGTATACCCGCAAACCCAACAGACTGTGTAACTAAAAATATATGAGAGTATCTTTCTCAAAATAGCATGTTATTCTTGTTGTATACCTGTCAGGTGTTCAGTGTATTATATAGTATATGGCACTGACTCGTGCCTCTGTTTGTTGTCGAAAAAATAAAACGTGCAGTATACATTTGTTTTCTTTATTTATACAAAAGCAGTTACTATAAAACAAATCATATAAATCTAAATAATAATACTGTTGTGAATTATATTACAATAAATAAATAGTATTTTATAATTATACCTTCAAGTAGTATTTTGTATATTCATGGAGTATTCTGAGAGACTTTAGACAACTTGTTCCGGGTAGTCGTTGTTGGTGGTTTAGTATACGTATCCTCCGTCGCTAGAGTACTGTTGTCCACCGCCGCCGCCGCCGCCACCGCCAGCCGCGGGAGCACCGTACGATGAAGATGGGCGGGAAGGAGCGGGCGCCCCGTAGCTGCTTGAGGGCCTGCCGCCACCATTGCCGCCGCTAGGGTATCCTCCAGCGCCGCCGGCGCCGCCTCCGCCTCCAAAGCCTCCGCCGACACCACCTCCAAATCCACCGCCGCCGTTCCCACCAGCTGAAGGAGCTCCGTAGCCAGAAGACGGCCGAGACGGCGCGCCGTAGCTGCCGGAAGGAGCGCCTCCCGCACCACCGCCGGCAGCTGGAGCTCCGTAACTAGAAGAGGGAGCGCCTCCGCCGAATCCACCTGTGCTTCTGCCTGGCGCGCCGTACTGCGAGGACGGTCTGGAAGGAGACGGAGCACCGTATGATGAGGAAGGTCTGCCACCGTTGCCGCCACCGCCGTTGCTGGGTGCACCGTAGCTAGACGAGGGACGAGATGGGGCCGGGGCACCGTAGCTGGAAGAGGGTCTGCCACCGTTACCACCGCTGGGGTAGCCGCCAGCACCGCCGCCGTTTCCACCGCTGGGGTAACCGCCAGCACCTCCACTGGGGTATCCGCCAGCACCACCTCCGTTGCCACCGCTGGGATAGCCTCCAGCACCACCGCTAGGGTATCCTCCAGCACCACCTCCGTTGCCACCGCTGGGGTATCCTCCAGCACCACCGCCGAATCCACCGTTACCGCCACCGAATCCACCAGTTGAGGGTGCACCGTAGGAGCTGGAAGGCCTAGACGGGGCAGGAGCGCCATAGGAGGAGGAAGGTCTACCACCGTTGCCGCCGCCATGTCCGCCATTGCCGCCGCCAAATCCACCACCGAAGCCACCTCCGTTTCCACCGCCGCCGAATCCGCCGGAGGGAGCGCCGTAACCACTTGAAGGACGAGAGGGTGCAGGGGCGCCATAGCTACCGGAAGGTCTGGATGGGGCGCCGCCGGATGGGGCTCCATAGCTGGAGGAAGGAGCTCCACCGCCGCTACCGCCGCCGAAACCACCTCCGTTACCGCCGCCGAATCCACCGCCGAAGCCGCCGTTTCCACCAGTGGAAGGAGCGCCGTACGAGCTGGATGGCGGGCGAGATGGGCCGGCCGGGGTGCCGTAGCTAGTGGACGGAGGAGACGGGGCTCCGTAGCTGCCTGAGGGGGCTGAGCCACCGAAGCCACCGGAACCACCGCCGAATCCACCCGAACCACCGCCGCCGAATCCACCCGAACCGCCGCCGCCGCCGCCGAATCCACCGGACGGTGCGCCGTACGACTGCGATGGGCCGGACGACGGAGGTAAGTATGAGTTCACTGGGGCTGAAAAAAAAACAAATCATAAATACCACTATACACTGGAATACATGCAATATGAAGATCACGCAAATTACTAATTGAAAGAAAAAATCTTAAAGATCTGCTAACGAATTTAAAAAAAGAAAATCGTGAAGATCTGCGTGACACTAAGATACTCGTAATGAGTGCATGCAAAATTATTATGAATTAAAAACAAAAGTTTCATAATACCATCACGCTTGACGATTACGCCTCCTACTTGACTGAGGCACACAGCAGCCAGACCCTGGAAAAAATCATCACTTTGTTATCAGGTTATCACAATTAATATTTCAATGTTTCAAAAACAATGCACATAAAACAGCACGCAATATTGTTTAAAGAAAGAAATATCGATTTATTTATCCACGACACTGAACCATTTACAGTTGAAGTAAAGAATTATTTATTTTTAAAATTGTAATATTAATTTTAGTACTACAGCTAGCATAAAATTTTGCGCGATTAAATCACCATGAATGCAACAGGTAAGATATGTAATGAGGTGACGAATTATGAAAAAAAATCGAAACTGTAAAACCAAATTTTTTAGTTGAAAATAAAAATTAGGTACTGAGTAGTTTATTTAATTAGAATCATATAAATCTTGAGCTACTGATCTATCGATTTTTGTGTGCGTTTATTTAAGCAATGGAATAATTTTTGTGTGAAAAATTGTAAAATATATACAAAAGATAAATAAAAAACAGATAATTAATTTTATTAAATTCATATAAAAAATATAATAAAACTGTTAATTTATTTTTAGTTTTTAAAAATAAAATTGAAATAGTTAAGAATAATAAAACAATTATCACTTGATATCTTCATTGTAATGAAACAATTTACTTGTTTTTTTTAACCCTTGCAACACTACGTATTGTTTCACTTACCACAAGCACTAAAAGCCTCATGTTAACTCCACTAGTTGATTACACTACTGTTCCGAAGCTACCACTGAGTGGATCGTCGGAAGATGTCTGCCTAGTGCTGGGCCGCGGCTGCTTTTATACAACCGCACGCGAAGTTCGCGGTGGGTGAAAGTCTCCCATCTTGCAAGACGTGTGGGAGATTCGCTCTGCTAATGAGGTACTCGCAATGTACGTCAGGTAAGTCAGAATTGACCCGTAGCCGTTGTGTTATATCATCCATTGCTTTTGACCTAGACCATTTGATAATGTGTTCAAGGACGCGATTTTTCAATACTGGATTTCAGTTTGATTGAGATCCGGCAGGATGTCATCAGGAGTTGAAAGTGAGAATGAAGTGACTTAAGTGCACTTCACATTAGATATGTGCCAAGTACCAAATTCTTTGTTAGGTCCGTCATTTAATTTTTAACTGTAACAATCCTTTATTTATTTTGCTGGAATCTACATTTACAAACAGTGAGATACGAATTTTTTTTTAAATTTCCCTAGGGAGCAGTGTTGTGACAGATCATTAAAAAAAAAATCTAAATCAAATAATAGATCAATTTTTATGATTTTTAAGATCATACGAAAGATCAGTTATAATTATTAGTCAAAATATTAAACTGTTACTACATTAGGTACATTAAATAATCAGTGGTGAAAGTAGATTTATTTTTTACCGGTAACAACGCTATTTTTAAGATGTTAATATTTTCCGCTAGTGTTATCACAAAAAGTGAAAAATTGGAAATTAACTCATTAATGAGAAAATATCGGGATGCCGATCTACGATCTGGTCTCATTAGCCAAACTCTTTATGTGAATTTATTTTTTGATCAATTGACTACCTGATAATGGAATGGTTACTTAGTTGAAATAAAATTAAAACAATTTTAACACAATATTATTTAATAAATTATAGAAAATAATAAATTTTAAAATAACAAATGATTAGGTAATAAAAATTTTGAAAAACCAGCAGTAGAACATAACAAACAGAAGTAAATGATTTTAAGTATTAAAAGTTAATTTGAAGATTTTTTAATGTAAAGGCTTCCAAATTTTCAAGGAAAAAATCTTCATCTTGGTAAACATCTAGTACGGTATTATTCTGCATTAGGTATAGCCATAGGAACCATTCTTGACCACCTGACATCAGGTAAGAATTTATGTGGGAATCAAAAATTTTATTTAACAGGTATGGCCATAGGTACCATTCTTGACCACCTCACATCAGGTAAAAATTTATGTGGGAATCAAAAATTTTATTTAATAGGTATGGCCATAGGTACCATTCTTGACCACCTCACATCAGGTAAGAATTTATATGGGAATCAAAAATTGTATTTAATAGGTATGGCCATAGGTACCATTCTTGACCACCTCACATCAGGTAAGAATTTATATGGGAATCAAAAATTTTATTTAATAAGTATGGCCATAGGTACCATTCTAGACCACCTCACATCAGGTAAGAATTTATATGGGAATCAAAATTTTTATTTAATAGGTATGGCCATAGGTACCATTCTAGACCACCTCACATCAGGTAAGAATTTGTGGAAATCTAAAATTTTATTTATATATAATTTATATGGGAATCAAAAATTTTATTTAATAGGTATGGCCATAGGTAGAGTTTTTGACCACCTCACATCAGGTAAGAATTTATGTTGGAATCAAAAAATTTATTTAATAGGTATGGCCATAGGTAGAGTCACAGCGCGGCAATTAGATACGCTCAGAAGTGTATACAGTAAAATATTCGAGAAGACGTGGTATAGGCGTAACCTAGTGTATTTTTGAACAGTGAAAAACTCGCTGAAAACGAGTTTTCTGGAAAATTTGAGTTACTCCGTTAGATTCCTGAGATTGAAAACCTCTTATATACCAACTTTCGAGAAAATCGTTAGAGCCGTTTTCGAGATAGCATGACCGTAAAAACATACAATTCCTTGCTCATTTAATAGAATAGATATTTACTCCCCTAGTAAATTTTAAATTAAATACATCTTTGTACATGTTTTGCAATTTATTGCGGGTACCTAAATTTTCAGAAAATTGGTTATCCAAACGCAAAAAAATGTGGAATGCTATAAATGATTTAGGTTCACTCCAACAGAAGTTCTGTGTTCTGATAAGTAAATTAAAAATAAACTTATTTTCCAAATTTTCTTAATGGTAAACCGTACCGACTCTATTTTTTTTACCGGTACGGCGGACCGGTCCGTACCGGCCTACTGTCACCACTGTAAATAATTGAAAAAGAAAAGAAAATATGAACAGTTTACAGTTTAATATATGAGCAGTTTAAAAATATAAAAGATTACTTACCCTTCCTACATTTTAACTTGCATAGCGTAGCAAAAAATCTTAACTTTTAAGATCTTAGACCATATTGATTTGATCTAGAAGATCAAGATCTTAAAAAATAAGATGATCTAAATCAGATCGAAGATCACACAAATTGACCTAGATCAGTCACAACACAACACTGCTAGGGAGAAAATATGACATTTCTATTTTGATGTCTCAGAAATCAATTTCCATTTTCTGTCGCGAAAAATAGAAATTTTTGTATGACCAATTATGTATTATTATTTACAACAAATATTAAACAACAAAATATATTTCATATCACAGTACAAATTATGAAGATAAATTACCCCAAAATAAAAATAAAATATATTGGAGAAAAAACTCGAATGACCGCAACTTGAACCCGGGACTGAGACAACAATAAAAAATTTATATGAATTTTAATTTATTTGCATTTATAAACTAATTCAGGCAAAAATTTCAAACATGCTTATAAATAATTATAAAGATGAACAAACTCTAGTAGCATCAGCAGCAGTAAATAATTAAATAATGTTAATGTAAGTTTTATTATATTTTCTCAGGAAATAATAAATTATTTTTTATCTCGATTTTTACAGACACTCAAACTCATTATTCCTCATGATTAAACTCATGTAAATTGTTTTGTTCAAAGAACTAGTAGTGCAAAATCAGAAATATATACAATAACTATTACCTTTTAATTTTACAAGCCTAATTTAATAGGTAATTATATTAAAAGACGAAGTATATTGGCAAAATAAATGTTATATTTTATTTTAAATAAAAAAACTAGGTACCTATACTTAATCTTTAATTAATCAGATATACTAATATACATACATAAAGAGGCATTCATATTTATCAGGTTTTAGCTAAATATCAATTATAAGCACAATACAGGTAAATTTTTTTTTAAACCTCTTAATATCATTTCAGCTACTATTTAAAAAATGTAAACAATACTTTATGATCAATTAAATATTAAGTACAGATTAAGAAACTTATGTTTGGAATTACCATAACACATGTAACGTCAACAATACGTTATCATAATTATTATAAATAATAACAGGCGTACTTGGGAAAATTGTCTGTAGGTATATTGTACATTATAAAGAAAGATACGTTTAGACCTCTATAGACATTTCGATTCAATAAGAGAATGAAAAGCAAAAATTATAAATACAGGTATGTGTTGGTAAATAAAACATGACATAATTATGACATGATGTGGCAAAACAAGAAAATGGAAAAATAGGGTACCAGAAAATTTTTACTATTTCTATCAAAATAAAAAGGTCGAAGGCGCGAAAACAGGGGTCACCAATGTAAAAGTATATAAATATTTATATAATACGAGTACATACATCAAAATCCCGCTATATCCCTAAAAAGGTATAAGTACGACCTCTAAACATATTCATTAATTCCACACGTTAATCATAGGTTGCTTGGGGTGGGCAGGAGGGGCGCTTGTGCCGTCCTCTCTCTCTGAAATAAGTTATCACTCCATTTTGTTATATTTTAGAATAATTATAATAATTTCAAAGGCCTTTATTATTATTTTTTATTGATGCTCCCCACCTACAAAAATCCTGCCGACGCCCATGACGTCAATCATATCAATGTATAACATAAATAGGTAACTTACATCTCAACATCTAAGCTGTATTTATTGATTTAGTTTTTCGATAGCACATGCAATCTACTTACAGGTTTTCTTCTCACGATTACAGGGTGTAATCCAACCAGTGTAACAAAATTAAATGGTGTATAGTATTGGACACACTTGTTATCATGAATCAAAAAGAATTTAGTTGAAATTCGCAAATTAAATATTACATTCTGTATGTACCCAAAAATTTCATAAATTGTTATTACATTAATGCAATTACGCTAATAAATACTACATAACTATTGTTTAACTTTTTTGTATTTAAATGTGACAACCAGTGGTACCCAAAATGATATTGTTTTCCAAGTTACTGTTAATTTTACGAATTTCAATAAAATTCTTTTTGATTCATGATCAGTTTTGTTACACAGGTTGGATTAAATAGTGTAGTCCCAATACCATTTAATTGGTTGCGCCAAGCTAAATATTTATGATAAATTGAGGAGTTGATTTTCAAAACTAAATAAATCCACACTTACATATATTTAGAATAAAACGAGAAAAACTGTAAGCATGCTTAAATTTTAAAATAAATTATCCGTTAAAAAATTAATAAACTTAGCTTAATATGTACATTTAACTTATCAAAAAATTAATTTTCAATGACCAAATGGTAGGTCAATTATTTCAAATTTTATATTGGATTTGTTAAGTTTTGATTTGAAACGATGGATATGTTAAGTTTTGATAATCAATATGTATGTACGTATTTAATATACAGGATTTGTGCAGTTTTGGAAGACTATATTCAATACAGAAAATTTCAAAATGACATTTTTTATAATGCAAGTATGGATCATTACTTAAGCACTTACACTATTATTCAAATAAATATTTTAATTGGCATCTATGACTGGTATTGGATACTTTAACAAAAAAAATTGGATTTGTTTAGTTTTGCAGGGAACAGACACATTTATATATGGATATCTATAGAATTTATTAAGTTTTGGTAGAATATAAGTATCTTATCGAATGTATTCAGTCATTTTGAGCGCGAAATGATGTATAACTCAAATTTGCTTAAAAGTGGATTTATCTAGTTTTGCAAATCAACTTGTCAATTGAGAATCGATATTGTTGATGAACAATACGGTGATTTATTTTATATTAGATTAACTATATTCTCAAATAATAAACCAGTACATGAAAAATACAACATAGAAAATAATTATTTCACTGTAACTCATTTTACTACTACTAACTAACACTAGGTGTCACTAAACATAAACATCAATATCTAAAATAATTAAATTGTAAAACAACAACAGATATTTAATAAAATATCAGCTCTATAGGTTTCCCATAACACATTAGATTAAGTATGTAATAAGTTTATTGTAATGAACAGTAAATTAAATATTGTTTAAATAACTCCGATAATGCGAACATTAAAAGCAACAAAAATGATTCAACATCAATAAAAATTACTACCAGTAATGAATCAATAAACAAATTAAGTATTATTTCCTATCGTAAAATATTAGGAATGTTTCTAAATAAAAACAACAAGCAAACCTAATATGCTACTGCTTAACAAACGAGAAAGTTATTTTTAACGCATCAAATGATGTGTTCGAGAATACTATTGAATTTTCATTACCTGCAAATTTGCATATTACGAGTATGTTTGTAATACATCCACGATCCACATATGCGTGGACTCGTCTTGTCAACTCTGAATGATTTCACGTTGAGTAATGGCATTAGGAAATGTGTTTGTTTCATGAAGATACCAAGATCACGGGCTGATGATAATTTAATAATTCGTAATTTATTATGACGGTTCTTATGTAATGCAAAAAATTGGGTAATTAATGAAATTACAAGCCTACGGGTTTCATTAATTCATAAATATGAGGATGAATATGCTTTTAAAAGTTTAAAATTCATTAATTATGAGTACATTATATATTTTTGAATATTTAAATATATATATGAAATTCATGACACAATTATTTTGAAATGAGTGCAGAATGAGTAGAATATTTCACATTACATCAATATGCACTTTGCATATTGTTTGAAATTTATTTTTGTATGAAATATTGTAAAATATCTACTCGTACATACCTACCACATTTTAATTTACAAATTGTTTATATATAGGAAACTTATGCAACGCCTATTAGAATACCTAACTATGATGACGTTCAAATAAATGGAACAAATATTTTCACTACCCGTATTTTTGCGATTTTTGAAAAAAATCTTTTAAATCTATAATCAGTAGGTATATTAAATTATATCTATTAAAGTTTCGTGCAGAGGTGTAGAAACACACTATATGACTCGCGTTACTAATTTATGGAACAAATAACTATTTTAAAATTTTGAGGGCAGTTTTCACAAGTACCTAGCATATTTCTGAAACCACTGGATTGTTAATGGAATGAATGATTGCAATAAAATAAAATTTTAATTTATTGTATGCAATGGATAGAATAGTACCTAAATAAGTATATTAAATTTCATTGGAAAACACGAAAACAGTGACCCAAAACTGTTTGATAAAAAATCAGGAAACCAAAATTATTTCAGTTCCGTGATACTTGAGTGTTGAGTACTATGTGCCATTCAATATATGCACGAAGTTGTGAATCACCAACTGTATAAATACATACCTACTTAAGGGATAAACCGGTGACCAAAAGAATTAGAATTACATTGTTGAAAAATGCTAACATGAATTAAAATTTGATATTTTTGCACTTCGGCAATAAATACCATTTGACTTTTTTGTTTAAATGCACCTTTCTTCATTAATTAACTATTTGCATTAAGGTGGAAAAATACAAACTTAGTACCTAGATTTACAAAATTCATTTTTATCGTCGCATACCTACTTCAAGTGACAAAAGTCATGGTTTTTAAAAAAATTGTAGAGTATACATGTCTGAAATGAGCTCTTGGCTTATTTTTTTCAAATTTGATTCAATTATATTGTAAAAAATAGCATTTAATTACGAATAAATTTTTTGCCCAAATTAGTTGTTTCTTCTCATTGCTCGTATCAAAATTTTAAAAAATATACGACAGTAGCTCAATAGAGTTAAGTATGTTTTATCTTTCATTTAGGAATTTTGTAAAAAATATCAAGATTGCAATTTTCCAATTCAAATTAAATAGCTAATTGATAATCTAATGTGCATTAAAAATATAAAATTAAATATCACTTATACGACGAAAATGTAATTTCAGTTCTTGGCAAGATTATTCAACAATGTAATTCGAGCGCATTTAACTACCGGTTTCTCTCTTAAAGTGATATCTTTTTTCAATTTATCAATAAATAATAATAATAATTTTTATTTTTCTTGTCAGTTTTGCTTTTAATTCCGAGTATAATGATACAATCATCATACAAATAACATAATTTTAAACTTAGATACTCCATTATACCATCAAATGGAAAAGTTTTTATTGATAGATTTTCCGATGATTATTAAAATTGAGTATGGATAAGTATATAAAATAAATATGTTTATTAGATAGATTTCAAAAAACTGTCATTTTAGATTTATTAATAAGTATTTCCGATTAATATGTTTATATTTAGATATTACTAGCTGTTGTCTGATTCGTTGGAATAAAAAATCTGACGTGGACACCACATGACTTCCTTGTACGCCTTGTGTGTTCATACTTTTCTTAATAACTAAAATGTAAAATAATATTAAAAATTCTTTTAACTTATTATACTAATACTCACAAATATATTTTAGTCATTTGATTTAAACTGCAGAAGAAGATATAAAGCATATTTTACTATTGTCACTGTCATGTCATAATCATTTAAATTTTACGTAGTAACAAATGTTAATCGATCATGGACTACAAGATACCGAAATACTATAAATTATAAATATATACTTTAATTATTTTTAAATGATAGCAGATACAAAAATATTTATAAAATACCGATTGTAGGTAATAATCACATAATCTTTCATTTAAAATAAAAAAAATTGTCTAAAATTAAATATTTATCGAAATATTTTTAAAAAGTACACAGAAAGAAATACGGAGTTAGATCTAACTCTTTTTTAACTACTTAGGTAGTTCCCTCGCGACCATCCGTTTTCGGAGTTAAAATAAGTAGTTACTTTCACGGAGTTAGATTTTGACGAATATAGGAGAGAAATATGTAGTCAAGAACATACATACGGAGTTAAATAAATGATGCTATTAACTACAAGACATTATGCAATTTACTCATATAAAATTGATATTATCTCATTTTATGTATTAGATTAACTACTTAAAAAGAGATAGTTAACTAAGATTTTTTTTGCGAAATGCATACCTTTGATAGTTAAAGACATACAAAAAGAGATATTTAACCATGTTTTGGTAGTTAAATACCTCTGGGTATGGATGTTAAACCCTCCTTTCAAATTTTTACACAGGGCCGTAATAAAAATATCTAGTTCATAAAATACAGGTCCGTAATAAAAAAGGTGAATAAGAAAATATTTCATGTATCATTATATTAGTTTTAAAAAATATATTAACAATCTTTTAGAATACAAAAGTATTTTTAAAGCCGAGCTATATCTATTAGCATTTAACATTATAACATTACCATATAATTATATAATACCTCACAAAACAATGCTAAATTATTGCCAATTACAATATACCTAGTAATCAGATATGGCTTCCTTATTTGGACCCACGGCAATAAGAAATGGTTGGGTAGTTTTCCTGCTGTTGAAAGCTTCTTCAAGACGACTAGCTATCTATTTAAATGAAATATATTTAATTCAAAATACATCAGATGATATGATAACAAATGTACTTACTGAATGATGAACAAATAGCTTATCGACAGCAGAAGACTTTGACCTTTTTTGGCTCCACCACGGTCCCTGGCTGCTGGGGGAAGCAAATGAAGCAAAGCTATCAACAATTATTTGTATGTAAGTCCCAATCTTCAATAATAATTAAAACAATATAATTAGAACAAACATTAGACAAATTTCTGGTAAATTACCTGGAAAAAAAATAATTAAATTAACATTGAAAAAAAGGATCTAAACATCCGATAAAATATAATATATAAATTTACTTACAAGGCCTGGAGTATCTTTGAAATGTGGATATAATTCAATAATGCTGGTTAAACTTTTTCTGTGGTTCACGGTAGATTGTATGTGAACAAATATATCTTTTGGTTGAATTTTTACACATGCATTTTTTTAAAAGTTAATAGATTCTTGAAAATATGCTTCGCTTGATTCTTCATCCAGTTCGTCAATAGATTCATTAGTTTTTTTTGTTCTTGATCCTATTGTAGATGAAGATGTCCTATTAATTGTTCTTGATCGGGTTTCTAGAAAACTAGTGCTGCTTACGGGATCGTAAAATAACTCCTACAATAAGTTTAATAAATTAAAATATTTATATTTTTTCGTTTAAACTAGTTAAACTAGTCAAAACATGAAAAAACTTAATACTTACGTATTCTTTTTCTCCGGACTCTTAACAATCAAATAAGTTTACTGTAGCTTTTGCATAATTTAGTTTAACATCTTTCTTAGGATATTTTCCATATTTTTTCCGTCATTTACAACACAAAATTAAACACGTCGAACCACCACTAGAGTCTAGACGCAAAAGACCAAGAGTTTAGCGGGGAGCAAACTTCAGAGCCGCCAAACGCTAAAAAACTAGTTAAAACTGGATAATTTTAACTACTAATATATGAATTATAATCTTTTAACAAATATAAAGTGGAATTTTTCACTTGTGTATTTCTCCGTCAAGAGTAAATATCGTCTGTAAGTTGAAGTTAACTACTGTTATAAAAGAACTTTGAAATTTAACTACATAAAGTGTATTTTACATACCTCGTATGTTATTATTCATTTATTGTAGATTTAAATTACACAAAAACGTATGTTTTTAACAAATTAAGATTTAATTTCCACATTTTACTTAGTTAACAAAATTTGCTCTACATGCGGAGGTAAAAAAGTGGAAAACTTCTCATTATCGTTGTTAGAATTGCGTAACTACATGAAAAAATGATTATTTCTTCCTAAAAATAATACAGTTAAATACAAATGTAGTCAAAATTAACTACTCTTATGTGAAATCTTTCTCCAGAATCATTCCCTCCGAAATTTTTCTTTCAGTGTACTACTTCCGGTTTGTAGACTGAAACCAAAAATAGGAGGTGCACAACTAGATGCTATAACAGTCCTAAATACAAAATTTCAACTTTCTACGTCTAACCGTATTTGAGTTATGCGACACACATACGTACGTACAGACGTCACGTCGAAACTAGTCATAATGGATTCAGAAAAGGTCAAAACGGATATTTCCGTCAAAATCTGAGAACCGAAATTTTTCGCGATTACAATACTTCCTTACTTCGTACAAGGAAGTAAAAAAAGATTGATTAAACTACTATAATAAATTAATAAATTAAAATTATGCCACGAAAATTTATCAAATGCTAAATTACAAAATCAGTTTGCAATTTTATGTGAACTATATCTGTCTAGTATGTGTCAATTTTAAAATATTACATTATGTAAATTTTATACAAAAGAAATACTGATCTAAAAATATACATTGTCACATGAATCAACAGTAGAAAAATATATTGACCGGAAATTCGATCTAAACAACAAAATACATTAGTCAATATATTAAATAATAAATTAGAATTATGCAAAATGATCTCCGAGAGTCGAGAGGAAATATGTTTTGTGCAAGGAGCACGGCGATCTGTCTAATCGTCCTATAATTATATTACTTTCTACACGGTTGCTATTGTATTAATTTCTTCATTCTTAATGATCCAATAACAAATTATTACTAAATAGCTACTGGTTTACTCATTTAATACATCTGTTATTATAAAAATAACATCAATCAAACGTGAGTTTAAAAAGGTTTAATTCGCATATGAGGAGATTTTTTCTCGCGCGGTAACTCCAATTTCCTTAATTGATGTTTATTACGAGAAGTAGACACACCTTTTTGCTCTATATTCTAAGATATTATATAAGTTAGAAAAGCCGAAATTGGTGTACTATTGTTTTACGCAGCATTGAAAACACATTAATAACTTACCTAGGTATATTATCTGTGATAATTATAATAAAATTTAAGTTTGATCGGAACAGGAAAAATAAAATATAAAAAATGTAAAGCCTTAATAACAATTACAACGAGTGGTCTTATTTTTTAATACATCGCGGTAATATTATTGTTAATTATGGTGTAGTAATAATCAGGTATTTTTACTATCCGACCGAATGCCGGATAGTAATTTGATATCCGGTCTATACCGGATAGTTAAAAAAATAAAATATTAGAATAAAGTTACATGAAAATAGCTGTCAGCATTTAAAATATTTTTTGGCCTCCTGAGCTGTAAACAATCACACATCGTTGACGTCTATGGTAGTTACGATTTTAAACATGTCATAATTTTGTCCGAATATGGTTCGTTAATACCACGTTAATACGCACCGAATTTTATTTCTCTAATATGCCATTAAATAAAAAGTTAACTTTAAAATATAAAGAGAGCCTACAAAAACGCTACTTTACACAATTTATTGTTTAGTAGAGTCTGAAATAAATAAAACAAATTAATTTTAAACGTGACATTTACTGGCGACATCTCAGAGCAGTATTTCAAGGCTACTTGACAAAAGGAAATATTAGTGCAAATGTCATATGCATCTCACTTAATTTCATAGAAAATACGATATTTTAAATAAATAGGTATGTCGGCCATAAAATATAATACATAATGTGTTCGTTAGGTATTTGTTATTTGTTATTAAAGCACTGCGCTTCGCGTCGTACTTTAATATAGAACCTCGCGTTGTAAAATTAATCCTACTGCACTTACAATGTAAATAACTAATAAGTTTATTCATATAAAAACCATAAAATATGAAATAAATTTAAAAAATATAGGATCAAAAAATTGTCTTACGATGTAGCATCTGTAGTTTATAAATTTGCGCATCACCCCCAAACAAGCCTCTTGAAACGCCGAATATTAGGTTGCCGGATATCGGAATATCCGGCTGAAAAATAAACTGAATATCGGATATCCGGTATTCGGCCAATTTACTATCCGTTGCATCACTTGGTAATAATGACATTTTTAAAATAAAATTTTAAGCTCCGGTATTACTTACTCTCTTCTGCAAAATGCAAATATAAAAGATAATTAATTGTAGACATAAACAAAATTATGTCGTAAATTGTAAAGTAATATTTCTGTCAATTTATCGATGCGGTATTTTATTTTATTGACAAATAAACTAATCGTCACTTTGCAACTCTGGTAATACCAAGCGCGGATCTTATAAAATAAACATGTAAATTTCTTTGTGAACGTAAGAAGTAAAATTCAATAATTTCCTCTTACATCTTAACTGATAATTATTCCATCTGTTTTAATTACTCTATGTCAACATTTATAAGATAATTGCGGTTTATCATGTTTACGCGTAAATTTAACATGCCTACTTTGTTTCGTATTTGCTGTAATACATGTGAATTTTGTACGAAACTACTAAGTAGGAAAAGGTTAAAAATTGAATTTGGCAAAAAGTTAATAATTTGTTGATACTGATTGATACCTAAGATCATTGCAAAAAATCTGACGTGGCCATCACACAACCTTCCGCCATATCTAGACTTTAAACAGAAATATATACATACAATCCGGTGCCTACTTATAATATACAAACAAAAATTTAAAATATTCAAACACAGAAATTTGCATCACCTGAATCAAAAGATTCGTTCACAGGAAAACTCTTCTGTGTTGAAGCCATCCTCCGTTCAATTACCACATTTAATATCTTACTTATGACTTATATGGCGCTAGTATGTCAATAATTTGTCACCCGTCTCACCTGTCAATATTTTTTACGCAGAAACAAAAATCAACCGAACACGGATTACAAGATTTCAACGTTTTATCTGATTTATTTATTTTTTGAATTTTACTGCAGTTCTTTAATGCTACCAGATAAAGACAATTTTTTTTATAACGTAAGTTGCAAATAACTTTGTCTCTTATACTTGTTACAAATAAATACTATATTTACCCAAATTTACATAAATTTTTGACAATTATCTTTTTCAATCTTCAAAAAATATCACTTCCAGTGAAGATATTTGTACCAAAATCTAATGAGCTCTTCCTATTCGTATACAATTGTAAAATACCAAATATCAAATTTTTTGGGTAATTCGTATTTGAGTTATGCAACATCCGGCATCGGCCAGGACCACACACATACACACATACATACATACATCATCGAGAAACTATCAAAAATGAGTTGTAAGGATCTTAATTCGTGCTCATCCACTTAAAACTCACAACCCGATTTTTTGCATGATTCCAATACCTTCCTGTACAGGTAAGCGGAAGGTAAAAAACAAAACAAAAATTATAAGAGTAACGTGTTAGTCGCGGTGTTAGTACTACTACCTACTACTAACTACCTTATAAGTAGGTAACGCAATGCTGGATATTTCTTGGGCATATTTTTTTAACCATTTAGTAATCTAAACCATTGCTTTGAAATTTGTATAGGTTGGTGGAGGTGAAATACGAACATAGGGAACATACATGACAATCGAACTTTCATGCCAGGTATCTTGATATATTTTATAGTAGTGTCACAAAACGAAGTAATATGTGAATTTGTCTGACAAAAAGAGTAATGAATAACAGAAACAATAATAAAATCTAAAAGTGTATGTTGAATGTTAGTAATTTTTTTTAAATTGTTTTGATAAATTATGAAGCTAGAATTTACAATAAATATTCAAACAAATTTCCTCCCTCTGTCAAACAGTAGGTAGGTAACCTAAACGATTGAAAAATTCAGTTCTTACATTATTTAACATTTAAGGCGTAATTGTTGCAAATACATCTAAAATTTTAATTTGCAATTCATCTAGGGTTGTCGCTCTTTCTTCTTAACAACTATAAATTTTAGATTTAATATAACACCACAAGAAAACATCTTGGGGAGCTATACGCTGTGTGTATAACCTTGAACGAGAGTTGAATAAAATTTACAGCGCCCATGGTGGTGACAGATAGTACTTTTTGATAGACTTGAGTGTGGCCGTCTCACATAGTGCGAATTGAACTATCGATAGCATATATTTTACCGTCTGTGCAGTTACCAGTTTGTTGTCAACTCACAGGTACTTACGGTACACAGCACACCACAGAGGATATTTTAGGCAGTGCAATGTGTACCTAAGTTGATAAAACTACATTCGGGCACATAGCGTAATCGGTTTGGTAGATATCATTATTTATATTTTGTTTTAAAATGCTGAATTAAATGCAGAGCTATTGTACGAGACGGAATACTATACTCATAATTGGTATAAAACTAAATTAGTTCGCTCCGTCCTCCGGTCTATTTAGAGTGAAGAGTTCTGGACTTAAAATGAACAAGAAAGATAGAGAAGTAAAATTTCCTGTTTTTTCAGTATACAGCGCTTTCAAAATATTCGAATATTGTATGTTTGGTTTTAGGCAAAATTTATCAGATCCGGAAATTGAAAATTACACAGAATTTATAAAAATAATTGCTTTTCCGCTTGTTAAATTACCTATTATTACATAGGAAAACATAATAATTTATATGAATGAAATTCAAAAAGGTGTCCGAGCTTGTAAATAGTCACTAACACGCCAACTTACTAACGGTTCGCTATTATATTGTTGTTATTATTAAATCTTATTATGATTGATGGTTGCAGATAAAGTAGTGGTTTCTCAGGAGAAAATCGGATATTAGAATCCTAAAGGGATATCGGGCCAAATCAGCAAAGTCCAGTTGTACGAAAACCAAAAGCTAATACGTAAACGCCACGAATATGGGACACTCAATAAAAATAATATCTAAATTTATTTCAAACGAAAGCAAACTTAAGTTTTATCACGTACCACATTTTGCATAAAAAATCAATTATTACAAACAGAAAGCTCCAAATTTGTTTTAAGTATTGGGCAACAGATTTAAAAATGTATTGGGGTTTATAAAATAATAAAAATAACTACGCATGACATTATTTCAGATTTGTATGCATGCAGCATGCAAATTATTATTTTATTATAGATTTTCTTGTATGACGGTTCTTAATATTCAGAGGAATTAAATTTAATGGAATTAATTTTGACATAAAGCTCATATTTAAGAATTATGCGAAATATAATAAAGATGACTTTTATACGATATGTCTGAAATCTGAACATAATAAATTAAACGATTTCTCAAAAAGTTACGATACGTATGCTTTGCGTGGGTTGATTGTTGATTTTTTTTCTAAAAAATTAGATAAAATATGTGTACTATATGTATACCTACAATTAAAATAATTTAAATTATTTTAAATTTAAACGCTGACCATTTTCAAATTATTATATTCTCTAATGATCAATATCAAATAATACCTACTCCATTCTCTAAAGATGATTTGGACTGACTAGAAATAGAAAACTTACTAATTTAAGAATTCTCAGTTTGCCTAAATACTTCGGACAATTAATACCGTGTATCCCAGCAACCCAGCGAGAGGTTGGCATAACAGTTTAACATGAAAAACAGTTTTTGTAAATGAAACCACAAAACCAGTGCAGGTAATAAAATAACTATACTACCATATTACACATAACACTTACACTTAATACTTCACTTACTTCGGTATCTAATTTCATACAGATTAGTTTAGTTCATTTTATTAGCAAAATTTTACGAAATTAATAAAAAAAAGTTCTCATTATTGCTATAAATGTAATTAATGACAAAACTAATTACTCTGTAGTCTTGTGGTTAGAATTCCGGGCTAAGACATCAAGGTTTATTTTAGTTTTACTCCTAGATTATTTTTTTTGTATGTAATTTGTTTTATTGTGATTGCCTTTCTATTTAAAAAAATTATTTGAAATGAATTTTGTAAAAAAGAGTAAAAATCATATTTAAAAAATAAAAAAAATTGCCTAGTCTGGAATTCTAACCGCAAGACTACAGATTAATAGTTATGTAATTAGAACATATAGGTATAGAAATAAAAACATTTTTATCAAATTTTTAAAAACATTTTTATCAAATTTGCAAAATTTCGCTAATAATATAATTCGTATGAAATTAGATAAGTGAAGAATTTGGTAAAATAAATACATATTAGCCGGACGGGTTTTATTTACAAAAAACTGATATTTCATGTTAAACTGCTATGCCAACCTTTCGCTGGGACACACGGTACATCTTAAATCCTATTTTTGCAGAAGCTCATAGATAAGCTTACAATGCAGTAAGCATCTGATTAAATCACACAATCACTCGTACCATTCTTGCGATTACTGATAGTGATAATAACACCAGATTCAATACACTGCAATAAATTCCTTCTTAACACTTTTGTTTATCGAATCGTCATGCATGTGTTTGGAAACATTTAGCTCTGACTACAAACAACGATTAGATTAGTCAACTCAGTAGATCTCGGACACCAACATCACTATTCAGGATGCGTTACAAAATATAATTGTCCATGTACGTGTGCACGTGTGCCAAACACGACGGTGGTCATGGACGCCGTTAGAAAATTTTCCGAGGAAAAGCAGAAAAAGTTACGTTATTTATTCAACTTTTATTCAAATTGAAATATACACACAAAAAATTGAAGATTCAATAGATGATGATTTTTGACAAATAGGAATAGCTTTCAGGATCGAATTAATTACAACGTTTCGGGTTTCGGTAATCAAAGTTGCCGTCATCAGCATAAAAATACATTTATTTTGTATTTAATGTTAAAAGTAGACTATACGCGTTCATTTTAGATCTACCTACTATTTAACATTAAGTACAAAATAAAATAATATATTCTACACGACGATAAAGAGTTTTTATCGACTCGTGAAAGATAGTCCACTTACTCATTGGTCGCTCGTGAACTAACATCTTTCACTTATCGATAAATGATCTCTTTTTCGTCTTGTATAATAAATAACTATTGTTACGTCCGTGTAAGGTAGACTGTTACCAATAGTAATAAAAATATACGTTTTTGAAATTTTTTGTTAAAATTTATGAAATGCAAGTAATAAAATAATAAGCGAAATTGCAGTTAAGGTATAAAATATATACAGGTGTTTACATGACGTACTATAAAACGAGGTTACTTTGGCATTTTTTTGAAGGTTTTGACGGATTTTTGTCGCGTAACTTAAAAACGTATTGTCATATTCAATTTTTTGTAGAGTCATCGTACCGCTGGCCTTGTGGGATTAAGTTACTCTTATAACTCATAAAAAATATTGAAGGACAACCGAGAAAATAAATTATTTCTGGGGTGCGAAAGTAGGCAGAATTTTGGGGGTACTTTGGCAGCGCATATATATTATGAATTTGCTCGAAATTAGAAGCTATTTATGATCGTCTTTGGCATGGGAAAAATTCTGTAACGTTACAGATATCTTTATTCTAAGTGGTTCAAAATAAATGTTAAACTTTTAGAACGTTTTTTTATTGATAACAAGCACAATTAATTTTAAAATGTAAAATAAAAAGTCTTCAGGATCGTGTTTTAATCATACAGATTTATTTTAAGGACGTTTAGGGAGAAATACTTCACCCATCATCGGCTTGTGTGCGATCATACATTGAACATTGAGATAGTAATAAAATCATACAACTAGTTTTCGTCATGGTGGTTTATCAATAATTATTGTTCCTCGCCAGGTTGAAAAATGGTTCGGTGGCTAGCTTGTGCTTGAAACATTTCGAATGGGGCAGCGAGTGCTTTCTTTAACGCATCTCGCGTATAATTTTTATATGTGCACCCTCCCAACTTTTTTGGTACTGTTGTGGCATTTTTAGCTAGAACTGATGTGAACGGAGTAAACTTAAACTTCAAAAACGAACACAGAATATGCAAACTAAGGACAATAAATTACAATTTTTTTTAAATTCGCAAAATGAAGGGTGATTTATTACATTTGTACATTTTTTGTACCACTGGTCGATAAATATTCATAAAATTTTATTTACGTATGTACCTTACATACATAAATTTTATTTAAATATTCTTACTTTCATTCAATTATGTTGCTTTTAATAAAATAACTACCTCGAAAATATTACTCCAGTGTGCAATTAAAAATGTTCTCTTAATCTTCTTTAAAGTTTGTGACTTTAAATAAAAATGTTGTTATTCCACGCTCAGTATGTCTTGTCTTTAGTATAAAAACACCCTGTATTAATTAACACAGTCACAAAAAGCTACGAATAATCAATAAATTGCAAAGAACTAATTTAAAAAATAAATAATTAATAAAAAATGTATTAGAAAACAAAACTTTACAGTAATTCATTTTCCAGATTTTTGAAACTTTCGGTCATTTTCAAGGAGGGCGCTTGCCCTTCTTGCGGCGCCCATGGTGGTGGTTTCATCGTGCGTGCTCTCAGACCAACTTGACACTTAGACAATCGTAGGAGACAAACATTCGATGATAATCTTCAGTTATAAACATGCGTAAGTATGGCATTGTTACAGAGGCGGAGTTGAAGTAATTATTATATGATTAATCATGATAATGTCATATATGATGAGTAGTGTTGCTCATCGTTTTGAAAGCAACGTTGACAATATGAATATACTTGTGTGACAGATGTGCGAATAATATGTTTGTTATTATTATTTATTAGGTAGGTACTATACTACACTAATTCACGACTATGAGAGCACATGATTAGTAAGTAATAGTTAGGTATATCTCTTTTCAAACAAAACTATGACTTCTGTTTGACTGATAAAAAATTAAGAGTATCTGAGTCAGTACCTCACCTACTCAGTAACTTAAAGTTTACTTAACTTTTTATGGATTCAAAAACAATTTTTGTTTCTTGGCCGAACAATAATTTAAATTTTATATGCATTATGCAATGAAGAATTGTACCTACGTACAATTTTTGTACATTTTTAAAAAAAAATTTTTTGTAATTGCGGAGTAACTGCTATTGCCGTCTTACGGACAGGCGCATAATGTTCTTTTTAAACTTTGTTGTACAAAAAACGAAAAATATCAAAAAATGTTACATACACCTTTGTAACATTGAACCAGCGAATTGGATAACACACCAAAATTTTGATTTTGACTCCTTTTTCAAATTATATAATAGGTTATAATATGATTACAATATACACCGAACCTGCTGTTACCTTTGGAAAAAATTTCAACGATCGACTGGATTACTTTACGCGCACAACCAAGAATATTTAATCAAACCCTAAATTTAAACGCACGAATGTTCGTGCTCGCAAACCGATCGGATATTTTTATTGTTTACTGGCTCTGTTTACAAAATAAAAGGCGATAAGTAATTTAATAGTATATTATTTAACGAGTAAATAATGTAGGCTATAATTAATGAGGATGAAAGTTTGTTCACGAGCCGAAGGCGAGTGTATAAATCATGAGTTAATTATAGCCATTATTTTCGAGTCAAATACGACGTTTTATCTACAACTTTTTAAATAAAACAACATTTTCTTACTACAAATTTGTATTGATATTAACCTAACCTCAAACTTTGGTGTGATGACAATTTATCCGAGTAATTTAGAACTATTATGGGCTAGTCATATACACTGTTTTACAAATTTTTATTATTTTTACTGTTTCTGCTTACAACGTCATAAAATGATAACTTGATGTAACACTAATATTAAAACAGATGTGATGGCTGTTTGACAGTTCGAGAGAATAAAGTTCTCATTATTTAACAGTGTGAAATAATGAATTCATTATTTCATAATGTGTCCTTATGGAGGGGTTTATTATACTACTTTCACGTATATAATGAATACATTATTCTATTGTTGTAGATAAAAGGCTTTAATAACTAAACAACAACAGAAACCCAAGGCAACAGCATCAAAACCAACAACAAAATATTTAACAATATTTTTTTATTTTCAAACGTCATCTAATTGACAACTTATGTGACTTTATTGAAAAGGTATAAGTATTACTTTATTTGATTAATCATATAAAGTAGCTTCTTTATGTGCCTAATCATATAAAATAAAAAAATTGAACAGTGCAACACAAACTATTAATTATAATATTATTTAATAATATTTACAGAAAATTTGCAATTTATTGTCGTTCTTGCCGCTTCGAGAATTTTCAGGTGGATTACATTGTAAGTCAAATTCTGATTTGATTGTACAGATTTTTGCTCCCAATAATAACATAATATACCTACTATTATTGTATGGATCGTGCAAGAAAACATTGTAAGAATCACGGGAGTTAAGTACCTACATTTTGTACCGGTTCGGATAATATTGGGAACATCGACTACGTTTCGGTCTCCAAACATTATCGTCAACCGGTAAACTGAAATTGCCACTTTTTTAATACTTATATTATTATTAGATAGGTATGTTGATTATTTTTCAGGCAATCTATTCTTTATTTGCTTATGACATGTAGGTATATCCTAATTTATCTGAAAAACATTTAATCTTGTCTTGGTCACCTAATTTAAGCAGCCAAGTACATTTATTACATATTTTTTTTATAAAATACCATAATTTGTCACTTTTAATTTTTAATAATTTACTAATAAATATTTAAATATCCGGGTGCTTCAGACCACCCGTACCCTCCGAATAGGTATCTCACGAAAAACAAAGCGTATTAAGAATCCAAAAATACGTTCAAAATATTTTTGAAAATATTAAAATTATATTAGGTTATTAAAATTCGTATTTAAACCTTAAATATAAACCAATTGGATGAGTATTCGGAAGTTGGATAAGAAAGGATTAAATAAATTCAATCTCTTAAATGCATACGTTTCGGATTATATTCATCTTTCATCAGTGCTAAAAATTGAAGAACCAGACCAATATAAATATCACAATTTTTATACAAATATACGTATGCATTTAAGAGATTGAATTTATTTAATCCTTTCTTATCAACTTCCGAATACTCATCCAATTGATCTACTTTACTGGATACTATTTTCAACTTTAATTCTTAAATATAAAGATTGGAATTGTTATGTTTGATATTGTTATCGTTTCCGAAAAAACTGTAAAACGTGCTTATCCAGCAAAAATTTACACTCGAAAATTTTTACCCGTCAAAATACCTCTCTTAAGGCGAGAGGTAAAAATCTGTTCCAGTAAACTTAGAGTGACCATTCCTACTGATTTTGTCAGTACAGTACTGATTTTCAGACACTGAAAACAATTTTAAAGATATTTTGTACTGATTTTTTTAAAACTGATTATTTGTCTGGACCTCCACAAAGCTTTAAGTAAGCTTGTTTTTCAATTATTATTGTTTAAATTCATTATCAAAATGTTCAATATGTGAAATGTTTCTGAAAAATTTTCACCTGCAGCGCATTTTCTTACATTTCTTATAATTTTTTTAGTTCTTGTTTTCTCTTTTCAATAATAGTTGATACTCAAAAAATATAGAAGTAAATTGTAGGTATTAGGTACTAAGTTTTGTACTGATTTCATCAAAAAAATAGATGGCCACTTTAAGTATAGGTACTACATACACATATTTTTTCAAGACTAAACTATAAACACAAATCTGGAGAGTAAACATTTCATTGCTGCACAGTCTGCATAATGAATGAGTATAATTTAGGATTAAATCCTGCAAAGCCGTCCCTGCTAGTGCGGTTTGTAACAATCGACCGTTAGGATTTGTGCAACCGCGCATCCACGAGTAAACTTTCCACGGCTCCAACTTCTAACAGCAGCAACAGAAGCAGAAGCAACGGTTGCAGTAGACCCAAACACCGCCGCAGCGCCACTGCTGGGTCATATTGTCTTCTCTGTCTAATTAAACGTGAGAATTCGTGTAAGGCGGTAATTAATTTAATGCCATTTTACAAAATGCGCTTAGGTGTCGCAAGGAGATGGTGTTTGCATGTCAGCTGCCAGGACAAATAGATGCAAGATTTGCCGTATGACTCCGTGGTAAACTGTTTGTTTTGTAATCTGTATTACGGCTAATCTTATTATAAATAGAAGACAGAAAAATGAACGGATCATCGCGTTCTTTATTTTCTTTTAAATGGAACAGTTTTAGTTATGCAATAATTGTACACGATAAATAAGGATACTAATTTAAATTATTACATACATTAACTCTCGTCTTATCTACTACGGTTGTGCAGTATTTTAAATCGATAAAAATGGGATTGCAACTTTTTTAATTTAAGAGCTTCAGCACGAAAAGTAATATACTATTACTAAGTCATTTCCTTTAATTTCCATATAATCCATAAGTGTGTTTTAAAGTGCCAGATTCTATATAAAATTGTATCCTCTTTTATCATATCAAATATAATGTAGATTTTGCGATTACTGGATGGTCAATACTACAAAAAAAAATTTTAATATGACAATATGTTTTTGCAATATGTCAAGTTATTTCCTTATTATAAAAATAATAGAAATTTATTCTGATGAGATTTGTATATTAATTAAAATAAATGCAATACATTCAGTCACTTTTTCTATGACAATGCATGTGAAATTGTCAATTTGAGATTTAATAAATTTCTTAAGAAAATATAAGTACCTAATACGAGTGTCAAGGCGATGTTACTTGAAATATAATATAAAACTACACATTTCTAAACTGTGCAAATATTTTTTTGCACGGTCCTTGTAAACTGTTCAAAAAAGAAATTTTGAATGTGTAAAAAAGACTATCTTTACAAACATCCAGATAAAGATAATAAAAAAAATTATTTATCTAGATAAGATAATAGATAACCAGTGAAGAAATTATTTAGATAATAGATAAATAATTAATATCCACATAATTATTACATTATTTATATATAATACAAAAAAATGCATTATAGTCCCAATTGAGCTTGTGCGTTGTACGCTTGCACAGTTTGATAACATTTGAATTCGACTAAAATTACAATTGGTTATTTACAAAAATTATCATCTAGATAATATTTAAGAAATAGATAAAGATAATTTGTATTTTTATCTAGATAAAATAATAAATAAATAAAAACATATCTAGATAAGGTGATAGATACAACACTATTATCCAGATGATTTATTTAGATAAAATTATCTAGATAAGTTACAACAATGATCATAAACTACTAAAAACCATTGTAACAAAAATGAAATATATTTTTATTATTTTCTTTCAGCTCTATTATTTATATTTTTATCTACGACCATATCAGTAAGTAGGCCATTAAAAAACAATTTACAAGAATAGTAAATGCTTAGTTATACGCTTGCCAAGGATTTACTCTACACGTTATGTAATATTATTACGTTACTGTTCCCAATTTTTTTTTCATTTATTACTATCTTATGGTCGTAGATAAAGTAGTATAGTACATAACTCGAATTGTAACGCAATTACATTGCTCGTGAAGTTATTGCACGAGCCTTGGCGACTCGCGACTCGCATGTAATGTGCTTTTTACAATTCGTGTATATGTTAGGCTCAATTGCCGAATTCGGCCATTGGGTGAAATAAACGGCCACAACGCGATCTGGCAAACGCAAAACAGCCACAACGCGTTGTGTATTTTAATAACTATTAGTTTATGTTAAAAAAACGGAGTTATGTTCGACTCAAGAAGGGTTTTGTTAGCATAGATTAGTTTATGTCAAAAAAACGAAAAACGGAGTTCTGTTGGACTCAAGAAGGGTTTTGTTAGCATAGATTAGTTTATGTCAAAAAACGGAAAACGGAGTTCTGTTGGACTAAAGAAGGGTTTTGTTAAACGGCCACAACGCGTTGTGGCTGTTATAAATCGGTCTCACAACGCGTTGTGGCTGTTATAAAACGGTCTTACAACGCGTTGTGGCTGTTTTATAAAACGGTCTCACAACGCGTTGTGGCTGTTTTGCGTTTGCCAGATCGCGTTGTGGCCGTTTATTTCGCCCAATGGCCGAATTCGGCAATTGAGCCTAACATAATACTATTGTGTGGCTGTAATGTAAAGCAAATTTTGTATATAAAGTTGTAGCAGTTGACACAAAAATCTTACTAGGATTATTTTATGGACTCCTTTGTGCTTTGTGATAAGTGATAGGGTTAAAAACAATCCAATTTTTTCTTAATACCGGTTCTCGCGTGCAAAGAAACTCTTAACATTTTTTTAAAATTTTAAGCTAGCCTAAGACTTTGTGGAAGTACTTGGCAAACTGCATGTGTGATTACAAGGACATGGATAGTACTGGTAAGTCAGAAACATGAATATAGAATTTGATTTTGGAAAATAAATACTTATTTCTTTTTAATAATAACAAAATTTCAAATAAATATAAACATATGAAGTATTTTAATTTATTTTCCATTATAATATAAAGCTAATCTTCTGTGAAATTTTAATTTAAATTGCGAACAATATGTTTCGCCCGTTAGATACTCATAATGCCGTGAAAAAGTGTTCATATGTTAATTCGATAATAACATTATTATTATCAAAGAACAAAAATCAGTTATTACAAATACTCTCGTATATATTATGGCTTATGAATTAAATAAAAACTTTATAAGTTAGAACTTAGAACCAACCAAGTTTTAAAATATCTACGGAAGTTGCATATGAAATATCATAAAAAGTTTTGAAACTTAAATTTGACGCATGGAAAACGGTAACTTTTCCAAGAAAAATAAATCAATAATCGTACGATAAATTTAACTCGTATAATTTATATCTTTTCTCGTTTCGCTGTTGTATTACTCAGCATTTATTTCTATAATTTTCGACAAAATTATAAGTTGTCACATGGAAAACAAATTTGAGAATATTAAATAAAATAAATAGGGCAGGAATTGATTGATTATTCATATTGAAATTCCTTTATTTACTACGTTTTCTTTAAAGAATAACTTCTGAGATAATGATCTAATCAATACTTGTAACTTCAATTCATTCAAGGACCCATTAGCGTACAATTAAATCCGTAAGTGTCGCTTATAAATTTAAAAAACAGTTTCTTTTTGCTTAATGAAGCGATTTAAACATTTCAAGTACCTGCGAATCTTTTAAATTACAACTTCGTCAGATAAGTACAAATTTCGTCATCAATTTAAATCCCACAAAAAATGACTTAATCACTTACCGATTAGCAAAAATATTTTAACAATATAATAACTACTTTATTAGTGCTTTGGTAAAAAATACAGACGTATAATTAGTACCTTAGAGTTTTAATTTTAAGTTTTTATTGTTATGCTAAATCATAACTTCCGTTACAGTTTCAAAAAGTAATTTGATATTTTAATCAGTTCTTTAGGAGATACTAATGGCATATACTTGTGAAATTTCCGTATAATAAAGAGATCACATCGTAATTGATGATGACAGGGAATTTTTACTCAATTATATTTCTAATTTATTGCTAGTCTAGTGCTTACCATAATAAAAAGGAAAACAATAGAATAGTAGACATGTTTAATAAGAATGTTCATCGCTGTTCAACGTTTTCAATTATTAGTAAACTCAATTTGATGCAATACGTTCAGTTTTGTCAGGTCTGTCACCATGGGCGCCCGCAAAAATTTCTAGGAGCTGGGTCGAATTTTTTAAAATTAATTAATAATCGTCTTATTATAATAAACATCTAACATCTAAATCGAAAATAAAATTAAAATATTCTTTCTGGCCTTGTAGGTACCTATTGAAATATATTGTATCAATATTGTGGATATGGTAATACTCTATAAATCAGTTATATATTTTTTAGAAGCAAATTCACGTTTAGGAATTTAGTTAAGCAGATATTCTAACTGACTGTAAGACCGGATGTTACGTATCCAGGTTATTAAATTGCTTCATTTTGTAACCCTCTCTACAACCTCGAAAAGGGTAAGTTTTGGAATCTGACTTGTACTTAATTAGACAGTGGTGTATTATCGGCTATGAACACGTCAAGATTTAATAAGTTTGGCTCGCGCGCTTTGAGCGTTCGCATAGTCAATAAGTTTAGTTTATTTACGATCGTTTATTCGTTCCCATCGTTAAGTTTAGTGATATTATATTGTAAATCATATTGTCATAATTAGTTAATAAATAAGAAACATATCTTGACCAATAATGATTAAAAAACACACAAAATAATAATCAGACAGAAACAGAAAAAACGAGAACAATGAATTATATTTTAAATATAAGAATAAGTAAATAAAAAAATTTAAATCCATCAATGAAAGGAGGTCCGTCGATCCATTCGACTCCCCTGCGGGCGCCTATGTCTGTCACTGTATTTCATTTTTCTGTCCCGGATTTTACATGTTCATATCAACGAAATTGAATCCCAATCTTCCATGCGCGCAGCTCTATGCTCTAACGGAATACCTACACGATTTTTACAAAGCTTATAATAATTATTACAATTAAATACATAAATAAGTATATTTCAGTTTTATTAATCCATTGTAGAGTCATGTTTCATTTCAAGCCTGGAAAATATTTTATGTTGTTATATTCTGTTAAGGCTCTACACTTGTTGAAAGCAATATTGCTGCAATAGAATCAAAATTCACGATTCTGGCTATATTGATCAAAATAAAAATCTGAAATTTACCATAAGTAATTACGAAAAATTCATACAATACATTGTTGCGACAACAATTAGAGAAAATAAGAATTAAATTATGCATTTTAATATTACAAACTACGGCCTTATTATTGCATATTTATTAATTTTGTTTTAAATAGTCGATTCCTTGCATTGTTCGTGAGAGTGCTAAGAAAATATTTTTTGTCAAAAAAATTACACATCTGAGGAAAAAAATAGTAAAAAATCGGCCAAATTGACTATTTTTACTAATTTATTACTACAATACCATTAAGTATTTCAAAAATATAATTTCTTAGCACTCTAGAGTCATCTTTTAACTATCTATATATAAAATATGAACAGTGTAGGTGTACTAACAAGAGCTCAGTTTGTAATATAGCAAGCTCCCTTCTTCACTATATTTTTGACACAAGTGTAGCGCCTTAAGTAGAAGATATTATATGTTGAAATGTTCTTGATCTTGGTCATATCTATTGATTCATCAAGTCAAAAAGCTTGACGTTATTGTAAATTACCTACTTGAATTGACTTGAAAATCATGCGCTTTAAAAATTCATTACTTGACTTGATATTAAGTAATTTCATGTTACTTGATATTATTTGATAACGAACAGTTTTGTTAAAAAATACGCAATTCAGTCGAATTATTAATCAAAACGAAATGTCGTATTCCCCGAGAAAATAGAACTGTAAATTTTTGTAATTTTTTTTCAGATTTTAGTTATATTGCCAGAGACCAATTTGTTATATATTGATATCTAATAATTTGATATATGCAATGCAGTTTTGAAGAATTACTTAATTTTTCTCCTTCTTGAAATTTAACTGCACTTCATTTTCAAATAAAGTACCTGCTTGAGATTTTACTACTTGATTTTCAAGTTACTTGAAATTTTACTTGATTCTCGAATTCCATTACTTGACTTGAACTTGACTTTGATTTCAATTCAAGTCAAGTTAAGTAGCTTGGTCATATCTTTCCAGCAATTTCAAGATATTGAGGGATAGCAATATTTAAAAAACCTGGATATTTTTAGATTCTGAAATTCTTCAAATTAAATAATTGGTATATTTTTGGCAATCTTTAGATAAGTAGATTAGATATAATATACACACCAGGATAACAGTTTCGATGGCAAACTAAAATCGATAAAAAGACAAAAAAATTAAGGATGAAATGTCTTTTTTTCTAATTTTGTACCGTTTTGAAGTTATATTGCAATAGATACATTATACATTTACGAATATTAATCACTGTGCACAATTAAAAATAACATAAAAATTGATGTACCATGATGAGGGTATAATATATTTATTACTTAACACAATTTTAAAAGTACAACATTTAGCGATGTTGATGTTGAATTTAATATTTTTAGTTACTTATGTGTGGCGAATTACTACAACTTACAATTATTTAGTTAATAATAGAGGTGTTATGTTTTAAAAACGTCAAATAAATAATAATAACTATTATCTCAATTACTTACATAATTTCTGCCTTTTTGAAACTATTTTATCATCTTAATTAACAGATAAGTGGTTATTGTAAATAAGTATATATGATTATAAAAAGAAATTTCTTCAATTCATTATGTCATCAAAGTTCAATAATCTTCGGAATGTAATTTTTCCTCATGTTTATGTCTTATTTGAGTGCGTTAGTGTGGAATTATTTTTAGTATGTGAAGGTAAATTTAGCAATACAAAATAATGATAGTACATTAAAAACTGATTATTTATTCTTCGAGACGTGATCTTCCATTAATTAGAAAAAAATCGCTTTATAATATTGGTTAAAAAAATGAAAATGATGTTCGCAATAAAAATTGCTGTTCCATAATCATCAGGTCTTCATCATAAAGATGTTGCAACTAATTATGCGTAACAATTATATTACTTATATGGTTTAATTGTCTACTTTGAGACTTTCATTTGATTGTTCTACTTCGCAGAGTGAATCAGAGTCAGAATGCATAGGCAGAGATACGCAACACGCAATCATACTGCACACCGCTTTGTTATTAGCTGCATATCCTGATTGTAATGAGCAGACGTTAGAATAAATCACCACAGAAAGTGATTCTTCACTACATTTATCGATTACCTTGCTTTCATTTCCAATTTTAACTATTTGTTCAACAAATGTTTTACTTTATGACACTTTTAGTTTTAGAGTTCTGAATCAAATCGGAAACAATAAATCACGATATAAATGATTCTTCACTCTTACTATAAGATTGTTGATTACCTTTACCTTGCTTTCGTTTTAGTTTTAATTGCAAACTATGTTTATGTTTTATTGCAAATTAGTTTCAGTCACAGGAAGGAATAGGGGTAAGACCTGAAAGCATCATATGATTTTTAATAAGGATAAATGTATATGAATATAGGTACCTATTAGAATTCGCTATTTCAATTATTCAATCATATGTATTTGCAATTTTAAGAACACTTTATTCAAGAGAAGTAATTTAAATTTATTAATGTCAACACTCAACACATTCAAATCATCCCTATCACTTAGTTGAGGTATATGTATTAAGGTAGGTACTAATTGTATTAAAACTAAAAGGTATGATCTAGTAATTTTAATTCAATTTTAATATATTGAAAGAAACTATAAAACAATAAGCAAATTATAAACACCTAATAGACCGGGAGCTCATGACAGGTGATGCTCTCCGATTTCATACAGCATGCCTTTTGGAGGATAGCATATTGACCTTATGACAACAGATAAAAACGAGTATTAAACCCTTGCACGCTTTCTGGTCATATGGAAAATTGCATTTCTACTTGCACAGAACTTTTCCGAAATTATCTACCCTTGGCCCAACGAGGACTGCATGCCAATTTGGTTATAGGTGTTTTGTGACACAAATATTAATTCTTTTCAACGGCATACTGTATGGAAACGCAGAAAATCTTAATTTTTATTACAAGATCACGTGACCGTTTGAGCCCTTTGGGATCCTGCGAATCGCATACCTATAAAAATGTGTTTAAGTTTCTTTTGATAAAAGGGCATGCATTATTAAATCAGAGAAAAACACAAAATTTTATTATCTTTGTTGTCATAGGGTCAATATGCTATCCTCTAAAAGGCATGCTGTATATGAAATCGGAGACCATTACCTGTCATAAGCTCCCGGTCTATATGCAAAATTATAAAGATCTATATAATGTAACCCAGTGAACAAAATTCAATCTCATAATGCCGTAAAGCACAAATACTTTTCTGTAAACATTAAATTTTCAAGTAAACATAATTATGTTAAAGAAACACCATGAATCTTGAGCGAAAAACACGATATGGGAGAAATATATCTAATTCATGCAGATCCATTAAAATAATAATTTAAAAATGCATCCACTTTCTCACTTCTAAAAATTGACCAATTGGTGACAGGCCATGTTGACAAATCTTACTTAAAAACAGCTACTTTAATTTGTTTCTATTATTTATAGCATTTGTTATGAAATAGCCAGGGCCGTAGACATGTTATGTTTCTAGGAAGGGCCAAACATTTTGCAGGATGGGAAAAATGGTTGTTGTTTGAGAAAAGAAAATTCGGCGCAAGCGAAAATTTTTCACTCAAGGTCAAATAATAGAAAATTACATATTTAAAGAGATTTGAAGATGCATATTTTATACCTCTACTGCATCTGCAAAAATAAATAATTGTCGGATAAAAGAAGCACATAAACTTTTAGAAAACAATTTTTTTTTCAAATTTTGCCTTTTTTCTTTTTGTCAAATCAAATCGAACGCCGACGCACAAAGCCTGGCGCTACGGTAATATGAGAATATGATGGTGATACCTATGTTACTGGTAGTTTTTTTGAAATTAAATAATATAATATTAATTTTCCAATATTCTTATCTGTAAAATGATGAAAGTTGGTACAAATCAACTTTTCAGCTTCAGGAAGGACAAGAGCTTTTACAGGCAGGGCCACTCTCCTGGCTACGGCCCTGGAAATAGTTCAACAATAACATATTATTGTAGACAGTACATCATCTTATTTCTGCATGTATTAAGAAGAATAGTACTGTTCCATATTTGACTATCTCAGTTTTAAATATGAGGATCATTTTGAAGGTTACTACCTACCGATTTGAATTTGAATTATACTGTATGATCATTGTTATCATTATCATTATTTTCTGTGCAACAAAAATAACAGTGGACATTCTTTTCCCGTAGATCGAACCACATACATTGTTATTTGCATCCGTTTGTAATGAGATCCGTATGCTGCACTTTAACCCTTCTAAATTATTACTTGTCGATACGATAACCTTGTTTCCATTTTCAGTTTTATTTGCTATTTGCTTCACTCGAGAAAACGTAATAAATCACTTCAAAACTAAAAGTGACTCTTCATTTAACATTGTCTCGATTGTCATGATAGGTTTATTTGCTTAATAATGTTTGTTGTTTATAACTTAAATTTCACGGTTGGATCATAAATATTAGATCATTTTTACAGAAATTTATTGTTACTGTTGCATCACAAATATTATGTCATTCATTGTCATTCATTACTAGTTATAGAACAAAATGCATTCAAGTTTCTATCGTTAAAAATTATTGTATATATATAAATTCATTTTTCATTGTTTATTAATACAAATCCGAAATTTGCGTTGATGAAACATTGCGAGCAAAATATTTCCATTTCTTTTATTTAGGGTGATTTAATATTAAAGTCTGTTTTTATTATAGGAGGAGTGATTTATATGCTTATGATTGGCTGGAGCACCGCAGGTTTTCTTGTTACTGTAAAAATTTAATTTGGAAATTCATTTTATAGAACGAATATTATTTGGAATTGGAATTCATTTTTTAAAATTTGGTTTCAGTATAATAAAATCTCCAAATTAATTTGTTTGCACGAGGGCACATTATAATATTCTTATTTAATAATTGACTAATTTTTTATTAATTAAAAAAAACTCTTAAGAGCACTTGGCCTTCATTGATAGTTTAAACGGTAACTCAAGAAAATTTTCTTCGTTAAATTTAATATAAACAATAATTAGAACAAGGATGTAATGGGTAAGTACTTGTTTACCGAAATTATTTTGTTGACAAGGTCTTGCATTCAAAATTATCTAAGACAAGTCGCTTAGATGATGAGATCTTCAATAGCTTAAAAGAAAAAAACGTTACATGCAATTAATTATATATTTGCAAAATGTTTACTTTGGTTAATTATTTTTTGGTAACATGTTTATTTAGTGATCGAAATCTTGAAGATTCGCTTTCATTATTCATTTTACAAGGTTATATCTCGTTAGTAAATCTCGTTTGTTCAAAATATTAAAATTGGAGGAGGAATTATTAAGAAATTTAGATTATTTTTACCGCTTTGGGTAATCTAAACTTAAATGCTCACTTTATGTTAAGAATAATTGTCGTTTTTCCTTACAATAAACGTTTGTTCCAAAATTTATATTACTGATTTAGATTTAATGAACTGAACTATTTGAAGACGTTATGTATAAATTAGGAAAATAAGATATGTTTTAAAGCTTATTTATGGAGCTTCTTAGGGTAACGAGGAGTGCTAAATTCGGCTTATTATAGTATTCAAATGTAAAATTCAGCTCTTGACATACTTTTTGACTCGGTATAATTATGATTTGTTTTATTATATAATAATAAAATATGCAAAATCATTATTATGAAAATAGACTAACTAACTTGTTAAAAGTTACATATGAAGTAATCTTTAAATTAAATTACGGTGCACAAAAACATAGTACATTTTTATTGCGTAGACTGATTATTTCTAAGCTAATATTTTTGCAATAATTTGACTATTTTTCGAAATTGAAATTTACATAAACTTATAAGAATAACTTTTGCTGTTGTTTATATATGTATATGTTGCCAATTTTTTACGAACTAAAAAAATAAATCTAAAAATGGAACTGCTTTGAATATACAGTTTTATACTTTAATAGCCTTAATAGTACCCATGAAGAAAAGGTTTCGTCAAATTGTCTCCTATACAAAATAATAATAGAGGAAATGTAGGTACTTATATTAATTAAAGTAAGATTATCTGAACTCTCAAACAATGGCTTGTTGAATTTGTTTCTTTCTAATTTACGTATCTCTGTATAACGTATGGATAACATATTCGATTCAATATTCAATCATGCACCTAAATACCTACAAAATTAAACTTATTCGGTTTTAACTTTTGTATTTAATCTTTTTACTTCCTTGTACGAAGTAAGGAAGTATTGTAATCGCGAAAAATTTCGGTTCTCAGATTTTGACGGAAATATCCGTTTTGACCTTTTCTGAATCCATTATGACTAGTTTCGACGTGACGTCTGTACGTACGTACGTATGTACGTACGTACGTACGTACGTACGTACGTACGGACGTATGTGTGTCGCATAACTCAAATACGGTTAGACGTAGAAAGTTGAAATTTTGTATTTAGGACTGTTCTAGCATCTAGTTGTGCACCTCCTATTTTTGGTTTCAGTCTACAAACCGGAAGTAGTACTTTTTAAAAATATTTCGAGAAATATTTAATTTTAGACAATTTTTTTTATTTTAAATGAAAGATTATGTGATTATTACCTACAATCGGTATTTTATAAATATTTTTGTATCTGCTATCATTTAAAAATAATTAAAGTATATATTTATAATTTATAGTATTTCGGTATCTTGTAGTCCATGATCGATTAACATTTGTTACTACGTAAAATTTAAATGATTATGACATGACAGTGACAATAGTAAAATATGCTTTATATATTCTTCTGCAGTTTAAATCAAATGACTAAAATATATTTGTGAGTATTAGTATAATAAGTTAAAAGAATTTTTAATATTATTTTACATTTTAGTTATTAAGAAAAGTATGAACACACAAGGCGTACAAGGAAGTCATGTGGTGTCCACGTCAGATTTTTTTATATTAAATTCAAAATGAAACTGTAATTATCATTTCTAATAATGTTTTATACCTATAAAATCATATAATAATGTATATTAATAGACCAGGGAAAATACAGCGATTTAGGCCAAAATATATAAATTTTGCCTAGCTGCTCGGATTGGTATGGGGTTTTCGACATCTTACTCGGAAAAATACAAGGAATTCATTGTACATATGAAAAAGAGCCGCTCGGCCGAAAGTGCATCTTCAATGCATAATAGTAGCAGATCCAGACCTCTGTATCGTGCACTATACTTTGGTGTCGCTCCTCTAAAAATTAATTTTACATATTCTTATAGGAAATTTTCCGACGAATCTAATGGTGTTAATCGCCGTTTTCTATTTTACTGCGTTTATTCAAAATCCACAATTTTCAAAAAAATTACGACTTTCTGTCTACAACACATTTTTTAACTTTAACTTCCTATATCTCTAGTATTTTTTGTGATATCTTAAAAATTCTTTCTGCTTTTTATTCATTTAAGTATTTTCATTGTGCTGAAGTAAGAAAATTGAAATTTCATTGTTTGTAAAGTAATGAAAAAATTTAAAAACTAAAAACAGACATGTCACATTTACGATTTTGCAGTGTAATTTTCAGTGAGCGTACAGCTATGGTAATCTTAAGAGATAGACCCATACATACTGCGACAAAGTTGTAGTACAAGAATCAAAGAAAATTTTGTACCTGAAATTTTTTTCATAAAATGTACCAGTTCTGAGAAAAACTAATGTATAAATGAAACTTCTTTTGTGCTGGCGTTCGCGCGGCCCGCAGTCATGAGTTTGGCCGTTTGCCCATGCCCGTGCTGCAGTCAGACGTTTGTCGCTGATGGCAGAAAAATAAACACTCCAATAATGTATTTATATTTATGTATTATTTTGGTTTAGTTTTAGCTGAGGTTTACAATAAATGAATGAACCCATTTATATTAGAATAGGTATTATGCTTCACAAAGGAACTAAGTTCATATTCTTAGTAGTAGACAGAGTCTAAACATTTTAGTTTTAGTTGAAGATATCGTAGATATGACATTTATAACAATGAAAAGTTAGTATAAAATATTCAGAAATAATTAGGCGTTCAAATAAAACATCCGATGTATATGAAATTCAAGAATTTTTACCTTTACCTGAATGGAAAACTATTTATAAATAATTAAGTAAACAAAAGCTTATGACAATGATATAATTATTGTTACAACTGGAATGTTGCAAGACGAAGGTAGTATTTCGGTTAATAATAATACATCAACATGTATATGTATAATACCTGATTTCAAAATTTCTAATCAAGAAGAAGCTGATACAAGAATTTTCGCTGCTGCAAATTTTAGTGTAGTATCATATTTTAATTGTGGCACAATAATTATTATTTCCCCAAACACAGATGTTTTCGTTATGGCCTTATATTATTGTACAAAATTGGAAACGTCCATATGACTGTAAGTATAAAAATTAAAAATACATTTCAATTCAACAAGGTACCTACATCATTTCAGTAACAAACATACAGTTTCTGAAAGTGATATTGCAAATTTACTATTATCAACGTACGTATTAACTGGTTGCAATATAGGTACTGTAAGTTATAAATTTAATATAGGAAAAAAAATACATACAAAATAAGCGTTTTACACATTTTCCACAAACAGAAAACGCATTCAAATTTCATTTAAAAAGAGCAGTTTATCAAATTGAAATATTTAAAAGTATCATAGAACCAGTGAGTACTCATACTCATACTCACTCATATTCACTGATAGAACCCAATTATAAACCTACAACCGCGGAATCGAAAATAGATAATAATTCACTTATACCAATTCATATGAATCAAAGTCCAAAACCGCTTTATAATATATCTAATTTATACTCTAAATGTAAATGTATCAAAAATAAAATTATATTATACTGTACGCTCTATGTGTGAAGGAAAATGTGTAAATAATGTGGAATAATTTAATAGGGTAGAATTATAGTTTTGTATTTAATTGTGTACTGCATTTCAAATTATTTTAATAATTTATATTACATTATACCAATTCTAATCTAAAAGGATTCATTAAATTATTGTTTATTATACAATTATGATGTGAAAAATTCCTTAAAACTAAACTAAAATAATATAAAAATACAAACGTTTGACTGCATCACAGCACAGGCTAACGGCTAAACTCATGACTGCGGGCCGCGCGAACGCCAGCACAAAAGAAGTTTTATTTATATATTCGTTTTTCTCAGAACTGGTACATTTTATGAAAAAATTTTCAAGAACAAAATTTTCTTTGATTCTTGTACTATAACTTTGTCGCAGTATCTTAAGAGATAGACCCATGTCTATCTCTTAAGATTACCATAGCTGTACGCTCACTGAAAATTAGACTGCAAAATCGTAAATTTGGCATGTCTGTTTTTAGTTTTAAATTTTTTTCATCACTTTATAAACAATGAAATTGCAATTTTCTTACTTCAGTACGATGGAAATACTTAAATGAATAAAAAGCAAAAAGAACTTTTAAGTTATCATAAAAAATACTAGAGATATAAGAAGTTAAAGTTAAAAAATGTGTTGTAGACAGAAAGTCGTAATTTTTTTGAAAATTGTGGATTTTGAATAAACGCAGTAAAATAGAAAACGGCGATTAACACCATTAGATTCGTCGGAAAATTTCCTATAAGAATATGTAAAATTAATTATTAGAGGAGCGACACCAAAGGTCGTCTTTAAATAAGCGAGCTACAGATGCTTGGATCTCCAACTATAAAGTGCATCCCCGAAATTGCATAATTCATTCAAAATTATACAAAGTCGATAACGTAACGTAAAATAACGTGAAAATTACTCCTCGGGGGTTTTCGAGGGTGCTGATTCCAAATATGGCCTCGGAACACCCCTACGATGCCCGGGGGTGGCTCTGCGAGGGTGGATTTTGGCCAAAACCACCTCTTAATGATGTGTCGCGAGAATCCGGGCCAGAGTTACTTCTCGGGGGTTTTCGAAGGTGCTGATTTCAAATCTAACCTCGAAATACCCCTACGATGCCCGGGGGTGGCTCTACGGGGGTGGATTTTGGTCAAAACCACCCCCTTCCCGATAGGTCGCGAGAATCCGGGCCAGAGTTACTTTCCGGGGGTTTTCGAGGGTGCTGATTCCAAATATAACCACCTAACACCCCTAAGATGCCCGGGGGTGGCTCTGTGGGGTGGATTTTGGCCAAAACCAGCCCTTAACGATAGACTTTTAATAATATAGTAAGTAAAATTGAAATAAATTGTCTAGACTACTAGACTACTACTTTCTTCCTCATATTACTAATGTAGAAGTTATTTAAATTTAAAGCAATTCAAGTGACAGCGTAATGAGGGTAGCTACGTATAGGTTTCTATTCATAATATAAATAATATTATCAAAGATATTAGTTAAGTTCGAATAACATTATACCTATTTCGGCCACAAAAATAACTTTAAAAAAAAACTTAATTCGGCTAGAATGTACACCTTTTTAGCATATTAAATTGACGCTGTCTGAATTACATTTAACTAATCTGAATTACAAATGATGAATCTAAATAATTAAAATAATTGATACTACTCTCTGAATTATATTTGACTATTCTATATATATATATATATATATATATATATATATATATATATATATATATATATACAGGGTGAGTCATCGAAATGCCCGTCGTCAATATCTCCCTTGTCGTTAAAAATACAGCATAAATTTATTAACAGAATTTTTCGTCTACTCAAGGGGTATAACTTAAAATTATTTTCACATATACAGGGTGTTGCATAACGACTTGGCAATAATTGTTCGTCGTTTTTTAAATGAAACACCCTATATATTTTTATATATTTTGAATTGTATTTTACTTACCTATACGAACATATAAGTTTCATTTTAGTTTTCCGCGGCGTTGCCAAGTTATTCAATTTTTTCTCTAAAAAAAGCCGAATACACGTATTGTTTTATAAAGGCGTACTGAAGTTAATTTAATAGTAACAATTATGAATTTGATTTTCTGTACAACTGTAACTATACTCTTTGTTCTGACATAACTTTTTTTGAATTTTATTATAAAAGATGTTCAATACAGAGAATCAAAATTACTCAATTTCAAATGGCTATAACTCGTCATTTTCAAATGGAACACCCTATATTTTATTATTCTGTTGCGTGTATTTTTACATCTTCTTATGTTATAAAGTCTGTCCTATGTCTAAAAACATTAATTTAATTAATTTCGAAATTAATGTTTTTAGGCATAGGACACCTTTTAGCCCCCAGGGGGCTCAAAACGCCCCCTGGGGGGCAGCGCCGCTTCTAGGGAAGCTCTCTAGATTCTATTTACGGGGGGATCAGCCCTTCTTTCTTCTTAATATTTCTTGCTGCTTATGTTCCTCCACAGCTCTCTGTTACCTGCTTTTCCTTTCCAGTTGGTAACTCCAGCGTTTTTCAGGTCTTCCTTCACTTCATTTGCCCATGTTGACCTTGGTCTTCCTCTTCTTCTTCTCCCGGGATCCCATGTCATAATATTTCGTATCGTCGCCTTTTCTCCTGGCCTCCATACGTGTCCCAGTCATCTTACTCTCTGCTGCTTAATCTTTCTTACGACGTCTTCACCGTCTATTTCTGCTAATATCTCGCTGTTTATTCTTCTTCTATACTCATCTTCGCTTATCTTAATTGGTCCCAGTA
Source organism: Agonum fuliginosum (assembly GCA_947534325.1). Classification (NCBI taxonomy): domain Eukaryota; kingdom Metazoa; phylum Arthropoda; class Insecta; order Coleoptera; family Carabidae; genus Agonum; species Agonum fuliginosum. The sequence continues at coordinate 12,169,098 of OX384038.1, read as the reverse complement.
TCGCTCTTAATATTTTCCGTTCTATTACTGTCAGTTGTTCCTCTTCTTTTTTTGTCAGTGTTAACGTCTCCGCATGTTTTATACATTTTCATTTTTGTTGCTTTGGTTAGTATTTTATTTTTTAACAAATCCTTGTAAGTATGATACGCTCTGTTTGTCGCAAATACTTTTTCTTTAATTTCTGTCTCTCTGTCTCCTGTGTTTGTTATCATTACACCTAGGTATTTGAATTTATCTACCTCCTCAAGTTCGAGGTTTCCTATTTTTATTTTTCTGTCTTGCTTTTGTTTTCCATATCGCATCATTTTCGTTTTGTCTTCATTTATTTTTAATCCAAGTTTGCTACCTTCATTTATTATTTCATTTATCATGTTTCTCATTATGTCTCTTCTTGTTGTTATGATTACTATATCATCTGCGTACGCTATCATTTGTCCACCATTTCTTCTTAGTGTATTTCTATTTATGTTCTTTGTTACATGTTCAATTGCTATATTGAATAGTGTAGCCGATAGTGCATCCGTCGTACCCCTTTGTCTATAGCGAATTCTTATGTGTTCTCGTTTCCAGTCTTCACGCATATCTTGGAATTTTCCATTGACATTTTTATCAGTCTTCTTAGTTTGGATTCAATCTTTAATTTCCGAATTACAACAAAATGACGCATTCTGAGTTACACTTGACTAATCTGACTTTCAATTGTCTGTTTCTGAATTACACTTGACTAATCTGAATTACACTTGACGGTTTTTGAGTTATACCTACTTGACCAATCTGAATTACAATAGGTCCGGGAGCTATTTTTTAAGACGAAAAAAGACGGTTTTAGTATGAAACTTGGGTCGAAATTTTCCTAATTTATTATCCAAGTGTGCATTTTAGAATTAAATATGAAACTTGTTAAAGTTTCTAGACGAAAATAGTATAATGTAATTCAAGCTTTATAAATTTTCTTTTAATAAAGTACTGGTTAGCTTATACGATGCGCTTTGCTTAATTTGTTTAATTAATTACACCTTAGTCAGTTCCAGTTACATCTTAGTTGCTCATAAAATTCACAGTATTAGACTAAATCCTTCATTTAATCATTTAATACGAATACGCAATAGCCATAATCTAAGAAACATCACAATAAATTTGAAATTGGACTATAAAAGCAACAATCACGATTTAACAACAATGAAACATGTATTTTTCAATCACACACTATCATAAATAATCTTACAAGCGCGTACACGGATTCGTGTGCGAACTCTCATTGGCGGAGATGGATTTTTCATTGGGGGCAGTTTCACTTTTCTTTTAATCTAAATAGGCTATAATTATACTTTTTTTTAAGAAAACAGTAATTGGCATACTTGTTTTACATTTTGTAGGTACATAATGTACAATAATTTTACTCAAATGCTCGATAGTATAGTAATAATAATAATAACAATAATAATCAGAAAAATAATAATAATATAGGTATATTTAGTTGAAAAAATGGTCAAAATAACTAAAATATATATGCCAAAAATTCATTAACTCTATAAAAAGCATTTTTCTGTAGCAATCCTTTTATTCGGCAACATTCGAATTACAGATGGATGTTTATTATAAAGGCATACTAATATTTTTACTGATAAGTTGGTTGATATATTAAATTATCCTTAATGTATAGTAAAGTATGGAAGATAAAACTAGGTAAAGTTAGAATCTTTGCCATAATAAATAATTATCTGCAGTGATGTATTGTGCCAACCTTGCATAAAATACGTATTGATTGTTTTGAAGTTTGAATAATCTGTTTGCATCCGAAGAGGTGCCCATAAAATAATACCATAATGACAAAATACAATGTACACTAGCGAAATACAGATCTTTTGCAGCTACAATATGAAGGTAATGCAATAAGTAGGGCTCGGATTCTTAGGCAAATGCCTATTCGTCAGTTTTAAAAGCCCGTTACTGGGACTATTACCAAAATTTGTTGCGCGGTTTTTTAAGTTGATTTTGCGTAAAATGCCTTTTTAGGATTTTTGTAAAAACTCGCCTATTTTATAATTTTTTACTTAAATTGTGACCTTTTTTGTCTTTTTTACTTAATTTTACAATAAAATATATTGCTTTTGCCAAAATGCAGAATTATTATTTTTTATAATTTTCATAAAATATTATAAAAATATTTTGTCGGTCAGTGACGTCTTATGATAGAGATTACTCAAGTAATTATTGTAAACTACAGTGCGGCAAATTGTTTTTCCTAAGTGTTAATAATTAATTTGTCTAAAATATTGTTGGAGATATTTTGTTTTATTTCGAATTTTTCCCTATTTCAGATTTATTTTAAATAGGTTTAATTATCGCCTTTTAGTGCCAAAAAACCTAGAGTTAGTAATTAATAACGAAAAGAAGTAAAAAGCAATAAGATAATATCACAAAATAAAAAAAATAAGTATAGTTAGATGAACATTCAAAACATTGACAGTTTGATGTGAGAGATAAAAAACTGACCGTGTATACTAACCTTTCTTCTTAATTTATTTTACTATTTTTTATTTTTCTCATTTGTATCCATTACAATAAGTAATCGTTAAGTGACAGCAAGATTACAGGTTATCAAGAAAGAGACGAATTCTTCAAATAACAAAATTGCAAATTAATAAATAATAGACAATCAACTATGCATAAATATAAAATAAACCTTGTGAAAGATTTCTAATTTGTACTGTGCGATATTTTAACTTACTCAAATCGACAACAGACAATTTGGACTCCAGGTACCCAGGAATAAGTTTAGGATCTTCATCACTGAACTATATAAAATAACGGGAAGGACGATCACCACAGAGATGTACTTCCAGCATGGAGCCCTCCATTTTCGATAAATTGGTTGCACTGCTAACCCCATATTTAGTGTCTTTCATTTTAATCTAGCGTCTTTCATTTTAGCGGTTCCTGTATTGCTGATATAATGGCGGGAATTTCAAATAAAATATACTAAAATAGAACATAGGAAACCAAAAAAGGATAAAACAAAAACACAGAAAAAGATGAACAAACCCAACGACAAAAATACAAAATAAAAACGACTGTCGACGACCTGACGTGACGTATTGTTACAAAAGTCACTAACTTTAGGCAACATAAAAAATAAAACACACTAATTATGGGGTTAGCAGTGCTGCCAATACATCCAAAATGGAGGGCTCCATGGTGGAAGCACATTTAATATACATGTCTTATGGAGATCGTCCTTCCCGTTATTTTATATAGTTCAGTGATCTTCATCCATATCAAATACGAATTATCAAAAAAATTTATTGGCCGAACTGAAAACAAAATAGTAGTTCGAACTATCTCGTTTTCTTCTAAACTATACCTATACAATATTGGAATCTTTCAGTTAAAAAAGCAATATCTAATCATTGTTTCTATGTTAGCAAAAAATAGGTATGTGTGTAAAATATAATAAAGTAATGGTTGTATTCAACAATAATAATATCTACCATTCTATAATAATTCGGTGATCGGGTGTAAATCCTTTTGAACGGTTACCATTAAAAAAATAAAATAATAAAACTTTTCAGAAGGGTACCCAACCTCTATCGATCCTCTGGGTTCGATTATTTGCTCCTACCCTCTTATTTACGCCTGACTAATAACATCTCCAGAATTTAATAGGGATACGAATAGTGAACGAAATCCGCCCCTTGGTGGTTTATAACGATATTATTTCTGTAAACAAAGCAATTATATTCAACAAGACAAAGATCAATTGAATTTGAATTTTCCTTTTGCCGGCGTCAATGACAATCCAGAACGGATGATCATGACGCAAGGTTAGCAAATCTGTTGTAACTTCACTTGGACTGCTCGAGTGCTCGAGTATTATTATGTATGTGAAACAAGAAACAGAAACATCAAAGTGGGTCAGCAGAGTACGATGAGTACCGCAGCTCAACAACGAGAAGTCACTTTACTTCTAACTTCCAAGTCTCCAGTTACTGTGAATCTTCAACTTAAAGTTGTAGCAACTCCATTTGGCTTTGTAATATGGTCTTGATTTTCATTGTGCGGTGAGGAAATCAATGAAGGACGTTTTTGAAAGAAAGATGAGCTCGTAATTACTTGCTGAGTAATTCAAGACGCTTTCCGAATCGATAAATTGCTACAACACTTTTCACAGCTACCTTACAAATAAATAATGTCTTTTTACCATTTAATAAAGTAGGTAATTTCTGGCTGTATACGTGTATTACTACATACTCTTGTACTAATACGAAAACAATACATAATTGTTTTTATTAAGTAACATTTTATTATTACGTACATTTTAATGTTTTAATGTTGCACTCACACATCGTTAACGTCTTATATTTTATATCAAGACAATATAGAATACAATGCATTATTCATTTTATTGAAATATTTATTGCATTTCAATTAATAATTATCATGATTTAATCCATAATCCATATCATGGATGTAATTGTGGATTTAAACTTTCCGACTTCATATTTTGCCATTTTGCTGAAATATTATAATAATAATTGTTACTAGTGGCGTACTTTTTCTATTATTATTCAAATTTATCATAAAAATGTAACTTGTGAGTGGTAAATATGAAATACATAAATTTCCATACTTTTAATATTTATTTATTTTGCACATGGTATAAAAAGGAAAACTGTGCTGTTATTCGACATTACCTGCGGCGCTTTTTCCTGATTAAATTCATAATAATTATTGTAAAAATCACTATCATTGAAAGAATTGTAATAATATCAGATAACGCGCATTGAGTGAATTTTATTTTTATATTATGAAAAATATAAATGCTGATGTTTGGTTACGCCTCTAATAAGTAGGTACATTAAAATTTATGCATAAAAATCGATAGATTGTTAATTTGTATAGTAATTATGGCGATGGTGACATAAAAACTCATTTATATAGAATGATGAATGTACATAACTACATAAGTATAGGAAACACACAGGAAACATGTTTCTAAATTTGATTAAAAATAATTTATGATTTAAGTTTTAGCGAATCTACGTATGTATGGTTTAGAATCTATGTACATTTATATAAAGTAGGTACCTATGTTTGTATAAGTATGTGTGTTGTGTGTGTGCCTCAAGAACTTTCGAACCACTGGAGCGATTGCTCCCAAATATTGCGGGAATACTTCTGAGCATTCCAGAAAGAATATAGGAAGATCGAGATGTCAATTCGCCATCTTGGAACAAAATGGCGGCTAGCTATTTTAAAATGTACTGCAACGATTACTTTCAAATTTCTAACCTAAAATATAGGCATATTAAAATGTTAATCCGCCATCTTGAAACCAAATGGCGGCTAGCTATCTCAAAATGTACTGCATCGTTTGGGTTCAAAATTAAAATTTAGTACGGTAACAGCACAGATCAACACGGGCAAAGCCGGGTATTTCAACTAGGTATTCATAAATGTTAAGTGAAAATTATTTATTATTAGCGCATTTAGAGCCCCTAAATTAAGAGGACAATAAATGAAATTTATTATTGATTTTTAAAAATTTTGTTGCTAATATATGGCCGAAAAATTTATTTTGGCTCAAAATTTCTTTCATGATTTCCAAGTAGATAAATAGGTATAAAATAAATTGGAATGGTGTGGTATTGGTAAAAATGCGTGCTATCTTCAAAATAATTATTATATTATATTTCTATTTTTATTAAAACATAACAACGTAAAATCTGAAATTTTTGTTAAATTAATTTTATCTACTTTTGTATAGGTACTTTGTAAATAAAAGAAATCACTGAACTATCGAGTTGAAAAATTAATATATTCATAAAATAATTAAACTTGCAAGAGCTTCTACTAAAACAATTTTATTATTACAAAATGCAACAAACAATGAATTTAAATTTAAGTATGAGCTCATCCTTTTTTGTACAATAATGAATTCAGTAGTCTAGAGTTTAAATCCCGATGGTCATTTCCACAGCGAAACTTTTTCCTCAAATATGAATATACTATCATAATTAAGTATAAAATTCTTTTTAATCATACAGAAAAGCTAGTAGCAACGGTAAAACATCTCCCGTCGGCTTCTCTGATGAAGATGAATGCTAGAATGTGTTTGCAGTTAGCAGATAGCGATAGCATTTCATTGACTGCTTGTTCACCGTTAAGGTTTTTTTTTGTTACGTTTTGTTAAATTTTATTTTGTGCACGTACACGGTAATGTTCGTCTCTAAGCAGCTGTACGCATCACAGTAGGAAAGAGATAGCGATTTGAAACATTTGAAAGGAATAGGATATTCTAATAAAAATGTCAGGAAAGGAAACATCTTCTGAAATGAAAGATTGATGCTTAGATGTGCCATAAAATTTGATTGAATTGACTTATTGTTGTACTTAGTACCTGTATCTACTCTCTCAAGCCACTATAAGTTTCTACATTTCTTTACAATCTTTTGTGATTTTTTTTGCTAATAATCAATAAATTTAAGCCAGACGTTGAAGGCGTAACAATTAACAATTAAGCAGGTGGGAAAATACGTATTCGTATTTTTTACCATTTACTAAAATATAACTACTAACTAACTAACTAACATTACTAATATGCACATTGCATAAATAAAATAGGCAGCACTAAAATAATTAGACTTAGTGTCTATACCTACTACCTACAACATTAAAGAATACTTTTGCCTGCGTGTGAAAAAAAACTTGTATTCAAGCGTACAGAAAAATCTTACTGATACATGAATGTAGATCTAGAACTCGTATTCGACTCTTGAATATGATAATAAAAATGTTTTGTATAATACGAACGAACGTTTAAGATCAAATACCTTTTTGCACGATCGGTAATTTTTTTTAGCGTTTACTGGCACTGTTCCCATGCCAGTAGGTTTTGTTTACAAATTAAAAGGTGGTAAGTAATTTAGAAGGCGGCAAGGAAGGCGGTAAAAACTAAACAACAACGGAGACCAAGGCAACAGCAACAAAACCAAGCAAAACCAAAATTTAACATTATTTTTCAATTTGTTTTTATGTATCGATCCTGAAACAAATATTATAAGTATCACGAGCCTTTGGTGCATTTATGTACCTGGACTGCATCTCGGTTTCCATTCATTATCCATAACCGGTAAACTGCACTTACCGCTCTTGATTCTATGATACACTATAAAATTGTATTTTTGAAAAATAAATCCCTTTGCTGAGATGCCACAGGACGAAAGTACCTAAAACCAATTTTAAAATTAAAATTGCAAATCCATATTATCATACTCCTACCTATGCTTTAATCCCCAACCCACGATTCTAATTTTCAAATCTCTGGGTATCAACCCATTTACACAGCGAATCTCCGCAGGAATTTGAATCAATCTTAGTTTAAAACTTGTAACGTGGGTATTGGGTAATCCCCAATGAGATTAGCGTCCATTCTGGGGATTTTACGTTGCGTGTAGTGGCACTTCTGAGCAGGGTGTGATGCTGGAAACGATGTTGTCTTTGCATGATCAAAATTAAAATATCCCAGCACAGGATGCCGGATGCGTAGGACGCGTGAGAAAGTTGTCGCAACTATGGTTTTAGTATCTTGTAATAAATGTTCCCGAATTTTTATTTTTGAATTTATGAAAATGGAATGAAACTGTTTATTTTATAATTGTTTAACTATGGTAAACACCGTAATACAAATCTTATGCTAATGAAATCTATAAAAAGAAAATTATTGAACATTTTATAATATTGCTTTAAACATGATGTGAAAATGGACACGTATTAATGTTTTGTCTATGTAAAATTATGACTTTTCATACCTGTTGTCAGTTGTTGGAACGTCATATTTTAGCCCCAGGGATAGAAGTAGTTCTATAATAATAATAATTTACAGCTATTGTTTTGTTTCTATAATAATAATAATAATTTACAGCTATTGTTTTGTCACCTACCTACCCAATACAGAAAAAAAATTAAATTCTTTTGAATGTTGCGTAATTTTTTTAAACAAATTATCATAAGTTATACTTTATTCCACAAGTTATTTGAAAAATCTTTACTGCTAAAATTTGGAAATAAAATGCAACACTTGGGGTGACTATGCAACTCTAGAAAATATAAACACATCCCTTCCTTTACACTGCCTCTCAGATGCACAGCCTTGTATGTGCACAGCCACCCAAGTTACTATAACATTCAAATCTATAATATTCAGTCGCATATCCATGTCTCACAAAATGCAGAACCATAACATTCAAATCTAGAAAATTCAAAACTATAAACTTCAGAAACAATAAAATTCAAAATCATAAAATGCAAAACTATAAAATTCAAATCTATAATATTTAGTTTCATACCCGGGTCACACAAAATGCAGAACCTATCATTCAAATCTGGAAAATTCAAAACTATAATTATACTGTATACTATATTAGATTTGAATTTTATAGTTTTGCATTTTATGATTTTGAATTTTATTGTTTCTGAAGTTTATAGTTTTGAATTTTCTAGATTTGAATGTTATGGTACTGCATTTTGTGAGACATGGGTATGCGACTGAATATTATAGATTTGAATGTTATAATATTTTGGGTGGCTGTGCAAGTACAAGCCTGTGCATTTGAAAGGCAGAGTAAAGGAAGGGATGTGTTTATATTTTCTAGAGTTGCATGCATTCCCAACACATGCACGCATATTACGCACGTTTGCAGAACATGACTTCTTTTAAGCTACACAGCGTGAACGTTGCGTGAACGTAATGTGAACGCAATAAACACCGGCAAAGCACATGTTTGGAGATGGGGTTCTTTATTTTGTTCAGTTTTTCCCAAAACTGGTTCTTTATTTAGATCAGTTTAATCAGAGTTTGTACCAAAACCGAGTATGTGAGATTCAAGAGGGTTATAAGGTTCTTTAATTTATTTAGTTCAATCAGATTTTGTACCAAAACCGAGTATCTGAGATTTGAGATTCAAGAAGGGTAAGAGGTTCTTTATTTAGTTCAGTTCAATTAGAGTTTGTAGCAAAACCAAGTATGTGAGACCCAAGAAGGGTATTAGGTTCTTTATTTAGTACAGTTCAATCAGAGATTCTATACCAAAACCGAATTTGTGGGACTCAGGTAGGGTATGAGCTTCTTTATTTAGTTCAGTTCAATTCGAGTTTTGCCGGTGTTTCTTACGTTCACGCTAGACAATTTGGTTTTGTTCGATTTTTTAAAGAAAAAATTATTTTTGTGATATATTTCATAGAAATTCCAATTAATAAATATGGGTAGGGGAGGAGACAAAATTATTCTTGCACATGGGTGGCATAAATCTTAGAAACGGCCCTGATCGCCCTAACAATTGTTATATCAGAATAATGAATAATCATTTCTTATTTTTTGAAAGCATGTGAATAATGCAGCATTAACCTTTAGAATCTAATTTGTTATGTATTCTTTTGTGAATTGAAATCGAGATCGAAATAGAACTGTCACAAACAGAATAATTTTATTTCTCGGTGCAGTCATAAATTGTTCACAAGGTTATACTACGATGAATGAAATAAAATACATCCCACTCCATACAGAATTTGTTCCATCCGAAGTTTACGACAATAGTAATGTTACGGTCAGTTGTTGTTTACGATAACGTAATACAAAAGTAAAATTTGATGTTCAATTTATCTTGCGGGTAAAGCGTGAAATATATGCTTAAATTTCTCTGGTAACTTGCCTAACTATTTATTTGGCAAATGACTTTCTCTTTATGCGTACATAGAGATCATCAAATTTTATTTCCACAGAATAATTAATCAGTAAATTTGTAAGAGTATAAAAAAGCGAATTATTCAAATTTAATGTTTTCATATTGCAAGAAACAAGCGTAGTCTATAAATTACTTATTGCTTCCTAGATTCCCAAAAATTTGTATTTACTGCAAGCATTACACTAAAAAATCTGATGTGGCCAGCACAAGACCTCCCGCCATATTTACTTTATTCTTTTTACTTATTATACAAATATATTAAAATACTACTACTAATGCTAAAATTTCTCAATTTTCTCACTGAGACAATCCAAAAATTTTGGCTTTACTTATGTCCTCAAAAATAATTTAAAATAATAAACCTAATATAAAAATGTAGAGAGAATGCAATGCAAGAAACCGAGAGTTGATATTTTTATCCGTTTATAAATGACAACCGTTTTCGTGGACAGAGACAATATTTCGACTTGTTAAATGATTAAAATGTTCGAAATATATTTTCACGATTTTCTCAAAAACTGTGCCACTTACATGAAAATCGTTAAGGACCTTTTCTGTATAGAATTTCATGCCCTATAATTTTGGAAGTGCTTTTGCTAGAACTCATCGTTTTTGAGATATTTAGGGAAAACTGATACAACCTACATTTAAACGCTCATTTTTCCAGATAACCGCAGTGTGGGTGGTGGGGGAAAGTAGCTCCTACCCATAATTAAAAGCTTTGGGTATGAGAACTTTTTAAAAGAGTCCACATATTTTCATTAAGCTGCATAACGCCTGTTTTACACGATCCAATTTATTCACCAATAAATTGATCAAGTTGACCTTCAATTTCTTTACCAATAAATTGCCAAGTAGAAAAATAATTTTGTTCGTTTTACATACGTCAATATATTCTGAAAATTTTCATAGTACCAACTTACCGATATGAGCTGACACTTTATGTTACTGTCAACAGTGCCAACAACGTTTTTGTTACATTACCTATTAACTAAACGCTATCTAAACAAAATGAAACTGGATAATACGTGAGAAACGTCATTGGATACGTAACCTATAATAAAATGAAAATGGTATACACAAAGGTTGGCAACGACAATACTAAGAAAAAAATCCCTAGAATTCCCTAAAATATTGTAGAAAAATACAAAACGTCCTATTCCGTCAATAAATTCATCAATTTATTGGTGAAGAAAAAATTGAAGAAATTTTTATATTACACTATTACACACAACAATAAATTGAAAACAAAACTTGGTCAATTTATTAATGAATAAATTGGATCGTGTAAAACAGGCATAAGTTTCCTACTATGGGTCAATAAACTTCTTATTGCCGCTCGCTGTAATTTCTTGGATCAATATATCGGTCATTTCAAATTACTGATTTACCTTGCATTTCTCACTCTGTATGGGTATAATAAAAATGTAAAATCAATATGATAACCAATGTCAAAGGCAAACGACAAACAAATGCAGAATACAGCTCTTCATTTAATTAAACTTAAATTTACTTCTGAAATGCAGGAAAAATTAAAATTTACTGTTGATGTTGAAACTATCAATGGATAAGGAATTTTTATTTTCCAAGACACACAGAAGATTCAATTTAGCGGCGTCGTTATTTGAAAGGCAATTTTCACTATGATTAAATTTTCGCAGGATTCTGAAGCATGAGAGAATCCTCAAAGAATCCATATGTGAACAAAGCCTATGATGGAGTAAAAGAACAAAACAAACAACGGGTGTGACAGCCTCACATAATAGTGATTAATATAGATATAAATGTACCGTACATGCGGTTACCAGTCGTCATCGTCAATTTAGGGTAGGTACCTACTGATGTTTTTTTTTTTTTTTTGGTAGAGAGTAGGTACATTAACAGGAAAGAGTTTTGCAGATACCCACTTTACATGAATCGTCCATGGGATGTTTAAAAATAACTTATTCTTGTACTGTAAGTAATATTACGTAAATCTGTCCTTTCCAGATCCTGAGTACGATCATCATCAACAATGTTTCTATTTTATTACACCTAAAGGCAAGGAGTATTTTTACTTCATTTTCCCAATTTCAATTTTCTAACTTTTAATTGTTCATTACTCGAAACAATCAAAAATGTTTTTATTACACCTAAAGGCATTTTTGTATGTAAACCTGTTTCCTGGTTTGAACAATTTGCATTGCTATATCTGTTCGCAATTATGCTTCGCGAAATTTTAATTGTTGAAATTTAACTAATTAAACGCTTCAAAAAGCATAACATCGTCATAACAGCTTCAAATGTGACATAACAAATACTTGTCGTTTGTCCACAACAAAAGAAATGTAGAAACGCTTCCTGACAGAACAATTACAAACACCACATGTGAAAGGACAAAATTAAAACAATCCTTCGGAGACGGTAGCTCAAATAATTTGTGCGCAGAATAAACAAGATTCTTGAAGTTCAAACAAAATCGCCCAGAAGATAAACATCACACATCACTTTCCATAAACGCCGCAACGGGATTTCTTCCTTCCGGTGTGCCGTATCTTCGTCTAGTCTTAGTTTATAACAACAGTTAGTTGTACTTTCACTGGCTTTGTATCGCCGTTACGTTTCAAGGTCACGATCTGAAGTTTGTGATGTACTGAAGTTGTGGTTACTCCACAGAGATGCCAACTGCAAGCAGTGAAAGTTCCTGCTGATGACAATTATCGTATTTTGTGTGTAGCAGCAAGTAACAACGAACGGTGTGTTTTGAGACTGTTTCATGGGTCGTTTGATTCGGAATTTGATTTTGAATTTTAATGAATTGGATGGAATGTTTTGTCTGTTATTGCTTGAACTTAATTCGTGTTTATGTGCTTTTGACTAGAACGAATTGCGAGTTATTTTACTTTTATGACTTGTTTTGTATGCAACTGAAAATTTCGTTGCTCTTCTACTGCAAAATTAAAACTAACATTGTTGTGCAATTTAGTATAGCTCCTCGTTTACAGAAATTAAATTTTTGTATTTAATTTTAAATGGCGCACTATTCCCAACGTAGTAATGTTACTGACTGCCTGTGTAATAAATAAGATATATTTTATATTTATTTATTTAAACTCTGTGCACTCTTATTTTAATTTAAATAATGTTTCACGTTTCTACAGCGAGTGAATTTAATATACCTAACCAATTAGTATATAGATCATTATATTACACAATTTATTATTAGTATGACTATAATAACATCTGATGAGATACTAGCAATAATAAATCATTTAATAATTTCGAAATTATTTAATAATTCTAATTAATAATAAATATACACTATAGACTAATAAACTATAGGTACTATTTTAGAATTAAAAGTAAACTAAGTATATAGATGTTATCAATTTATTATGAATTTGTAAAATTAAGCAGTATTTTGTAAATAGTGTGTTTTTATTAAAAAATAATTTTTTACACTTCCGGGAGTAAAACTCTTCTTTAATCTTTATTTTCTGGAACTAAGGTTCTTAATTTGATCCCAAGGAATCAATTTTTAAATCCTTTATATTAACTTCACCGTCATGCGTACGTACGGCAAAAAAACAAAAGTCAAAAATGACCCACTTCCCGGGATCCTATCGAGCTGAAATTTTGGAAATAGACTTTTGTCACCTAACAATGCGGCTTAGCTATCTCAAAATGTACTGCACCGATTGCGGTCAAATTTGGTACAGTAATATTCAAGGATCTAACTTATAATATAGATATATTAAAATGTCAGTCCGCCATCTTAAAATAAAATGGCGGACAGATATCTCAAAATGTACTGTAACTATTATTGCGTTCAAATTTGGTACAGTAATAGCTAAGAATCTGTCTGGAAACATAGGTATATTAAAATGTTAGTCCGCCATCTTAAAACAAAATGGCAGCTAGCTATCTCAAAATGTACTGCACCGATCTGGTTCAAAAACAAAAATTTAAGTAAATATCGATCGAGTCTCATATAATAAAGGATTTATAGTGAAAAACTTTGTTTTTACGGGTTCATTTTTAAATTTTTAATCCCGTTGTCAAGGAATTGAATTAATTATTCCCGTTGTCAAGTAAATACGTGTTATTTGTTACACAGTAACTATGGTAAAAATACATAATTGTCATAAATTTGGTATTGATAAAAGTACCTAGCTATAATCCATCAGCTGATAATTTCTTTTATCTTTGGCCAAAAAGTAACTTATGATATTGTTAGGTATGAATCGATACATTTCATAACCCTCTAAGAATAGGAAATACTAGAATTATGCTATAAGTGAATTGGAAAGAAGTAGGTATATAAACAAAAATGTTTTAGAATATAAACTATCCACTTACCTTTAACCACAGTTTATTTATTTGTATTTTAAATTAACTATAAGTTAAGAACATCTTTTTATGAAATCTTACAATAATGACTTACTTTAGTTCCACTAAACCTTAGTGAAAAGTACAACTTTTGCTCCGCATTTTTAGACCAATCAGAGCGCTGCCAGTGCATTCAATCGCTGACGAGGATTGGCCAGAACGTCGAATATTGTTGTTGCAACTCGTGATCACCATTTGTTTTGTGTTCACATTATGCTTTTATTTTACAATTTAATATAATTTTGCGATTTCATAAAAAATACCCCAGATGTAAAGATATTTTTAAATCCTTTATATTAACTTCACCGTCATGCGTACCTACGTAGGGCAAAAAAACAAAAGTCAAAAATGACCCACTTCCCGAGATCCTATCGAGCTGAAATTTTGGAAATAGACTTTTGTCACCTAACAATGCACTTTGGCACAAGAAAAAATCTGATGGGGCCAGCACAAGACCTCCCGCCATCTGAAATTAGGTACATAGATTATTTGGGACCAAACATTTACTTTGGCACAAGAAAAATCTGATATGGTCAGCACAAGACTTCCCGCCATACTCATTTCCCCATATCCAATCAATCTGAAATTTGATACATAGATTCGTTATGACCAAACATTTGCTTTGGCACAAGAAAAAATCTGATGTGGCCACCACAAAACCTTCCGCCATACCCTACGCTTTTTAACTCTTTCTTGATCTTGAAACACACTATCTAAGAAAGAGTTACAATGAAAAAAAAATATAAATAAATATCGATCGAGTCTCATAATAAAGGATTTATAGTCAAAAACTTTGTTTTTACGGGTTCATGTTTTTTTATTACTCACGTGGTTATTTTTCTCGTTTAGCGACTCGAAAAGTAATATTCCACATTTAAAAAAAAAATCCTTTTTTACAGTCTAGATATAATACAAATAACTATTTTTACATGATAAAATTGGTTAAAGGATTAGGCGGCAAGATGAAAGGGCATGAGATAATTAGGAAATACTCATAAAGTAGTTGTTATTTGTATTTAATTCCAATATTTCGCTACCAATTTTGGTGCTTCATCAGGGAAACTAAAACGGTGCCACAGTTAAATTTTGTAAAGTTAACAATATTAAGTTGATACTTACAATAATTATAACAATTTAACACTATTTTTACAGTTGTTTTGCTCCATGAAGGCAAGAACAGAAGAGCACTTCATATACGACGTAGGTACCTCGTACGTCCGGCAACGGTCTGACATTTTACAAGAATCAATATCCTATTTAGCAACGGTAATTTGGATACGTGTATGATGCATTAACTCATCTATGGAGTTATGATGAAATCAATTAGTTGTAATTTTTATAATTAAAATTTAAGAACAAGGCTGTGCAATTATACTACTTATAGTTTACTATATTTACTGGAGAAAATCAATAATTATTAAAACTCGTATTGCACACAGTAATTTTTGCAATGGTTTTCTGCAAGATTGTAAAAAGTTACTTAAAAATATGGACACACTTATGTAAACATTATTAATAGAGTTTTTAAAAGTTCGTGATTGTAAACTTTTTAAATTTTTAACACTGACAAGTCTGACAGACCAACTTAAAATTTTCGCCGTAAGCAAATGAGAAAAGTTACTAATTCCTTTTATACTCTTCAAATTATTCACCAAAACAGAAGACAAACTTTCAACAAAATTTGAAGCAATCAATAACAAAAACTTATTAAAACAATAGCCAAATCTTAATTAGAAAACACCTTGTTAAGTTTTTTGCACTTTTTAAAGATGTATTAACTAGCAGTAAATGTGTATGCGATTAAAACGTCAGTTACATGTGTATTTCAAACCACTTAAATTTAACATTAAATCTGATAAATTAATTTGTAATTTTCAAGCGTAAATATTTACAATTTCACGGTTCGTAAATTAACGAAAATTATATAGTTTTCAAATCACTGATCAATCGAAGTGCATGTCTGAAACAGATTTTTTTACCAGATTTCAGCATGTACACACTTATTTTTAATTATTTCATGCTGATTAAGGCCATACGAGTTTACTTATTCCGCACATCTAGATATCTATGACCTTTCATATTTTTAAGCGATAAAAAACAGGATCTCGGATCCTAAAATGGATCACCATCAAGGACTGCTATGTTTACTCAGTAAAACTGCACTTAATTGTCTTATTCTTGTCACTGATTTAGAAATATAGTTCGGAAGGTCATGATATACTTCAATTCATCATTATAAGTTAAGTATTTTGAAAGCTATAGCCATGCCATTCCTAAATCATTCATAGTTTGACAATAATTAGTTAGCGTTTTAGAAGTAGGACACGGGATTCGTAAAATTAATTATACGGATTTTACTTCACGACCTACGAGCGTAATTTGTGAATTGTGACCATGGACGACAAATGATTCAAACATTTGTCTGGAATTATTGACACGTAAATGATTCGATGTGGACCTGAGCACGACGTTTTTATCTGCTTTGTTAATGTAAAAAATAGCAAATTAACGGAAATTTGGACAATAAAGGCTGGTTTATAATGGGTGTAACTGGTGACTTCTTCTGTATTCTGTTAACATGAGCTATAGGAATTTCTATGTTACGGTTCATAATGACACTGGATTTGACGTATACCTATATTTCAAACAAGTAGCCATGGTTTAATTCTCTAAAAAAATGTGGAATTAATTATTGTTTAACTGTAAGAATATGATATCCAAAAATTAGTTCAGTATCAAACTTTTAAACTCTGCATGTATTACCAAACATATTATTTTATACAAATACAATTTTACTGAAGTCGGCTATACTCAGTATAAAGCCACTCTGTTACATACTTCACTCTTCACTCTTTCCCAAAAAATAGCAAGCAAGTCCTATTTTGGTCTTTGTTAATCTTTAAATCTTTGTTTACATTATGATGTGTATTTTATACTTCGCTACAATATTTATTGTTATAAACATTGCAGAGTCAACTTATGTAACTTTCAACAAACGGATCATTTTCTGAAAAAGGCGCTTTTTTTCAAAAATTCATAACTTCGCGCCAAATCGTCGTAATTACTTGAAATTTTGCGGACCTTGCAGGAAAAGTCTGATCTTTATTACCCTGTTGGCCAATAAGGTCCGCGATTTTTTTGTCAGTCCGTATGAGTTGCCAAAGTTGGACTTTTTTGGACATCAGATACATTCGTTTTTCTTAGAGGGATGGGAGAGGGTGGAGTGGATTTTTTTAACATTAATCACAGTAAAGATAAGACTTCAACGATTTCAGAACTGAAAGATTCATTTAATTTCGTCGAAATGCAGCCGAGATATCGCACTTTGAAATTTTGTCATTTTTGGTGCATTTTCAAGTGGTGCGTTTTTATTTTCCTCGAGTGTAGATATAGTTTTTTTTCTCTATGCTGTCTGCTGTCCGGTGTAAAAAAATATAGGAAATTTTCAACTACACTTTATTAAATATGATCTCGAAATTTAAGACGTATCTATACAACACAGTATTATTTGTTTGTTATTTGTTTCGTAGTGACTTCATATCAAAATATCTAGTCGTGGACAGATATTGCTACTATGAATATTTTATAAAATCGTTAGCTACTTCAAAGATACATCTAAATGTTAGTTATGTGTACATTTATCGAAAGTGGAACAATACTACACTAACAAAGAATATTTTTCAAGTAGGTATGTACACAGTAAACAGTACAGTTTCGTTTGACTTTGAAAATGTTACATTATGAAAGCAAAGTACCTGTACATATTATCTACAAACGTCTATAAATATGAATCTATGTACACTTAGTACCTACAGTAAAATCTAACATAATTCAGAATCAATTTAAAATGAAAACTGCTTATCAGATATTAGAAATTCTTTACCTACAGCACTCACACGCACATCAGTGATTAGGTATACAGATTTGAAGAAATTTATTCATAAAATTATTAAATTGATTTTACTTAAAATAAGTGGATAAGCATAGGTACGTCAGCGAAGCACATTTATGTTTTTCATTTTCTCTAATTTATTATGATTTGAAAATCAAATTGTCCACTATGTATATAAGGATACATACTCGTACAGTAGCGTGTAGCGGACTGAATGTTAAGGGGCCTCGGACATTAAAACAAGCTTAAAGGCCTAAAATTGATATAAATGAAATGTTAAATTAATAATAATAATAATATTTTATTTAACCACTTTACATTTTGTTAAAAAAAGTTTGTAGCAAGTTATACAAAGAAAATAAAATTTGACGAGTTTCTTGAGCAAAGAACAAAAAGTCAGATTAAAAAAATCCGTGTAAGACTGGCTCAATCACGTTCAATCCTAAGCAAATTTAAATAAATCTACACAGTTCAAATAATTATTAATAGCAGTCATTTTATGCGATAGGAAGTGACATAATGACAAATTTGCTTATTCAAACAAATATGACAATGTGAGACTACGACAATTTTACTTCCTAAAGATTTATACCTATAAGGAGTGTCAATAATTTTAACTTATTGTCTCTTACGATGAAAGGTAATAAAAATATGCATTCGATTTCTAGCAAGAATTATTTACCATCAAATTTCTCGCAGAGTAAAAACTGCTAGAAGCTTAGTTTCAACAAATACGCACGTACCACATGGAGAAATTAAATAATTAAAAATAGTATTGTACCTAGGTTAAGAATATTGCAGGTAATTTCTGTTTGACAAGAAGAAAGTTATAGTGGTCTGAAGGTAGGTACGAATCGGTCGCACGAAGTGAATTTTAAACGTGACCCCAAGGTAAATATTGGGAAATAAAATTTACAATTGTAATGGGATCTTGTTAATGATCCGAAGAATTATAAAATGCATGAAATGACGAAGACAATCAGGTACTAGACAAGGTACCTACTCTACTCCACGAGATCGTAATTGGATGTATTAATCATGGCTATTACTTAAATTGTATGTCAAAGTTTATATTTAAATACTATACATCATTTGCTAATTAGAATTATCATGCGTTTTTGCGACCTTTCTAAAAACTTTCTTTTTCTTCTGTACCTTCGTGCTTTATTCGTGATATTCCTAACTTAATAAGTAAATTAGTTTTCTTTAATCACTTACTATTATTTAATATTATTATCTGTAGACAGCAGACAGCATACTGCAGGAAAGAATAATTTCACAATTTTAAAACTTTCTGCCATGTAGATGATGATGAAGATGTTTCTTACTTCTCTCTAGTTTTAATTACAACTTTTTGTACTAGAGAAGCTAGATGCATAATAGTTAAACACAATTATGTTATCTATAAAAAGAAAACTATTCATTAAGTTTTTATGCTGTTTTTGCTTCAACAATTCTCTTCCGTCCATAAAACTGTTAGAGCTAGAAATATAAATATAATTCAGATATTCAGAATAAAATATTAGTTATAAATTAAAATAGATAACTGGTAGCACTGATTCAAACTAGATCATATAACCAATATTATGAAGTAGATACCTAATTGAAATAAATCTATAATAATAATATTTATTTATTTTTGTAATAGTGTCTCCTCAGAATTCTACTTCTACAACAAATTCAGTTAAAATTTTCAATAGTTCAACTTATTGATTCACCATTTGATGAAATATAATGGTATGAGAATTTAGCAAGAATAATAAAATGTTTGGTTGCATTAATTGAACATATAAATTTATTCTCGCAATTTAACCTCTATTCTAACATTTTGGTCTCTGCATAATTTATTATCTAGTTAAACACATTTTATAGCAAAATATAAAATTTAACAATGTTGTGTGGGCAAATGAATTTGAGTGGGATATAAAACGAACATAAATATAGGAAAAAAATCTGCCCCGATTTGGGATCTTCACATGTTTGCAACAGGACTCACAGCGTATCTGTTTGGGTGTTGGTTACACGTAATTAAAGTTATATTAACACTAATACTGTTTATTTTTAACCGATGATTCCAATAATCTTGACAAACCAAAATTCCTATTAATCAGAATCCCGAATTAATAGTTAAATGTATCCAGCACGAAACCGATGGTGGGATTCTGTGCAAATCTAAGTTTTACAAATTTGTAAATTTCTAAATATTGAACAAAATCACATCACTGTTTGTTGATAAATATAAAAATGTTCATATGATTATAAATTTCATTGCGATTTTGTTTGATATTTACAATTTTATATAGATCTGTAGCAACTACAGATTTTCACAGAATCCTACTATAAGTTTGGGGCTTATTTTGAAGGAGTTTTAGAGTTCTATGAGCTTAGTAGGTGTTTTTAATAGGAATTATTCTAGAGATGAGCACAAGAATGCGTTAAAAATTTACTTTGAGAATAGGGTTTTCTGTGAGCAAAGATTAATGATCGTTTTGAAATGTTACAAAAAATAAATATTGCAGGGATTTGAAAATATCCGATTTCTGAGCCGTTGGGATTTTAATTTTTAGTGGTGTTTCTTTGTAGAAATGAACTACCTAACTATTTTATGACAATTTGATTATTAATTTTAGTTTGAAATTTAAGGTTGACCTTAAAAAAGCTCAATATTTAATAAACTAAATTATTCCTTCTGAAAAATGTCCTAACTACACTCAGGAACTGGACTGACACTGACCTGTTTATACTTTGCTAGTTTGCTACAAGATAACATTCCAAATTTAACGCGGAGGGTACCTACATCCTCCTTACCTCAAGTAAAAAAACAAACTACAAGGTGGCTCAAAAATAATCACTCGATTTCCGAAGGCTGTATAGCTTTGTTTGTAAACTTAAAAAAAATTGGTTCTGTTTGCTGATGTTTACTTTAAACGTGTGATTTTTTCCCATTAAGTCGCGAAGATCATATCGGTCAAACGTCCGCCGCCACAGTTGATGCACATTCGGGCTTGTTTCTTAGCATTTGCCATGACTTGTGCCAAAACTTCTTGCCTTATTATCGGATGGTCTCCTTTAGGGACGCCAAGGTCTGTGGATAGATTGTGACACGTGACTTAAAAAAATCCAAAGAACGGTCAAATTGGACGATCTCGCCAAAACGAGAAATCAAGCGGCCGGGAAACGCTTGCTTTAGAATGTCCACTGTCGCTCTGCTGTGTGTGCGGTTGCACCATCCTGCTGGTATCACATGTTTTCCAATCCCAATTCGTCAATAAGTCGTTGATCATGGTTCTATAGTGCTCACCAGTCCTATATTTTATCTATGCACTAGTCACAGTAACAGTGCTGTCATAGCAGCGAAATTCTTTACAAAACGGCTGTTCGGAGACCGGTCACGTCTGCTACTGTCCCATGTTGAGCTACTCCCTTCGGGGCGAGCATCTAAATGCCGCAGTGTTTGTTCAGTTAATGCCACACGGCCAGGGAATCGACGACAAAATTTACGTTCAGCCAAAACCACTAACCCATATTTTTGTCAAAAATATATTGATACAATAATTTCGCGTTCTTAAGGAGTATGTCGATTCATGGCTTGTCAACGTGTATTTTGCATATGTTTACTTTACTAATGTCAAAGTCGCGATGAAATAGGACGCCAGGTGCAAAAATGAAAGCATCTTCCTATAGAGTGATTAGTGATTACCTTTTTGGCCTCCAGAACTGTAAACATAACAATCACACATCGTTGACGTCTATGGTAGTTACGATTTTACACATGTAATAACTTTTTCCGCATATGGTTTGTTAATACGAACATAATTTTATTTCTTTAATATGCCATTAAATAAAAAGATAACTTTAAAATAAAAAGGGAGCCTACGAAAACGCTACTTTACACAATATATTGTACAATAGAGTCTGAAATAAATAAAACAGATTAATTTTAGATGTGACATTTACTGGCGACATCTCTGAGCAGTTGTTTCAAGGCTTCTTGACAAAGGGAAATTTCAGTGCAAATGGCAAATGCATCTCACTTAACGTCATAGAAAATACGAATAAAAAAAATATAATACCATAATGTGTGCGTTAGATATTTGTACAACGCTCGGTTTTATTAAAGCACTCCGCTTCGCGTCGTATTTTAATATAGTACCTCGCGTTGTAAAATGAACCCTACCGCACTTATAATGTAACTATTGCGCCATCTAGTATGTGGATTAACTTTATAACATGGGAATTGTATACACCTTGTGCAAGTATGAAATAATTAACACTGATAACACCATCAACATAATAAAACATAATCTTCACAATCTCCTGCATCGCTTGTGGCAATCACCTCAGCTGTCAATGCAACTCTTCAACGGACCGGAGATGATATATTTACATCTACGTTGTTGTATCGATGCATGATGGACAGATCATGCACTGCTCTGCAGAGAGTCGACAGCGGACAGAGCCAGAGCTGATCAGCTGAGCGGCTGAGCCATGTCTAATGATAGCACGACAATATTTGGGTTGTTCGTGAGAGGTCAGCGGCTGTTGCAGCAACAACTGCAGTGTGAGGGAGGGGAGATGCTAATTAGATTTGATAACACCCTCGTGAGGTAGTGTGATTGCCCGATTGGGGGGATTAGGAGATTTGAAGCGGTGCAGTGTTATTTGATAGTGCTCGTGCTCGTTTATCTTATTTGACCTGCTTCTGTTACTTCAGGAATTATTTGCGTCTTCTACTCAGCAGAAAGACAAGGGAGTATTTTTCTTTCATGTTTGTTTAGAGTTCAAAACTATTTGTTAAAATAATAAACTTTAACTAAACAAAATAATATTTTAGCATTTAATGTTTAAGTTTTCGTAGGAATTTTTCAGTAGGTATATTATAGGTATTTCATGGGTACTTATTACTACTAAAAATTCTACTAAGCACTCATCATACGCAGATACAGCATAAAATGTACTAACGTAGCGAATGTTTTGTGGCCAGAACAAGAATGGTAAAATTTCATTCCAACAAGGATTAAATACTTAAAAGAAAGATTAACAGTTGTACCTTTTTAAAATTTTAATGAGAAAATTGTACATGATTACAAAAATTTCAAATTTATGAAAACTTTACACGGGTAAATCTCATAATAGGAATTTATTTTTAAAATTTTTAGAGGCACATCTGTATATCCATTCTTTCTCTATTAAATGTTAAACAGCATTATCTGAAGTCAATAATAGAATTCCAAAAATAAATTTCAATGTAGGTGTTATAATTATAAGAAAATACTTTGAATGTCACTGAATTGCTCATTATTTTAACGTAACTGCTAATAATTCTAATTCTAAATAAATGTTGTCATTCTATTTAAGTGTTTATTTTCTTAAAGTTTACGAAAACGCAATACTTTATTTATTTTATTGATATGTGACACGCTTTTTGCAGAAAATTATTTTATAAATATTACAAGGATTTGAAAACAACAATGTAGAACTAAAATAGGTATATAATTATAATAATACACTGACGAATACAGTTTATCATGAAGGATAAAATAATAACAAATTTCCTATAATTTTATAATTTTAATTCTACCATAAGGATGAAAGGAACTCAACCTTCGATTTATTATCTTAAATAAATGATTTGTTAGTTTAACTAAAAAATATATGATAATTGTGAAAATTACAATCTTTGGTCATCATTATTATCGGAGACGTCAAGAAGACATCATGTAAACAACTTTAACATTATTAAAGCTTTACCAATAAAAATTACACGTTTATCTATGTTTAAAATATAGTCCAAGCAAAGCGTGATTTAACCGTGCATTTTGGGTAGGCAGCGATTTTATTTTTTTATATCGTAGGGGGGTCAGCCGTGATTGTAAAACCGAGTTTTCGGGACGGGAGGTGTTGTCATTCGGCCGCCATCTTGAAATTAAGGGTGTAATTTATTTTTTAATTTATCTCCGTAACCGTGAGGCTGACAAAAATTTTGTACAGAGCATTTTTGTAGCTTATACAATTATCTATAACTTTTGTTATTAACTTTTTCGCATAAGATCAATAATGAAAAAATTATAAGCAAAAAAAGACGAAAAATAGAAAAATACCGTCGAGGTAGAGTTTGGTGTCTATTGAAAGCGCTCGGGGAGACAAGTTTAGTAAAAATGTAAACAATGACATTTTTATGCGATTTTCAATTGTTTCCCAAAAAATTATTAAATTTTTTTCTTATTCAACCAGTGGTACCAACTTTATAAACACAACTTAGGTATTTATTTTTATTAAAATACTATCGTGTGTGGTATCAAATTAAAGCTCTCGGAAAAATAATTCTAGTAGAAAAATAAAATTTCATTTAACCGATCATCAATTTTTTTATTATACATTATTCAAATTATACCTAGTTTGATATCAATTTAAAGCTCTCGGGGAGATAAGTTTAGTAAAAATTGTAAAAAATTACATTTATGCGATATTCGATCGTTTCTCAAAAAATTATTCAAATTTTTTCAAGTGTATTTTTTTGTTTCTACGTAAATTTAAATTGATTATGATAGTGACAGTCGTTTATATCACACATCGTTTATATCTTCTTCTACAGTTTACATAAAATTAAAAATATATATTTGTTAGTACCTACTCATAGTATATTAAAAAGTAAAAAGAGTGGGCATAGTATGGCGGGAGGTCTTGTGCTGGCCACATCAGATTATTTCACATGTTATTTAAATTTTGTCGAAGTTTATATCAACTTAAATAGTTTGGGAAAAAATATAAATTTATTTAAATTTTGCTGAATAAAAAATAAAATTAAACTGTGGTGGACACAGCAGATTTTTTTATTATTGATCTTATGCGAAAAAGTTATTAACAAAAGTTATAGATAATTGTATAAGCTATAAAAATGCTATCTACAAATTTTTTGTCAGCCTCACGGTTACGGAGATAAATTAAAAAATAAATTACACCCTTAATTTCGAGATGGCGGCCGAATGACAACACCCCCCGTCCCGAAAACTCGGTTTTACAATGACAGCAGACCCCCCTATGATACAAAAAAATAAAATCGCTGCCTACCCAAAATGCACGGTTACCCCCTTTTTTTAGCACGCTTTGCTTGGACTAATATTGATTTTAAAGTTTAAACCAAAGTTGATTATACAATATTTGTTTTAAAATATCGCAAGGGAATATCACTGATACTAGAGCGGATACAGACATAGCTATTTTTACGGATTGTGAAAACGATATTTTCGGTATGTACCTACCTACTCACTTATTCGTATTTAATTATAGTAAGTGTTTTAATATAAATGTTGCAACCAGAAAGGCGGATTGGATTTCAAAAATACAGGTTAACTTTTGGAAATGGAAATTTGAAATAATTCCTTGCTTTTTGGATTAGAATGGCTTTATTGTAAATCGATGTTTCGACCAATATCCTGGCCAAGCAGATGTAGTTACATTGAATTAAAAGTTAAGTTGAAGATTAAAATATTTACATAGTCAATTTAATTACATAAACTAAGTTTTTTGAAGTGTGTACTCACTCGCAATAAAATATACAAGGAATTAATCAAATTTCCATTTCCAAAATTCCAATCTCGGCTTATTTAACACCTTGAATATACAGGATAATCTTAAGGCTGCATCCTCATGAATCTGTATTCACGTCTGCGTGACACGTGATAACCAATCAAAACAGCGAATTGGTACAACGGTCCGTTTCAAGAACGCAACGTACGAAAGTTGTTTAATTTTCACTGATACCGACGACTTAACGCGTGCGCAATGCACTATGTACATATAGGGAAAACTACTTTGTATTTTGTTTTTGGCTGGACATTTGACAAAGTAATCATCATTAGACGGATAAGAATATTTATAAATGTGGATATTGCGAGTCGTTAATAAATTCACACTGTGAAACTGAATTGTCAGATTCAAGAATTATGAACTAAGTATTGCTTTCATGGGGACGGGCAAAATTTTTTCGTACGACGTTGGAGGTTTCCCATATTGGTTATACTGATACTTACTCATTAGCAACTTACTGTGTGTGTCACTGTCACTAAGTCACCCGGTGTGGGGTCAGTAATTCTAATTATTTTTTCCTAATTTTTTTTTCCTAATATTTTTTTCCTAATCCTTTTTTCCTAATCCTTTTTCTTAATATTTTTTTCCCTAACCCTTTTTTCCTAATTTTTTCTCCTAATCCTTTTTGCCTAATATGTTTTCCCTAATTCCTATTATTTTACAAGTGATAAATTAACTTGTTTTTCATCCATAGATTACTGCACATTAATATTAAAAATTAGAAATTATTTAAATTTCAATTGAATTTTTCTCAAAATTTTTATTATGTAAGGATATAAAACAAATACATGGTTGAATTCAGAAAAAAATACTCTACCGAATAGGCCTAAAAAATATGTATATTCCCATTTGAAAAAATATAACTTTGTGTTGTAACTTGAGAACCACTGGTTTAAAAAATTATTTTATTCTTTAATCAGATGTCCCCCTTGGTCAGCTACAACTTTGCTATTTAACATTTTTTTGTAACTATAATAATAAAGAAAATATAGGCGTTGGTTGGTTTCGCTGTTACACCCTGTATATACCTACTTAATGTAAAACATGTTTAGTTTAATTAAACCTAAAATGTGAAACTAAAAAATTTACCATAAATTTTCGCAAAAATGAATCTTTGTCCCACATCTAAATTTCTCTGCAAATGTGCAAAATATTTATAAACAAATATTCTAACTTGATGGAACGTCTAGTTAGAATGAATGATGAAAATCCATAAAACGTAATGTCGCTTTTAACTTTACTCAAATTACGGTTGCAAAAAACCCGGTGTTATCTAAACGACACGTCTCTCGGGTAAAATAACCAAGTTTTATGACCGAACGAAAACACTTTTTATACTTAGCCCTGGAATGTTCGAACGTGGTCAAACAATTAAAATTTATCGACAAACAATGTTTGTTTTATCAACAATAGCGAAATTTCTCCAAATGATGTAAGATGTAACTATGTAACTTCTAGGACCCAGGCCAAACGTATGTGCTCTCTAACTTTAATCAAATAAACGATAGAAGTTTAGGAACATCTGTAGAATGTAGAGGTTGAAGGATAGATACTTTCTACAGAGGTAGAGATAAATATTGTAAAAATGTAGATTCGGACTGCGAATCTTATAATACATAAATAATAATAAATATAAAATAAATCATTTTTAAGGTGGTAAATCACTGTACATTTTGACCATAACAAAAAAAAATCTCACGTGGCCATCACACAACCTTCCGCCATATCTAGACTTTAAACAGAAATGTATACGTACAATCCGGTGCCCATTTAAAATATACAAATAAAAATCTAAAATATTCAAACACAGAAATTTGCATCACCTGAATAAAAAGATTCATTCACAGGAAAACTCTGCTGTGTTGATGCCATCCTCCGTTCAATTACTACATTTAATATCTTTCTTAGGACTTATATAGCGCTAGTATGCCAACTTGTCACCCGTCTCACCTGTCAATATTTTTTACGCAGAAACAAAAATCAACCGATCATGGATTACAAGATATCAACGTTTTATTTGATAAATTTATTACTTCCTTGTACGAAGTAAGGAAGTATTGTAATCGCGAAAAATTTCGGTTCTCAGATTTTGACGGAAATATCCGTTTTGACCTTTTCTGAATCCATTAAGACTAGTTTCGACGTGACGTCTGTACGTACGTACGTACGTACGTACGTACGGACGTATGTGTGTCGCATAACTCAAATACGGTTAGACGTAGAAAGTTGAAATTTTGTATTTAGGACTGTTATAGCATCTAGTTGTGCACCTCCTATTTTTGGTTTCAGTCTACAAACCGGAAGTAGTACTTTTTAAAAATATTTCGATAAATATTTAATTTTAGGCAATTTTTTTTATTTTAAATGAAAGATTATGTGATTATTACCTACAATCGGTATTTTATAAATATTTTTGTATCTGCTATCATTTAAAAATAATTAAAGTATATATTTATAATTTATAGTATTTCGGTATCTTGTAGTCCATGATCGATTAACATTTGTTACTACGTAAAATTTAAATGATTATGACATGACAGTGACAATAGTAAAATATGCTTTATATCTTCTTCTGCAGTTTAAATAAAATGACTAAAATATATTTGTGAGTATACTAGTATAATAAGTTAAAAGAATTTTTAATATTATTTTACATTTTAGTTATTAAGAAAAGTATGAACACACAAGGAGTACAAGGAAGTCATGTGGTGTCCACGTCAGATTTTTTTTACTTCCTTGTACGAAGTAAGGAAGTATTGTAATCGCGAAAAATTTCGGTTCTCAGATTTTGACGGAAATATCCGTTTTGACCTTTTCTGAATCCATTATGACTAGTTTCGACGTGACGTCTGTACGTACGTACGTATGTACGTACGTACGTACGTACGTACGTACGTACGGACGTATGTGTGTCGCATAACTCAAATACGGTTAGACGTAGAAAGTTGAAATTTTGTATTTAGGACTGTTATAGCATCTAGTTGTGCACCTCCTATTTTTGGTTTCAGTCTACAAACCGGAAGTAGTACTTTTTAAAAATATTTCGATAAATATTTAATTTTAGACATTTTTTTTTATTTTAAATGAAAGATTATGTGATTATTACCTACAATCGGTATTTCATAAATATTTTTGTATCTGCTATCATTTAAAAATAATTAAAGTATATATTTATAATTTATAGTATTTCGGTATCTTGTAGTCCATGATCGATTAACATTTGTTACTACGTAAAATTTAAATGATTATGACATGACAGTGACAATAGTAAAATATGCTTTATATCTTCTTCTGCAGTTTAAATAAAATGACTAAAATATATTTGTGAGTATACTAGTATAATAAGTTAAAAGAATTTTTAATATTATTTTACATTTTAGTTATTAAGAAAAGTATGAACACACAAGGCGTCCAAGGAAGTCATGTGGTGTCCACGTCAGATTTTTTAAATTTTACTGCAGTTCTTTAATGCTACCAGATAAAGACAATTTTTTTATAAAGTATAAGTTGCAAATAACTTTTCCTCTTATTCTTATTACAAATAAATACTATATTTATCCAAATTTATATAAATTTTTGACACTTAATCTTTTCAAATAAATAAGTACTATATTTTTCCAAATTTATATACAATTTTGACAATTAACCTTTTCAATCTTCAAAAAATATCACTTCCGATGAAGATATTTGTACCAAAATCTAACGAGCTCTTCCAATTTATATACAAATGTAAAATACCAAATATCAAAATTTTCGAGTAATTCGTATTTGAGTTATGCGACTAACACCCGGCCTTGACCACACATACACACACACATACACACACACACACATACACACAGACATCATCGTGAAACTATGAAAAATGAGTTGTAAGGACCCAAATTCGTGCTCATCCACTAAAAATTAACTACCCGATTTTTTGCATGATTCCAATACCTTCCTTTACAGGTAAGCGGAAGGTAAAAACGATTTACCGTTTTACGTAAACGTGTACAGCTCATGATTGTTTGAATTTTATACATTAAATAATAAAAACAGCACTAAAAAGACTGATTTATTTTTATTCCCAGTCAAATTAATAAAAAATATTATCTAGCCAGCACAAGACCTCCCGTCATACTTACTTTATTCTTTTTACTTATTTTACAAATATATTAATATATAGGTACTAGGTACTGGTACTACTACTACTATTAACTACTCACAAATATATTTTAGTAATTTTATTTAAACTGCTAAAGAAGATATAAATCATATTTTACTAATGTTGTTGTCACTGTCATGTCATGTACATTTAAATTTTACGTAGTAACAAATGTTAAACAATCATGAACTACAAAATTCCGAAATACTACATTATAAGTATATAGGTACTTTAATGATTCTTAAATGATACCAGATACAGAAAAATTTATAAAATATCCATTGTAGATAGGTAATAATCACACAATCTCTCATTTAAAATAAAAAAATTGTCTTAAATTAATTATTTATCGAAATATTTTTAAAAAGTACTACTTCCGGTTTGTAGATTGAAACCAAAGTTATAAGATTCGTACTAAAACCTTAAATATAAAATTTGGAATTTTAATGTTTGATATTTTATATCGCGTCTGAAAATATTGTAACACACGGCGTAACAAACGCACGCGCGCACACACAGACATCATCTCAAAAATTCTTACTCTAGGGACCCTAAAACGTGCTTATCCACCAAAAAATCAATCGAAAATTTTGACCCATCACAATACCTCTCTTATAGAATATGAAAATTAAATTTTTAAACGCAAATATTTTGTTTATTTGAAAAAATAAACATAAACAACATC
This sequence comes from Agonum fuliginosum, assembly GCA_947534325.1. Lineage (NCBI taxonomy): Eukaryota > Metazoa > Arthropoda > Insecta > Coleoptera > Carabidae > Agonum > Agonum fuliginosum. The sequence continues at coordinate 12,138,673 of OX384038.1, read as the reverse complement.
GCATTATTGAAAAGAGAAAAAATAATCTCTCCAATAAAAGAATAAAAAACATATGGTTCCATTTAATAAAAATTTCAATGTTTTCAATTTTCTTATTTAAAATGGTCGAATTACCATTACATCACAAAATCATGCATTTTTTGTATTAATGAAACAAATGATTATTGTGTCTGTATATGTGCATACAGTATTTTATCATCAAAATTTTTTTTAAAGCGTTGTGTAACGTACCTAAGTGTTTTTGCGACACTCCGACACTAGCTACAAAATACAAACGTTGAAATAATTAAAAAAGTGAAATGTCTTTCTCTGTTAAATTGCACGGAAACAATTTAATGAAAAGACACATCAATCTGAAGACGGAGAAAATACAGTCAAGGTTACTGTGTTTTTGGATCAATGTTTCGAGTGATTAAATTGTAGTTAAATGTTACGACATTCTTGTTACTAAATGATTAACACATCATTTCATTCAATAGATTTATTGAAAGTGGATCATAATAATAAGTTCGTGTTAAAAAGTGATGTGCAATTAGAATAAAAAATCTTAAAAATAATTGTAAAATAAATAATTTGCAATGAAGAGTGATTACTATTTACTATTTTATTTACATTTATTACGTATTGATAATATATTTTTAATATTGTTTATGATGCCATTTACCTTTATTTATTGAATTTTAATTTCTTATTACTTATAATGGTTGATTGACTTTTCCAACATACTTTATAATTAATTTATAAATAAATATATAATCCTTAAATGTATTTTCAAGTTAATAACAAACTGATTTCCCAAGGAATAATGTTTTTCTTTTCTAAGTACCTAATTAATATTTTAATCTTTTATAAACATAATATAAACATGTGTCATAATAATAAAATGAAAACATAAATCTTTTTCTACCAGCTTAATTTGTGAAAGAGATGTTATCAACAATTGGTCGTAAACTGGAATTTCTTAATATTTCTTAGTAGGTACGGCATAATTCACATGAAAATGAGTTGAAATGCACTTTTTAAAACAAAAATTTGCATCTTTAATTCAATTATGTTGTTTTTTTTCACAAATGATCTATTGTAGTAGAAGTATTATTAAAGTTTTGGCAATTCTAACCGCACAAATTCAATGTAAAATTAGCATTGCAATTTTGCCGGGTCGTTAAGTGCTCAACTTATTCTCTTATAAATTGTAAGTAAGGTTAGGCGCGAATTTCCATTTTCTTGAAGAATTCATGTGATCTAGACCACACACAATTTATTACAAAACATTTCAAAACTCTGAGCAATTACGAATGTTACGCTGGCAAATTTTGTAACATCACATCATTCGAGTTCGCTTTACATGCATAAATTATCCGTTCAGGGCACGATGTACAATTTGCGATGTACTAAACTGGTAAATATTTACGTACGCATTTGGTAACTATGCGAAAGAGTGAAGCTGAAGTGCTATTTACAGTTTAGACTAAACATAAAGATCAATAAATTGTTTACAAAACATCTTTGCGCTTTCCCTATCGCTCGCAGGTGACGAATGATTCCTACTTTATCGCATATCGGCACAACAGAAAGTCAAAACCATATGTGAAGATGAAGATGGTTTTCTTCTTTTCGCTACGTAATACGATTATCATCGGATATCCGAATGTTACAACCCTTAGGAAATGATAATAGATAGATCAGGAGTAGGTAACATTAAGGGTGGGTTTATGCTCAAAAACTTTACGCCTTATTCTTATTTCTGACAGACATGTCAAAAAAATTTGTAAGACATAACCTAAAATATTCGTACTGAAGCAAGCACAAATGAATTACTACGAGCACAAAAAGACAATGTACACAATCTTCATCGATTTCAAGCAAGCATATGACACAATCAAGAGAGACAAATTATATAGTGCAATGAAAACTCTTGGAATATCAAATAAATTAATACAGCTGGCAAAAATGACTAACAAGCACAGAAAATAGTGTAAAAGTACAAAATACAATAACGAGCCCATTCAGAGTAGATAAAGGTTTAAGACGAGGAGACCCCTTATCGGCCCTGCTATTTAACATAGCACTAGAAAAAATAATAAGAGATAGCGGAATCAATACGTCAGGAACAATTTACAATAAAAATCACCAATGCATAGCCTACGCTGATGACGTTGCAATAATAGCTAATTCCCAAAAAGAACTACAAAGGGTAATACGAAGGCATGGAGCCAAGAAGCAAGTAAAATGGGACTAAAAATAAACGAAGAGAAATCCAAATACATGGAGATGGGAGAAATTGCAACATGCAATGAAAACAACAAAAAATCTTTGAAAATAAAAATTACGCAAACAGAAGAGCTAGAATTTGAAAAAGTACTAAATTTTATATATCTTGGAACTATGATATCTCACATCCAGAATAGCTACAAGGAAATAGAAACAAGAATAACAAGAGGTAATAAAGTAGCAGGAGGATTAATGCACGTACTGAAGGCAAAACAAGTATCCCGGAGAACCAAAATAAGAATATACCAGACGGTAATACGACCAGCCGTTACGTACGCGAGTGAAACATGGACAATAATGAATAAGAAAGAACAGGAGAAACTAAGTAGATGGGAAAGGAAAATTTTAAGAAGAATATATGGAGGAAGAAAAGTGGGGGAAACGTTGGACAGAAGAACGACTGAAGAAGTGATGAGTATGTACGGACAGCCAAATATTATTCAAGTAATTAGGGCACAAAAAATACGATGGTTGGGGCACATACAAAGGCTACCAAGAGAAAGAACCACAAAAATCATGCTACGAGCAGGTTTAATAGGAGCAAGGAGAAGAGGAAGACCGAGAAGTAAATGGGTCGACTCAGTTGAGGACGATTTAAAAAAACTGAAGGCACATAACTGGACACAAATAGCAACAGATAGGAAGAAATGGAAAGAAATCGTAAACCAAGCCCTAGCGCTAATATATACGAGTATATATAACCTAAAATAGTCTGAAATCTTATCGATTTTTGCGGATATGGATACATTTCTTCATATAAAAAACATAAATATCAATTATCAAAGTTGTAGCAACTTCAGATTTATAAATATAATCACGTTTCACTTCGGTTAGTATAAAACTATTCTTAAAATTATTATTATTCTTATTCTTAAATTTTTGAGCATAAACCCACCCTAACTATTATTAGCTTCTAAGTATTTTCTTCTCTAATAAAAAATATAGTAATTCCCTCAAAATTAAACGATATTATTGCAAAGGTGTTTTGAAAGTGGGTATAGTAGGTACACCTACTTAATCAAATAAGTCATAGACATTTTAATCAAATAAGTCATGGACATTTTAATCAAATAAGTCATAGACATTTTAATCAAATAAGTCATAGACATTTTAATCAAATAAGTCATAGACATTTTAAATGAAATCAACAAAATCATTTATAAATCCAGATATTGTTTATCTAAAAATATCACGTGTAACCTAAACCCCTAACGTCAATCACATTATTTTAAAACAAAATTGTCTTAAGTAATTAGTCGGTATAATTTTTTCATTTTTACAAATACAAAGTCAATTATTATTTGATAAGCCGTATAATGTCTAACGAAACAACGAGAAACATATGTGACAAAATTAGACGGTTAAAAAATTATCCAAAAGGAAACAACAATACCTACATTTTACTTTACACCATTTATGAAATTCATTTCGTATTTTATTTTAAAAATAATAATAATAATAATACATTATGGTAAAATTTGATGAACATTTATTACAAAGAAATAAAGAAGAAGTAAATTAGGCACATAGGTACATATTTAATAAATTATACTCATAAAAATATTAATATTAAATATTTTGTATCCGTATTATGTTTTATTAAAAATTATAGTATTACCTACATTCATGAAAATTTGCATACCTACCTAAGTTAACTAGAATAATATGAATAATATTTTTTGATGTATACCTACTCGTATTATTATTGACAATAATAGTTAATTAATCATAATTAATAAATACGTTGTTAATATGAAAAGACAATTGTCAAATTGATATTAAATATTCAATTAATAATAATAAATAATATGGAATGCTACTCGATTATAGAAAATACTTAAATTTTATGAAAGCAATAAGACTCAATAAATGAGCAGTAGGTAATATGTTAAATACTTCATAAATTATAAGAAAGTGGAAAGATATGTAGAAATATTCGATTACTAATATTAATATTATATTTTATAAAATCATATTATATTGTTCAATAAGAGCATCTTTCTCTTTAATTAGCAATTTAAATTCATCTTAAGTGTTTAATATAGGAAGATATTAAGAATTTATAGTGCAAGATGCGTCTAAAGAGAAAATAAATTAACAATATCCTTTTGTCTTGAGAGAGCCCAGAATTACTCCGTAAATATAGAATTAAATAGATAAATAACATAAAATTACTTTAAACACAGACTTAGAATATATAAGTAGAATCATAAACTTCTAATTAATTTATGAAAACACATAATAAGAAAATAACGGAAAATAATATACTATACAGAAGGAAAATTATGGTAAGATAAAAATGGAAAAGGAAAAATCCCCTATATTACACCTACCGACGTATTTACGTAATTTTATAATTTAATTTTTTCAATATTAAAAATTAAAATGGATTGCAAATTTTTGCAGCTACCTACTGTTTGTAACACCATATCCCTGAATAAATTTTTAATTTTGTTTGGAGGAAACTAGTAGTCAAATACATTATTATAAATAATTCAAATATTTATTATGTAATAATAATCTTAATACAAATTGCAAACATGTACATGTACAATATAATTTTTTTAAATAAATGTTGATTGCTAATGTTATTACACTTGAATAGGATGTAGCACAGGTCACAGATCAGTGTATCACAAGTTGTTATCTAAACTAGGCGATTCATCAGAGAAAATATAAATAAAAGATAATTAATAATTGAAATCAGGGATGGCAAAAATCATAAATATAATTAAAAAAATCTGAAGTGGCCTGCACACAACCTTCCGCCAAATCTAGACTTATAAACATAAATGTATACGTATACAATCCGGTGTCCCTAAAATATACAAATAAAAATCTAAAATATTCAAACATAGAAATTTGCATCACCTGAATCAAAAGATTCGTTCACAGGCAAACTCTTCTGTGTTGAAGCCATCCTCAGTTGAATTACTACATTTAATATCTTACTTATGACTTATATGGCGCTAGTATGTCAACTTGTCACCCGTCTCACCTGTCAATATTTTTTACGCAGAAACAAAAATCAACCGAACATGGATCACAAGATTTCAACGTTTTATCTGATAAATTTATTTTTTAAATTTTACTGCAGTTCTTTAATGCTACCAGATAAATACAATTTTTTTATAACGTGAGTTGCAAATAACTTTGCCTCTTATTCTTATTACAAATAAATATTATATTTATCAAAATTTATATACATTTTTGACAATAAATTATCTTGTTCAATCTTAAAAAAATATCACTTCCGGTGAAGATATTTGTACCAAAATCTGATGTGCTCTTCCTATTCGTATACAATTGTAAAATACCAAATATCAAATTTTTTGGGTAATTCGTATTTGAGTTATGCGACATCCGGCATCGGCCCGGACCACACACATACACACACACACACACACACACACACACACACACACACACACACACACACACACACACACACACACACACACACACACACACACACACACACACACACACACACACACACACACACATACACACATACATACAGACATCATCGAGAAACTATCAAAAATGAGTTGTAAGGACCCTAATTCGTGCTCATCCACTAAAACTCACAACCCGATTTTTGCATGATTCCAATACCTTCCTTTACAGGTAAGCGGAAGGTAAAAATAAATCGATTTTTTTAAATTCTCGTTGGAAACATTTGACACAATTTCATTATTTTGATTACTTACTTTATAAACAATAGGTAGGTATATTTTTGTTGTGCAAAATAGTCATAAACATAAAAATGGCTGGTAAAACATGTCAATAATATTGTCAATAATTAAAAACATATTTTGTAGGTATGTATTTTAATTTAAATAATAAATAATTTCTTTGTATTATTCGCGTGGTTATTATCCTCGGCCAGTGCCTTGAAAAATAATATTCCACATTCGTAATAAAAAGTCCTACTTTATAGCATATATATTAGTAACTATTCTTTAGGCGTTAATATTTTGTACTTTTTTGATTTAAATCAATGATTTTTATTTAAAAAATAACTTTATTTACATCATGTTGTCCAAATTCGCAAAATTATTATATATTACTGAAACCTAGCAGTAGGTACATTTTTGAACTCCTGAATCGGTTACAATGTCTAAAGATTATAACACCTATTATAATAGTTATAAATAACAGTATAATAAGCATTAATTTTTATGATGTCAATTCAATTTATTTAATTTATTACATTATTGTAATTCAGTGACAGTAAAAATTTTCACTACGTAAATCAACCTCACTTATTTTTAGGTACTCTTTATTTTTTGCTTAAATTCGGAAACACCCTGTTTAAAAAATATGATTAAAAAATCTGCTGTGGCCACCACACGACCTCTCGCCTAATTCTGCTTATTCTACTAATCTAATAAATAGTTTTACTTACATTTTAATAGTTTCATGTTCATGTAATATGTAAACGATAATGTAAACCAATATGCAAGCAAAAGATGTCAACTGTACTGTCACTGTCATACTAATTCAAATTTTATGTAGAAACAAATTTTATATCATGGACAACAAGATACTGGAATTTCAAAAAAATAGCATATTAATTGTACTTTATTTTATTGTTAAATACTTCCAGATTCAGCAATTTGTATTTATAATTAACTGTACACATAGATAATCACAATTTCTTTTATTTTTAATTGCAAAAATTGTCATAAATAAATAATGTACCAATATATTTAAGGAAAACTTTTCCAAACTTCTAAAAGTACTACTTCCGGTTTGCGGATTTCTACCAAAATCTTATCCGGTGTTAAGATACTTATTAAAACCTTAAATATGAAATTTGGTTATAAACGGTTTGATACTTTTTAAGTTATCGTGGACGAAAAATCGTCGGTTCATACAAACGCACACACACACGCACACACACACAGACATCATCGTGAAAATAGTAAATTCGTATTCTAGAGACCCTGAAACGTGCTTATCCACCAAAAACTCATACTCGAAAATTTTGACCCATTACAATACCTCTCTTATAGAATATGAGGCGAGAGGTAAAAACGGATTGACATGATATGACATGAATCCCTTACAAAATCTGCTCCAGGTACCTACACATTTATTATCATATAGGTAGGATTTATTTTAACATTCATCATTTACAATCAAAAATTTCTCTTCAAAACTAAACAAATAAGGAACTACGTATAATTAATTTGAAAAATAAATGTTCAAAAAACACAAAATGCCAATAAACATAACATTTTCTTTTTTATTCCGCATCTCTTATTGAAGAGATACCAATTATTTTAATTCATTGTTTCTCAAAGCGGAAATACAACAGTTATGTCAGTCGCATTGAAGCAGTAAAGTTCATTAAGATGTGTGTTTAATTACAGACACAAGGAACTCATAAACACCGAGTACCCGCCTAACGTAATCGCAATATGAAATTGTTGCAGAACAGATAGACTCATGCACTAAATAGTTTGTCATTTTGTTCCCCGTTCCGAGTTGCAATTCAATTGTTATATACTAAATAGAAAAACACGAGCTCAGAAAACTTTGGAGACATGCCACATTTGTGTGTTTTGTGTATTGTATTCTTATTACTGTTATGTAACATATTTTGTATAACAGTTCGCCCCCTTGCCCCGTTCAGAGAAACGAATTTTTACAAGGACATTTTAGAATCGAGACTACTTATATCCAGGGTTGGCAAAAATCATGATTAAAAAAAAAATCAAAAATTATGAAAAATTAGATTTTTTTAAAATTTCTGTGAAAAATTATTATTGTTAATTATTTTTATTCAATTTTAACGTTTTAAACTGCTATTATTAACTCCATAGCAACGACTTTAAATAAATGTTTATTCACAAGTGAATTAAAACTTTTTAAATTTTAATTTATTTAATTTATTCAATTTTAACGTTTTAAACTGCTATTATTAACTCCATAGCAACGACTTTAAATAAATGTTTATTCACAAGTGAATTAAAACTTTTTAAATCACTCAACACATTTTTAAATCACTCTGATTTCGTCAAAAATGCATAAAACAAAGACAACTTACCGCCACTGACGACTACTTTTATTTCCTTTTTGTTATGTCAAAATAAATTTATAATTCATTATTTGAAATAATTTCGTCAAAATTGAATAAAATATTGTTACAAACCGCGTGAAATACGAATGTTTATTCACTCGAAGAAATTCTCGTCCTTCGGGATTGGGGGTTCAACTTTCTTCTCTTGAATAAACATTCATGTATCTCACTTGGTGTATAAATATCTATTATTACTTTATAAACAGAAGGTATATTTTTCATTTTTAAAACAGACATAAATATAAAAATGGCTGATAAAACTTGTATTGACAATAATACACATATTAAAACATTTTTGTGCCAGTGGCTTGAAAATTGATATTCCACATTCTTAATAAAAATCCTTCTTTACAGCGTAGATGTATAACTATTCTTTAGGCGCAAGTATTTTTTCCCATTTTTGATTTAAATCAATAATTTTTATTAACAAAATCACTTGATTTAAATCATGATTTAAATCGTGATTGAATCAGGCCAATCCTGCTTATATCAAATTCATTTTCTGTACAAATAATAGTATTTTTAATCGACAACTATAATATCAAATTTAAATGGGAGGTTATTATAGCTCATTCTTTAACTATATCGATAAACTAAACTATCAAATATGTGTATAGGTAGCGCTTAGATCATAGAACGTAGATTTAATATAAAGGCATTAAGTATAAAAGTGTAATTTTGGAGTAACAGCAACAAAATGCAATAAATTATTTTATTTTAATAAATACAACTTATTATTTTTCAGTTTTGTCTTGTCACATTAAATTCAAGTACCTACTTACATATTGAAACAATTTTAAGGTACCGCTGTATTTCGATTTGATATTAAAAACTTATTTTACCAACGTTTATTGAATTACAATCATGGTTTATTTGAGAATATAGTAAAATTCGAAGCGAAATTGCCACTCAAACCTTTAACAATAAAAGTTTATTCAATTGGTTATTATAATTATTAAGGTCATAGTTTCATGTTAGTTCAAATTCGGTGAAAGTCTAATCACACAAAATCACCCCTGTAGTTTGTGCTATGGTTCACTCCCCCTATTAGCAATTTAGATTCTACGAATCTAGACATCTCTGGAACCTGTGTACGCTTAACGGTATACATACGAGTAAGTCGAGGAGTAAGTATACAGCGTGGTACTATACTTACGAAAATCTTTAAGGGCATATATTACATCATGACGTACTTAGCATATGAAACAGAAAGAATTTTTGGAAAATTCGCAAAAACAAGGGTATAGGGAACAAGTTTGACTAAACCGGTATGACCGTTATAATTTTTTGCATGGGACGTGTAATATTTTTTATTTTTTCTACACAATCATCCGTAACAAAAAAATGTTTATTGTGAAACTATTACTATTACTACTTATGTAATTTAACTTACATCAACACATAATTACTAATTTACCCACTTTGATAGACATTTATTTCTGTTCCATAAGAAATATACTTTCAGAACTCATACCTATATTAATCAATTAAGTAGGTATAACAAAGATTACATTAATTTATAGGTATAGTTGTATTTATTTTTTATGTTATGTGTGTGTGTGTGTATGTGTGTTAATAATTAATTAATAATTTACATATAAAACTGTATACATCTTTTAATTATTGTTACTTGCACATCTATTCAAAATTATTGGTTACTTCACACAAAAGTTTAAGCATCTTCCTACAAACGAACTGATTGAATCAAACCTTAATTTCATTCTTCATTAAGAATAATTAACGAATTGATGATACAGTATAAATGAAAGTATAAAAATATAAATGACTATGTCGTGCATCAGCTTTTGAAGATAAACAAACTGAGATCTATTATACTACATAACTGATAAAAGTAGAATTAGTACAAGGCTAAGATTATTCAAAACTATCAGATTTTACATGTCGATATTACCGTTGATTTGCACTACTTATTAAATTTAAAACCCATATTTAATTATTTATAATACCTATCTTAAGAAGATGCTGAAGAAATCTTATGTTATAGCTAAAAGGTATAGAAATACTAATAGCAAATTAATAAATTGCCGAGTAAAGTGTTCAGTAAATGGCTAAAGTTGGTAAATAAATAACTGTTGCAAAATTAATGAACTTAAATCACGCTATATTATGTTATTTATATTGTGTTTAATAGAAGTAGATTGGTTAGTAAAGCAATCGGATAAGGTGAGGTGTCACATATAATTTACATTATTTTAATATTAAATTTACATAAAATGAGTCTTGCTCTGACTGCCCCAGAGTATACTGACGTGTTTACTACGATCCAGGACCGTAGTCAGGGGGCGTCGCCCTGCCCGTAAAAACTTATAGCAAATGCTGTTGGTTACCCAATTCAAATAATATAGCAGTGTACTAGATGAAGTACTGCTACAAACTCTCGCCTTTTCCTGGGCCTGAAAAGCTGATTTCTACCAAACTTTTATCATTTTACAAATAAAAATCTTGAAAATTATTTTTATTTGTAAAATAATATTGATGGAATACTAATGAAATCTTAGAGTCAGAAACCATGATTCGACAACTACTTGTATTATCACCGTCATATTCTCATCTACACCGCCGCGCCAGACTTCGGTCGTCGTTCAATTTGATTTGATAAAATGAATGCCAAAATTTAAAAAATAAATTTTGTTTTCTAAAAGTTTGAGTTTTTATCTGTTATCTGAAACATCCGTATTTTATTTTACGTTTTTTACCGGAAAATAATAAGTTTTAAAATCAAATTATATTGTGTGTATGGACCAAAATTTTACGAAACGAACGCAATCTCATATTCTTTTTCCTAAAGTTGGGGAGTCCACCGGACGTTAAGCTTTTTACATGTTCTATTTTTTGTGTTTTTGGCTAGATGGCCTCATAGGTCATCTCTACGCTGTGCCGTGTCACCGTAGGTACGCGATAAAAGTCTCATTGCTGCTTATGATTGGTCTGTAATAATAATTATTTTTGCATTGTTACCGTAAATATATTGCTGTTTGCTCACTTTTCGTGTTTTCTTAATATAAAATATATTAGAGGTAGGTAAATATAAATATATTTATCGCAAATATACATTTTTCTCAGTGTGATATATGTATCTACTGATTATAGAAAAAAGAATGTTTTTTTCAAAATTCCTACAATTATGAGTAGCGAAAATTTTAATGCCACTCTTTATTTATTAATTATTACCTACATAAGAATTAACTAACGATATAGTCTGATAATATTATTTAATTTTATAAATAACATAATGAATAGACTGTTAATATTTTCACTACCCTTATTTTTGCGAATTAAAAAAAAAATCTTTTTTTTTCTGTATAACCAGTATCAAAATATATAACCTACTATAGTTGCGTGCAGAGGTATAGAAATACCCTGTACCTATATACCTATCCTATAACCGAACTCTATTGAGTTCTCTACCTACGTAATTCATTATATCCAGAGTCATAGTGTTTTGCACAAAAAGTGCATCGCGATTAGAATTTAATCGTACTGTTTGGTTATAAAGTTCAAATTCTATTTTTGTACATAGAATAGAACGTACTGTTGTATTATTCAAATTTTAACTAAAATTTGTAAACCATTTAAAATTTCATGCAGCAAAAATAAAATAATCACAACTCCTGCCATGAAGCTCCCTCAATCGCTGCCTAAAAGCTCAAAACATTTCAACCGAACTCTGCACCGCACTGACATCTGTCATCCAAAAATACTACGACTTAACCCTTCACTACCACTACTACACCCTCAGCTACACAGACAGAGCACACGTACGCTGCACGTTAATGCGGTGACCTTTCAGTGAACTTTGACACGAATATTTGGATCGAAGCTCTGTGCGGGGCGTGGTGGGGTGAGTGGGCGTGGTCACGCGGGGGCGGATGCCAGGGGCGTGGCCTCAGGGCAGACGGGATCAATACCTGCCTGACTTGGAAGTTTCGAGTAGGAAAGTGCGATCCAGGTAGGCACTGATTTATTGGGGTTTTCATTCATCAATGCTGGATATAAAATATTCCTGATTTAGGGATAAAAATGGAAATTGATTGTGTTTTTCAAGTAGTTTTTTGAGGGAGGTAAGCAACCGGATACGACGTAGAAAGAGAAAATCGAAATTATTTCGTTTGTTATGAATTTTAAATTATTTGCTTCTCTAGTATTTCAAACTATTATATTATATATTATATTAAGCAGGTGCTTTTAACTAAATATTAATCTTTACTCGTATTAAAAAAATATGCGTGCAGTAAACAATAATAATAAAATAAGTACATTAATACAATTATTTTTAGTTTTAAATTGCTTCATTTCCTACTACAAAGTCTAATTTTTTACTAAAAATAGTTTTTAAAAACTGTAAATGTTCGTTATTTAGGTATCAAGGACACGACATAATGACACATACATGAACATTATGGATGGTACAAACAAGCTTACAAGAACAAGGAAGTTGTAAGTCCCGGGCATATTTTTTAGCCCCCAGGTCTAATTTCCGGTGAGATTTTGAAAACACTTTTTGTCTACATACAAATTAAATTATTTATAAATTGCGTTAGAGCAATAATCAATTGTATTAGATGTTTTTAATGGTTGCTATATTGCTATATAGCAATAATTTTAAACGTAAACGCAAGAACCAATACCTATTATATGAAATTAAAAATAAATTATTTCTTCTGAATGTAATTAATTATTCCTTTCCGTTTATGTAAAATACATATGCAATTCTAGATAAAGTCCTGAATAAACCCGGATAACTTAAATGTCAAACAAGTCTAAAAAAATGTATTAAGTGATTCACAATGCCTTACGATATGACACATACAAAATAGGAACATAATGATTTTAACGTAATCATTTTAACGTATTTTAATTTAATAAATCAATAATGAATATGAAATAACCACAAATTAATGTTAGCGAGTTTTATAAGAAAGTGAGTGATTATTATCTAACCTTTCAACCTATGTAGGTACTTAAATTATTATTTTATTTTATTTTTAATGTATATGTCATTAATTTCTATATAATAGGTACATTTTTAACAGTACCTAACGTATAATATGGACAGTCACTCACATGTCACACGTGTCAATTAAGAATTACATAAATGTGGAAACCTAACATAAACATAATACTAGTGATAGTGACTATAGTAAATATTTCAAAAATGAAAGATAAACTTGTTATGACTGTGTGAATAAGTAATTAAATCTTACAAATAATAACGACAGTGAAAGCCAGTTATTAACTAAAATCAAAATCAATAGAATTACGAAATTTCAGAATATGGACAATTACAGTTTTGAGAAAGTGCGTATTTTTATACCTACTTCATTGATGATTTTATAATTAAAATTTAAGTTCAAAATAAATTACAAATTCGCGCAGTCCATAAATAATGACCAAAATTGTTATAAATTCACCGAAATTAGATTTTCATTCGTATTGCACCATTAATGTAAATTTAAATCAGCATATTTTATTGCACGTACTTCTGACGAGAATTCCCAACTCACAAGAAATACAAAATCAGAAATTGTTCGCAGTTATTAATTGAAATAATGAATACTGGCAACTTTATGCAGCAGTTATTGTACATTTTATGCAGCTTAATCATTAATAATTAGTGGAAGATATTAATTTTTCAGTTGGAAATCATAACCTACCTGCTAAAATTTTTAAATTTTGGTCTTATTATTAGTTAGGTAGATATACTATATTCAACTAAAAAAGTAGGGGTGATTCAAAGTGATTTAGAACATGAAAATACGGAGGTAATAGCTAATATTTTTAAGTTGGATAGTACATGCTGTGCGGTAGCGGCCATGCCATCTGTCCTTTCTCTGATTACGAGCACTCTACCTAATTTGAATATGTAAATTTAAATTTAAAAAATAAGTTATACCTATTTCATATATCGAAAATTTATAATGTCTTTGTTTACCAATCTAATTATAATAATTAGATCATCACTCTATTTTCCTGGTAAATCTTACAAAAAACGAAAACAGCACGAATGGTGATTTTTTGAAGGGTTTTTGTTAGTTAACTTAAGAGTAAAAACCAATTTCTGCGTTTCCTACAGCTTAATAAATTCCATGAATGAATAAACTGTTTATCTCAATTCATTGCTTAAAAATATTCATGCAGGAAGTATTCAGCGTTGTTCACGTAGTCTACGCGACGTATAAATAGATTACGTGTAATTTTACGCGTCGACAAACACGTAATCTACGCATGCAGTATCCGTGTAAACAATATAACCAGTGTAGACAATGTAGACAAAGCACAAATCACACCAAAAACAAATAAAAATTATTGGTTAGATTTTCTGACAATTGAATTACCTATTTACATAGGTACCTACTTTACGCAAAGTCTACATTGTCTACATTTTACATAGTTTACGCTAAATTTACGTGTAGACGTAGGGAATAAATACTTTACGCGTAGATGAACAACCCTAGAGGTATTCCAATTAATATAAGTAGAATATAGAAAAAATAGCCCTGTCCAATAAATAAATCTTGTCTAAAACGGTAGGTATTACCAGAAAGCAATATCTACTTATTAAAAACAAAGTGATAATAACTATAAATGCTATTACATAAAATATTGTAATAAAATATTAACAGATTGCCAATAAAAATAAATATTCTGCTTAGTATTAACAATAATAAAAACCTGGAATTGAGTCCAGTTAGGAAAATAATTGTTTTATATTTGATTTCATTATTATTCACATTGTACAATAATTCTCTTTGATAACGTGTGAAATCCATGTAAAAACTTCTATTGATCGTTCAACATTTTTCCAAATCCGCGAACGTCAAAAAGTTAGATTGTCGATATGACAAAGAGCTTGGTTTGTTGGCACTGATTCAAGTGATCTACATTAACTCCAGAGATTCAAAGTGTTTTATATGCAGGACGGGACTTCTGCTCCATTTCGTTCACTTCCTCAGGGAATTGCAAAATTCGATGCGCCACAAATACTCCCACACTAAGACTTCCAGCTACGCCACAGTTTTCCAAACCAAAACATTTGTATTGATAATACAGGCAGAAACACAGAAGAGAACGACATTTCAATTTTTGAAAGAATTTGTTTTAGAGAAATATAGAAATAGTTATTTGTGTTTTAAGGGGCTTTCATCACAGTAAAAAAAGTATATAACAAATTACTCCCAACCTATTAATTCTATAAGTCTTTAAAAATACCGTATAAAGATAAAGGCAGTAAAAAACTAGCTACGTTGTTGAATTTTTTAAATTGTTATTATTATTATTTATAAACAATTAAATAATAATAATTCTGAGAAAAACTCTTAGTAACTATGATTGCATTGTAAATTTAAATGTTTGTATCACATTATTATACCTATAAAATTTTCAAATTTTCGAGTAATTTGTTAAATAAATTTAAAAATTGCATGCGCGCTAGACAATCAAATTGAGTATTTTCTAAACAAGAATGGAGCAATTAGATAAATAGAGACAACATGTGCTCATAAAACATAGACTGTCAGCGCGGATACCTGAAATAACGGAAATTTGTGAGCTAGCAGCGCTGAGCGATAAAACCCCCTTAAGAGCGTAAAGTGACTCTTTGTTACTCGCGCACGGTAATTCCAGCGCGAACCGAAGGCGAGAGCTGGAATAGTGCAAGAGGAACAAATACACTTTACGCTCGTCGTAATACACACATAATTTTATCTACGACTAAAATTATTTGTTATAATAATAATAGTATTCAGTTAGTTCAATCTGCGTTCAATAAATTTATGTTTTATTCATCACAATACATACCAATAATATCGAAATAAATAAATTTAAAAAATTGTTTGATACCTGAATGTTTTTTTGCTTGGTCCTCAGTAACAATAAACTTTACGTTGTCAATTGAAAGCATAAATATAAACTTTTCATAGTAGTCGTAGATAAATTGTATTATTGTAAAAGTTTTCCGTCCACGACATAAAAGCTATTACCAAATTGAACAAAATTTTATCTATTTTATATTAACATATTAATGGTTAGTCTAAGAAAAACTCCTGCAAGTTTAATCCTATAAAACGAACTCATGTACCTTTTTTATTTTTCAACTTCCATAAACAGGAAATAACTTATAAATAGTAAATGAAATTTAAGTCGTTACTTTTCTGAGCAAAACAGATAAACGTGCAAGAGATAAACTAGATAAATAAGTGGTAGTAAATTTTGTATTCAATTAAATTCTATCAACATACGTTCAATTTTGGAGGTTAAGATAAGTTTACAAAAATAAATAGTAAATAAAGACATTTGTTATAATTAGTAAACAAAACAAAATACAATCAAATATTCCCTACATAATTAGTAAAATGAGAAAGCTTAACAAGTAGGTACATTATATTTAAAGTTACAACTTCACATATATTTTGGAATTCATAACTGAGAAGAGTAACAAACTATACTCGTATATAGTGTTGAACGAACGACATATCTTTAAATCAAGTAAGAGTAAATAAAACTAAATAATATTGTTAACGTTTATTGTTTAATTTTTATTATGGTGGTATAAACAATACCCTATTATAAATAATACTAATAATAATAAAGATAAGATCAATGTTTATTTCTATTCATTAGTAAAAATTGCATATTTAGATAGTACATTTATGCATAAGCATAAGCAACAGTAATGATTTATTATTCGTCATAAATATTTTTAATAATAAATGCATTCTTTCAAAATTACAAAGCTCAGTTAAAAATGCGCTAAGTCCCTCGCAGTTTATGAGATAGGAATTAAAAGCGCTTCTGTTGTTTCTAACATATAATTAACATTTTTAATGAACAGTAAATAAGCACGCACTTTAACAAGAATAGACGCGTTGCGAAAACAGAAAACTAACCTATTAATTATGCATGAATGTGTAGCAAAAGTAATTTAAATACAGATTACATCCAAAATAAATCTCATCATTAGTGGAATTTGCTTCACTAATGAAATGCATTGTTGAGAGCAACTTGTAATTATTCTATTATATGATACACTTTTGCAAAACGTTTTAGCAGTTAATGTAATTTCAGTGTTTGTAGAACAAGTTGTTCAAATATTTGTTGGTGTAGTGTAAACATTCTTCATTTAATTAATTGTGTCTAACTCATTTCTTATTTATTTTCATTACTATCTAATGATGTTTTTGTTTCTACTAACCTAACAAAAACAAAATTTAATAGAAATAACGTTTTATTTATTACATCGATGAACGTAAAAATACCCTAATAGATTCTATAATAATTTGAATCAAATATTTTTTTGTAAATGTTTATTAATTTTAAACGAATTGACGTTGAAAGCTTTGTTGGGGCTAAAAAGCTTTTTTTAAATTTTTATAGTCGCACTGCGCTGCAGTGCCACTGTCAAATGTACTAGTAAATAATAGCAGCATAACTATAATTATGCTACGTTTTATACAATTTGATTTAGTTTCTTTCATAACACGGTATAAAAAAACAAAAAATATCTTACCTTTTCTTCAGTCTTCTTATATATTTGAAATATGTGTTTTGACCCACTATCCTGGAACCTGGAACAATTAATAAAAAATTATTTCTCTGAAATTGTTAGTAACTATAGAATATTTTCTCTCATACACATCTTTGCACTAGAAAAAATATTCAGGTAAGTATTTGTGATGCTCTTGTGATAACAATAATTAAATATTCATAATTTAAAAGGAAGTAAACCCTTAATAAAATAATTTGTGAAAGATGGTTTGCAAGTAGGTAAATAAAACTGCTGGAATACACACAATAACTGAAAAATCAAACATGGTAATAATACATAAATACACAATATCAATAAATAATATTAACATTTTCGCTTAATTCAATAATATTTTTTGTTCTTCGGCATTCATTTTTTACGATCTTAATAAAAGAGATGAATTAACTAACGAATTTTTAAAATGTAGTAATAGTAAGTGATCTTTAATATTACTAAATTACTCAGATTTTAAACTGTAGTTTGAAGTATGGAATCGTTTTTTTCTTTCTCAATCTCATGTAATGAAATTCAACAGTTGAATATTTTGACTCAAAAATTATAACTGATCTTTTTTATAATCTTAAAAAAGATCCCCTAATTCAAGATCTGATCTATAAAAAGATACAATGACAAAAATTGTTCTATGATCTGATCTAGATCATACCAGACGTGAAGATCAAGAACTCGGCACAGTTCATAAGATTTATTTGCCTGGATGCTGCCTCAGTAAGTAAAGAAGGTAAGATACACAATATTTAAAAAAAAATTCTCCGTAGCTAGTAAAATGTGTCTACTGCCTCAGCAGGTTCACACAATTTTTATTTTTAGTGTTTATTTTTAGGTTTTATAATTTTATTCAATTTTGACGTTTTAAACTGCTATTATTAACTCCATAGCAACAACTTTAAATAAATGTTTATTCACAAGTGAATTAAAACTTCTTAAATCACTCTGACGTCATTATTTCGTCAAAAATGCATAAATACAATGACAACTTCAACTTGCCACTGACGACTACTTTGATTTTCTTTTTGTTATGTCAAAATAGATTTATAATTCATATATTTGAAATAATTTCTTCAAAATTGAATAAAATATTGTATAAACCACGTGAGATACGAATGTTTATTCACTCGAAGAAATTATTCCACTTCGGGCTCGGGGGCTAAACTTTTTTCTCTTGAATAAACATTCATGTATCTCACTTGGTGTATAAATATCTATTATTTAGACATACCTATACCTATTACTTTTGTATAAAATTTCGAATTTCGGTAGATACAATAATTACGTCCCGGAATCTTGAAAAGATAAATACAAAGAAATAATATTGAATAAAATCAGGTATTATGCAGATAATAAATCATGATGAATGACATTAAAACTCCACCAAAAAATACAAAGCAATAATTCCTCAATTTCCCGAACAATTTTTCACCGCTTCATTTGAGCTTCGAACCTATTGTTCAAAATTATAACAGAGCCCAATCAATAACCTGTAAATAATTTATTAGTTTCCTCTTTGAACAACAGCGTTTTTAGGATTGGGGGAACGCGCTTGCACACACAGCCACTGGCTGAACAAACATGTGTGAGGTTCCCAGATGGCCAACAAAGCTTTCTGCGGTGTCATCTGGTGCCGGGAGGAGATTTACAGCTCCTCAGCGAGGATCTTGTAAGAAATGTGCCGAACATGAACGTGATGATAGCCCGGAACACCAGGAAAATTGACGAAGATAGAACCGGCTTTGTAGTAGAAACCGGCTGCTATTATACAATACACTACCTATACAGGCACAGGGTTTTTCATAACTTCTGGTACATACGTTATTATTATTTGATATGCTGATTACGAATCAAAAAGAATTTTTTTTAAAATCTCAAAATTATTTTCCATGTTTCCCAGTCCAAATTTTTTCGTTGCCACTGTCACTGAGTGGAGTAATTATTGTTTCATTAAAAATAATTAAATTTCGTTTGTTATTTTACTAGTATAATGTACTTTAAGATGTTCATTACCTACTTCTATTGTTTGTATTTAATAGGAAAACGAATCCAGTGCAGTACTACAAAAATGTTTTAGGTAAACAACCCTTAATTTTTCGTATTTAAATCGTAATCAGCATATCAAACAACATAATTATACCATTAACGTATGTACTCGAAGTAATGAAACAACCTGTATACAGGCTTATATACCACAGTGTAGCTAATTAAACAGTATGTTATTATATGCAGGCAAATATCATCAAAATATGCATGCAATATGCATTGAAATAAGGCAATAGGAATACAAATTGTGTATCTACCTACCTACCTTTAAAATAAATGTAAAATTACTGTAGGTGGTATCAAATTTGGACGATTATAAATTTTATATATTTAAGGTAGAAAATCCGTCGGTCATAAGCGTGCGTGATTTCGGTGTAAGGTAAAACCGAAGCAGTCAAATAATCAGAAATAAATCATTACAAATCGTAGATTTGGATGTAAATTACAAATCATAGGTATCCAATTAAATAAAAAATATAATTGAAATTTAAGTTTACACTGAAATGCAGTAGTAGTACGTCAAAAACATAATTTTTCTTGAGACTGGAACCTTTTGCATGCGATTTCTCAACCATTATTGCGGTGACTCATATTTTTTATTTTTCTAATAAATACCTCAAATATGGTGTTGGGTTGTTATGATATAAAATTTTCTAATCGTTTAGTAAATCTACTGGTAACCTCCATATACGCAATGTATTTTAGCGCGTTTTTGTGTCAACTTTAAATTCAATTATCTTCGTTATTTCAACGGTTACCTATAAATTTTAATTTTTATTCAAATTCTACTTGTAATGAATGCTGTATATTAATTTAAGTCATATTTTGGGTTGTCACTACCCATGGATTTACTACCTTAAATAATTTATAATTAGGGAATCACTCCGTTTCTATTTTAGATTAATTTTTAATAAATTGACTTTTTATTCGATAATGTCAAAAAGTGACGTTTTTTGGTTAAGATATTCGGACGAAAAGCTAACCTTTTAGGTAGAGTATTAATATTTGTGCCGTTGCTAGGTGACCCACTTTTCGTCTTAGGCCGAGAAGTACTTTTCGTACGCAAACGCGTTTTTTTAAGCAAACTGACACAGTCGAATAATTTTTTGTTCTTTTTTGTTTCATTTGTCTGTTTCGCAGATAACTACAATTAGCAAACTAAACAAAAATTTAGAATAATAATAAAATATTAATATTCTAGTTATTTTAAGTTCTCACTTACAATCGAATAAAAAATAGTGTATGTTACACGGACGAAAAAGCTCTCGTACTCCTAAGGTTGCCGAACTCGGCTTTGCCTCGTTCGGCAATTTTCCATAGTCGTACGAGAACTTGCATTTTTCGTCCTTGTAACATAAATAACTATTTTAGATGTTCTTGGCTATATTATTCCACTGTTTTCTGTCTCCTGCTTATATTTTCCAGTTCCTAGTTTCTGCTGCTTTGCCCTACTAGGACAGTAAATTATTATTTTTCCAAGACTAAAGTTTAGGAATCCGAAACAAAGTCAAGTCGTATTTATGGTTCTGCATTAAAGTTTAGTAACAATTAGGAAATTAAGATACAATACGAATAAGTAAAATTATAGATTCAATGGGGGTTTTCAAGCCTACGGCTTTTAAAGAAATACTTATTGGATATCAATTTTCAGCATGTATAAGTTATAGGAAAGTGATAATAATTGTTAATTTTGATAGATTTATTACCTCTTTATCGAATTGAAAATGTAAGTCTTTTGAATCGTTCATTGAAATGCGCCATGTGTGACGTAGCCAACATTGATATCAAACCAGGAGTTGGTTCGTGTAAGTTCGTTTTTTGTCGTTTGGACGATGGACCACCTGTTGATTTTTCGATTTTTGACACGTTCACCAACGTTCACGGGTTCACGTTGTCGAGTTCGGTTAGATTCAAACACAATTACTTACAGTTTATTGAAGAATTTTTGTGTTGGTTTTAATCGAAATGAAACGGCATGAAACAGTTTGGTTATGTTTTTCTGTTCAAGTTGACAAGATGTTGACTGTGTAAGGTAAGACCTACGTATCGGTCCTTGTCAGCGCGTTGCACGTATGTTCTAGATGTTGTTGACGTCACACTGTTACACGCGGCATCGATTTTCGCGGCATTTATTTTTTAAAATTTATGAATTTTTTTCTGGCTTATTAGCAACTTTTAAGCGAAAAGAAAAAATACGGGTCTTATATTTTAATGTATAGATTAACATATAAAAAAAAACCAAAAAATCGTGAAAACCCCCATTACGTGCATAGTAGTAAATCATTTACATTTAGATTTTTGTGGAAATTAATTAAGTTGGACTGTTTTAAAGGTACTTACATATTAGTTGACTAAAAACAGTAAAATGTTTTATTTTAATGTTCAAAATTGCAGATTTCTTTAAAATTCAATTTCAACAACAAAAATAGAATTTTGGATTAAGATTAGGTACATACAATATGCCATAAAATTTATAGACACTGTTTTCTCGATGCTTCAAATCGAAACACTGCCCACTGCACTGACTATAAACCTCTACTGACATTCAAACCTTTGTTTCTATCAGTTTAGCTGGTCTATTGTGCTATTGCTATTATGATTATACGTAATATCTGTTTGATTTAATTAAGTGTTAATAAGTCATTAATTATTGTTGGATAATGGTAGGCATATTGGATAATGCCCATTCATTATTCATTTTCAGGCAATCTGCAGTGTATTGCTTGCCAGGACTTATCTGAAGGTATGGACTGAGTCAGGCCATACATTATTCGGTCTAAATTTCAGTTCTTCTCTTAAGATTATAGACTTACAGACCAAGAACTGCAGATTGCTTGAAGAATCATCACACATATACAGTTCAATCAGCAACTGTTCAGTTGGAAAAATAATAATATCTGCAAAACATAGTATTCATGTTGATAAAGGGAAAAGTTGCTGCATTACTTGAAATATTAGATCACTTCATTAAAAAAACTTTTAAGTTAGCATTGATGAAAAGTATAACCTCAACAAGTAGTAAGTTTTATTTAACTTTATGAATAATGTACTTTTGGTTTTATTTATGTATATTGTAGTGTCCTGATGAAGGAATAAACTAATTCCAAAGGCTTGGCAATAACTTAAAAGCGTATTACATCTTAATCGCCTACCATTTGACTGCATACTTATGAAAATGATTTTGTTCCAAAAATATATATTTATAAATTATAATATAGGTACTGCTTTAAAATTAATATATTATTATTACGCTCTTGCTATAAATAATACGCACTCATATTGTTAAAATATGATATGAAATGTATACCTACGTGGAATTTATATTGTAGTTTTGTTTCTGACACCATAATATCCATGAATCCATGCATGTACATTAAATATTAAATACACATTACTATTTAACATCGTATGGCATTATTAATTAACCTCACATTAATAACCTACTTAATGCCCGAATAATACTGACACATTCATTAATAATCTAGCAATGACAGCTTCTGTGTTGGCATTAGCGCTAAATATTATGAAAAGAAATCCATACAAAACAACTAAACTACTGTGTACTTTTCAATAAAATAACCTTAGGGGTTAAGTAGTTATAAAATAGTAGGTATCATTGAGCACAACTTTTACGCGTAGAATAATACGAAATACGTGTATTTTTTGTATGGCCTCAAACAGCATTTCTAAAAAAAGTTTCTATGATATCTTCGACACTTATTCATGACCCGAAGGTTAATGAATAAATTTTATTTATCAGTTAAATTGTAAATTGAAATCTAAGTAGATTGAAATAAAAAAGAATACTGTTTAACCACAACGTAAAATAATCATGCTGCTTCAAACATGCAGATGAGCAATAAAGATTTGAAACTTATTCCAGGTATGTAAGAATTTTATACCTTATTAATAATGACTCGAAAACGTAAAACTTAAAAGGAAATGAAAATGAAAACAAAACAATTACTAACTTTCTACGACTTGACTCCTACAATTTATTTATCACTTACCTTTAGTCATTTAAGTTTTACCTTTTACGTCAATTTATGTCCTACTTTAATCATAATATTAGGTACATTCTCAATAATATTTTCATAAAAAGTAAAGGAAAGGGGGACTCTCAAAATTATAGACTTTATAATTAGGTAATTGAATTCTATACCTATACAAATTGAAATTGCTTACTGGGAATCTTTATTTATAGACAGAAAAGTTACAATGAGTTAGTTAGAAAATTGATCTTATTTGATTTTGTTTTTATCTGACTCGTGCAGAATTTGAAAAATATTAGTTATGCCATCAATTTAAAGTATTTTTTTAAATAAATTCGGTCTCTATTTATAAACTTCTACAAGTCAACCCATGTCAAAAAAACATTGAAAGACTTCTTCCACTTGTAACCTTTTTAACTTATTGGCAGAGGCACTTCAAAATTTTATTTAAATTGAAAGACAGTTTAGTTTCTTGTGGTTTTTTACGTATAAATGACTAATTTTAATATTATAATTTAAATACGAAAATAATTTCAAATATTTTTTGTTATTGCTGGTTTAATTTACACCAGTAATTTTACACTATTACATTTTTGTAAAATCAGACTAAAACTTCAATAATAAAATTTTCTTGGCCCAATTTGAATAATAATCTAGGTTAGGTACCATACTACCTACATAATTTATAGACTCAAAATAACAAAATAAGTTAGAAAATGATATATCATTAATCAATAGTAACATTATTTGGTCATTTGTAAGTGGGAAATTTTATCTTAATTATCATAAATTGATTTCTATTTCCAAATAAACCGTATAAGTAATCTTTGAAATAAAAAACTGTGGAATCTATTTTATAGTCTTAAGGCCTAGGTAATAGTTGTTGTTTTCCGTCATTTCTACATTCAATAGGAATACTAATTATTCACTATCCTGTCTTAAGAGGCCCGTTTACCTTCTTAAATCCAGTATAAATTTTATTTCAACAAAGATTATATACTTAACGCTTAACAGTTGTGCCGTTTTAAAATTTTAATATGTATTATGATTTCGGGATTTGAACCTCATTTGGGTTATATATCCCTAGGGTGACTTAATGGCACACACACAGTATTAATTTTACTTATACTTTTTGCCACGGCGTTTACTTTACTACCATGTGCGGTGCCAGTCAACCCGGCGCAAGCCCTTGTTACAGCCTCTAGCCGGTGCCCGATAGCTAGAGGTTGCCAAGTTAATTAGATCCCAACTTGGAATGGTAACGGGAGTAGGTACCGATCCAAATCAGCCCGTGAAAATTTCCTGACCTTTTTAATAACAAAAATTGTACATGATTATAAAAATTTCTAAAAATTCTTTAAAATATTCAATTTATGCAAACTTTACACTATATCTCGTGATATAAATTTATTTTTAAAACTTTAAAAATGCACATGTTAAAAAAGCATTATCTTGAAGTCAATAATAAATCGACAGTTCACACGCAACAAAATCACTTTTACAGTCTTTTTCGGGCCGCTTAAAAGCAATGACATTTTGCACACTTTATTATATAATACGCAAGATCTCTTGCATGCTGCCCTTTCCCGTTCAAACCATAAAATTTTTCAATAACACAATTGTTCGTTTCAGAACTTCTGTACTTGGGAATGGCCCGCCGATGCTGAATGGAAGTGAATGTGGAACAGAAGACGTCCCGTGGGAAATATCTGGGTTCGTTCTGCTCCCGCGTGCTCCGGTTCGCGCCGTGCGACGTCCCGCTCCCCCCAACACCCTCCGGAACCCAAAAACATCCCCGAAAGCACAAGTTGGGAAGAGTAGATTGTGGAGATATTTCTTTACAAATGTACGCGGTGTTGTAGATGTAAGGGTTGTAATGTATAAAATGTTAAGGAATGCACGGATGGAATTTTGTATTTGGTTATTTTGTATTCATATTGTAAATACGAGTTGAACGCTAACAGATTTCAGGGATTTTTGCGTCATTGCATATCTGCAGAACGTGAAAAATTGTCTGAACATGCGAGAATATTTCATTTCATATTTCAAAAAGAATTTATTTTTATATTTAATATGACGATGGTAGGTACATGAAATTTCTTTAAAAATTTATAAATATTTTACTTTTTCTGTTAAGCGGCTCATCTACGTTTTTGCTGAATTCTTAGAATACTCTCGATTTTACTTTTTTATTCTATTCCACTTTTTTCCCTACTACTACGGCTGTCTGAAACCAGCCCGAAACTCGTACTTTGTCGCATCCTAGCAATGCAATGTCATTTTGAAGTTGAAAAATACAGTAAAAGTGTTTTCGTTGCGAGTAACTATCAGATTATTATTGACTTCCGGATAATATTTTTATAAACATTTAATAGAGAAAGAATGGATCTAGAGATGTGCCTTTTTAAAATTTTAAAAATTAATTTCTATCATAAGATATAACCATGTAAAGTTTGCATAAAATAGGAAAAAAATGAATTTTTCGGAATTTTTATATTTATGTACAATTTTTTAATCAAAAATTTAAAAAGACACATCTGTAGATCCATTCTTTTTCTATTAAATCCTTGCTGAAATAAAATTTTACCGTTCTTGTACTGGCCACAAAACACTCGCTACGTTAGTACATTTTATGCTTGATTTTAGGTGGTAGACAGGCCTCTTAACAAAACTACTAGCGATGCAATTCGAATTTCAAGATACAGCCTAATTTGCCTGGTTTAAGTTTTCTGAAGTATAGACATAAGTATTCAAACCTTGTTACAGTGTTCGTTAATCCAACGCAACGATTAATTATTAATAAATCATGATGTGGTTCATATAACCGCAACTGTGGTCTAACCTCTAACTTACAATTTCTAACAGGCTTTACTACTGGGTACTGTAGGTAGGAACATTTTACAGAAAATATCGTGGGACCTTTAAGGCTGGTTTATAATGGATGTAACTGGTGACTTCTTCTGTGTTCTGTTTACATGAGCTATAGATATTTCTATGTTGCGGTTCATAATCACACTGGATTTGACGTTTACCTATACTGTAACAGTAAGGTTAGCCAACTTTTAAGAAAACTTCCTAGAGTATCACTATATGTAAAGAGTGTAGCCATATGCGCTATATTGCAAACAAGTAGTCATGGTTCCATACTCTAAAAAATGTGGAATTAATTTATGTTTAGGTAACTGTAACAATATGATATTAAAAGAATAGTTCATTATTTAACTTTTAAACTCTTCTTGAAACCAAACATATAATTTTATTCAAATACAATTTTACTGAAGTATATACTCTGTATAAACAAAGCCACTCTATTACAAACCTCACTCTTTACCAACAAATAGCAAGCAAGTCCTATTTGTTCTTTGTTGATCTTTGTTTACATTTTGATGTGTATTTTATATTTCGCTACAATATTTATTGTTATAAACATTGTAGATCCAACCATCCAACTATGTATCTTGCAACAAACGGATCCATTACTGACAGTTATAAGAAAGGTTATGTCGTCAAGTTAGCAGATTACTGAAATGATTATAAACCACACACTTCACATTAACATCACACATCTTACAAAATACAGAAGAAGTAAAGGATTACATCCATTATAAACCAGCCCTTACTGCTCTAAAAGTGACCAAGTCAACTTTTGTTTCAATAACATATAATAAAGGAAACCAATTTCTTGGAATTCAGCCAAACAATTATTTTTATTCAACTACCCTCACCGTTTCGGCCCTACCAGGGCCATCCTCAGGAGCTATAATATTTTATAAATTTGATTACGGAAACTAATTAGCATGAACAGTAAAAATTAATAATTATAAAACATGTTACGGTGGCTGTGTTATACTATTTTTTCGGTAACAGTTGTAATCCTGTTAATAACAATTTATTATTAAGCATTAAATTTTGTAGTAAGAATATTATGAAAAGTTTCCAAAAGGCAACCAAACATGTACTTTGTATACTTAAGTATACAATAAATATTGAAATACTAAAAACGACTTCCGTAGTGCTAAAAATTTTGCTTACTGTCTGACATAATGTCAACAAACAACATAATGCTATTTCATCAGAACAGAAATTACCAGAATAAATATACGTTGGGCTACATTGCAATTTCAGTGTTTAATTTAGTAATTACCAAACTAGAATAGACAATTGACATGGAGTATACATCACCCATAGATTGTAGATTTGTTGCCATTTGTCAATAATGCACGGCCAATGTGATTTATAGAGAACGAAACGAAATAGCGGGACGCTATATTAATAATGCACGGGCAAGGTAATCGCAAGTGTCAAAGTTTATCTGATCCATCAATTTTGTATCGTACTCTGTATACGGTATTTTGGTAGTGCATTTTATAATAATTATTAACGTTTTTGTAAATTATTTACCGTAATTTAATTAAATAGGTACATGCGTTACATTTTATTTCGTATAAATTTGAATGTTTCATTTATATTGGATCATTGTAATTACTGCAATTTGCATTAATAAATTATTTTGTGTAATTATACTAGCAAAACATTTGTATTATTGTAAAATAATTAAAATTGATTATAGTTATTTAATTTTATATTACAACATGACAAAAACTAGATGCTGTATTTTTAATATTTAATTTTAATAATATTGATGATAACAAAAACAGTTAAATTCGCGCATGATGTCTTTTCAATTATTTATCCTAATAAATGACGCATTGTTATATATTTAGATTTATAATAATTCATAATTAAAACATATATGAGTGTCTTCTTCACTTTTTATTTCAAGGCCCTCTGGAGTAATTATCATGATTAAAAATCAGGTAAAATGTCAGTTTTTTATAAATTTGCGAATCGTATTTTTTCAGATAGGTAAGGTTCAGATAAGAGTTCACTTCACAGATTGCTATTTAATTAATAGGATTACGTCATTTGCGACGATAATTAACAGCGAAGTGAGGTGACGATGACGTCATACGTGCACGCACAGTTAAGGGTAATTTTGGATTTGCTCACTCAACGGTTTTCGATATGACACGGAGTTGCCCTTGGGATAGCTTCCAGTGGTTATAAACATTTTTTTACTTTTGCTAAAAACATTTCTACTCTAGGTAGGAATAGTACCTAAGAACTGGACAAAGTACCACAAAAACGTAGGTACTTGAAATACAAGTAGTAAGTACCTTTATGGCCAAGGAAAGTACTTGAAGTAAAAGTATTTTTCTTCATAGTTTCTATGGCCAAGTATCAAGTACTTTATAAAGTACTTGAAAAGCTGCAGGTATAAAATTAATATCATGAAGGATCAAGTACCAAGTACAAGTACATTTCTTCCAAATATTATATACTGCCACATACATACATACATTATGTATAAATCAGTACTTGTTAAGTACATATTTATCAGTGTACATGCAACGTAACTTTTTTGTTTTATTATTTAAAAATTTGTAGGTTATGTCAAAACATATCACGTGAAGTGTTGATGTACCTTTCTATTATTGTGGGTTGTCTATGTTTTAAATGGGTAACCTGTACTTGAGAGTGTTTGTAAATGTTATAGTTGTGTGCGTATGAATAAAATGCGTCATAGCAATAGACCCGCGATACTTTATGAATGAAAAGTGCATGCTTTTTGAATAATTTTCACTCCAACACTCATAAATTATCCCATACATTTTATACAATAAAATCACCAACATACTTTTATCAACCCCATTCTGATGTGGACACCTAATGATCCCGAGAACAAAATAATATATTTTCATTTTCAATGTATGATTTAAGATAAATTAATATTACCTTTACACATTACTTATCTGATGTACAAATACCTACTATTCCAATTTGTCATACTCTTACTTTTTCTTCTTAAATAATAATTAATGTATAAGTAGTAATTAACTTTTTGGCACAGTGATTTAATCGCTCGCAAAAAATGCCAACTCATCAATCCACGTTATCATTTCCAATAGTCACGTAACAAAAAAAATTCCTGATTCGAACCAAAGACAAACGGTAATCAAATTTGCTTTGAGTTTTTAGGGCAACATTAGCTCCACATACCCCAGTTCACGAGTCGTCCCTGCGTCGCCGGGGGCGTAGTGCGTGATCGAAAATTCAAATGAGCGTCGGGATGGTAAGGCCCAAGGGGCTAGGGAGAAATAACCCCCAACCCGCCTGTGACGATCAGACGCACGCACTGAATACAAACGAGTCTGATTGCCCCGTTATAGATTATAAATATAATTACGGAGATTACAGGCCTCAACGGCCAGTAGAATGGATGGAAAAATTGTTACAGTGGATCAAAGTAAACTTGCTGGAGGTATCGATCCATATTGATTGTAGTGTTAAAGAGGAACTGTAAAATGTGAAGTGTCTACTCGTAAACTGTGTTTGTTTACGATCGATAACGTAAATATACGCTTTAAGCATAAAAAACTATGTCATGAGAATAAAATACTACTACGACTACCACTACCAGTTTGTTTACCTGCTATGTCATTTGTCAAAGAGTGTTTGTTTTCAGCAATCTACCGGGAATCTGTTTTTTGTTTTTGATATTTCAGATTATGTACTCTATTTATTACACATTATATAAACATTTGTTGTTCGTGTTTAATTTTATTCCGTGATAATTTTTTTATATTTATTTGCACATAAATACACAATATTCAGTTAATCAATTCTCATTCATAACTACTTATAGGCATATTCGTTTCAGTAGGTAATTATAATACAATATGTAAGTTTCTTAAAAATATTTACATTAATTGCGCATCAAAATAGCATTTTCACTAAAATAATGCTTTCAATGTCTAGGTGTAAGTTCATTGGGCCTAAAATTTCACTACTTGATCTGATTTTGCATGAAACTACTTGATTTGACTTGACTTGAAATCAAGTCAAATAATCCGAAAGACAAGCGAAAGTCAAGTAGTTTTATTTCAGGTACCGTAACTTGGGGTGATTTCGGACGCTTTTTAAGGTTTTTTGCAATTCACTTGCTTATTTTTGTTGCAAAAAAATTGAAAAAAATAATTTGGACATTAGCATACTTCCAAAATAAACTTCGTTGAAAAAGTATATATTTTTTAAGTATATCACACATTTTTTTTGTTATATAGTGTCCGGATTCACCCCTATGTGTAGGGGTGAACCCGTACACCCATATATTTTTTATCAAAATTCATATTCAATCAAGAGTATGTTTGAATTCGGACAAAAAAGTGAAAAAAATATATTTGTGAAGGTAAACTTAACTTTTAATGTGGAAAATTAAACATATTTTCTTCTTTTATAACTTCCCTTAATATTATCATGTAAAGTGGATTTTGGTATGCCATAACACTCCGCCGCTTGTCTTAAGATTTTTTTTTTACATTTAATATCAGAAATAGCTTTTTCTAATATATTCACATTGTAATTCATGAATTTTATGCCAATTTTTCTTTTATATTTCCTACCCATTATGTCCGATTTCGCCCCACCTAAAGCCAATTTTTTTTATTAATATACATTTAATGTTTAAACTAAAAAAATATAATTTTCATTTTAAGCACAAATGTTAACAATAAAGGTCACAACAAAACTAATGGTAACATGTAATGATAGTTGTAATAACATTTTCTATACAACAGTTTCTTTTTATACCTTTTAAAAATGCGAAAACATGGAGATTATAAAGCTCTTACCTAAATGGCATAAAAAAGTTAATTTGCAGCGACGCAGTCTACTGTACCTCGGTTAGACTTGAACTGACAAGTTTGGACCTTTGGACCATTACCATTGTTTTTTTCGCGACGCGCATTCGTAACCTTGAATGGAATACAAAAAAAATTAGCTGTGTCCGCGTTTACCCCTACTGTCCGAAATCACCCCAAGTTACGGTAACTTTGAAAATCAAGTAGTAAAATCTCAAGTACGTGATATTTGAAAATGTAGCAGTTGCATTGCATATCATACATTAGATATCAATATTTATTAATGGATCTATGGCAAATAAGACTATAATCATTTACAAAACCAAATTAAAATATGACAATGTTTTACAATGTATACTAGGTACTTACGTATACAAGAAAGTTAAAAAATACAGCGCTGTTGGTGAAAATTCCAATTTGGTAGGGGAATTCCGCGTCTTTTTAAAATTAATTATTCTACTGTGTTGCATATTTCTTGCAAAATTGTTCGTTATCAAGTAATATCAAGTATAGTTTGATATTACTGGATATCAAGTCAAGTCAAATATGAATTTATAAAAAGCTTGATTTTCAGGTTACAAAAACGTGAAGCTATATTTGACTTGATGAATCTCTAAGTGGGCTGAAAAGATTAATTTTTACAAAATGCAGTGTATAACTCGGTTTAATATTATAATAAATTTTCGACGCTAAATGTTTAATGCCTAATTTTTTTTAATTTGCAGACACTCATAAAATAAATTTTGAAATTTTTAGATTTTGAAAATAATACAAACCTAAGTACCGTACAGTTAGGTATTTGTGTATAATTATTATTAAAAAACATATTTTTCATTGAAAATGTTATAACTGATATTAAAAGATACACAAAATTCACAATAGTTCTTGTTATTATACAAGGATCGAGTGTACCAAACTTTAACAACTTATTCCTGAGAGGTTATTATAAGTAAAAAATGTTATTGAGCATAGATCCAATTCTTTCTGGTTAACAAAATATAAGAGGTTAAAGTTTTATAAAGAAACACGAATAATTAAAAAATTTTTAATCAAGACACTTTTGAAAAGCAAATCGTTTTATATAAAAAATGCATTTTTTATAAATTACAGAAATAATACATAGTGTTAAGTCTATAACTTATAAAAAATGCCTTTTTAATTTTGAATTGAAAACGTCACTACATGACAGCTGTCAAACGAATTTATTTTTCTATAAAACGATTTCCTTTTCAAAAGTGTCTTGTTTTAATTTTTTTAATTCGTGTTATTTATAAAACTTTAACCTCTTGTATTTTGTTAACTAGAAGGAATTAGACCAATGTTCAATGACGGAACATTGGACCCTGTACCCTGTGATGTCTTAAAGCAGTGAATAAATATGACAATCCTTCTGAAAATTTTATTTAATAAAACGAATTTTATTCATCTAGTCGATTAGTTTTTTAAGAATTGATAAAATAATACCTACACATCTTGATCTTTCTGCAAGTTGGTATTTTCATTTTTGTGAACTCGAATGCTTACGCTTGTCACAAGAACGACACATACAATATGTATGTATAGGTAGTGTATGTTGAGCATATATTATTATTTATTAATATGAAACATTGCAGAACAATAACAAAGCAAATACATACATCTTTGTAATTAAGTGCAAACCTCTTATAATAATGAAATAATGTTTCATATTCATCTTACAAACAGCACATAGAGTAAGCATTAATTAAAACAGTAACAGTAGGTGGCTGTTTGATAGAGAACAATTTTGTACAATTCTGTCTCTTTCAACTATTCTTTTTTGTAGAAACAAAAGCATCGAATTTAATATTCCATTTCGCGATAGCAAAAGCAAACAATATGTTTTCTAACAATCTCATCGTGCTTTTGTTATTGCGAAGCCGACTTCACTCGACTCGAATAAATAATGAAATTCTAATATATTTTCTGGTATGATGCGCCCCGTAGAGACACAGACAATGCGCCATGCGCCCGCTTTGCTGAAGAGCCCTCTTTGTTTCAATGACAATCTAGTGGGCGATGTCAAAGGGACACAAGTGATATTCAAAACAAGTACCTGCGCATTCCGAGGGCGCGGGTGGGTAGATGCTCAGTAGTTATTAATTTGTTTGGAGAGATAAATAGCACAATAGTTAAATGTTTGTATAAAGGTGAACTTTGATATTTGAAGTGGAGTGCAGGTGGAGACAAAGTTTATTTGAACAGGAACAGGTCTTTCAAATACCTACTAAAATTAATATTCCACTTCACTATATCAATGCGGTTGCATAGTCAAATTATGGGTTTTGCTGATGAAAAGTCTGGTATTACTTTAATAAACAAAGAATTAAATTATAGTATATCTGAATAAATAAATAAAACTCATTTTGCATTTTGTAATCATAAAAATTGAATTTGAATGTATATAAACACCAGTAGTTATAATAGAGAAAAACAATATGCAGTTTTCCTCATAAAATCGGTTTAAATAATAAGATTTTTTTAAATAACTAACACGTTTTTGAATAGTTAATTGAAGTTGATCCCTTTTGCTCTAATGCCACTTGTATATAGGATTGTATCAAAATACACATGCAATTTTTACAAAATAGGCTCTTTTTAGCCATGCACATAAAAAGATTGAACAAAAACTTTCAATTGGAGAATCTAATGCAGGAATCCACAAGGCAATATTTTAATTCGTATAAAAATACCAACTCAAACACAAAACGTACTAAAATTTCACTATTTTCTCCAAGAAATTATGTTTGATCTGTGGTTAAACCAGGGGCGGATCTAGAAAATCTCCAAGAAGGGGGCGAATTGTTATCAAAAGTAATTTTCGATGCTGTTCTTTGAAAAAGAAAGAAAGAATAGCGCTGCAGGCGAAAAATTTTTAGGGTTCAAGGTCAATGGCTGTTTAATTAAAAGTCAAGTTTATCTATAACACGGAAATTACATATATTTTACCCTTATTCACGAGTAAAAATTAAAATAAATAGCAAATTTAAAAAATAAACGAAATGAAAGTTGGGAAATTTCTTTATCTTAAATTTGTCAACGATTTATTAAACTTTTAAAGACCAAATTCTCTCAAAGGGGGGTGATCGCCCTCCCCTTGGTTCCGCCACTGCTATAATTACAAAATAATATATTTTTCAATTGTTATTTTATTAAAATTATATTTAGTGTAGGTATAATTAAATAATTAAATCAAAATTTACCAATCGCCCCCCCCCCCCCCTGGATCCGCCAATGGGTTAAACTAGTGCTTCCGAAATGTTAAAAATTATGTACTTAATAAAAAAATATCTAAGAAATCGATTGTTGAAGACCAGAAGTCGATATCTTTATTTTTATTCAAAAATAAAAGCAGTTTTTGTTTAAAAAAAAACAAAATTACGGTTCTACTTTAAATGACTAGAAATTGCTCAATTATATTTTAACGATTTTCTCGAGAAATATTTATCTTAAAAAATTATTTTTTATGGAAACTGTAGAAACATCTATCTAGTTTAATTTGGTGAAATATTTTTTTCAAAAAAAGTTTCTACCAAATAAAAAGGAAAAACCAAGAAAGCTCCGATTTTTCATGGTCTTTCGCTTATAACTTTTTAAGCAGAAAAGTTGCGAGGTGGCAAACCTGAAATTAGTGTTCAGAATTAAAAATCATAAAATAAGTATAAAAGAAAAAAATAACTTCTCCAATACTTGCCAGGCAGAATCCTATGTTTACTGGACTAAAATAGGACTTTCCATTATTGAAAACAAAACATGAGCAGAAAGTCGGAAAAAACAGATAATAATTTTAGGTAAAAAGTTAATTATGCATGAGCAACAAAGGCTAAAGGCATTTTCTTTTCTGTTTCATAAAGAATCCTACAGGCATAATTTCTAATGACCGCTTTAAAAATTATTTAAAAAATTTAAAATACGAAAACTACCGTTGTTTATCAACCAAAAATATTAAATTTAAGTACAGAGTATGGTCCTTTGCAAACGTCAGTTTTCAGATGCAACATATATTTGGTTACTTGATAATAGTTTGTCAAAGATGAAGGATGAAGTCCTGGTTGTACAATAATCTCTTCTATAAGTAAATATAGAAACCTAAGGTCAGTGTACGGATTGAGATTGAGTAGTGAAGTTGAGATACTAGATGCACCAAGATGGTTGAAATTATGGACCACGATAACAATCTGATCCATCAAGAGAACCAAAGATGAATGGTACCTTTTAAAGTTTTAAGTAGTATGTTAGATACCTATGTATTGTTTTTCATACGATTTTTTGTTAATAAAATTCGATTATTCTAAATTGTAATATATTATATTAATGATCATTAAAATAAACAATCGCAAAACAATAACAAAATTGGTAACATTTCTAAAGTAATAAAATGAAAATGATTTATATCGCTTTTATCTCTAAGTATGAAAATCAATTAATTTCACTTTCTTTAATAATGTTCGAACTGGTTCTTCTTATAATACATTTCACTGTTTCTTCAATTATTGTAGGTAGGTTAGTTTTATTTCGAGGTTAAATTGCGATGAATGTAAAATGTAAAGTAAAAGGATTCTTCTCTTATTTATGGATCAATTTACTTGTATTATTTATCGAAAGGAACTATAAACTGTTATTTATTAAAGATGAATGTAATTGTAAGTAGGATGACATTAATGATAGTTGTGAAATATTTTTTAATTGGTATTAATTTTATTGACCTAATACATATTGATGATTCTCTAAAATAAATATTACTTCATAGGAAAATCTACAAAATTTTTGATGCAAAACACTTGTTTCTTGTTGAATATGCAAATCCAATGTTACGTGTACACTTTTTCCAATTCAGTGCTCAACGGGAAATTCAAGATAAAAAATGGAAAAGAAAATAGAACGGATTTCTTTTATTCGTATATCTTATTAAAAAGTCCTTCAAGCCTTCTCCCTTTTCAAATCTTTTTACTGGATTCCATTAAATCTACGGAATAAGTTAGTACAAAAAAATTTAGATTTGTTATTAGGCATGAGCTAACGCCACACAGCGTGAACCTAGCGTGAACAATAGGCTACTAATTTTAGAATATCATCGAAAGTCGAACATTATCAACAATTCTTATTTGGATTGAAATGTCTACTCAAATAATTTATACGGATATCGGATATCGGTATCTGAATCTCGGATTTAGGATACCGGATTCCGGACAACGAATCTCAGATTCCGAATAATGAACCTCGGATTCCGAATAACGTATCTCGGATTCCGAATAACGTATTTTGGATAACGTATATCGGATTCCTGATACAATATATGTAAATACCCGGATTCAAATTTTTCTCGATTTTGACAGCCCTAATAAACATTTAGTTTTTTTAAAGATATAACTTTCAAAAAAGATGTTTAAAACAGGTTAAGCGCCAAGGATATTTATCTAAACTTTCCACACGGGCCAAGATATTTTTCGACATATTTTGATGAATCTGTGTCTTTAAAACCTATTTCACACAATTTTGGCAAATTTTAATCTTTGCAATAAAAAATTTCTATTTAGTTCGTTTAATTTGGCTGTTAATGATTTTTCAGAAAAAAATTAATTATTTCTGCCTTAAAATTTTGGCTACAGAAAGCCTGAACCAGCGTTTGTTTTGAAGGGCCACAGCGGACACAATACAACATTGAAACTCGTAAGAAAATGTCCGCTTGGCCAGATACGATCGACTAAAAATTAAAAGCATAGCGGACACCGGTGTCCGCCATGGCCGAATTGGCTAGGCGAGTAGAGGACACCGGTGTCCGCCGTGGCGCTTAACCTGTTAACTTTCGTAAATGCGGCTGATCGTTTCCACCTTCGACAACAACTATGACAATGTTTAAAACAGTAGAAGGAAACGATCAGCCGCATTTACGTATGTCAAACATCTTAAGGTTATGTTTTATATCTAAAACAGTGTTTAGGTTAAGAGGTCGAAACGTAGCTTTACAGTTGTTGATTAATATGAATCAAGTGGCTTTTTTCGTTTTTTACAAATAAGATATTTTGTATTATATAAACATAATAGTTTTTGTTTTTTGTTGCTGGAAACACACATAAAGAATAAAAAATTTATTTTTATTACACGACTTAGGCGTTTTATAAAACGACTGATTTTATAACTATCTTGCGGCAAATCTAATTCAAATTATTACTCTGAAGCCTTGTACTGTTACATGAAACAACCTGTATAAATTATTTCATGTACTAAACTACACCTAAATCAAGCTATAAGTTAAACAACGAACGCTTATATCCGGATGAAGTTATACTGAAACTTAGCCTTTTTGCTTTTGAGGAAATGAAAAGTTACTGGTGCTAGAATACACGTTATATTTTAGTTTATTATTCAAACTTGGAGAACAGCAAAACAAATATAGAAGCAGTCGGTAAGTTAAGTAGGTACTTCAAACGAGTGCGGGCCACGGCGTATAAAATCACGGCGTCGACACATAGGCCCACGACGTATAAAATCACGACGTCGACACATAGGGCCACACCACAGCGTATACAAACTTCATATCAGTCTTGTTACTTGTTTTGGTAGAAAGTACTCGTATGTGTGAACTGAACTAAATAAAGATCCTCATCCACATATTCGGTTTTGGTAGAAACTCTGATTGAACTGAACTAAATAGAGAACCCAATACTATTCTTGAATCCGAAATATTATACGCCGTGGTACTCACGGCTTTTAAGGCTGGTTTATGCTATGCAACTCTTCATAACGCATAAGAACAAAACATAGTGATGATAATACACATGCGCTGTTGAAACGTTCTTACATAAAACAACACCGCATGCGGGCATGCGTATTATCACTAGGGCTGTGCGATTTTGACTTTTCGTAATCGATTATCGAGTATGAGAAATAACCGATTTTTTCAATTAATCGATGATCGATGATTGAAAATAAAAAATCGATTATCGTATATTGATAAACAATTTTTTGATTCTTGATAATCGATTATTTTGATTATCGATTATTAAATATTGATAATAGTTTTTTTTATTACCTATAATCGATTATTTTGATTATCGATAATCGATTTTTGGACTATCGATAATCGATTTTAATAGGTACCTGCTCGATAATCGATAATCAATTATTATTGCAGGTGCGAATGGAAGAATGAAAGAAATTGTATGAAAAGGATTATGAATGTAGTGTTAAAATTTAAAATATGAGTTTTTGTTTCAAAGAGTTCGTGCCAGACCAGTGGAAATGACTAGTTGTTTTATGTGTACAGAAAAACCCTGGAATAATCGATTATTATTATGGTTTCAGAAAAATCGACAATAGATACCTAGTTAACCAAATTATCATATCAAATAATCGATAATTGAATAAACTATAATCGAGGAATCGATAATCAGAGAATCGATAATTGAAAAATCGATTATTTAAAATTGAAATTCGAAAATTTCGATTAATCGATTATTTTTCCCAGCTATAATTATCGATTATGTTTTATTGTTATACCTTATGAAGACTTGCATAAACCAGCCTTTGAAATTATACGCCGTGGACCCTGTGGTGGGGATAGAAATAATACGCCATGATTTAATACGCCATGGCCTCATGTGTCGACACCGTGATTTTATACGCCATGGCCTGCTCCGCTTCAAACTCTAACGAATAAATAATTTCAGAAATAATCATCACATCACCGGAGCATTTATTATTAACCCCCATTTCTTGATCTCTGTGGCGTGGACCACCGTCTACATCGCGCTCCCGGAGTTATTAATATCTGTAGGTTGCGGGGTCGTGGAATAGCTGGTCGAGTTGTCGGGCTGTGACGGGGAAGGTCATGTGCCAGAAGGGCCATCAAATATTCATGCAGCGCGCCGCTGTATCGATCTGGCGGAGGCGTACCGCGCGTACCTCGTGCTTGTAGCGCGAACGCCGGACGGTTCAGTGCTCGCTGCTGCGCTACCTGCCCGGCGGAGGTGCAGTGTTGGTGTCGAGCAGGAATGGCAAAACTAAAATGGTTTATCTACGACTACTATGAAAAGTTTATATTTATGATTTCAATTGTTAACGTAAAGTTGATTGTTACTGAGGATCAAACAAAAAAACATTTTATTGCGCGTTGTCATATGAGTACTTTTTGATTACATAAAATAAAAGAAAATGACAAATCAAACAATTTTTTTTTTATCTATTTCGAAATTATTGGTATCGTCAAAGTTATGAATAAAACAAAAATTGATTGAATTCAGATTGAACTAACTGAATACTATTATTATTATAACAAATAATTTTATTCGTAGATAAAATTATGTGTGTATTACGAGTGTTAACGTAAAGTTGATTGTTGCTGTCTTTGTTTCTCTTGCACTATTGCAGCGCGAATCGAAGGCACGAGTAAATTGTATAGAATAATATTTTACTTTGCAAATTATTACCACAAAGCATGGCCTCGTCAAATTTTTAGTTAATGTTTTATCTTGTAAAAATAAATAAAAATAAGCTGCTGTGGAAATTCAAAGAAATTATCAGCTCTTAAAACTGAAATTTTATAGAATAATTTTTTAATAGAATTTGCGTAATCATATTTATAAAACTTGTCTAGAAAAAATACATTTTTTATTTAAATTGTTTCACTTGCTGACGTTAAACCATGTGATGTGTGATGGAAATTACAAGCAAAGCTTACTTCACTTATTTAATTTTGTTCGCTCGTTGTTTGCTCACACAAGTTCTTAATTAAATTCATATGAAAATTAGAAAATGTTACTATTTATTAATAAAATGTAGGTACCTACCTTTGCAAATTTTAATTTACCAATAAATTTATATGTACAATGTATATTGCTTTAAATGGTTAATTGTATTGACTTTTTAAGAACTTCAGACAATTAGACCTTAGAGTCCAACAGTCCAACTTAAATTAAATTATACAATTAACTGAAAGGCCAGAAAGTTACAACAACATAACAACGACTTCAAC
Source organism: Agonum fuliginosum (assembly GCA_947534325.1). Lineage (NCBI taxonomy): Eukaryota > Metazoa > Arthropoda > Insecta > Coleoptera > Carabidae > Agonum > Agonum fuliginosum. Next base: position 12,098,031 of record OX384038.1, on the reverse strand, counting down.
GTTGAGTAGTATAGGGTTGCAGGATTGTATAGTTTTCATACAATTGAATAAATAATCTATTTAGGTACACTTAGATTAGGCAACCATTATTAAACTATTAAACAAAAAATTAATTAAACGATTTTAACTTAAAAATTATTGTGTGCAATATTAAATCTCGTCTGACTACTTAATTTAATATACATCAGCATCACTACCATAAATAACAATGGATTAAAAAAATCTGACGTGGACACCACATGACTTCCTTGTACGCCTTGTTTGTTCATACTTTTCTTAATAACTAAAATGTAGAGTAATATAAAAAATTCTTTTAACTTATTATACTAGTATACTCACAAATATATTTTAGTCATTTTATTTAAACTGCAGAAGAAGATATAAACGATATTTTACTATTGTCACTGCTACTGTCACTGTCATGTCATAATCATTTAAATTTTGCGTAGTAACAAATGTTAATCGATCATGGACTACAAGATACAGAAATACTAAATTATAAATATATACTTTAATTATTCTTAAATAATACAAGATACAGAAAAATTTATAAAATACCGATTGTAGATAATAATCACATAATCTTTCATTTAAAATAAAAAAAAATTGTCTAAAATTAATTATTTATCAAAATATTTTTAAAAAGTACTACTTCCGGTTTATAGATTGAAACCAAAAATAGGAGGTGCACAACTAGATGCTATAACAGTCCTAAATACAAAATTTCAGCTTTCTACGTCTAACCGTATTTGAGTTATGCGACACACATACGTCCGTACATACGTACATACGTACAGACGTCACGACGAAACTAGTCATAATGGATTCAGAAAAGGTCAAAACGAATATTTCCATCAAAATCTGAAAACCGAGATTTTTCGCGATTACAATACTTCCTTATTACTCCGTACAAGGAAGTAAAAACCAATTTATTTATTAAAAAGTTGTAGCTATTAAAGTGACAATAAAAAGTAAAAACCAACTGCGGGTCCAAAATAATCCGAAATAATGATAATATCATAAAAGAGAACAACAAGCAAATTTGTGTAGGTAACCAACATTTAACTGACGAGTACTCCATTATATTCAATGAAGATGTTTGTGAAGTTTATCTGAAATGGGAGTCGGACGTGACTTTATTCTTTCCCGTCCTATACCGGTTCAGTTCGAGTCCCTGCATGTTATATCTCTAAACCTACCTTTAATAAGTAACATGTAAGTAACAAGTTTACAACCTTAAAGTAGAGCCAAAATGGGTTTTCCCCCCGAAAGAATCGTCCAAATTGGTTGAAAAGTCGCTGAGTTATGCGCGAAAAACCTCGAAATGCACCTTTTTTCAAACAGTCATAACTTTGTGTAAAATAAACGTAGGATTATCGTTCTTTGAGTCCTGCACAGAAAATTGAACAAATTTGAGTGCCCTTTTGGTAAATCGAACCGAAAAAAATTATTAAACTCCGTACACATCGTCAAAGTTGGACATTTTTTCGATTGAAAAGCATTTTTTTTCACAGGGGTGCTGGAGGGGGTGGAAGGGGGAGACGCTAAAGTTCTTCCGCCCTCGAAGATTCATCGAAATCGACTGAAAATTCGCCGAGTTATGACAATTTGAAAATGGGTGAAATTTCACCTCATTTCAAGTGTTCCTCTAATTGTGCTGTCGAGTTTATTATTTTCATTCTCTGGCAATTTTGAATAAGGTATACTGAATCAGCACAGTACAAATAGCCGTTTACAATTCCACGGTCCCTCACTCCATTTCACTTCCGTTACCTGTCTCCATTTGGAGTGGCAGCCCTGACCAAAACGCTAAATGAATTATGAAGTACATATCGATCCTGTTTGTAATCCTGGTCAGTTCTTCCTGCTCAACCCGTTGAGCTGTTCAGCGTTGCTCGTTTCTCGTTCCTATTCCGCTCAACGACTAGCGTAGCGGCTCAACAAGCGTGCGAAACAGGTATTTTATATTAGGTTATGTATTATACAACTGATGAATTATTTGCGTCGAACGGGTGGAATTATTAATGGGTGATTCGTATTTGTAGCCCTGAAAAGTTTAGAGGCAGACAATTGAGAGGAATTTGTTTCGGAGTAGTGATCTACTCTCTTAAGAGGGAAACCGGTTGTTAAATGCGCCTGGAATTACATTATGGAATAATCTTGAAAATCGCATGACCCAAATAACAGCCAATGGAAGAATTGAATACAATCATTAACAATGGATATATAAAAATTAGAGCGGATATTTTTTACTAGTAGCTTGAGGAACTTACCTAACTGAAATTAATAAGCGGAAACTTTACTGTCATATATCACTTTGACATTTAATTACGAATTGGTTAAATTATTATTTTGAGTGTAAATAATAAGCAATTAATAAGGTAAATAATACATATTTATTAATGTTAAATACAAATTTAGTAAAAATTTCAAGTTTCTATTGTAAAAAGAATTCTAAAATAGAGCGGCGGTGGCGGTGTCATTGCGATTTTCTTACCGAATATGCACTCGTGCATTAATTCATGTCCAGGAAATATTTTATCGTGCATTGCAACAACGTAATTAACTCTCGTGTACCACTTGAGCTAATTAAGACGTTGTTGGAAAACACTTAAAAAATTCTATTAAATTTTATCTTTTACTGCATATATTACATCAATTAGCTATTTAATATGAAATTTAAAATGAAATTACAATATTATTATAAATATCTTATAAAATTCCTTTTTTGACGTATCAGAGTACTTACAGATAATTACACAGTTTTTATTTTAAATGAAAGATAAAACGTAACTTTGTTGAGCTTCTGTTGTATATTTTTAAAAACATTTCTACGAGCGATAAGAAGCAACAATTAATTTGAGCAAAAAATTTCTTCGTAATTTTATGCATTTTTTGCAGTATAATTGAATCAAATTTGAAAAACTAAGACAGAACTTCAATAGAGACATGTTTAATCTACTATTTCAAAAATAAATACAAAATTTTGTTACTTGAAGTATGCGACGATAAAAAGGAATTTAGTAAAATTTAGTAAGATTGTATTTTTCTGCCTTAATTCAAATAGATAATTAACAAAGTAGGGTGCAATTAACCGATAAAATCAAATGGAATTTAATGCCGAATTGCAAAAATACCAAATTTTAATTCTTGTTATGATGAACTATGTATTTCGAACGCTTATCGTTACCGGTTTTCCCCTTAATAACATCATTTCTTGAAGTTTTGTTTGGGTCACTAAAAATTATTATTTCAATAATATTTATACTATTTATAATATTAGGCGCATCAGCAAGAAAACATCACACGGATATGATGAGATACCATGCCATATCTTAAAATATATTGCAGAATATATTAAATTTCCTCTGACTCATATAATAAACAACTGCCTCAACACTGGAACTTTCCCAGATAAACTCAAAATATCCCGCATAACACCAATACACAAAAAAACTGCGAACATGAAATAAATAATTACAGGCCGATTGCCGTACAATCGTGTTTTTCCAAAGTATTTGAAGAAGTCATATATCACCGAATATACAACTTCTTGGAAAAAGAAAAAGTACTGCACCACAATCAATTTGGTTTTCGGGAATCAATGTCAACAGAACTTGCGCTCATCAACATCGTGGATAATATATACTCGGGTATCGACAACCGACATCAAACCTATGGGCTTTTATTTGATCTTACAAAGGCATTCGACTATGTCGACCATCAGTTGCTGATAGACAAACTTCATAAAGTAGGTATTCGCGGGACTCCTAATGAATTAATAAGGAACTATCTTCTCAATCGGGAACAAATCGTCTCAATACGACATCAACATATAAGTACAACCTGAACTGTCTCTTCGGAGAAAAGACTAAATCCACAGGGAGTCCCGCAAGGATCTAAACTTGGCCCTCTACTCTTCATCATATTTATAAATGATCTTCTGACTAGCAGTCCCAATATACAAAGAGCCCAAAATAGCGATTACTACTGTGAAACTTTTCTGTATGCTGATGATATATGTAAAATAGTAAAATCACAACAATCAGAAGTTATTCAAAGTCCTCTTCAAGATCAAATATCTGATGTTTTAAATTGGTGCACACTTAATAAACTTATGATTAATAACAATAAAACAGTGATTATGCATTTTCGTAATACGTACAATAAACAAATTTGTAGTATTTTAGTTAGAAACATGGACAATGGCGGGAGTATACCAATCACTTACTGCACTAAAGTCTTAGGAGTATTTATATCCGAAAACCTAAACTGGAGCCCACATGTAGATCATGTAGTTTCTAAACTGAAATCACTGTGTTATTTAATATGTAAATTACAACAGTTTGTCTCAATAGAAAACTTGTTATTGTTATATTTTGGTCGTTTCCAATCAATTATCTCTTATGCTGTTGTTGTCTGGGGAAGCTCATTATCAGCTAACAGAATCTTTATTTTACAGAAACGTATTGTTAGGCTTATTGTCAATGCTAGCAGCAGAACGTCTTGCAAAGCCATTTTTAAAGATCTAAATATTCTACCGTTTCCCTGTCTTTTTATTTACAAGTGCATGGTTTTCACTAAAAGAAATCCGTCTCTCTTCACTCCCAACGCAGATGTACACTCACACAACACACGGCAATCAAACCACCTGCACATAAATAGATGTAATCTGGCCTGTGGCACTAAAAACCCCTTGCAGATCTGTGCTACATTGTATAACAAATTACCCGATGAGCTCAAAAATATTTCTGCACTTAATTCTTTTAAATGTAAAATCAAAAATTATCTTTTAAGCAAATGTTATTATAGTATTAATGAATATCTTATGTAAAACTAAATACTAAGTACTTTCAATTCTTTTCTTTGTATTTTTTGTTGACGTTTCCATTTTACTTTCATGTAATGTTTTTGTGAAAAAATAAATATTATTATTATTATTATATACTAAGTATAAACTTAGGATCATACTATGTTTACTATTCATTATATTAATTTAAAAGAATTTACTGGAAAAAATTAAATTTCCATAATGGGGGTTTTCACGATTTTTTGGTTTTTTTATATGTTAATCTATACATTAAAATATAAGACCCGTATTTTTTCTTTTCGCTTAAAAGTTGCTAATAAGCCAGAAAAAAATTCATAAAGTTTAAAAAAATAAATGCCGCGAAAATCGATGCCGCGTGTAACAGTGTGACGTCACCAACATCTAGAACATACGTTCAACGCGCTGACAAGGACCGATACGTAGGTCTTACCTTACACAGTCAACATCTTGTCAACTTGAACAGAAAAACATAACCAAACTGTTTCATGCCGTTTCATTTCGATTAAAACCAACACAAAAATTCTTCAATAAACTGTAAGTAATTGTGTTTGAATCTAACCGAACTCGACAACGTGAACCCGTGAACGTTGGTGAACGTGTCAAAAATCGAAAAATCAACAGGTGGTCCATCGTCCAAACGACAAAAAACGAACTTACACGAACCAACTCCTGGTTTGATATCAATGTTGGCTACGTCACACATGGCGCATTTCAATGAACGATTCAAAAGACTTACATTTTCAATTCGATAAAGAGGTAATAAATCTATCAAAATTAACAATTATTATCACTTTCCTATAACTTATACATGCTGAAAATTGATATCCAATAAGTATTTTGTAACTATTTTAATTTGTAACGATTTTAAATACCAGTTAATAATATATAAACATAAAATAAGTTGTGACTACCATAAATGAAAATGATATATTATTAAATACCAATTTAAAAAATTAAAAACATGTTTGTATAAAAGGAATCAGAACGCCTACATAATTAATACAGAATTTATTGCTCCTCATAGATTTAAATGCGGAAAATTTGCATTTTTGTATAACTGAGTAAGTACATTTTTATTCCTTATTTTTTAATAGCAGTTATGGTAAAAAGTATACCTACCACTATGTTTTACTTTTGTGTTAATTATCACAATAGCAGTTTTAAATTTAGATAGAATGGAATTTTTCTAGAAATAGCTGGGATAAAATTGTCGATACAGTAATAGCACCGATCATAGAAGCCAGCCAACGTTTATTTAGTATGAAATTGGATGGCTTCGCAATCTTCTGTATTAGGAGAATACCTCCGCAGAATAAAACAAAAAATGTTGATAGAATTTCATTTCAACTTTTTCTTACGCGTAAATATGGTGCTTCTGAGATAAAAAATAGAAATATAACATGAAAATCTGATAAGACCACTACATATCACATCTCGTCCAACTTATCTATCTATGGTTATTAAATCAATATGTATTTACAAATAAAATTCAACAATTTTATTTTACACAGCAGGCCAGCCGAGTGAGTTAAGCCGTTAAGTAACTATAATTAAGGTTCAAATCCAATCAGGTGCATGTTTTAAGTTTCAATACATAAAAACATCCCCTGCGGTATACCTTCTAATAACAACAGTATGAGTAGCTGAGAGTTAACGACTGCTAACTGTACAGTGTACATATACTAACATAAGGGTGTGTTTAATAAGGCTAACTTATTTATAGTAAAAAGTAAACTGAATAACACTTTTAGTACCATGGGTAGATAGGTATTCAAAATATTTTATTTTAATCTACAATATCACAAGGTAATTCCTTTACACAACTTAATAATAATGTCTGATGTTGAAAATTCATTCAAATTAAGTTGATTGTTGCTTTCAATAAAATACGCTACTTTTAGTTAGGTATCCCTTAATTTTGCGAATTATTCAAAAAATTTAAAATAAGTAGGTACCTATTTCTCTCGATTTTTTTCGTTAATGAAATAAAAGAAAATCGCTAGATTTTCAGACAAAAAAATTATTATTTTGCCAACGTTTCGACTTTACTGACGTCTTCTTCAGGGCAGCTAAATCGACCATAAGAACTATTAACAGTTTCAAACATTATTAAAAATAACGTGGAAGTCAATAATTCGCGAAAAACTATTTTTGTTGTTGAGATGTTTCTTATGTTATTGAGAAAATAAATCAATTTCACTTTATAAAAAATAACGTGTTGCAAAAGTTGCAAAAGTTTTTGAACTAAAGATAATAACAATTTTTACTTCGAAATCTAGACTCACATAAGACTACGATTTTTATTAATTAATGTATTGTAAACCACAATTTTTAAAATAAAGATTTATTTTTATTTTTTGAGTATCAATCTTCCCTTTCTTTACATGTCTCCAAAATACGCCTTCCCTTAAAATCCATTAACAAAGCTTTGAATAATCCCCTGTCTTCAATTTACCAAAACACAATTGATGCCAGGGCGTCAATTTACCTCCACGGAACAAATAAAAGAAATTTCAGGCGTAGGAAAAACTGTTTACATAACATTAACAAGATTCGAGAAGTTTTTCATGTGCTGTTTCAGCAAATGCTGGCTGTTCCTTTTCCGTTTCTTCTATTTGTTCGTTTTTGTAGCGTTGAAGGGTATGTTAAGTGGTATAAAATGTAAAACGCCAGGAAACGCGTTGGTAACAAGATTAAAGTTTTATGGAGATTTTAGAAGAGATTTTTGTAAATGAAAAATTGTATTATAGAGACAGGAATTTATGCAACATTAATTCAATAATTAAAGAATGCGTATGTAGGTAATAGAAGATTTTGCAGCTTTTAGTATAAACAAAAATCATGTACATAAATAATTACTTAGTAGTCCAGTCAAAATAGGAAAAAAGACGGTTTAAAATCCGGAAGTTTTGAAACTTTCGGATTTTAAACCTGCAACAAAAGAAAAACAAAATTAATAAAAGAAATATAACAAGACTTCTTAGAAGTTAAAGATCTTATTATTGTATAATTTGCTATACGATTGACGGTTGAATTGTATTAAAAATGAACATAAATTTTTCGTGACACCTTTATCAGCTGTTTTAGTATCTAAACTGAATTCACAGCATCACTTTACTTTGCCATTGAGAGCCATTGAGACATCAAAGCTGCGGGTTTTCTCTCTACTTTAAGATATTATTATAATCTACTACTAACTATCTACATTATGTATTTCAATAAAATGCTAACCTATGGTCTCCATGGTCCATGCTTGGCTCCTATTGTATCCCATCATAGAAAGTTCGTATATTTTCACCTGGAAACACACATTAAGTTCAGTCACACACTTATATCACTAGTAAAACTATTTTCACATATGTATTTCACGCTAATTTTGATATATTTTATGTATTTTGAAGCATACATTTCACTAGACATTCATAATAGTCTCACGAAAATCACACTACTGTCGATTTAATTGATTTTTTCTGCAACGAACAGAATTGAACGGTTCGCAACGAACTTAGATTTTGAGAAATACCAGTGACCCTCAAACAAAATTTTAACGTAATTATTTTTGGATGAATTAATTTTTATAATTAAATGTAAATTATGACTTATGGGTTATTTTAAAATTACCTGCCGTCTTACAACATTAAAGGGAGGTACTGTAAAGGGTCAAAGTACGTTTCTTGATATTTAAAATATAAGTCTAGTATTTTTGAGAAATCTGTATGTATGTGCATTAGTGCGTGCATTTGTTATGACGTTATGAGTAGGTATACCTATTTCGTCAACTAAGTAATAATAATATAATAAACTACGATACTATTTTCTATTTTCAATAAATAAGTAATATAATGTTGCAAGGTAAAATGAATTAATTGTAAAAATTTTTCAGTTATTATACCACAAGAGCTTCGAAAATAATTGAAAATACTGCCGACTGATGAGACGTATTTCCATAGAAACAACTCGAGACCGGAGGTCCAGAGGTGTTTTGCGGAAATACGTCGAACCAGGAGGCAAAAGTATTTTCTATTATTTTTGATGATCGAGTGGTATACGCATTGACTATTTCATGAATAAAGCAAATTTAACAATTTTAAATAACACAATTTTATTTATTAGCATAATTTTTAATTTCATTTTAAATATTTTGACATTTGGTGAAAAATAAACAAACATTTATTATTGATTGTTGTGTCATGGTTACGGTTGAATATACGCATACTATGTCAATATTCAAAAATATACACTGGAATAGTTGTTTATATAGATAGTTTCTATAGTGTTTGGAAAAAATAGTGCATTTTAATTTGTTAAAATATAATGAGGGAAATAGTCATATATAATACCACTAGCACGAGTGCTATTTTCTCAAGCGTAATAATCATGAGTGATGCAGCCACAAAAATTGTCTACATAACTTGGAACACGAATGGTATTCGGAGGACAATTCACAGAATATAAATGTATTCTTTCTTTATGAAAATGGTTTATAAATAGCTTCACTTCCATTACAACAGTTATAACAATAGGATTTTGATTAATAAAGATATATTCAATTGTTTAAAATTGTCGATTGGATCACTAGTGAAAATTGTCGAAAAATTATGTCGCTGCGAGCACTAGTGATAAATTGTCGAAAAAATTCGTTTCAATTGGTGGAAAATTTATAAATCCTCAAAATTGATTGGTCCATTTTTGACAGATGACACATGAGTTGAATTGTCATAATAATTTATTCAGTTGATAGAAATTCATCGTTTTCGAAACATCTATATATTATTATATAAAAATCTGATGTTGCTAACACATGACCTCTCGCCATACTCTATACTATTTTCCTAATATAAGGTGTTCCACAACTTAGGACAAAAATTAAAGGGCATATACTGTACGACGTGCTGATCATGAAACAAAAAGAATTTTTTTTAAATTAAAATTATGTTAAAATAATTATCTATTATTCAATGGCATGAAAAATGTTCTCTTCAGTTATTTATGAAATTTATTTTTGGAATTTTAAAAAAATTCTTTTAATCCGTAATGAATGTACTCGAAGTTATGATACATCCTGTATAAAAGAATGAATTTATATGTCTAAATTTGCATACTTACACTGTTCTGTTGCGCACGTACTACCCTAAGTTTTTGCGATATCTCTGCCACCTTTGAGGCACACATAGTCACGAAGAACAAATTTATAATTTAAATTTCTAAAGCTTACAAAAAACTATTGCAAACGGCAAACAACCAGTATAATTGAATATAATCATAATAATTAAAACAAAAATAACAATGACTTCAAAATGTCAACCCTTATCAGTTATCGGACTACGACCTTAAAGTAGGTAAGTGATAACTACTCGTATTTAGACAGACTGTCTTTTAGCAACCTAACCTTTGTAATTGACATTTGGTTAGACAGTTGACAGCGACAACATACCAGTATCAGTCGCAACAGGGACGACAACACAGAGCTGTGAAGCTGTCCTTCGTCCTTGACGTTTACAGCGACGTCTTCTGTGAGTCTCAGGATAATAATAACCAAGTCCCTGTACCCCTCTGTCATTCTGGATGTCACTTCACGCCGTTAATAAGTCAGAAGAGATAAGCGTCGGAAATTCGCCGAGGAAATATGGATTTTAATAAGTTAAACAAGGGAAGAAAGTTAAAGAGATTTTAGATTTAAAGGAAAACATTGACGTGGAAACAATGTATCCATTAAAAATCATTATTGATTAATTTTAAAATATCACAATTCAAAATCAATGAATATTGTAAAGTTATTCGTTTTTAGTATCACTAAATATCATTTTAAGTTTTTGACAATGATCGCAATTTCCCTAGGCGTATATACGTATATTCAGTGAAAAAATATAGACGAACATGAGATATTTAGTTTATTGTCTGACATTTTTGTTTTCCGAATTAGTTTTGCAATATAGATTACTGACTAGTGACTAAATATAAATTGCTTTTCTATGACTGTTACCAAAATTTGCAATTTCAGCTTTAACTGCTTGTTTTGTTGCTTTAAATATTTATAATTTAAAAACATTTAATTGTAATTATGAATGCATTTTTGCATATGAGCATGTGTAAGTACCGTATTATTTACAGGGCAAATAAATAAAAATTATTTACGAAAATGCAAGTTTTAAAGTCGTAGAATAAAAAGATAGCGTGCTACAAGGAAAATTATACTTAAATATTTTAATAAATAAATGATCGTACCTCAAATTTAATACTCATACAACATAAAAGCAAGTTATAAAACGTGTTGCACAATATTATATTGATTAACCAAAATTTTCAGAAATATTCGCGATATTTATACTTAATTCAGTTATTATTAATTAACAACTAATATAATAATTACGGCACATGAAACGTGCAGTTATTCTCATTCCTGTAAAATGTTACAATGTCTGCGACGTACGGCGTATATTTAAGGTGAAAATTGTCTTCAATCAAATTACAAATGTATAAAATAGGTAAATACTACATAGAAGAAATTTTAAAAATTACTGTAAGTCTTCTAAATAGATATTTGTACCATGTGTATGTAGGTATATTTATTATCCATCAACTTCAAGTACATACATATTTCTTTTTTTACGCCGACCAGCGAAATTCGCACTTCTGTGACATTCAATGTCATCTTACAAACACAAACACAAACAGTTGAACGGCCGTGTAGGAATGTTAATCGAAGATGCAGCATAAGCGTATCGTAATGATTTAAACATGCATGTTTCCTATCTGTTGCTATGATACCGCATTAGTCACCAAATATAAATTATGTGCAATTATGTCAATGTGCCAAAGTGAAGTGCATGTAAATTAATGAAAATGTAAGTAAATATTGAGCCGAAATGCTCTTACATATGCTCATGTTTCTAGTGGAAACATTCGCAAGTAAGATGCTTATTTCGATACTTGATATTTAATTGGTACTTATTTACGAATCAAATGCGGGAAAATTTTTATCCCACACGAGCGAAGCAAGGGTTTCACTTACGCGATTGCTAGGATGGTGCGTCTTCCCGCAAGAGGTTTGTACAAGGATTTTTAACGAATAAAACTATAATCAAATGCATTCAAGTTACGAATATACAATAAATTTTATAAAAAGGGGTACACGTGTCACAACAGTCACCAATTGCTAAGCAATTTGTTGATTTGTACAATTGTTTAGTACGAAATAATAATTTTCGTTTTCATTGTAGTCTGATCTACTCACTACTACCGATAGATGGCGTGCAACGCGCTCGTATTTATTTTAAAATTATTATATATCGATGGTGTTTGTGGGTTTTAATATATTCATTAAAATAAATTTTGATATTTTGAAGATGATTTTATTGTAGAATGCTCAAGAAAGCCAGTGTTCTTTGCATTTTCCCGATTGACTACTTGACATTTTCGATTGTCAATTGCGTGATAATATGTCATTTTGACATGGCTAATTATCAACATGACTAAGTACTGAAAATGTGATATGGTAGTGTCAGCTATAAGTATAAGATTTATAAATCACCAATTAGAAACAATCTGTCTAACCTAACTGTACCTGTCTGTATTTATAACGTTTTTAAAACTTGTTTAGATAAACCTAGATGAAGATTGACGTTCCTCTGTATGGCTAATAAGCAATTTGGGCTTGGCACATACATGAAACGAAAAAAAAATGGCTTAATCAATTTGTACTGTGGCGTCAGCTATTCAGACATCCGTCCAGCCGCTAATTCAATAATGGAATAGTGTATCCCGAAAAAAACAACCCTTACAGCCTAGCTGAAGAAGCTAAACCGTATGCGATGTGTTAATATTTGACTGTGATCCTGCGACGGTTATTAATAGCTCGGGCAGGACTCGGCTGGTCGCGGATTGGCGGGCTAGGGTATGACGCCACGGAGCACAGCAGCGAATGAGCAGGAAGGCTTGTGCGCAGGGAGCCGTCAGCAGGACCGCCCCTTGTGGCTGGCAACCTCCGGGCCGGCCGGGCCGGCGGGCGGCAGCGCGCTCGCGTCAGTGTGCGGCGGGCGTTCAGAGATTACCGGGAAACGTGGACCTGCAGAGCGGCACCGTGGAGTCCGACGGGCTAACTGACGGGCCGGCAGGGCACCTGTTCGGGCGCAATCCTCTCGGCGGCGTGCAATCCTCACCGCAGCGGGTCGCCAGCAACATTCGCGGCTTTTTCGCCAATCGCTTCAGCGGGGCGCTGCCCGATACAGGTGAGACCATTGCTCACGAACAACACACACATTTTAATGCTTTATATTCATTCTAACATGATTAGTTAGTAAAAAATCCATTATATATAAATATAAGATAGAAGATATAACGCCGACTTCATTGCAGATAAAATTGAAAAGCACAAAAGTGCTAGAGTTAATCAAAATTTATTCAAGCCTTTTTGTGCCGCCGAAATCCACTGTTTTAAATATAATACATAATAAACTGTTATGTTCAGAATACATAGCACACAAAACATAAATAGGTATAACATTAACTGTTATGTGCTTTTAAAATACACAGCATATTAAAAATGTAATGTAAACAGATGAAACAAATATTAAAAACTCGTTATATAACTTGCAAACGCATACTAAGTACAGTATGCTGCTTGAATGAGATATTTTTTTAAGTATTTGAATTGTTTAATATCTATATAAAAATAATACTGTGTTGTAATTTAAAATTCTTTATGTTTATCTTTATTACGTAGTAACATGTTATAATAATTATTAATTAGCAAATTATTGGTTATATTACGATAAACCATTAATAATTCTTTGTATTCAAGTGAACAGAATTAATATTTATCAAGAAATTGTATGTAAGTTTTCAGTTTCAGTTTACGTATATAATATTAAGCATAGCAATTATTGAAAAGAACTACAATAATTGTACTCCAAAATACAAGATTATATCAATTTAAGAAACATTAGTGAAACACCGCCATGTTCATAATTTAGCAGGGCAATTTAAAAGTATTTATGCGTCGTTTATATCGTCCAGAATTAGATATAAATGTGCGGTGTATATATGGAAAATGCATAAAGAAAGAGGTCAAATAACCATAATTATGTATGGAAATCGATCCAATATGAAATTCAAAATGGCGGCCTAAAACACAAGATGGCTGATTGTCGATATTCAACAAATTTACATAGCGCATGCGCATTTAGTTCTCATTAATTTTATACCTTGGTTACGTAACTGTATATAACAGTATAACCTATTTTTGTCTCTGGTACGCGTAAATTAATAATTAAAAATGTAATTACGGTCACCCCATGATTTTAAATAATTAATGAGCAAATAGGGTTCGTAAGCGTTTGTAATATGACTGATACAAACAAATCTGATAAGTAAAGAGGGGGAGAATTGTTTATCATCGTATAAAGTAGCACTCTACATTTGCTCGAATTAATGAATTTTTATTATTAATTATATTTAAATGTTAATGTAAATCTACTACTATCATATGTAGGTACGTTTACTTACTCAATTAAATTCACGATTCAAATTACTGTGAAGTGTACGGTACCGATATGGCATAAATTTAGTAAACCCATCGATTAAAAATTAAGGGAATATTAAAATTGAAATATAAACCACTTAACATTATAGTTATAATAAATTCTGTCAAAACATATACCTACAAAATTAATATTGCGAAATATTATTATGTTAAATAAAATTAAATATTTTTAACTTAAAATGAAATTCAAAAATGTTGTATACTTATATAAGGTTTGGTTGATGTGTATTTTTTTAAATTAACGGTACGCGGCCTTAATAGTGACCATAGGGTCACCAATACATCAATCATCCTAAATTTATTCTAACTGTTTTGCTTTACGATCGATATCAAGTTAGACTTCAAATATTAGAACTACAGAAAAATAATATACCTATTAGACTAAGAGCAAATCCTTTCTACAATAATAATATTGTTAACATAACATGCGATCATTTACTTAATAATTATTCTGTGTTTCGACAGTTTAATAAGACATAATATTAAAAAATTAACAATAATAGCTAAATTTATATTGATTTCAGTGACAGTAACTTTTGTTATTGCAATAGGCCGATGATCCCTGCTACTGCTACTACCTACTATGATATTAGTAAACTCGAGTAAACTAAATCTATTTTTTGAGAAAAACTATGTAATGAAAGTAAACTATTCTAACATTTACTATTTTACTTAGTAACCTGTAAAATCTGATGTTTTCTTAAAAGGAGAGAAGACATTGCCGATTACCCAGCAAAAGTAAACCAAGAAAAGAAGACGATTTACATACTATGTTTTCGGTTTTTGGTTGTAACAATTTTAACAAGTATACCTATGTTCAAATGATTTGTTCTTGAATCACCAGGGTTAAAATATGTTATTTTTCGGAGAATATATCCTTCGAAACTAAAATTTAAAAGTTCTGTTATGAAGCCTATCGAAGAATTCATAAATAATTGATCCTATTATGATGGGTATGAGTGCCTATCTACCACATAAAACTGAAAAGTGCAGATAACCAAAACAAGTTTTTAGAAACAAACAACAAATATATCCTACTATGTACTATCGTACTATCGGATATTGCAGGTAATAAAAACTAATAACTGTAACACGTTCTATTAATAACAAACAATAGCATGGATATTCCATGAAAACAAGCTTACCATGTAATCCTCATTCAATTAAATTATTCCACCCATTTGAACTGTCAAAAAGATTTTTTCATTTGGCATTCATAACCTAACTCTAAACGATGACAATTCTTCACAAAAACAAAAGAACCTGAACCTTGGGTTTCTAAGGCTAAGCCCTCTTGACTGAACTCAACAACTCGCAACTTGGAGACTTGTTCGTTGTGCGCAGTAGACGTGATGGAGGGCCTCCATCTACCGGGATCGTGGCGGAACCAGGGCTCTAGGGAGCCGGACATAATTGAGTTAGGAACGTGGAAAGGTAAACTCGGGTAAAGTCTCCCCCAGCAGAAGTGTTGTTGCAGGCAGGAATAAGAAGAAAGCAAACTCAATAACGCGAACCGTCGTTGTAATAATTATAAGAGACGAGATGACTTGTATTTGTAATGGTGTTACGTGGATTGTAAGTTGTTATCGCGTGATAGAAAATGAGGAAAAACAGATGTAACATTGTAAAGTAACTGAAAGAAAACTGTAGAATGAATTAATACAAGATGAATTTATTCTCTCGTGTTTCGGTATTACGAAATCCAGAAAGAATATAAAATAAAACTCAACATGAATAGTTATTTACTTTAGACACTTATGAAATAACATTTGTGCCTATACTTTAAATAATCACATCAGTCTCCCTGTGAAATTATTAAAAAAAACTTAAACCCATAAAACTCACATTCCCTACTTTAATCATTTAACAGTTTTTAGTGGAATTTGTTTAGACTCGCTTCGCTCGGACTTTAATAACTTTGTCACTAATTTTGGCTATAGGATCGCCCCCAATGTGAAATGTTCGACGTACAAAGTGAAAAGTAGAAACAAATTTAATTTGTATTTTAAATATAAAGTTTGTTAAGACTGTCAAGACAAACATAATATGGTCGGAAATTTTTTTATATAAAAAATTGATATTTTTTGTAAGAATGCGCGAATACACAACAGGATATAATGAATCTTTTGTAAATGCAAATTAAGAAAAGAAAGCAATCAAAATTTAACTCTCAGAAAAGAATAATTAAGTTCTTACAGTATTATGTAGATTGAAAGCTGGTTTAGGAAAAGTGAAAATAAAGAAAAATAAGAATACCTAATATAAAAAGTGAGAGATGTTATGTAGGTGACAGAATATGAGTATGAATAGAAAACTGGAAAAAATAACCTAAACGAGTGTTCGAAATTATGAATAAAAAAAAATAATGAAAGAAAGCAATCAAAATTTCAAACAAATTTAATGAATATTCATTCAGTTTTATTTTTATTCTTCTATATAACAAGCAGTCTTTGAAAATAATTACATCTAAAGACATTTATTTTTTAATTTTCTTTATTCAAGTTTTACACTTAAAAGCATACAATAAATTAAAGTATTTTTAAGATTTTAGATGTATGAATAAGAAATGTTGAAAATAAGTGTGAAGTGTTAACATAACAATCAAACGTCGTTGACGTCTACATTAGATTACGTCCATGGGATGTTCAAAAATATCTTATTCTTGTACTTTAAGTGATATTACGTAGGTCTATCTTAGCCACATCCTGAATACGATCAAAAATTTCAAACTCAATACAAACATCTCAGAGATATTACATGGGATATAATAATTGGGATATTATTATCAAATTATTAACATTGGGATGTTACATAGATAATGTTACTAAGGGCGAACATTAGCAATCTCCAGGATATAGGATGTTAATGAGCATAAATAGCAAGTAACAAAGCGGAATGTTCACATTCTTGAAATGTTCTGGGGATTTTATTTTGTCAAGTGGGATGCAATTTTACACATGTCATGTTTGTACTACATGCCGGTTCGGTAAAAAAAATCGATTTTTTTAGATTTAGAAGTCAGTAAAAATTGCATTGTAATAATACACAATTTATTATCCAATAAAGTCTATACAATAAATAAAACAGATATTTTTTTAAGTTGATATTTGCTGACGCCATGTCTTAGTAGTTGTTCCCCAGGATAATTTATTGACAGAAGTCAAATTTTTGTGCAAATGTCAAACATGAATGTCACTTAACCTTATTGAAAATAGATATTTTTTATAAACAGGTAGAATGTCGGCCAAAATATAATATATAGTGCGTGAGTTAGGTTATTTGTACTTTGTTTTGTTTCATTAAAGCACTTTACTTCGGGTCGCACTTTAATGTAGCACCAGGAGTCACGCGTTGTTAAATCAAACCTACCGCACTTATAATGTAAATAAACTATTATTGTAAGGATGTAAATAGGAAGCTTTAGTTCACAGTTGAGGGTTACTATAAAATTAGAACTCTTACCCCAATCTCAACCTCGGTTTTTTAATACCTAAGTGATAACTAAGAACATTTTATTTTTCGTGCTTTGCGAATTTTCTACTTGCTGAATTCAAAAGAATTTGATAATAATTAGAGTTTCAACGAATATTAGGCAACTATTCGGCCTATTCGGCACGTTTTTCATTATTCGGCCGAACACCAAATATTAGTTTACTATTCGGCCGAATACCGAATAGTTTGACGTCACACATATAACATACAATACTTGAATAGCTTCCCAAATATCTTGTTGCTTACGCCTGCCAAAAACAAACGATATCATTTCATGATGAAACCAATTAAATTTCGTTCGATTCTTTTCCCAGCTAATCACAGATTCTCGTGTTCTCATGTACCTATCTACTGTTTCATTAAATCAATGTTCGTTTACAGAAAATTGGCAACATTTCCTCCGGCGTACATTATAATTAAAATCCGGCGAATACCGAATAATTTGACGTCACAATTAACATACAATACTTTAACAACGATTGTCTATAACAGTGCTTTTTTTAGATATTTTATTGACAGACAAAAAATGGATGCTTTATTCTTTGACTTTTGAGTTTTTATTAATTATTATTACTAAAAAAAGGAAAATAATTTCAAAAACTTTATTTTGTAATTTTGATAAAAATAAAATTGAACTATTCGTTATTAAAATTTAAATGCAGTAAATTATGGAGCAAAAAATAAGATTCTCTGCATTCAAAGCAGCTTTATCAGTTCTTGCTGATCCTTGTTATAGTTTATCATTTGGCGCCAAAAGGGTGCAGAATATTCGGTTATTCGGCAGACAGTCCTGTATAATATTCGTTATTCGGTATTCGGCACATTAATAATAAACCTTAAAGAATATCAAATCAAAGAAAGCTTAAATAATTATACATATACCATCTCAACAATAATAAGTGTTGTTGAAATATACAAAGGACTAACATTTCTTCATTTTCTTTGATCCAATCGAATATCCCAACGAAATAAATTTTAACACAAACACGAAAAACCTTTCACTTTCACCGTACCTCTAATCAAAATTTCAATATCTCGCACAAATAATTTGACTCGCAAATTGGTTACCTTATCCCGGAACGGAAATAATTTCCAAAGGGACCTTGACAGGGAACGTCGAACGCGGCAAGTGAAGGGAGTTCCGGGATGAGCGAAACACGGGGATTACGTCAGCAAATCTAAAACCAATGAATAATGAATGCGATGTGTCAGTCACTGACGCCCGGCAGCGTACATATTTCCATATACCGCGAACAGGGCTCAGATCACAGAGACAAAAAGAACAGGCTTATGTATTTGCTTGTATATAATATATGTTAAGATGTTTACTCAAACTAAAATAATTAGTTTAATTAAATTATGGTTTCTTCAACAAGCATAAAACTATCGGTTGGTTTTCTGTTCAATAAAATTGTAAAATGTCAAACAGAGATGTTTCAAGTTTTGTAGCGCGAAGATTAATCATAGTTTTTAGTTGAAGTAGGTAAACCTTTCTCTGCACAGTTCGGGAAAACATGTTTCTTCAAGATTCAAATTTATCTACACCTGACGCAAAATTTTTAAAACCATAAAATAGAAAAGTAACTAACGCGCCACGTATTTTATAAAAGAACACCACCCGTGTGAAGTTGGCACCCCCATATTGGAATTTCAAAACGAAAACTATTGCAGAATTTTGCCCAAGTTATGCCCAGTTTTGCCCAATAGTCATTTTGTTTTGTCCAGCCACCGTTAACCCATGAGTCAATAATCGAATTTCTATGGTGGGGTACCCCCATAATGCGACTTCGAAAAAATGACATATGCCAAAGTTTTGCCCAAGTTATACCCAGTTTTGCCCAGTAGTTTTGACATAAACTAATCTATTCTAACAAAACCCTTCTTGAGTCCAACAGAACTCCGTTTTTTGACATAAACTAATTTATGCTAACAAGTAACAAAACCCTTCTTGAGTCCAACAGAACTCCGTTTTTTGACAAACTAATCTATGCTAACAAAACCCTTCTCGAGTGCAACAGAACTCCGTTTTTTGACATAAACTAATTTATGCTAACAAACAGATGGGGGTGCCACACCATACAAATTCGATTATTGACTCATGGGTTAACGGTGGCTGGGCAAAACGAAATGACTATTGAGCAAAACTGGGCATAACATGGGCAAAATTATGCAATAGTTTTCGTTTTGAAATTCCAACATGGGGTGCCAACTTCACCCGGCAAAGAAACCCCTAGGCGCCAAGAAATTTTAGTCCACTAATGCTCTGTTATTGAAACTGAGTTCCTACCTATGCAACGACAAACTCTTATAAAAGAATTCAGGACACTAATGGAAAGATATTAAAAAATCTGAAGTGGACAGCACCAAACCTCCCGCCATACCCTAAACTTTTAACTACTAATATAAATATACAGGTATAAATATACAAATACGAGTAGATTTTAGTCATTTAGTCAACTGTAGAAGAAGATAATGTACATGGCACTGTCATAATCAATTAAATTTTTCGTAGTATTTTTTCGAACATTCCTTGTATAGAACGAAAACGCGCCTGTTCTGTACCAAACGAGTGTAAAATTCTATTGATATTTAATAATTCAGCCATTTAAAATCAGAGCAGTTATGGTCTTAAGTCACAAATTAATATTTGTTTAAGTGCAAAATCCACTTTATATAGTAACAGCAATCTTCTTGAGTGTGAATAATACCTTGTGTAGTATACTTATCTTTGATTAATCCGAAATTTATTTTTTAACAAAGTCAGATTTAAAATTCAACATTTATAGATTTGCTTATACAAAATAGTACATAATAATAAAGAGAAATAATTTTCCTTGGCTGGAAGAATGATAACAAAAAACAATTCATCAGGTATGAGAACCAAACAATTTATTATGGAACTTTGAGAGTTGTTCCATAATAAATTGTTTTACTGATACTCGAGAAACTGTTTTTTATTAGGTACTAATAAAATACTTGCGCAGTTATGGTTTATAGCCTCAATGTTCTCCAGGTGGTATAAGTACTTTGAAAACACGCGGCCTGGTAGGCTCAGGCTCCGCCAAAGGCAACACGAGAGCGAAAACGATGCCAGCGACGCTACCGGCGTGGCGTGTAAATAAATAACGACATGCAGATTGCATCGGAGATCGAAAACCGGAGTACGGAGATGGCTTAGAGATAGGTCTGCTGTCGTGCCGGATGTTGCTGCCACTATGGAGGATATTATGCAGCTATGGGCTTATGGGGTATGGAAAAGATGCAACTCGCACTTGGAAAGATCTACATGTGGAAATGAAATATGCTTATTTAAATTTTATGAACTGTGAGTTAGGTTACTTTAGAGACTGCAATAGTGCAAAGTGTACTTTTATGATTTTATACGAACACAAATTATTCAAATACTGATACTGTGCTAGAAATATAACTTGAAAACACAAAAGCTACCTATAACTCATAAGTAAACTGAACAATATTTAATAAGTAAATGCTTTCTACAATTGGTTTGAAAAATGGGACTTTTACGGTTTGAAATAACTTCAAGACACGAACATGAAAATGTGATATAAAATAAAATTATGCTATGTAGTAGGTACTCCTGTAAATAACCCTAACATCTTCGAAAGCATGTAGAGCAGAACGACAAAACCAAACGCACTTCAAATAAAATTATAATCTATCAATATGTATGTATATGTCGTAGATTAATTATAAATTAAGACGTTTTCTAAATGACTCAGCATGTAATATCATATCATTTTATTACACCATAAGCTGAGATTTTTGGTAGAAACTCTGAACTGAATTAAATAAGCACTTTTCTTGTGTTTCACTTACTAAGTACTGGTGGAAACTTTAATTGAACTGAACTAAATAAACAACTCATACTCTTCTTGAGTCGAATAAAATGACGTGACATTGTATTTAGCCTACGACATAATACCAAAATTTTGAACACAAGATTTGAGAGTCAAATATAGAAATAAAATAAAATAAACTTAAGTTAAACAATTTAAATATCCAAGAAACAAATACCCCAAAAATTGATTTCATTTCGGTTTTAATCAAGTAACAAATTTTTGCCAGAGAATCAATTATTGTTATTAAACGTAATCTATCCTTCTTGCTTCTCAAATATATCTAAAAGTTGCTTACGCCTTCCAAAAACATTTCATGATGAAACCAATTAAATTTCGTTCGATTCCTTTTCCAGCTAATCACAGATTCTCGTGTTCTCATGTATACCTATCTACTGTTTCATTAAATCAATTTTCGTTTCCAGAAAATTGGCAACGTTTCCTCCGGCGTACATTATAATTAAAATCGTTAGTATCGTGTTTCATTGTTATTTTAGTGTTTTAATTTGCTGAGACTGTACCGCATGGCTGTATCATATTCTGTATCTAAACAAAGGGACGACTAAAGGTCGCCGTAAGCGAGTTTAGCGCACCCTTAGCGCCCTCTACCTATGTAGCGAGGGCAATTTTACCTACCGATTGTTTGCGGCAGGCAGCCGGATTATGTGGGACTGCGCTTTTGAGGAGTATTTGAAAACTTTGCTGCCGGCGACAGGACGGAAGATGAAAAGATTTATTAAATTGTTTTTCTTTTATTTTGCAATACCTAAACCTCATTGTCATTTCTGCTAAGAAAAAAGCGTTGGGTCAAATAGGGCAATGATATTCTTGAATCTGATTAGTCGAGATTAGTAAACATTTTCATTTTCGATAACATTACTTATACCTTCTTATTTTTAATTTCATAGTTAACGATAATTACATTATTTATTGTCAAATGAATATAACACTTTAAAAGTATATAAGTACCTAATTTGGCATGAAGCATTATGGCAACTGTTTTCAGTTCAGAAAGAATTTCCTTGTCGTTAACTTTAATAAAATTAATGTTTCATTCGATGCATTTTATAATAAGCTGGGTACCTACTTCACGAATACGATTGTCAAATTATACAAATGTCATACGCGTTTATGTAAAAATAATAATATTATAAAGAACTAAACCAATTTTTTTTTTATTAATTATGTTTTGAGCCATGATTTTTTTTTCAATCTATCTAAATATGCTTCATGTCAAATTAGTTAAATAGGCGAGATTACTATTATAAAATATTCCCACACTAATTAATTAAATTTCAAGAACGCCAAATCGCTATGCTAGTCAAAACGAAAATGTAATGTAGTGGAAAGTGAAAAGTCTTAAGTATAAGTTTGCTCAGACAAGCTAGATAATATGATTATGATCTACCTGTTTCCAATTTGTTCTCCTTACATTGTGCGTATTGCATTGGACTTACAATTTCCTATTTTGTACAAAACAAACAATCACCCAACGTTATTAATAAGTAAAACCCAAACATACACCCTCCCAAAGTTGAAAAGCAACATCCGCTTACACATACATAATTGAACACCTGCTTCATCCCCTAAAAGCTTCGAACATCCAAGTTCTAATCTTTAAAACACTATTTTCCTTTAACTCCTTCCAAAGTCTTCCTCTAGTATTGATAATCTGACCAAATATAACGCCGATTGCACAATTCATAAATTATACATCTTCTTCAACCCAAACAGCATAGAGGCTTCAATAGGTTAGATACCTATTAAATACATTTTCTTGTCCACCACAATTTATAGACGAATCCGCAACAAATGAACATCCAAGTTCTAATCTTTAAAACACTATTTTTTCTTTACCTCCTTCCAAACTCTTAGTCTAGTATTGATAATCTTACAAAATATAACGTGGCTTGCACAATTCATAAATTAAACATATTCAACCTAAAAAGCATAGAAGCTTCAATGTCTAACATATAAAATACATTTTCTTGTCTACCACAATCTATAGACGAATCAGGAACAAATGAGTTTGTCCAGAGCAGTATGTTGTCAAAATGGTATTTCATATTAATTTAATTTAAATGTAACAAACTGTCAACATAATACCAAAAAAATCATGAATTTATTATTTAAATTATATTTTGATAGGAACTTTTCTAAATTTGATTAAAAAACAGTCTAGAATACTAGTAGATTGCCTATGACTATAACGTTATTCCGGGTATATCTACTCGTATAAGTTGACAAAACATAAACTTACATATCCATCGTAACGCAAGCTTGCACGGAGTATTCTATTCCTGCCAAGGGCGGTTAATGGTCCACCACGTGTTTCACGGAACACTCCGGGGGCGAAGAGAAGTCCGGGGAGAGGGGAAATACGTGCAGGTTGAAGCACACGGCTGGTGGACTCATGAGAAATTCACAGGGTTTAAATTATTCACGGGGTTGCTTGCACAAGGGGAGTTTTTGTGTTGGTGGATGGTAGGAATGTAGTTGGAATCAAGATGTTGTAGAGCAAAGAGATGTTTTTTTAGAGGTGAGGTTAGATTAAAGAGAAGAAAAACATTAAATGGTGCAATAATGATTTGCAAAAATTAGTAAACAGCACGTATAGTAAAGAATTTAGGTAAAACGTAATTATAATAGATTTATGTTGTTTCAGTTTAAACGTAAATTATTTGCTCTTTATTATGTAAATTTTAAACAATTATCAGAAATAATTTATGTAGTTCTTGGCAAGCACTAATGGCTAATGAATGTTACGAAACAAGTTTTAATTTTATCTTTTAAGAAAGTAACTTTAATTTGAACCTAAAATTTAATCATTGCTAAGCAATCAATAACATAAGTAGAATTGAAAATGCAAGATGATCTGCAAGATTTTGAACAACTAAATTGATACACAGCTATTGATGTAATATTAGAAATATTCGGAAATATTAGAAATATTGAAAAAAATGTTTTCAGGAAAGGGCTCAGAAGAGACGAAACCGGTAGAGTGGTGTAATAAACCAAATATATTGACTGCAATCCTTAGTTTTAATACCTGAAATAACAATTATCCCAGTTAAGAAAATTCCATAATAAAAATATTATTACATTGCATTCCAAAATGCGTTTTGAAAAGTGTTGCAGTGGTTTTAAATCGGAAGAATTATCATTCTGGGATCCTCTACTATGCTATTAATTTCGTTTTCGTGAGACTCAGAATCAACATTTTCTTCTTTTAGTTCGTACTTAATAAAATTAAGTCACTGTTGATCTGTCTGCCAACATATGTTTATGCCTCAAATTGGTATTGCCATGCCATTTTCATTACCATTATGTAGCCATCTTGCTAATAAATTAAGATTTAAGTAAGATTAGGAAATGAATATTTTCATTGTTTTAAATATTTCCATTTACAACACTATACACAGCAGAAGACTATTTTATCATATTGTTTTATCTTTATAAAGTATATCTTGATTTACTGTATTGCATTTGAGTTACATATTTAAAAAAATAGTACGTTTACAATCTCTTACTCCTGTTAAGTTATTTTACAAAACAGAAAACCTGTACTTAAATCCCATTATCTGATTAATTAAAACAGGAAATTTAGTTATTCTTTAAAATGTATTTTACATTAATAGGCTATAATATTTTTATATCAGTAATATCTTAAAAATAACCTTCACCGTTCTTTCATCACGCAATTCTTTTAAATTACTACTATAAAGCTTATATTAAGTCGCAAAATACTGCAATATATTACACATTCTGCCAGTGTATTTAGCTAGTAAGAACATTACCTCCAAGCTATTACTTCATAAACACAGAATAACACCCCGTACCCTCACTGCAACAACCATAGAGCAAACAGATAAATGTGTGCACACATACACCACCATAAAACTAATGCGTTATTGCTATGGGGTACGTCTATAACTCGCGCTACTTTGCGCCAACTATTATGGGTTTCCAAGTCATTTGGCGGGGGCGTGTCACAGCCCCTCCCCCCACCGACGCCCTGTGACTGCTGCGACATCTGTCTGCAGCAGGAGTCGTGCACCAGTCGACTTGATCGCCCGCTGCGACCGGTAATAGACTAGCGGAACTTTGTTACCGATTTGCGATTGGTTTCTGCGATAATTGCACGACGTCGTCTGCAGATGTTCTATAGGTAGTTTAGTTAAGCTAAGTTTCCATGCATGCGTTTCATCCGTTCCGTTCTATCCGTCGCAAGTTGTGATTGGCTACATTCAAATTATGAAAAATTAGTGCGTTGGTAAATGCAGCGACGGACAGAGTTCGTTTACTCTCTACTCGTTGCAGCGCGACCTTGAAAAAGGATGCTTTGATATGACAGTTTGACAGTTAGCAAATTATTTCATACGGTTATTCGTAGTATTTGTATTTGTTTGGTTTATCTAAGCAACATGACTAGCTTCGTAAGTTTATAAAATCGTAATAAATATTATATCATAACACCAGTAAATCTAACCTTTAAAGAAGTTCCAATCAAAACGGATGGGATACATGAGAACAGTCTAAATTTCATACGTCGTCAAGTTTGCAGCGACGTATAAAACGGAACGGATGAAACGCATGCATGAAAACTTAGCTTTAGATATGATATGAATGAAGCTCGCGCTTGAGAATTGAAAGAATAGTAATTGATGATGATGTTGTGTGGTGCAGGGGGCGGGTGGTGGTAGTGCTTGATGGGAACGAGTGCAGTGTGAGCCGCAGCCGCAGCTCGCCCCCCGACCCCGCGTGTGGCGTCGTGACTAATGCATTGTTGTGTTGTGTGTTGAAGGTTGTCCCGTTCCGCACCCCTTGAGGGATGGCACTGCGCTCGTTCCCACACGCGCCGCCGCCTGAACCGGTAGCACCCAGTCGCGATGTGATGACCAACTGCAAGTAGAATAGAACAAACCGCCAACACGACACCTAACCCGTTCGAGTGCTGCTGGCAACTAGCCGCCATGACGACTATACCGATCATCAACATGGAGTTCGGCGAGCTCAAGGAGGTGGTGTGGAACAAGCTGCAGGAGCCGAGTGCGCAGCGCAAGCTTATCCTGGTCATCGTGTCCATTGCGCTGTTGCTCGATAACATGTTATACATGGTGATCGTGCCCATCATCCCTGACTATCTGCGTTACATCGGTGCCTATGTGGATGAGCCGATGCCAGAACTACCCGCCAACACGACCCTGGCGCCCGGCACCGTGCTCAAGCGACCGCATCACGGCCAAGACTCGGCCACGGGGATCCTGTTCGCCTCCAAAGCCATCGTCCAGCTCATGGTCAACCCATTCTCTGGGGCGCTGATTGATAAGATCGGCTACGACATCCCCATGATGATCGGCCTCACCATCATGTTCCTGTCCACGGCGGTGTTCGCGTGCGGCCGCAGCTACGGCTTGCTGTTCTTCGCGCGCAGTCTGCAAGGCGTGGGCTCAGCGTTCGCGGACACATCAGGCTTGGCCATGATCGCCGATCGCTTCACCGAGGAGAACGAACGGTCCAAGGCTCTGGGAATTGCGCTGGCGTTCATCAGTTTCGGGTGTTTGGTCGCACCTCCGTTTGGTGGTGCATTATACCAGTTCGCCGGCAAGGAAGTTCCTTTCCTTATCTTAGCATTCGTGTCGCTAATTGACGGGCTTATGTTACTACTTGTGATGAAGCCATTGAAAGAACAAATAAAAGACTCTCAACGTGAAAAGCCTCCAGGAATTCCAATCTGGCGTTTGTTCATTGATCCATACATTGCGGTATGCTCTGGAGCATTAATGATGTCAAATGTCGCGCTTGCTTTCCTAGAACCAACTATCTCGTTATGGATGGAAGACAATTTAACAACTGATAATTGGAAGATTGGTATGATTTGGCTGCCCGCATTCTTCCCTCATGTGTTTGGTGTTATATTAACAGTTAAAATGGCAAAGAAATATCCTCAGTGGCAGTGGCTGATGGCGGCTGGTGGACTGGCCCTTGAAGGACTATGTTGTTTCCTTATCCCCTTCTCCAACTCGTACAAACTCTTAATGATCCCTATCTGCGGTATTTGTTTCGGCATTGCACTGATCGACACGGCGTTGTTACCTACCCTCGGTTACCTGGTGGACGTGCGATACGTGTCCGTGTATGGTAGTATCTACGCCATTGCTGACATTTCGTATTCAGTTGCTTACGCTGTTGGACCCATCATAGCAGGCGGAGTTGTGGAAGCAATTGGTTTCACGGCTTTGAACGTAGGCATTGCCATTTCTAACCTCTTGTACGCTCCAGTTTTAATATATTTGAGACATATCTATGATTTCAAACCTTTCGAGAATGAAGCAAACATACTAATGTCTGATCCTCCTGACAAAGAATATCAAACATACACGTTACAAGATCAAAAACCAGTAAATATGGATGTTAAAAACCATTTGGAATATTCCCAATATCAAGAGAACAGAGGAATGCAGGAAACAAATGTCGATAATGCAGGTCAGAATGGTTACGGAAGCCAATATCAAGCAGGTTATCAAAATCAGAGTGATTACCAGAATCAGCAGCAGCCGCAGCAGGGTTACCAACAGCAAGGAAATTACCAACAAGAACAAGGGTACCAATACCAAGATGGTTACCAACAGCAGAATCCGTATCAACAGCAGAGACCGCAGAGTGGTCAGCGGATGTTGCCGCAGCAGCCAGCGGCTCAGCAGGATGTGAACCCCTTCAGAAGGCCAGACGTCCCTGCCCCTGCCCCTGCCCCCGCCCCCCAACCCGCTGCCGCAACCGGAAGTCGCAACCCCTTCCGTCAGGGATTCTAAACCCTGTAGCCTTACGTACCTACTGTACTATAATGTATGATAGCTATAAAGACTTATCTTCTCAACTACTGTGCTTCTTTCATTTCTTTCTCTTTCTTTTCTTCGAATATGTATAGAGATACTTTCTTTCACAGTTTCTACTTGATTGCCAACACAAACACTCTTTCAAAACTACACAAGATCTACTAAATATATTTTGCGTATTAGGTTTATTGTAAATAGCTCGTAACTACGTATGATGTATATTAATTAAATAAATGTTCCCTAGATTACAATTATTAGATTAGACGAGTGTGGATTCTAGTCAAATGACACTCATTACTGTAAATAAAATATTTAGAATAAAAAAATTATCGTAAAAAAATTAGGATAAGTAGTTATAGATCTATCTCTAACACTATGATTTTTGTAGATAGTTTATTAGCTAGTGAAAACGGCAATGATTAGTTCAAATTTTTAAGAATTTTTCATCAGAAAATTATCAACCAAAATATGAAACATATCAGAATCATCGATTCATCCTAATGACGTGATAGGTCGTTAATCGGCCGCTTAAGTAAGATAGCAAGTAAGTCTTAGAATAGTCCGTGTATATTAACTAGTACAGTGTCGTAAGTGGATTATTAGATGTTACCCACACATTCACACAGACACCCGTGGTGCCGTGATACATATACATTCACACTTGCTCTTTACACAGTGATTCAAGTTTGAAACTTCCAAATCACATATCCAAGAATGACCACATGTTAAACTCATATCCCTCATCGTATGTAGGATCAGTCTATAGTGTGTACACACTTTTAATCGTCAAAAACTGAACTCTATCATTGGTAATCAGTGTTCAGTTTGGATTTAATTGGAACACATCGTGCGTTCACCACCGAAATATTATTACAAACAAATTTCATTATCTTGAATTATAATTTCGATCATCAAATGATTTAAAATATCATATACTGTTTTATTTAAAACATATTGGATCGAATTTTACACTCTAGTCTAAATTAAGGCGCTTCGCCGCATTGCAGAACAACAAACATAAATAATAAATCATGTTGTTATTGTTGTTTAGTGATTTATCTTTAAAACAAACTAGTTTCTGTAAAATTAACAATTAATAATAATAAAAAGATGTTTTTGTGGTTATTAGTGAAGCTATTAAAGAAGAGCGCTCAATTCGATGTAATTTATTTTACACACGGACTCATCGCACCGCACAAAACAACGGTTCAGGTTCGGTTCACGGTTCACTGTTCTTTGTAGGGTTCGGCCGAGTTCCGCTTTTCATATTTCTTGAAATGAACTGGTTACCGGTTTTCAAAAAAGCGGTTCTAGTTCTGGTTTCGGTTCATAATGATTTATTAAAAACTTAGCAATTTATTATATTTAATTTTGGGTAAAATATAATAAATTTCTAAAAGAATTAAAAACTTGATTACTACATTAACTATAGAAAATACAACAATTTTCATCGATCCAATTTTTTCGAAAAAACGTTTAAATTTGCCAAATTATTTTATAACGGTTCGGTTTGGTTCGCGATTCGCTAAAATAATTCGGTTCGAATTCCAGATTTTACATAAAAGAAATAAGAAATTAAAAAAAACTATAAATAAGTAAAAAATAATCGTTTACTGTAAGAATCACGTGGTTGTCATTTTTAAATCTCTAAATATTCGTAACATATTTTAAAAATATGTAACGTAAAAATCCTTATGTTGAAAATCTATTGAGAAATTTGGTGGATGCGCGATGATCACATTGTACAGAGACGAATTCTAGGTGTTTATATACAAATGATATAGTTCTGTGTAGTCTATTAATTGGTGCTTCATTTCTCAATTAGTATACATACGTTCGAAGGCCAGAATAATTGCTCAGCCGTGTGAAGTTAGCAATATATCTACCCGCGACATCTGCTAACTGAGCACATGCATGCGGTCCCTGCCTTTAAATCTAAATTATAACCTCTAAAATGAAAATAAATATCTGTATGTTCAAATTCCCAGACTCCAATTAAATCTACGATGTTTTCAGCAATGTTAATATTGAAAGAAACGTGTTAATTATATTGTAATCACAAGCACTAAACACTCCGAATATATCAATTAAATTGCTATGGATATAAATGCATACTTATATTTATAATACATGTTTAAGCAATAA
Source organism: Agonum fuliginosum (assembly GCA_947534325.1). Lineage (NCBI taxonomy): Eukaryota > Metazoa > Arthropoda > Insecta > Coleoptera > Carabidae > Agonum > Agonum fuliginosum. The sequence goes on along the minus strand of OX384038.1, from coordinate 12,067,329 downwards.
ATATATGTATAATACCGTTACACATTATATACCTGTACTAAACTAAACATCGATCAAACATATCTTACAATTAGATATTTACACGTTATGACTGTGGTGCATTGTATAAGTCACAATAATAGTCATATTGTTCCGGCTCTTTTTCTGTACATAATTTTCCACTTTTCCACTTTCAGTTTATATTTAATTTCTTTTAGTGTAAAAGCCGTCTATAAACAAAAATTGTAAACAGGGTATCTTAAAATATATCAATAAGTACCCAATAACTTTTTAAATATTGCTTGAACTAAACTGCAAAATTACTAAGTGCTGAGAAAACACTTTACAAATTCTACTATGACGGCTTTTCTGTATTCTTTCACTGTAGTTTCTTCTACACGCTGTTGGATCTTTCTGAATTTATTTTTGCTACGCCTTTACTTTACATGTAACAAGATGTATTCGACATATATAATTGAGTGTTCTTTGTACATTTAAATGTTACTTTCTTATGTAAATTACTTCAAAACAAAAGACAAATTAGAATTTAGAGTGTAGGTAGAGTTGTTAGAATACAGTGAACTCTATACTATGTACCTGGAAGGGAGTCGTAGCGCACTACAAAACTGCAGCAGTGAGGCAAGTTGACAGAGAATCAGACTTATGGCGTATAGCATTTGGGGAGTATCTCTATCTCTGTTTTTAAATACAAACTAGCTTCAGCGACTCTAACGCGCTTTCCAAGTACGTAGTATAGACTTCACTGTTAGAATATTATCAATATAGTGAAGTAGACGATAACATAACTTGCAGTGCATTATAAGAATAATATTTGTAAGGGTGTTTGTTTCTTGATTTAATATTGGAAATGTTTATTTTATGTAAGTTGAAATTGTAAAAGAATTAGATGCTGTTTTAATGCATTGTTATATTTATAAAAAAGTTGTTCAATGTTTTGGAAAGTCACTTAAACTGTCGTTGATGAGACCAATAAACTAATAACAGTGATCAGTGAATAACCCTCAGTAACTGACTAAAATGCAGTTTTCAGAGACTTTCCATTGATATCTTGTACTTATACTGTATATGCTGTTATGTGTAACATATCGATTCTGATTGGATGCATTAAATTAATCATTGTTATCTAAAACAGTTTTTCATTTCACTATAATTCTCAATGTCTCCACACAGATCATCATAATATATCAATTCTCTTCAGGAATATTTCGAAGTAATGGAAACTTAGGTAACTAATCTAATAGGGGAGAGAGACGCACATTAATACACGGAGTAGATTTGAAATTTAGCGCTGGAATAATAATAATTATAAAATGAGCGTCTTGTCACTTGAAGGTACTAACAAAATGTTCCTTCCATACAAAATTCAAATCAATTGACTCTAAATATTTTCATGTTTTTTAATGCATGATATCTGAAATGCTATTAAACTTAAATTCACAATCACTCTTCTTATATGTATGTTTAATGTAGTGTTAAATAGTGCATGTTTTCATATTTGCATATAAAATATTTAAACTTAGGTTATGACTTGATATAAAAAAATCTGACGTGGATACCACATGACTTCCTTGTACGCCTTGTGTGTTCATACTTTTCTTAATAACTAAAATGTAGAATAATATAAAAAATTCTTTTCACTTATTATGCTAGTGTTATTACTATACTGCTAATATACTCACAAATATATTTTAGTCATTTTATTTAAACTGTAGAAGAAGATATAAAGCATATTTTACTATTGTCACTGTCATGTCATAATCATTTAAATTTTACGTAGTAACAAATGTTAATCGATCATAGACTACAAGACACCGAATTACTAAATTATAAATATATACTTTAATTATTCCTAAATGATACCAGATACAAACATATTTATAAAATACCGATTGTAGGTAATAATCACATAATCTTTCATTTAAAATTAAAAAATTTGTCTTAAATTAAATATTTATCGAAATATTTGAAAAAAGTACTACTTCCGGTTTGTAGATTGAAACCAAAAATAGGAGGTGCACAAGTAGATGCTATAACAGTCCTAAATACAAAATTTAAACTTTCTACGTCTAACCGTATTTGAGTTATGCGACACACATACGTCCGTACATACGTACAGACGTCACGACGAAACTAGTCATAATGGATTCAGAAAAGGTCAAAACGGATATTTCCATCAAAATCTGAAAACCGAAATTTTTCGCGATTATCATACTTCCTTATTACTCCGTACAAGGAAGTAAAAATGACCGGCGAGACACATTGCTGCTGTTGTACATGGGGCACATAGATCCAGATTATCAATGTACATATTACATTTTGATAAAAAAAATTCAAAAAAAGAAACTTTGCACTTGTAAAATTTTACACTAAAAGACATGTTTATTATTTACGTGTGACGTACCTACTGAGTGGAGCATGGAAATTAAATTTCTAAGAAAACAAACACACACAAAATAATTTATTTTTGTAGAAGTAGATGAAATAAGTTTAATTATGATATAAATAATGTAATGAAGCTTCTAGTGATATCATCTACAAAAAGTACCACTCGGGCTACGTCATCATATTGATATCAGTTGATATAGACTGAATAATATTAATTACTAAGTAATAATGCAATGAAATTTATAAAACAATAATAAAATATATATTCTAATTATTCATACAACTTGTTTTGCGCATTTTTAGACCAGGTTTCATTGTGCCTCTTGCTTGTACCAAACTGTCTCATAAGAGGGGCAGATTCTTACACTTACAGATAGTTTGTAAAGTTGAATTTTAGGCAATTTAAAAATTATAATTATTGTTTATTTAAATTCTAACAAAATGGAAAATTTCTTGGAGAAGCAGTTAATTTATTAAAATTGGACATCTGACATCGGTAATTCCTTAACGTTCGTGATGCTTATATAATTTTTTGCAGAATTGGTCCTTTTTTATCCATACGCAAATATTAATTTCTTTGTAATTAATATTAAATTTACTTGCCGTTCTGTTAATTTACTTACCGTTCAGTAAACGGTAAGTAAAATACTTACCGTTTTGTTTAGCCTAGCAACCCGGTAAGATCAACATACTGTCTTGGAAACAGGCATTGTGAGTTGATAAAAAAGACCAATTGTACAAAAAAGTAAATTATTTATACACATTTTTTTTAATTGATGAAAAATATAATCAAGTAAAGAAGTGTATGTATATACCTATATTATAATTTTTATATGCAGATGATCTTTTATTTGACATTTTTCAGTTTTCAGGAGTATATTTATAAACTATTATTATTTTCAAGTTGCATGCATTGACATTAATAATGTTGATGAAAAGGTCAAAGGTCAATGTCGAATATTCTATTTTTAACTTTATTAAAGCAAACTAGTTCTGCACGCGAAACTTCGGTACAAATTATAATTTAGTTTTAAATATATAATCCCTGGTTAGCTTTAATAAACCAGCTTCTGTTTAACGATAACCGCATTTTAATTACTTCGCCAGGAATTACTCTCGAAGCCAGGACAAACAAAATCAATTGCAATTTAATTAATCTAGACCTGTATAACAAAACAAAATCATTTAAATATGAATACAGAATAACTCAGCTGGACATTTCCACAATAACGGATAATTACTTTCACAATAGGCCTTTCAAAAACAAATAACTAACACACCAATGGTGCTGAGCAATACAAAGGAATTAAACAAATAATTGAGAATTACTTCATGCGAACTCAGTCGAATTAATGATTGCAAATACTAACTAAAAACCAAACAATAATAATTGATTACGGAATTTGTTTAATTTGATTAACTTTTGCATAATACATAGTTAAATATTTATATTAAACCATACCAAGGGACATTTTGTTGTACTTTTTCTTTTGTCATATCTAGTGGCGTTACCAGTACATAGTAGGTAGGTAGTTTAGGAAATGGAAATACAGAACAAAAAAAGCCCTTCGTGACGAAAAAATTCATGAAAAAGTACCTAGGTACTTCATAATTTGCCCTTCTTTGCGTACAACTCAATTCTACATGAACTTGTATGGAGCATACTGTTTTTCATGTTAATGGTACAGTTTTCGAAAAAATTTAAAAACATATTTTGTCAAAACTAATATAATTATAAATAAGATGTTATTTTATCTCGGCACAGGCTCTTTCGAAACTTATCACTTTATAACGAATAAATTAATAAAACTTTCTCCTTTAGTTTACTCATAATTAGAGGATAATACGTATTTTAGTAATTATTTAAATAAATTATGTTAATTCAACTGCGATTTTTGAACAAATAGGTACTAATAGGTATTCTATTCTCAATATAGACACGTTTGAGCGATTTATAATACCGAGGATGTTGCTAAGCGACGAGGTGAAACCGAGCCTCTTTGAACATCTGGCTTAAATCGCATATAGTCGCGTTATATTCAAAGCTTAATCGTATCATCAACGACAACGATGTTAAAACAAATTAATAATTTTATCTGTCAATTCGTTGACATTTTGCATATTATGGAAGGTTTTGATGTTATTATTGTTGTATCTAACGTATTAAATTAATAACTAATGAATTATAAGTATCTAAATTATTATAAGTAACTAAATGTACCTATTATGTTATTTATAATTATCAATAAATGTTGCATATTAAAAGGTAGGTAATAACAGTTGATGATACTATTAAAATAATAATACGTGGGTTGTGGGTTTAACAAAAAAATATATGTAGGTTGCGGGAATAAGAAAAAAAAAATTCAGTTCGCGGTCGGATGCAGGTATAATAAACCAGAATCTGCGGGTCGCGGGTATTTAATTTTAGCGGGTACGTGTTGGGTGCGAGTATTAAAAAGCGCCGAACTCACATGTAATTTATAGGTATAAAAGTAGAAACCCTATTAGAAGAAAATTATGGAAGATTACACATTCAGTTACTTTTACTACTATTATCACCATCTTTACCCTTGTCGAATTACCCTAATTGCTGCTAGGACCGATCGCACCCACCAAATCGCGCCCTATAAACGCATTGCTCTTCGGGCCAGACAACCCCCCAGCTACTACAACATTCAATACTGCACTGCGTAGTTCTCTTTGAACGTTTGAACACGCTGTGTGTTGTAAGTTCTTTGCTTTACACTTCAGTTAGTCTGGTTCCGAGTAGAGTCAGCGGTGCATCGAAATGTAGAGTGAGTTTGTCCTGTTAATTAATTAGTAGCGAGAAGTAAATGAATTACAGGGAGGAGATGCAAATATTAATAAAATTAGATGGTTTTGTAGATGCGTTCATCGCAGGAAATTTTTTGCTTTGTACTTTGTAGATAGGTGTATACATAAAATGATATAAGCAAAAATAGGTTCATAGATTGATAGAAATTTTCAGGACTTATAATTATTAATAAATTATTTTATCTACAACTATTAAATAATAGCTTCATTTTATATCTAACTCCAAATACAAAATGTGCATCATATTACACAGCGTGTAATATGTAATTTCATATTCCACGCTTGATTAAACCAATAGAAAGCAAGTATTTTCTTAGAGTTGCAAGCATTTGTCTGAAGTTTGTTGGTCGATGACAGATAATAAGTAAGGTTATGTGTGGTTTATTATATACAACAAACCATTTAACTGCAACAAATAGTATCGTATTGTCGTAAAGAAGGTAAATTATGGATATTGTAAGTAGTGAAATGATATGTTCACCTCTAGAGATACGAGAAGCAGCAAAAGCGGTGTCATTAGATTTGTTACTCATTTCTGTGTTTCTACCATTGCTAAAAACAGTAAATTTTGATATTTTTTATGAATTTCACAAATTGTAGTAATTGTAGGTACATTAATTTTGTAAGTAAATAAATTATACTAGCAAGCATTTTCTCAGAGTTGTAGTAAGCGTAATGGTTGTTGCTTGTTAATCAATGACAGATGTATATAAGTAGGTAAGATTATACAACACCAAGTTCATTTACAAGTCAAGTAGTTGTAGATAAAGCATAGTATTTGACTCGCATATAATGGTTATATTACACTCAGATGATTAGAACACTCGCCTGTGGCTCGTGTTCTAATTTTCATCTTCGTGTAATAGAACCTACATTATATGCTCGTTAAATAATATACTAATATATTTGTTTAGTTCTGTATTATCTTTATTTATTTATGAACGCCGTAAAATAATAGTTATTAACCTTTACAGGCGAGCTGGATGACGAAGGAGCGAGACTCTTTAATCCAGTGATTCCAGGAAAGATTAATTGCAAGCGAGCCGCGTACAAAGTTTTATTTGCACCTTCACAGCGTTTTTTTGTTGATAAATTTACTTTATAATTTAAAAAAATAATATATTACATAACACGAATTGTAAAAAGCACATTACATGCGAGTGATAAAGTTGTGCACGAGCCTTTGGCGAGTGCAATAACTTCACGAACAATGTAATTGCGTTACAATTCCAGTTATGCACTATACTTTATCTACGACCATCTTTATTACTTTTTTCCAGCAAAAAATATTTGTCACTCAAAATTTCTATCCATTTCTTTCTGTCTGCTTCTGTCAGATTGACATTTTTTAATAAGCTTTTGTTTGTAAATCATTTGCTATATTCTGAATTGTTGAAGGTAAATATACATAACTTTGACAAATCGTATTTCTTTATATGTAGCAGATATAGACAAAAGATCAAATAAATATTGTAGAACGTAACTTCGTCTTTCATGTGACGTAGAAAAAATTGTAACTTTCATATTATTTCATACGATTTTTGCAAAAAATATTATTGTGCTTCAAGCAAAGACCAATTCCGGCAGATTTTTACCAAAATCTTATCAGATCTTCGTTATGATGTACAAATGTATAATTCGAAATATTATAATTTTATGTTTAGTAGAATTTGAGATATAGTACCAAAATTAAGCACACCTCGAAGCGAACATCCACACACATATATACACAGACATTCTCGTAAAAATAGTCAAAATAGGTTATGTAGGGGTACTAAAACGTGCTTATTGACAAAAATCTCGACATCGCATTTTTTCACGATTCCTAAACCTTCCTTTTAGACGAGAGGTAACAAGCTTATCTCAATGGTGTCCCAGGTACAATCTTATCAAATGGATCGTTTCAAATGGACCTCACAACATTTTTTTCCAAAGTGCAAAGTAATAAAGTTGCCGGACTGTAAAGAAGATAACAATATAAAGTTTTAAAAAATTGCAGAGGAGTCACGTCATCAAAACATTAAAAAATGAAAAATAACTGTAGTAAAGACCGAATGATATTAAATGAATAAAATAAATACTTACTACTTGTTTGCATACTATAAGAATAGCGTATTTTCATTAAATTTGCAATAATTTTAAAGCCGAACATAATATTTTTAATGCATTTTTAATTTATTTAAAATAATTGTAGTTTGTTTTTTCACCACAAATTGGTTCTACTGAATTAAGAATTGTGTTTTGGGTTGTACGTCACATGACATTCATTCTTTCTCTGTAACGCTATAGAGTTGTAACTGGAAATATATTAAATTTTTCAATGATATTTAAATATAAATCGTCTACTAATTCAATTAAAATAATCGGAAAAATTAGCAACACATGTAAATTCAATAATGCAACACACATTACATTTAAAAAATTTAAATTAGTATACCATGTAAATCTAGTATTCCGGGACGTCATTATCTGGTTCCGTGACGTCATTATTTAGTGGCAAACATTGATGATGTAACTCCTCTGCAAAAAAATGTTTACTTTAGTTCCTTAATTCTATATTTTCCTTAATATTATTCAGAAAAAAATTATTAAAATAATTCTATAAATAAAATTTGTAAAAAAAATGTACAAAACTCGTCTCCCCAACTCCCTGTCGAACACCTCCCCTGCCCTTTACCTTTGTGCCTCGGCAATCACCCTAGGGGTGACTAACGAACACAGCCACGAGCCGTGGGGTGAATTTGCCATGCGGTTGCCCTCTGTTATACAAAGCAGATACAACTCGCCTGCAGAATTAGCCAATTACTCCGGCACCGGCCGCCCCGTGTATATTTTAATTACAATCTGATAATGGCGGACGCGGACACCGTGAGCACGAAGAGTAACTCGAGTGATCATTAGTGTAGTGAAGAATGTAGGTTGTTATGATCGAGCACGACTCGAGATTTCGTGATTTGTATTCTTGTGATTGTGATGCACATGCAGAGATTGCATATTGGAGATGGTTGGACGTTGGAGTTTATGTGTTGTTCAGTTGTTTTATGTTCATATGATAAGAACAGAATGTGTACTGTGTCTGCTCTATGCTTTAGAATTATTGCGACGTTAGATTTACCATGGTATTGTGATTTAGGTATACATATCTGTTTGTTAGTATGTACATTATTTGTGTGCGAATTCTAGAATATACAGGATACAGGTGATACGTACCCACATACATAAATAATATATAACTTTGATGTGGCAGCCTCATGGCTCATATTCTCGTTGCTGGTTGGTATAAATACACAATATCATTGTACGGTTGCCGTTACCTAAACTCTACGGGTAGGTACATATTAATGATTGTAAGTGGAAGTATAATACAAAGGAGGTTTTTGTTTCTTTTAAACTGGAATATTTCCTGACTGGCTTAGAACCTAAGTAGTCAGATCCAAAATTGATCATGTAACGCACTCATGATGATGGCTAATGGGATATTTGCAAGTTATTGAAAATGAGATTTCTATTACTACGTATCTAATGTTAGGTCGAAAATATAAGTAAAAATAAAAATTTTATTTAAAAATTGTTTTTTAGTAAATTGAAAAAAGGCATTTTATGTGACAACATTATATTGAACAGGAAAAGAGAAGCATATTAAGAATGTAACCTGTGATTGGCCGTTTTAGATTACCGCACGAGCTCCCGTAATGAACGGGCCCGTTCATTAGTTTGTGTCGGTACAATGGCTTACGGGCGGGCATTGGTTCCAGTCGTCTCTACGTCAGTATTAATATTCAATTTTGATTTTTTAAGGCGGATTTTTGCAACCATTTAAATTTACATTTAATTTAATTTAAAAGATAAATGTAAATGGCTGCATAAATCCGCCTTTACTGGTAAAATTTTTGTCAAAATAAAAAATACGTGTCCTAAATATTAATCTCTTCTTTAAAAATATTTAATTAAAAAAGGTCATGCAAGTAGCATGCATGAACGAACGAAATAATTTGGAAAATTTTTCGGGATATTTCATGGACTATTTCCATCATAAAATTTATGCCAATCAGAAGTCTGACCATTCTGAATGTCGTCCAATCAACGTAGAATTAAGTAAGTACACGATAATTTTGCACTAGTGCAAATTATTGATAATTCGCACTATTGCAAAATACAATTAACTTTATTATAATTATTTACTATATATATATATATATATATATATATATATATATATATATATATATATATATATATATATTTATTTTCTACTTAAGTTTTTAAATTTTGCTTTATTTTTCATGAGAGAAACAGCGTTTGGCTAAATCGGGAAATAGTCCTTCGAATATCCCTCGTGCATGTATCCGTCGATAATTTTCTCGAGTGCGCAAATTTGACATGCACTTGGGATATTATATAGACTATTTCCCTCATAAAATTTAAGCCAATCAGAAGTCTGACATTTCTGAATGTCGACCAATCAACGTAGAATTCCACGATAATTTTACACTACCTAGTGCAAAATTATCGTATTTGGATACGGCGTTGCAAAGTGATTCTGACTTGCTGTCAAAAGAAGTTTTTCAATTTTGCTTTATTTTTCATGAGAGAAACAGCGTTTGGCTAAATTTTAATCGGGAAATAGTCCTTCGAATATCCCTCGTGCATGTAATTGTCGATAATTTCCTCAAGTGCACTTGGGATATTATATATGATAAATTTCCGGCTACCCATTATTACGCACTCACCTATTCGAATTTTAGAATAAACTACAAAAACTTTCTATTAATATTCAATTATGTCGCTATTTACTACTTATTTGGCAAAGAAATTGGCAAACAAGTATTTATTCATGTCATTAAAATACCAAAAATATCTTTAATTTAATTATACTCTCTCCGATACCGCTTTGGCTAATGTTGATATTGTCTAATATACGTTGAAAATAATGAAATATATTAGTATAATCTATTCAACATAGGTAGGTACCTACATAATATAAAATGAAAGCTTTTTCATCCGCGAACTTGCAACAATTTTTTAATAATTTTTTTTAACAATAAATTATGTTTTATCACTCAAAAACTACTTTAATGTGCCTTACATTACAAAAAATAATTAGTACTTTAATAAATTTATTTTATTGTTTTCAAAACATACCTATTCAATTTCTTTGGAATATTCATGGGTAAATGTTTTATTCATCAAAACTGCACTAGTATGAATACTTCTTATTTTCTCATAATTTCTGCAGAATATCTCGGTCTTATCATCTTGTCTCTCTTATGAGTGTATCTGGTATGATTGTAATTCCCGCTAAGTGCAAAGTGCACAGGCGGACAAGAAGAAAATTTATGAGCAGCGCAAGAGCTCCTCATCTTCAGCCTCCGCGAGATGTTTCGCAATAAAACGAGGAAATAGCGTGGAACGTGGAACGGAACCAAAACGAACATCTGCAACACGAATGATACGAACATTGCGTGTGCATTGTTCTGTATAACATCCATTGTACTTTCTGTACTGTAATTGATAAGTATTGGAAAAATCTGCACGTGCCTGAGAATGTAATAATATTGTGGAGGATGGAGGCTAATACAAAAATATCACATCAGCGCCTTCAATGACCTGTGGATTTATAATTTAATTTACTTAAAAACAAATTAAATGACCGAAAATCCATTCAGGAACACATTTCATATTATGGCGTACGTCTACCCTAAAATTTTTACAGTGTTACAGAGGTGTACGCCTTCTACGCTTAGTTTAATTATAATAATTGAAATATATGATGCTCATATAAATATGAGTGTACTAACAAAGGATGTCTTAATGCCTCTATTTTTTTATTTTTTGTCTTTGGTCTAGGAATTTGCAGTAAAAAAATAAAAAATTACGTTTTTTGTCATTATTTGATATGATTTTTTTCGGTCACTATAAAAGGAAAGAAAAAATTAAAAAGCAAGAAGCCTGTAACTAACCTTTCTCTTTCGAATAATTTTTGTTTTACTTAATTTCTTTAAAAAATTCAGAAGCAACCACTATGACGAATTTCAATCTTTACACACTTAGGTCGAAATCTCAAGTGACTAATTAATTAATTACTAATTTTTCTGTACCTATCCCTATAAAAAATAAATTTTAATTGTTTCTAAGTCACTAATAAAATAATTGACAAATTCAATAATTATACTCGAAAATCGTGTCCAGACAATTCATCGCAGGAAAATTCATCGCGGAAAGTTCATCGCGGAAAGTTAATCGCAGGAAAATTCATCGCGGGGAAAATTCATCGCGAGGTAAATTAATCGCAGGAAAGTTCATCGCGGTAAAGTTCATCACAGGGTAAATTCATCGCGAGGTAAATTCATCGCGGGCAAGTTAATCGCGGTAAAGTTCATCGCGGGGAAAATTAATCGCGAGGTAAATTAATCGCGAGAAAGTTCATCGCGGGAATGTTCATCGCGGGGAAAATTAATCGCGGGGAAAATTCATCGCGGGGAAAATTCATCGCAAGGTAAATTAATCGCGAGAAAGTTCATCGCGGAGAAAATTCATCGCGAATATATTTATTGTAGTAATGTGGAATGGTATGTTGTGTTATGTTAATCCTTATTGATCACGAATTATTTTATAATATGAAATTTAATATTTTCCCTTACAAACTGCACTTGAAGAAAGTTCATAAAATTCTAACGTTTGCAGGTGTTCTTTGGCTTACAATTTCTATAATAGGATTAAAAAGTCATTTACCATTCGTTCACAACATCAATAGCTAAGAAACAAAAGTGTAATACTGCAAATTTCGAAGAAAGATATAGAAACTCAATAACACTTGAATATATTTAATACCTCAGGCCTCAGGTATACCCAACTGGTGTAACAAAGTTCTGTTGGACTCAATTAGGGTTTTGTTAGTATTGATTAGTTTATGTCAAAAAAACGGAGTTCTGTTGGACTCAATTAGGGTTTTGTTAGTATTGATTAGTTTATGTCAAAAAACGGAGTTCTGTTGAACTCAATTAGGGTTTTGTTAGTATTGATTAGTTTATGTCAAAAAAACGGAGTTCTGTTGGACTCAATTAGGGTTTTGTTAGTATTGATTAGTTTATGTCAAAAAAACGGAGTTCTGTTGGACTCAATTAGGGTTTTGTTAGTATTGATTAGTTTATGTCAAAAAAACGGAGTTCTGTTGGACTCAATTAGGGTTTTGTTAGTATTGATTAGTTTATGTCAAAAAAACGGAGTTCTGTTGGACTCAATTAGGGTTTTGTTAGTATTGATTAGTTTATGTCAAAAAAACGGAGTTCTGTTGAACTCAATTAGGGTTTTGTTAGTATTGATTAGTTTATTTTAAAAAAACGGAGTTCTGTTGGACTCAATTAGGGTTTTGTTAGTATTGATTAGTTTATTTTTTAAAAACGGAGATCTGTTGGACTCAATTAGGGTTTTGTTAGTATTGATTAGTTTGGGTACAAATGTGCAAATCGAAGTGTGAAAATTGGTATATGGGTAGCTGGACATTGTGGTGCGGGAACTTTTATACGCTGTGGTTTTTCGGACGTGTGGTTATGGTTTTTATACGCTGTGGTTTTCGGTGGTGGGGCATTTACTCTTCGAGTAAGTTAAGTTCAGAAAAATGTTAGGCAAAAATATTTTCTAGTTTTAAAAAATTCAAAAAATCTTGTTAAAAATACCTACTCTTCGAGTATGTTGGGGTTATGTTCAGAAAAGTGTTAGGCAAGAATATTTTCTAGTTTTGAAAAATTCAAAAAACCTTGATAAAAATACTTCTCGAGTATGATGTTAGACAAGAATATTTTCTAGTTTTAAAAAATTCAAAAAATCTTGTTAAAAATACTCTTCGAGTATGATGGGGTTAAGTTCAGAAAAATGTTAGGCAAGAATATTTTCTAGTTTTAAAAAATGCAAAAAATATTGTTAAAAATACTCTTAGAGTATGATGGGGTTAAGTTCAGAAAAATGTTAGGCAGAAATATTTTCTAGTTTTAAAAAATTCAAAAAATATTGTAGAAAAACTGTCGTACCTACAATCCCTAAAACCATCGTGCTTTTCAAATGTGCACTTCTGCGCTTATGCAACTGTTGTTAATAACACGCAACATTGTGATTTATTTGTCTGCAAAGAAGAATTTACAGATCATGAATATGTCTGAAATTCATTTTTTGGCGATTAATTATCATCGCGATGAACTTTTACGTAATTAAGTTACCTCGCGATGAATTTATTTCGCGATGATCTTTCCCGCGATTAATTTACCTCGCGATGAATTTTCTCCGCGATGAACTTGTCCGCGATTAACTTTCCCGCGATTAATTTACCTCGCGATGAATTTTCCCCGCGATGAACTTTCCCGCGATGAACTTGCCCGCGATGAATTTACCTCGCGATGAATTTACCCCGCGATGAACTTTCCCGCGATGAACTTTCCTGCGATTAATTTACCTCGCGATGAATTTTCCCCGCGATGAATTTTCCTGCGATTAACTTTCCGCGATGAACTTTCCGCGATGAATTTTCCCGCGATGAAATTTCCGGGAATCCTCGAAAATACGCACCATTTTTCAATTTAAGTCCCATTAAATGTGCGTAGGATTAAAGAAAAAATTTTCATTAGTTAATGTACAAATACATTTAGAATTCAGTTCAGAAGTGGAATTATTATTCTCGTCCATTTGAAAAGAAACTTTTGCTTTTAGCTTCCTTAAATCAAATTAAATAAGTTTTACTTCTTGAATATATTTCAATAAGAATTCCCTTCTATAGGAGAATATAAACATTAATGAAGAATTGCATAGAATATAAAAAAGATTGCGAAAATTATGAACCTGTTTTCAAACTGGGTGGATTTTTATTCTATTATATTTTTGTGACATGTGATGTAATCGCTATCAATTATATGCCTTCTTTTTTTGCTATGCATATATGATAAAATTCTTGTAGATGATGATGAAAAGGGCTTGCCTACTTGAAACGTCCATAAATAATTTTTTTTTTAAATACTAGAATCCTGAAGCCTTTATTGCTCCAATTATATCAATTTTTGGAACTGAACTTTTTCATTCAAAATCAAATAAGTCAACTATTGCCTAATTATCTTACAGATCAAATATAATTTTTAAAAGTAACAAGTCTCAATCATTTATCAGCGTGAGTTGTTGAACCATTTTTAATGTGATTGTAAATCAACTTTCTGAAGTGTCGCCTGAGCTTTGACATGCAATACTACGATTAAAATTTACATAAAACACGAAACCCTGCGAAACTTAATTCTAAATTACACTTTTTAAAATTTTGAAGAAATATGAATGCACTATTATTTCCTCAGCCGAAAGCAGGTAACAACAAAGAAATAAACAGCACACAGCACAGAATTTTTTTCAGGACTGGAACACGAAGTATAATATAAACACAGGAGTGGACACTCCGTATCTTAGCAATAGTGTAGATTCGTGGCATTTCTGTTTACTCTATGCGAGAGAGAAAGATCACTACGCGTTACCATCGTTATCGTTGTGTATCGAGCTTGCCCGTATTTTCTGTCTCTCTATAAAATGTAAACAGAAAAGCCACACTTTATCCACCTTGGTATTCACTCCTGTCACATATTATAATTCGTCATTGACATAATATAGAAATATTAGTTTTATGTTGATACAAAGTGTCACTCATTTTTATTTTAAATAATTTACCTGCACATAAAAATATACTACATTTACACACAGTGCCAAGTTACGAGTAGTTTAGCATGTCAAGGAAATATTAATGCTGATATTTATAATTTACGATATTTTATAATATACATAATAATTATAATTTGTTTCATTCACATTATTATGCTCAATTATTCTGTTGTTATTAAATCCTTTATATTAACTTCACCGTCACCGTACGTACGTACGTACGGCAAAAAAACAAAAGTAAAAAATGACCCACTTCCCGGGATCCTATCGAGCTGAAATTTTGGAAATAGACTTTTGTCACCTAACAATGCACTTTGGCACAAGAAAAAATCTGATGTGGCCAGCACAAGACCTCCCGACATACCCCAAACCCATTTCCCCATATCCAATAAATCTGAAATTTGGTACATAGATTCGTTGTGACCAAACATTTACTTTGGCACAAGAAAAAATCTGATGTGGTCAGCACAAGACCTCCCGCCATACCCATTTCCCCATATCCAATCAATCTGAAATTTGGTACATAGATTCGTTGTGACCAAACATTTACTTTGGCACAAGAAAAAATCTGATGTGGTCAGCACAAGACTTCCCGCCATACTCATTTCCCCATATCCAATCAATCTGAAATTTGGTATATAGATTCTTTGTGACCAAACATTTACTTTGGCACAAGAAAAAATCTGATGTGGCCACCAAGACCTCCCGCCATATCATACGCTTTTTAACTCTGAAATTTGGTACATAGGCTCGTTGTGACCAAACATTTACTTTGGCACAAGAAAAAAATTGATTTGGCCAACACAAGACCTCCCGCCATACCCTACTCTTTTTAACTCTTTCTTGAAACACATTATTTAAGAAAGAGTTACAATGAAAACAAAAATATAAATAAATATCGATCGAGTCTCATAAATAAAGGATTTATAGTCAAAAACTTTGTTTTTACGGGTTCATTTTTTTACTGTCTAGTTGTTGCATATATGGACTTGGTGTAACAACAACTTTATTTATACGTGTCATCGAATAAAAACTATGAACATATGCCTGCATTTTAGTTTGAAATAAATATTTCATGACTTTATAACATCGTAAGATAAACTGTGCGATAGATTCTACTTCATGTACGGGATCCACTTATTTGCCCAAACTGTTTTACAGTCAAACGGTCATTTGACCAAACTTTTATTCTTATAACCTGTTATTTCACCAAACGAAGTTTATCTTACACGGGTATTTGGCCGAACTGTTATTTAACCAAACTGGTATTTTACCAAACTGTTATTTAACCAAACGCTGTTAAACCAAAACGTTATTTGACCAAATCGTCATTAGACCAAATCGCCATTTAACCAAATCGTCATTTGACCAAATTGCCAAAGCGACAGACGCTAGTGACATCTTTAGTACACTAGAAGATCCACTTATTTACCCAAACTGTTTTACAGTCAAACAGTCATTTGACCAAATTTTTATTCTTATAACGTATTATTTCACGAAACGAAGTTTATCTTACACGGGGTTAAAGAATAAAAATTCGGTCAAATGATCGTTTGACTGTAAAACAGTTTGGGCAAATAAGTGGATTTCCTAGTGTACCTACTAAAGATGTCACTAGCGTCCGTCGCTTTGACAATTTGGTTAAATGACGATTTGGTCAAATGGCGATTTGGTCAAATGACGATTTGGTCAAATAACGTTTTGGTTTAACAGCGTTTGGTTAAATAACAGATTGGTAAAATACCAGTTTGGTCAAATAACAGTTCGGCCAAATACCCGTGTAAGATAAATTTCATTTGGTGAAATAACAGGTTATAAGAATAAAAGTTTGGTCAAATGACCGTTCGACTGAAAAACAGTTTGGGCAAATAAAGCGCTCCCTCATGTACGTATAGTGTTACACGATATTACTAAATTGTATTGAACAGTTTAAAGGGACGCTTTGATAAAAAGATAAACTAGTCAAATTCGAAATGGTTGAAACATTATATTAAGACTCAAAATATTATTTCTAAAGTGTCTATAAACACCGTAAAAACTTAAAATTTCAATCAGTTCGTTAAACATAGTATAGCTTGTACTTGCCCCTTTGTGACAAAATATCATATTGGTACAAAGGATCAGTACACAACACTCAAAAGCGTAACTGGTGTTACAATATAGCGCAATATAGTTATGAACTTAAACATTACTTATGGAATAACGCAATAATTTCTATTGCGTACCGTGTAGTCGTACACTTTCACTAAATTAGTAGAAAGATGTTTAATCGTACATAAATGTCGACCAATCTAATTAGCTTTTAGTTAATTTCCAATCTCATCTAAAGTCTAAACTACCCCAATTTACGTTCTAATTCCTAACAAAAACTCACATTACAAAACCAATCCGAAGTTCAGCTATAGCCATAGCCACAGCTAGTTCTACTTTAACAGGTAGACATCCAGCACGTTACGTTCCGGCGATGAAGAAGGGGTTCCATCCCCCTTGCAGGGGTTGGGGAGGCTGCGGCGGACTCGGGATTACACACGAACGTGCCAGGAAGTAATAAATGCCGGCGATGAAGGGGAGCTTTACAACACCGGCCAAATTAAGTAACTCGTCATTATCCTGCTTTTTCTTCTTGCAGGACCAGCAGAACGTTTTTATAACTGCGTTTTTGTTTCTTAAGCGGGGGGTTTGTTTTAGATTTTTTGGCGAACGAATTTATTTAGGAGAGTTTTATGCACATAAGGAAGTATCTTTTTAAAATTTTATTACGTGGTTTTATGATCACGTCCATACAGTTTCGTAAGTAAAATAAAAGGAAATACTTAAAATTTTGTGTCACGTTAAAAACGTTTCTACTTTTGTAGCAAATTATCTTATAAAATATTTAGGAAGGAGCAGGCGGGGCGCAAGTCCCGAAGCCCCCACACAATAAAGACCCGTACAAAATATTTCTTCGCTAAAATTATAAAAATATCTTAATGTTACGATCTTAAAATGGGGAACTATTTGTAAAAATTACATTTTGATTTATTTTCACACATAAAATGAGTATTATTCACATCCGAAATCATGGCATTTGACCTAGAACTTCAAAAAAAATTCGTCTGCCGCGCTATTTTATCATTACAGGTCTACATACTTGTAGAAAAACATGAATTCATTCAACTTCAACCTTTCAATACAAATCTGTCATTCGTCCAATATATAGTAAATCATTTAAAGTTTAGTAAAAAATCTAAAAATTTTAATGCATAAATAAAAATTGTAATTAGACTTACAGTTCCGCACATTGAGGTCGATGATGGTTTGATGATTCCAATTTCCAAATGATTTCCAAACGGAAAAAATCTGTAAAAACACAAAATGTCACATTTTAAGAATAGCACAATAATATAATTTACAAAAATAAAATACAAAAATTAACCATCACCACAACATGCACGTCAAATGCTGGGTGTATTTTTTAAATAATACAATAATAATCACAGAAATGTTCATATTGTAATAAAATTGTTTGATTCACGCATTGAACAAATGTTACAATTTATTTATGTTTTGCATTGAAATAATATTGGTCTGTGTTAGTAATTATACCGTGTTATTTTTCATAAAATCGCTTTGAAATTAAAATTCATGTGACATTATTAATACAAATATGAAATGTATTTACCACATTTTAAATTTTAAAATTGTAAAGTTAATTGGATTTTTCGAAAATGTTTAAAATGTTTTGCCATACAATAGTATGTAGGTAAATGGAATTTTTATAATAACTGAATGCGTAATGAGACCCTATAGGACTGAATGCGGTTCTGGTAACTCAGGTTCGAATAAAATCTGGTGCACATTTGAGTTCACGTGAACAGAATCTGCGCGACATTGTGTATGTATGTTTAGAAATTAACTCAAATTATTTACGTTTATCTTCCGTTTACCATTTTGACACACATAACAAATTGGTCTATTAAAAACTTCCCTTGCTATCTCAAACTCACAAAAATATTTCCAACAACATCACGCATACCAACCGTCACTCAACCCAAAAACTCCCAAAAACCTAAACTCCAGAAATAGAAACATCTAATTTAAGACCATTCGTGCCGCTTATCTCTGACCTTGTTGCTAATATTTCCCCCGGTTTGACACATAAAATATTTAGAATGGATCGATATGACGATGAGGAGAAGATAATCTGCAATTTATCGATTACGGGGATGATGTGGGTCATCGGATGAATGAGGAACGAAACAAGCGTAGCGCGTAGCCAAGTCCCGAGTGTATCATCTGTCCCCCAAACTTCGGAGCTGTCATTCTGTCATTGCACAAGCGAAATTGGAGAATTCGATCAGGGAGATTTTATCCAAAAAGAAACTGAAGTATGAGAGATCCTCATTTTTCATTGTTTCCATTAGTTTTTATGATGTGTTTTAAAAATTATAAACTAGAAGAATCTATAGATTCTTTCGTTTTCTATTTTTTTGCAAATCAAGTTAAGCAAACTGCGGTGGTTAAATTGTGAATTATAAACGTTACGTTAAAATTTATTTTGCTAATCATGTGTAGGACTAATAATACTATATTGCACAATAAGTTTAGAAAAACCATGTTTTGCAAAATGGTTTTAAGGCTGTTTGAGCAGGAGTTTAGCCATACGAATTAATTAAAATCACATTTGGCTAAACGATTTTATGTTAAGAAATATAGTCCATTATTATACAAACTACGACAAAAGAAATTGCACTAAAGATGGAACACTCCATTATTTTTTCATCTCATAGTTTTGTACAAAAATTAAAAGAAAATGTAATTGGTTTCCGGCCCCCTTTAAGTTAGTACCTACTCATTAAGGTAAGATAAGACGGTAAGAGTGCATCATAGGAATAAGTGAAAAAAGATGCCATTCTTTTTTTACAAGCTTAAAATTTTGAAGGATTAATTCTTAATTCCATTTTAAAAACTTTTTTAAACTAGGAGGAATAAAACCAAAAGTCATATGTATAGGTACAATATTTTTCTAGAGTAAACTATATTGCAATTAGTATAATTCACAAGTTACTTGATTATATCGAATCACAATTATATAAATTACCCTAGAAATTTGTTTCAAAATTAAATTAAATAGTTCGCAGTGGGACTGACAGTTAAAATTCAATTTCAATTTACTAACACATCATCCTGTAGGTAGGTAGTCTACTGTCTACTCTATGAGAAAATGGAATATCGCCACTTTATATTATTGCTATTTAAGTTTTAGCTTCATTTAGGTCTTAAAGTTATTTTTATTCGTATAGGATTTTGTTATGTAGATGAACAGTTGTAACAAAACAAGAAAACCAGAATCTACGTAAAACGTAAATTCCCAAAGAAGCATTTTACACTGAAGCAACAAAACGCTGATATTCCTCAGTACAAATCACCCCGAGACAAACTATTCCACCGTCTATCCCCGGCTCGAGGCTGTCTCCAGGGAGTTAACCCCGCTATATCCGCTGTTTGTGCTCGGATCTTCGCGTTGTTTGCACGAGGCACGAAAAGAACACACAACACGACTAGATGTCCATGGCAATCCTAAAACAAATAGCCATCGCCGTCGGCTTCTGTCATTGCCATAGTCCGTCTCTATCGTAGCTACCTTCGTACATGTGACTGTCGGTTGTCTGTGTTTGTTTCATGGTTTGTTTGGAAAGTCAGTGGAGGTTGGGTTTGTTTGGATAACCGTTTGTTTGATATGTCGGCTGCAGTGGTGGAATAATTGAAGTAATTCATTTATTAGGGGAGTTATTGATTGGAGTATTTATATTTCGTTGTATGGTTGAGTAATATTTATTTAATAAATTGTAAGGGTTAAAAATATATTTCAAAATATTACGAAAGGAACAATATTGATGCAAAACTAAAAAAGCGTGTTACGATTTTTTTGAACCATTATCATAAACTTTAAGAAAGCTGTTCTCAAATATCAAATGGCTTTAATGCCCTGTTCACACGAGGAAAGTTTTCACTAAAAAGTTTCTTGAAACTAAAACAAGTGCTAGGAGTTGTCATTAAAAAACTGTCAATACCGTTCATACGGGGAATGTAATTATTTTTATTAAATATATTTAAGATCTCTAACTTTAATATATTTTAAAGAAATAATTATATTCCCTCACGGTTTCTCCGTATGACTGGTATTGGCAGTTTTTTATGACAGCTGCTAGCACTTGTTTTACTTTCAAGAAACTTTCCTCGTGTGAATAGGGCATAATAGTATCTAAGCCGTTTCTTTAAAACCAAAAATAAATTCAGTAAACGCAAATTGCAGAAAGATAATAAAAAGAAAACATAAGATCTTGCGAAATAATACATCCCTCCACAGTTTTCGGATTATTTTATTCAGGCTCGAATGCCATATTTTTCGTTCTACGAGTACACTATATTAAAATGACCTATAGCATTGAAATTTCACGTCCATGTTTTGAAGGGTATATAGGTGATCCCATAACTTGAGGTACCTACATATTTTATTGGCATATTGTGTTTAATGTACTAATTCTGGAAATTCTTATAAATAATGATAGTTTACTTCAGGAGAACATTTTTTGTACAACTGAATACTATTTATTTTGAATAAAGACAGAGTTATGTGGCCTGCGACTTAAAACTAAATTCAATTATTGTATTATGCAAACATAGTAATTAATTAGTTACAACGTAACATTTAATATTAAAACTACCTATTTAACCAGTGGCCCAAAACTGTTTCCATCACAAACCTCAAAAATTAATATTCGAATTTTGAAAAAATTCTTTTTGTTCCGTGATCAGTACGTCAAGTTCTATGTGCCACTCAAATATGTAAAGTTATTGTACATCCTGGTATAGTACTTCACAAAAGAACATAATTTGAAAAAATATTTTGTGCTGTGTCTTTAAATAAGAATGTCATTAATTAAAAAATTAAATAATAGCACTACTTGCAAATTTTTATGGATACGGAGCATTTTAAAAAAGAGAACTTTTTTCAATTATTGTCATTGTATTCCGTAACGAGAACTGTCAATTATCTTAAAATACTTAATATCTTATAATAGGTAAATTTAATAATAAATAATAATTATACCTAAATAACTCAATATGTTGTACATTTCCTCATGCTCTCACTTTTCAGAAGGTTTGCTTCATGCCAAAAATTCCTACCATCCATAAAGGAATAAAATATTAGTCATACATCAAAAACATTTTCTCTATAAACCTAAGGTCAAAGTATTCATACAACAGTCAGCACAATTGACTTTCCATTTGCTTTTCACAACTCCAATCCAACGGTGACTTGGATCAAAGGATCCAGAAAACTCCGCACATGAACATCGAATAGGTGGTGCCCCCTTCCCCTCTCAGATCCCCTCCTTTCGCCCATTGAAAGCACACTTGGCTAAATTGAAAGTGTCAATAGGATTTTTTCGGTGAAAAGATAAATTGGTAGCTGAAGCCATTACAGGAAACGCGGGTATGGAAAAAATGCTGCAGTAAGAAAACTCTTCGATTTCTTCGAGTTAATGTGTTTTCTAATTTGAGTAAATTGATGGATTGTGAGAGTAAATTAAGTTGGTTTTTGCTCTTCGTGCTCGATAACAAAAGTTCGATTGAAAACTGATAAGTGTGGTACAAGAGGAAATTTTATTAAAAAGTTTTAATGATATCAAAAGTTTTAAGTGAGACTTCAGTGAAGAGGTAGTCGTACTCACTAGTCTTTAGTTTTTAATGAATTCAAATGAAATAAAATCGTACCAAACTATGCGAAGCTCAGAAGGCACTTCGAATGATATCTTTTTCTTTTCATATGATGACATTTAAATTTATTAGCAAATTCAGAAAATCAAACAAGTCAAAAATCATATCTTGTATTACAATTTAGGTAATTATTTTTTTACTTTCTAATTCAAAATATGGATGGTATAATAAGTTTTTCCGGAAAATGCACATAATATAAAGGGATTTTTTTCAATAGTTTTAACCAATGTTTGTCAGTAGGTACTCGTATTTGTAACATTGTAATATCTTCTATAGATGAGATAACAAACATAACGAATTTGATATAGGTAAATTTAGTAAAATGCATGAAAGAGATAATAAAGATTAAAAAGAAATAGTCAAGAGCTAAAAAGAAGAGATTTAAATTATATTTCGATATTTTCAAGGCATTTCATATTATTAGAGCAAAAAATTATTGCGTACCCAATCAAAAATTTATGTCACATTTACATTACTTATCAGTGAAAGGAACATAAGTAGAGGAGTGATATTTTCTATAATTTTGCAGTCAACTAAATAAATTCATTTTTATTCATATCAACAGTGCACTAAAGCGCTTCACACTAGATCGTCTCTAATGTTGTCCTGGTTGCATAAGAATCACTTCGATACCACTTTGAATAGCCAATTTCAAATAGCAAACATAAATTTCCGAACCATTCTCAAACCCTTTCGAAACACAAATCATTGTTTCGGTCCCTTATCTATTTTATAAAACCGATTGATTTACAACAATTCCCACAACAACAAACCCACAAATTCAAACCCTTCACAAATCGATTCCACTCATCCAATCCTCTCGGCTGACAAAAAAACCTCCGATATCCGTTCCGACATTGGTTCAATTGAGCATTACATGTGATAATCCCCTTCTCTTGACAATCGTACCCGCGTCGAATTGCGCACGGATACGGATGTAAAACAATGCAAACAAGCAGGAAGGAATGCAGCAGCGAGCGCATATTTAGCGGAGGGGGCTGTGGATGGCGTGTGTTCTCTAGGCTTGTTAGACGCGGTAGGGATTGAACTAGGGACTGCAGGGACGCTAACAAAGCCAATATCTGTGGCGGAGTTGATCCTGCAGACCGCATGGAATTCAGGGGTGTATTAGAAGTTGTTTCAATGGTAATTGAGGTTTAATGAGAGATGGTGAAGATTTGCATTTATTTGAATAAATTGTGGAGTACAATTTTGAAATAAAGGGACTGGTACTGGTGACATTTTGAATAAATATTGCCTTATACGTTGAATTTTTATTTTATTTTGTTAATTACCATCCACCAGGATTTACTCCCAATTATAGAATGGTAGGTTTTATTGTAGTGGAATCCAACCACTTCTAGATAGATTCGTCTTAGTGCAATCAGAATCTCAATCCGTGCAACGGCCTTTAAAATTCAAAGTAACATCGAAGATATTCTTATGCAACCAGGTCAACAATTAAGACGATCTAGTGGTGAGCTTAAAGCGCTATTTCCTAAATTTGTGGATTTTCAACTGTAGGTATAGAAAATTAATAAATAAATTTTTTTTTAAAAATTAGCTACCTACAAATTTCTTGACTGTTTTTGATAAGAAAAAAATAAAAAATTTGAGATGCCAGTAATGTGATTTTATTTGTTTACTCTACTACTTTAACCTACAGTATATACCTAAACCAGTTTTTAGTTGAAACAGATTCGAATTTAAATGATTTATTTTAAACAAATTGTTTAAAAGAAATTATTTAAATTCGAGTCTGTTTCAATATGACAAACATATTCAATCCAATAAAAATTTTGTATGTAATTGAATAGTAGGTAAATATGTATGTATTTTAAGGCGAATATTTACACCTACATAATGTCATCCACCACATACTCTAGTTAAAGATATAATTGTACACGAGAGGTATAATTCCGGCATATTTCAGTTACCTTGAATAAGCAGTGAAACTGAAAAGTGAAATAATGTAACACTATACATCCTCATTATTCTTAAATATTATTATTTCCTGTAGGGTAATAACTACCTATATTCATGGACGTAACGAATGGTGGCCTCGGCCCACCCTGTAAAGTCTTGGCCCACCCAGTGACCCACCCAAAAAATTTACAATATTTTTACATTAGTTTACGGAAGAGATAATATATTTAAAATATTTAATAATGCCTTACATAATAGCAATACTAGGGAACAGATATAGATTTATACTTAATTGATGAATAGCGGATAGGTATTGCTGGTAAATGTTGTATTTATGAATATGTATTTATATATTAGCTTGTCAGTCTAAGTGCTTGTGCAAGCTTTATCTACGCATACTTATTTGATGTCATCAATTTCAAGAGGAACAAAGTCAAATGCTTTCAGCAGTGAACAAATTTTTCGCCTCGCTTTCCTCGGTATACTCCTGTATTTTTCAAAACAAAAATGTTACTATAAAAAGTGTAGCCCACTTTAATTTTATACTGGCACACCCTTGGTTCACCTTTAAAAAATCCTATAGCTACGCCTTTGCCTACATTTAATTTCGGTAAAGTTCTCTAATATGTCATGATCACGTTAAATTACTTATTTTTACTCCTTAGAAATTGTAGAAGTAAACTCATACGTTAGTAGTAGTAGTAAATAAAAATTAAATGAACATCTTTTGTTTTTCTATTTTTCGTTTGTGCTTTGTTAGACATACAGTAAAATTGTTAATAAAATCTTTCATAGATCTTGCAAATAGCACCAATACCTTTGTTCACCAAAAATCCTCTCTCGCACAAATTCCCCAATTTCCTTCCGCAATCAATCCATCCCTGCCCCAATTCATTCTCTACTATCACGACCAATTGACTTGGCACGCGTCCATGCTACACCTCGCGCCCTTTTTCACCCTCTCTCGCGTGTCTATTTCCTCTTTATTCCTCCAATCGCCCCCTACCCCCTTCGCTGACGTCCTTGTTGCCCACCCGACCGGAAGTTATGACGAGGATATTGATAGTGACGTGTACACGGGGCTTGACACCCGATGGAAGAGATAGCGGGATGTTAAATTTGAGGCGATTTGAGGTTAGGTTGAGATGAGATGCTAATGAATGATTGGATTAATAGCGAAGTGTGTGCTGTAGTGTTACAAAAAATCTGCTGTGGCCAGTACACGACCTCTCGCCTAATTCTGCTTATTCTACTAATCTAATAAATAGTTTTACTTACATTTTAATAGTTTCATGTTCATGTAATATGTAAACGATAATGTAAACCAAGATGCAAGCAAAATATGTCAACTGTAATGTCACTGTCATTATAATTCAAATGAGTAAAAACAAATTTCATATCATGGACAACAAGATATTGGTACTTAGTTGCACTTTATTTTATTGCTAAATACTACCAGATTCAGCAAAATATATTTAAAATTAACTGTACCCATAGATAATTATATTATCTTTTATTTTAATTGCAAAAATTGTCATAAATAAATAATGTATCAATTTATTTAAGAAAAACTATATCAAGTTCCAAAAAGTACTACTTCCGGTTTGCGGATTGCTACCAAAATCTTATCCGGTGTTAAGATCCTTATTAAAACCTTAAATATGAAATTTTGTTATTAAAGGTTTGATACTTTTTAAGTTATCGTGGACGAAAAATCGTCACATACGTCCATACGTCCATACGTCCATACGTCCATACATCCATACATACATACGCACACACACACACACAGACATCATCGTGAAAATATTAAATTCGTATTCTAGAGACCCTAAAACGTGCTTATCCACCAAAAACTTATACTCGAAAATTTTGACCCATTACAATACCTCTCTTATAGAATATGAGGCGAGAGGTAAAAAGGATTGGGAGAATTATTATGGATCATAGTTATTGATATTCATTTATTTATTCGATACCTACTTGATGGGTATAGTTATTGTTTAGTAGTTTAATTGGGTTGTTACGATATTCCAGTCAATTTAGATAAAAAAATCTGACGTGGACACCACATGACTTCCTTGTACGCCTTGTTTGTTCATACTTTTCTTAATAACTAAAATGTAGAATAATATAAAAAATTCTTTTAACTTATTATACTAGTATACTCACAAATATATTTTAGTCATTTTATTTAAACTGCAGAAGAAGATATAAAGCATATTTTACTATTGTCACTGTCATGTCATAAACATTTAAATTTTACGTAGTAACAAATGTTAATCGATCATGGACTACAAGATACCGAAATACTAAATTATAAATATATACTTTAATTATTCTTAAATGATACCAGATACAAAAATATTTATAAAATACCGATTGTAGGTAATAATCACATAATCTTTCATTTAAAATAAAAAAATTTGTCTTAAATTAAATATTTATCGAATTTTTTTTTAAATTTACTACTTCCGGTTTGTAGATTGAAACCAAAAATAGGTGGTGCACAACTAGATGCTATAACAGTCCTAAATACAAAATTTCAACTTTCTACGTCTAACCGAATTTGAGTTATGCGACATACATACGTACATACGTACGTACATACGTACGTACATACGTACGTACATACGTACGTACATACGTACGTACATACGTATAGACGTCACGGCGAAACTAGTCATAATGGATTCAGAAAAGGTCAAAACGGATATTTCCATCAAAATCTGAAAACCGAAATTTTTCGCGATTACAATACTTCCTTATTACTCCGTACAAGGAAGTAAAAAGGCCGCTGCCTGGAAAGTTTTGGAGAAGTATTTTTTTCTTTCGTCCTACTTATTATGTTTTTTCATAACTTTCCTACTTAAAAAGTTATAACCGAAAAACCACAAAAAAACAGTTTTTTTAGGTTTTTCCCTCGTATTTGGTAGATGGTTATTTAGAAATTATCTTACCTTTTCCATAAAAAATAATTTTTTCTAAGAGTAATAGTTATCGAGAAAGTCGTTAAAATATAATTGAGCCAGTTCTAGTTATTTTCAGGAAAACAGTAATTTTGTTTTTTAAACAAAAACTGCTTTTATTTTTGAATGAATCGAGATATCGACTTCCGGTCTTCAACATTCGATTTCTTAGATATTTTTTTGTTATGTAGGCACATAATTTTCAACATTTCGGGAACACTAGTTTAGCCACAGATCAAACATAATTTCTTAGAGAAAATAGTGATATTTTAATATTTTTTGTGTTTATTGAGTTGGCATTACTAAACGAATTAAAATATTGACCTGCGGATTCCTCCATTAGATGCTGCAAATAATTATCTATAAGATACTTTTGTATGAATTTTATTAAGCCTTAGTCAAATCGATGTTCAAATATTTTTTCTTCGGAAAAACAGTAAAATTTTAATATTATTTTTATTTATTGTGTTTGATCAACTGTAGTTTCTTCTGAACGGATCAAAAAATTATTTTAAAATCAGTAAAGCAAAATGTCAACACAAAACAAAATGGTGGGTACGGGTTGCAACAACAATAGCCGACATTTTAGTCAATAAATTCTCGTCAGCGATCGGGTGCACAGACAGCGCACTAATTGGTAGAAAAATAAGGAGCTATAGTTGCACTTTTCACTACGATTTTGCGGAGATAAAGTAACTTATTATTGTACGATTACATAAAAATATTATTACATACTCTTTCAAGGTAATTTATATTGTTAAACCGTTAAACGCTTATTACTTTGTCAATAAACATAGTACCTACCTACTTATTTGTTACTTCTACAACTATGAAATAATAAATTTATTATGTAAGATTCCTAATTATTAACACTTCTCATTATTGATACCAACCAGGCCAGTAATAAATTTATTACTCATGGATACAAAAATTTAGCTTTATTTTGTTCATAGACAAGCAATTTTCTTACAAAATGGAAAACGCTTGTTTCCTGCTTAATTATGCTTACTTACTTGGACCATGAAATAATACTTCATAATAAATGCTGTTCTTTATACACCCAGCTAGTGTTATAACTCATGGAGCAATAAAATTGCATTTTATCTATCTAATTCTAAAATGTTACTATTTTGGTATTGCAAATAATGTGTAGGTAATTAAAAAGATATTCTAATCGAAAAAGAGTTATTGGTAAAATACGATTTTTAATGGTTTTCTAAACTTTCCATTATTAAAAACAAGTGCGGAAAATCGGAAAATACAATTCATATAGCTTGTATACTATTACCAAAATTTGGTTCATAAAGCAATCGAAATGGACGAGTAATTAATTTAATAAGTAGGTAACTACACTAGGTACTACACGTTAAGTACTTATACGAGCCCCTTAATATAGGTTTTTATTTATCTCTTTTATGGACAGCAGGTTAAGCTAGGTTCAACTCTTATAGTTGATACTGTATAGGTTATAAAAAATATGAAATCAAAATAATGACAGCAACGTTAAGATATCAATATCACTTTTTAATAGAATTTCATAATGTTTATTTATGAATAGATACAAATACAACAGTTTGGATAAATCTAAGTAAAAATTATGTTGTTTTAGCTTTTAAAACCATAAACTATTCTTAAGTACTTAGATCATGCAACGTGTAACGTGTTTAAAATAATAGCTGAGCTGACAATACGAGTTGCATACATTATTTTCTCTATTCCCCATACTTTAATTTTTATAAAATATTCATTTGCTTGAAATTTACTTCTGTGTATCATAATGAAATTTTTTATCGTAGTTAATCCATTTCGTTACAGATTACATGAAAATCTGTATCGAAATGAAAACCTATATCGAAATGATTGTCATTAAAGTACAGATGACTGATATTAAATAGGTAACTAAATTATAACATGGGAGAAGAAACTAGAAAAAACAATTTTTAGTTTGGTTCTTCTCTTTTTTTGTAGTTAATATGCATGATCAAAAAACATATTAATTTAAAATTAGAATTTCAATCAGAAATTTTGCAAGTTATCTTGTTTTGACAATATTTTATCTTTAATAGTAGTACTTACTAAGAAATAAGTTAATAAAAATATATGTTTCACAGTATAGGCTTAAGGAAAGATGCAAACATGAACGATGCAATCATTAAATCATTTTCGAAGGAAATAAAATTACAAAATAAAATGTAGTGACTGTTGAATGTTTGTCATCTTACAACAAAAAAGCGGCAATATAGATTACAAAGAGGAACACCATTAATTAATTTTAATTAAGATTTTAATACATAACTTTTAACCCGGCTCTGATCTTAATTCTTAGTAACAAAAAGTATAGGAAATTTACCAGGAAATCTGCAGCAAATAACACAATTTCTGTTACTACATAAACACTGCAGTTACTGATTGGGGACATAATTAGAGTGTAGTAGGTACGGTAGTAATACACAGCGAAGAAGTAATCAACATGAAGATTTTTCTGGTAGTTACACTGGCCCTACAGTTGGTCTCTGCAGATTATTTTTATAGAGATTCATCTGAAGAGTTTCACGAACTTGACTTTGATGAAAGTGAAGAGATATTTATACCACAGAAAACCGACTCCTGCAAATATTATACCGAGGATAGCAACACTGTGTGGCCATGGCCCAATAAGAAAGTTGCACACTGTGATAATATAGTACTTCCAGACCCCGATGATGTGCCAGCTGATACACAAGTACTGTACATTACTGCGGGTAAATACAAAATAATTAATCATGAAATTTTTAATAACTTTTTGCCGATAAAATTTAACCCTTAAGTGATATCGTGTTTTTTAGTCACATAAAGAATATGGTGGGTGTTTCGGCACCCCATTTTAAATATGTGATCTTGACATATAACAATTTTTTATGTATATAGGAACAGGTGTAACAGCTGTCCCAATTGTCAAAATAAACCTTTATTCAACATTTAAAAATAATAATATTATTTGTTATTGTGTACAATTTCATATTTGAAAAACACGTTCATATAAAAAATATTTTTAAATAAATATAAAATATTTTTCTTGGTACTTAACCCCTGAAACAAAAAAAATCAGTTTTGTAACACATAAAAAATTACAAGCATGTTTGACGGTTTTTTAGGCATTTTCTTGCAAAATGTATCAATTTCGCCCATAAACATAATTTCCGTCATGTTGATTCCAGTTTATTTACAGAATTTTCGTTTAATAGTTTTACCCGTGACTCCTCTTTGCCTCTTCCATTTCATTGTCTTTAATTTCTGTGTCAGATTTATATATTTGATGCTCTTTAAAACATTCTTTTTCTGAGTTGAACTCATGATCTTTATGTACTGTTTCTAAGTCATTTAAGTCACTTTTTGTTTCGATTTTAAATACTTCACTATTACTTATATTTCTATGTCCCTTCAGCAAAATCCTCTTACAGATTCTACCTCAAAAATTTATTTTTTGTGCTGACGCACCGAAAAAGTTTACTAACGTAATGACTCTCGTCGGGTGTTTCAGTTCGCGAATAACAACAAAACTAAATGTTTTTCAAAAATAGAAATTATCCCAACGTTATAATACCTTAGAGCTAGGAGAATACCGAAAAAGAAAAATATTTAATTATAATAACAAAGAAGTAGAGCAAGAAAAACTCCTGTTCAAACAACCCACGATATCATTTAAACGTTAACTTTGTTATAAAAGCCTTTGTGGTAAGTTTTATAATGAGTTTGTAAATTACGTAGTAATAATTAATATAGCAATCTCGTAAACATTTTAAAATACTACAAAAATAATTTTAATGAAACCATAATTACAAAAATGATAACTAAATTTTAATCAACAGGAAAAAACTTGGCAAAGCTTGAAGAAGATGCATTTAAAACATATACAAAATTAACAGACATATACATAGAAAGAGGAACATTAGAACAAATAGATATTCAGGCTTTTAGAAACATGGCTTCTACCGTAACAACGATATCATTCTGGAATAACTTACTAACTGAGATTCCAACTGGTTTATATTCCAACGAGTTTGCACCAAATGTGGTTACAATCAAGCTTTGCAAAAATAAATTAAGATATCTTCAAAAAAACCTGTTTTCAAATTTAAAATTTGTAAAATCAATTGAGCTTTACGATAACGAAATTTCTTTAATTGAGGACAATACCTTCTTTAACCTACCTTCGTTGGAGGAACTACATTTATATAACAACAAATTGCATTCATTAAGTTTTAATATGATGGACACTATGAGTACTAGTTTACGCTACCTGCCTCTGGATGGAAATCCATGGAACTGTAAAGAGTCAATGTGCAAGTTTATGGCTTTTGTAAATACACGTCAACTTTGGGGAGACCGCCCAGCACCAACTTGTTCTACACCAGGTAAAGAAAATTTCTAAATATGTTGCAGTTTTAAAAAATTATAAAACCGGGCGTATGCCCACTTGCTAAACACAATATAAATAATACATAGATAAACTATAAAAAATTCAACATCTTCTCAGGAACCGTTCGAGGCAAAGCATGGAATCAAATTCACCAAGAAATAATGTCGCTATCGTTCACACCCAATTCCATGAGCGTGTTCGAAAAAGACAACTTTACATTGGAGTGTAAACATTGTTTTGCATCTCAATTGAGATGGACATTTGATGGACGCGAACTACCTATAAATTATCAACAAATTTCTGAAGACTCACAAACTTCTAAATTAACAATTGAGAATGTTCATAAGAATCAACAAGGAGAATACAGATGTTATGTAAAGAACTGTGAAGATTGCGATGTGGCTGGATTGTATCTGGAAGTGAAGGAACAACCTCATCAAAAATTTGACTGGAATCAAGGTAAATTTTTAGCGCTTTGTTTATCTTTTTTTAAATATACAATGGTTTAATTTTTTTAGTTCCTCAACTGTCCTACTTGAATAAAATGTCGCCAGGATATCTAATATTATTACCTAACAGTGCTAACAGTAACATAGAAGAGAACTACGTAAATAGTAAGTCATATCACGCTTTGTTATTGATTTGAGCAAATTCAAATAATTTCGTATAAATATTTACAGATAAAGTAGTACAGGAATCCCAGGAAGATGTTTATCAATTACTACGTCGTAATTACCGTAAAGGATGGCAGAAGTATATGAATAAATTAACAGAAGGCATAAATTAATAACTCTTACTCACAAGAAGTTTAATGATTATGTGGTACTTTTATTCCAATAATACATTAATAATATCTTTATAAACATCTTTTATTAATGATAAATATTCAAAGAATAATTATAATTTAATTTAGTTTTTCCTCGTCAGATGTCAAACTATGTAAATGGTAGATTATGTAAAAACTAATAAATAAATAAATAAAGAATTGTTCACTTACTTAGTCAATATCTTATTTTGATGATAAAGTAGGTATAATTTTACCAAAAATAAATAATGTAAATGTTAAAACCAATATAGGTAAGCGAGTAAAAAAAAGTAGGTAGATGATATCCTCACAACAAAACAGAAACAATAAAAAAATGTTAAACTAATAAATTTTTATGTATGTCACGAAGACCTCCAAAACTAAATTTTTAAGCCATTCCTACTCTTGTTTGTATAGGGTGTTTCACAACTTAGAGAAAAAAATTAAAGGGTATATTCTGTACGACGTGCTGATCATGAAACAAAAATAATTTTAAAATTCGCAAGAAAAATTGCATCGTATTTCAAGCAAACATTTTTTTGCCACTGGTCGATAGTTATTTTTAATCATTGTTTTCAAATCGTCTACAATGAAAGTAATAGTTTACATAATATCTAATACTAATAAAGTGGTGATAATTAATTTCATTTAATATTTCTTTCTATGACGTATCTACTCCAGTGGTTCAAAAAATGTCTACTTCAAGTAAACTAGGGGAGACCGGGGATGAAAGTAACATTTTTTCGTTTTTAATTTTTGTATTCTAAACCTTTACAAATTTTGGGCATCCATATTTATTAAACGATAGACCAGACTTTCAAGTTACATTGGAAGTTTTTATTAGATATGTTTTGTCAAGCAAGTTAACAAAAAAAAAATATATGTGAGCAGAGACATGTGTTACTTTCAACCTCAATGTTGGGGCAAAAAGTAACAGTCATTGGGGTAAGATGTAACAGTTGATTATTGCAATCATTAAGGTGCTAGTATAGTTAGCTTTAGTAGTTCCTTATTAAATTAATTACTCGTGCATTTCGAGTGCTTTATGAACCAAATTTTGGTTACAGTATACTAAATATATGTATTGTCTTTTCTGATTTTTCGCACTTGTTTTGAATAATGGAAAGTCTAGAAAAACATCAAAAATCGTACTTTACTAATAACTCATGCTACGATTGAAATATCTTTTTCAAAAAAATTACACATAATCTACATTAGTATCTTAACATCGGATTGTCAATATTTTTTCAAAAACTATTCCCAATTTCTAATTTAAAAAAAATATCAAATTTTGAAATTCGTTTTTTTGAGAATTTTAAAATTTTTGAATCAATCATAAAATTATAGACATTTTTTGTAAATAAATTTTTTCTCTAAAGTGCACCTGAATTAAGTTATTAGTAAAGTACGAACGACACTTTTATAGTAGCTATACCCGAGCCTTAACAAGAATATGTAGTTTTTTTTCATATAATTTATCAACAAAACTGTTAGAAAAATATAAAGAAACATAAAAGACAATTATTTAATCTGAAAAGCTATCATCCGAGTCGTAATTTCTGCATAAAAACATTTTTTTAAATTTAACACAGTTAACATGGGCCCATGATTTACATTGGAAACACTGCATCCACTGCACCCCAGGCAAACTGCATGAAAAGGGTTCACAACACATGAGGCAGAATGTTGCGACAATCTTTTTAGGTTTCTGGACTGTGGTCACTCCGGTTTCATCCACATTCCAGATTTGTGATGTACTCGTACTTAAGTTGTGTTTTCTCAAAACAGCCTCCAACTTATCAAAAAAATTCTTGACATTAGCCTTATTAAAAGATGTGGCCCGGCGTAAACATCAGGTACTCGAATTGATAGAGTGGGATTTCGTTTCATGAATGAGTTTGTCGCCTCTTTCTTATATAGCAAAAGAGAGTAACGTGACAAATATTTAACTCTTTTGTCTAATCGACCTGTTTTCATTGGTGACGAAAGAAACTCTTTTTATCAAATCTGAGGAGACAGTTCCTCGATTTGTTTTCAGTTTCAAGTGGCAACATCAATTATATAATAAAACTAATATAATAATGGAAAAATATGTTGGGGTTGGTTGCAACACTTTGTTACTATCAGCCCCAATGGTAAACTAAAGAAGTTTACAGGAAAATTACACATAACCACAATTTCAATGGTGAATTGTATCATACCGACAGACAGCTAACTAAAAATGAATTAAAATTATTTACTTACATTTTGATTATTATTCAAGAGCTTCTGGTAAAACCACTCATAAGAAAACACAGGGAATTTACTTTCAGCCGAAAAGCAGATACGAATTTTGTATTGAACGTATTCTCAACGACAATGGCAAAACTCTACTTCGTATCGACAGATTCATGTCTTTACATGCTATAATAGCACTTATAGTGTCATTTACCAAAAACTACGAAAACTATAGGCGATGTTACAACCTACCTCTGTTACTTTCATCCCCGGTCTCCCCTACCCTTAACTTTGCGAATTTTTATAAAATTCTTTTTGTTTCATGATCAGCACGTCGTACAGAATATACTCTTTAATTTTTTTTCTCTAAGTTGTGAAACATCCTGTATATGAAAACTTTCTGTCAAGCAAAAATATGAACTCACATCACATCAAATTATGATCACATGGTGATTTACAACTTTGTGCATTTATTTTAATAGCATAAGTATTTAATGTACTCGTCAAAGAACAGGAATATTTTTTTCGAAATCTGAAATTTTAATCACTAGGTTTTTTGTCAAAGAGTTTTGCGCCATTGTTACCATTTGGAATTTCATAAATTTACTTAACTTTCAACTGCACAAGTAATTCAATAGCATTGTTTGTATAATTAATTAAAAATTAATTATATTGAACTATTTTAACACAGTTCTACCATTTGGTATTGAATTATACCCGTCATGTCATCAATAGGAACAGATTTTTTGAAGCATATTAATTATCTCGGTCATGGAGTAAATAGATACAAGTTAAGAGATAACATCCTTTTACTTTACAGTAATCAAAATAACAACATTTAATAATTTGGATTGAATTTTAAACTATATATATCAAGAAAACTTAAAACTAATGGAGCTGCAACAAAATTTTAAGATAAATATACAAAAGTTGAATCAAGCATAACAAAAACGATATAACAAAAATTAGTTTTTGTCGTATAATAATTAATTAATTTTGTGTAACGTATTACGTATTGATCCTTAATAAAACTCTTTATACCTTTTCATTTGGTTTCCTATTATTTAACGTAACGTATTATTAACAAAACAGTTTCGGTTTGGATAAAATTCAGTCAAAATTAGTTTTGTCCTGTTAACTATTGTCATAAGTGTGGTCATAAGTAATACAATTTTTAGGATTGGATCGTCTTTTCATTGAAGAAAACAAACAAACAAATTTTTTTTTGTTTGCTCATCATTCGCAGCTCAAAAATGGTTTCATCATTAATGTTGCCTGATATCTTGTTTTGACTATAAAAACATTTTTATATTATTTAGTACCAAGAAACAAGTTAAGAAAAATGTATTTTGCACAGTATCGGCTTAAGAGAAAAAGCAAAGATGCAAGTAATGTATCTTTTAAAAGAAATGACAAACAAAACACACGTATACAGTCTATTTTGTTGACTTGTCTGGTATCTTAAAACAAAATAACGACACTAAAGCTTTCTAAATGACACACCATTATGAATTTGTATCAGGTTGTTAATCCAGAACCTTTAACCCAACCCTGACCTAAATTCTTAGTAACAAAAAAAACTAAAGGAAATCTGGAAAGAAAACAGCTGCGTATATCATTTCTGTTACTACATAAATACTGAAGTTACTGACTCTTATGACATAATAACAATTGTGGGTACTGTAGTAATACAGTGAAGAGGCAATCAACATGAAATATTTTCTGATAGTTGCACTGGCTCTTCAGTTGGCCTCTGCATACATATTTGAAAACGGCGGTATAAAAGGTATGTATAAATTTGAAGAAACTGACGCATTTCAAGTATATAGACAAACTATAGATGCTACTACAGATAATGGAGAAACTAGGGAACTCGTAAGAACTACAGAAAATGTAAAAAGTAAGGAAATTGAAGAAACTAACGAAGTTCAAGTAAATAGACAAACTATAGATACTACTACAGATAATAGAGAAACTTGGGAACTCGTAGGAACTACAGAAAATGTAAAAAGTAAGGAAATTGTAGAAACTGACGAAGTTCAAGTAAATAGACAAACTATAGATACTACTACAGATAATAGAGAAACTTGGGAACTCGTAGGAACTACAGAAAATGTAAAAAGTAAGGAAATTGTAGAAACTGACGAAGTTCAAGTAAATAGACAAACTATAGATACTACTACAGATAATGGAGAAACTTGGGAACTCGTAGGAACTACAGAAAATGTAAAAAGTAAGGAAAGTGAAGAAACTAACGAAGTTCAAGTAAATAGACAAACTATAGATACTACGACAGATAATGGAGAAATTTGGGAACTCCTAGGAATTACAGAAAATGTAAAAAGTAAGGAAATTGTAGAAACTACAGAAATTGGAGAAACTACGGAAATTGGAGAATCTTGGAATCTTGCAATCACTACAGAAAATGTAGAAACTACGGACATTGTAGAAACTACAGAAATTGGAGAAACTACGGAAATTGGAGTAAATAAAGGAATTGAAGAAAGTGAAGAAATTGATGAAATTAAAGAATTTGAAATAGAGAAAATCGGCTCCTGCAAGTATTTTACAGAGAAGAACGACAAGGCTACATGGCCATGGCCCAATAAGAAAGTTGCAAACTGTGACTTCCTTCCAGATCCCGTTGATGTGCCAGCTGATACAGAAGTACTGTATATTATCTGGGGTAAATAATTTTCTTTATTCAATATTTATTCAATAATCAGCATCAGTAGCCTATTTAAATCTAGTACTATTTTTACCTCCCGTCACATACCTACCTATTTTCATTCACGACGATGTCTGTATGCATGCGTGTATACGCGTCTGCGCGTGTGTATGGGTGTGTGTGTCATGTTTCTTCATCAGGGTAAATCAGTAGTTAATTAATAATCTAATTAATTTTACATAATGAAAGTTAAAAAATAAAATTTAATTTCTGCAGATAACTTTGTAGAATAGCCAATGTCTAATATTGCACGTCTCATGAAAAATAACGGTCAAAACCAAACTAAACAGTTTATCTCCACCGTTGGTTGTACCTATAATGTAATTAATGCAGTGTTTTTAATAAGGTGGCTGGGTGTGTGCTGACCACATCAGATTTTTTAAATTATATTTCTTAAATTAAGTATCAACACCTTCTTGTATACTTTGTTTGAGGAATTATTAAACATTTTCAGTCGGTTTGATAAAACTTTCAAAATAATATCACAAAAATAAAACTTTTAGTTATGCTTCTGGTTTTTACTAGGACTAAAAAATTGATTTTATTAGATTCATAATTTTAATTCGGTAGGTACATAGACGCCAGAGATTTGTAAATTTTATCTACCTAGTCCTAGTCAGTAAAATCTTTTTACCTCTCGCCTCATATTCTATAAGAGAGGTATTGTAATGGGTCAAAATTTTCGAGTATGAGTTTTTGGTGGATAAGCACGTTTCAGGGTCTCTAGAATACGAATTTACTATTTTCACGATGATGTCTGTGTGTGTGTGTGTGCGTGTGTGTGTGTGTGCGTTTGTATGAACCGACGATTTTTCGTCCACGATAACTTAAAAAGTATCAAACCGTTTATAACCAAATTTCATATTTAAGGTTTTAATAAGTATCTTAACACCGGATAAGATTTTAGTAGAAATCCGCAAACCGGAAGTAGTACTTTTAGAAGTTTGGAAAAGTTTTTCTTAAATATATTGGTACATTATTTATTTATGACAATTTTTGCAATTAAAAATAAAAGAAATTGTGATTATCTATGTGTACAGTTAATTATAAATACAAATTGCTGAATCTGGAAGTATTTAACAATAAAATAAAGTACAATTAATATTCTATTTTTTTCAAATTCCAGTACTATCTTGTTGTCCATGATATAAAATTTGTTTCTACATATTATGACAGTGACAGTACAGTTGACATCTTTTGCTTGCATATTGGTTTACATTATCGTTTACATATTACATGAACATGAAACTATTAAAATGTAAGTAAAACTATTTATTAGATTAGTAGAATAATCAGAATTAGGCGAGAGGTCGTGTGGTGGCCACAGCAGATTTTTTTTCTAATATTGTAGTGGAATACAAAAAGAAACTTAAAAATAAATAAAATCGACACTTACCTAATCCAATTATTGTTTTGCGAAAGATGGTTAACAGATACGGGTGTTTCACAAATTCAGGATAAATAATTTATTCGCAAAATTAATTGCACTGTACTTGTACATAAAGTAAACTAGGTATACTGTTGCATACTACCTAATGTTATAGATGAATAAATTTAAAAAATATCCGTGATAAAAAATGTTGACTTTATGCAAAAAAAGTTTTACCTTTTGCGAATTAAAAAAATTCTTATTTGTGATAAGTATTTGTACATCATGAAGTACCTATTTAACACATGACGTTTAATTTTTATACCTACTCAATTTGTACAACACCCAAAATGATTATAAAAGTGATAATAAAAATTAATTTTTAACAGGAAAAAACTTGACAACGCTCAAAGAAGACGCTTTCATTTCATATGAGAAGTTAACACATATATACGTAGAAGAAGGAACTTTAGAACAAATAGATAAACACGCATTTCGAAACATGACTACTACCGTCACAGCGATATCATTCTGGAATAACTTACTTACTGAGATTCCTACTGGTTTATTTGCCTACGCACCAAATGTGGTTACAATCGGACTCAATGAAAATAAATTAAGAGTTCTACAAACAAATTTATTTTCAAATTTAATATTTTTGAAAACAATTAAACTTAATAATAACGAAATTACTTTAATTGAGGAAAATTGTTTCGTTAATCTACCTTCGCTGGAAGAACTATATTTATATAACAACAAAATGCATACATTAAGTTTTAGTATAATGGACAATATGAATTCCTTACAATATTTGCCTCTGGATGGAAATCCATGGAACTGTAAGAAGACATTGTGTAAGATTATGGATTTTGTAAATAAACGTCAACTTTGGGGAGACCGCCCAATTCCAACTTGTACTGCACCAGGTAATATAAATAATTTAAAATGTTGCAATTTTTATATATCATTCCGGGCGTATGTTCACTTACGGAATGCAATAAAATTAGTTACCATGTAAATTTTAAATTTATCTTTATCTCCATATCAGGATCAGATAAAAAAAATTGTTGTACTGCGAAACGCCAGCTTATAAAATAGTTAGTAATTAATTATGGTAAACAAGAGTGTTACTTATTATATTTTTTGCAATACACATAATAAATTGTATCACACTACAAATTTCCAGTTGATAACAAATGTGAAGTAAAATCAGTAAAAATTATGATCCACTTTCTTGAGGTGTGGAACTATATATATATATATATATATATATATATATATATATATATATATATATATATATATATATATATATATATATATATATATCTTTATCATTTTATTAGCAATTAAGGACATAATTTGCCATTTTAAAATAAATTATAATACTACATTTACGTTTTAAAAACTAATAACAGTCATATTTTATGAAACTCATAAAAAATTTAAATTTAAGCATGTTATAAAAATAATCGTCTTCTCAGGAAACTTGCGAGGCAAAGAATGGAATCAAATTCAACAAGATATGGCGTTATCTTTCACACCCAATTCCATGAGTGTTTTCGAAAAAGACAACTTTACATTGGAGTGTAGTTATTGTTTTGCATCTCAATTGAGATGGACATTTGATGGACGCCAACTACCTATAAATTATCAACAAATTGCTGAAGACTCATCATCTTCAAAATTAACAATTGAGAATGTTCATAAGAATCAACAAGGAGAATACAGATGTTATGTAAAGAACTGTGAAGACTGTGATGTGGCTGGGCTGTATCTCGAAGTTAAAGAAGAACCTTATCAAAAATTTGACTGGAATGCAGGTTAACTTTTAGCACTTTATTAATATTTAAAAAAATAATATGGTACTATAAATGTTTTAGTTCTTCAAAAGTTCAATTTTAATAAAATGACACAAGAATATCTTATATTAATACCTAACAGCCAATAAACTAGAAGATAATAAATTAAGTAGTGAGTCAATTAATATTTGTCAAAAATTCAAAGAGATCCAAATAATTTCGTTTAAATACTTGTAGAAAAGGTAATAGAGAAACGTTAAGGAAAATGTTTTACCAACTTTTACTACATCGTAACTACCGTGAAGGATGACAGCAGTTGAATTACCACAATGCATAAATATGTAATTAACCCTATCTTGTTATAACTTAAATAATTAATATGAAGTAGTAGCAGTAGTATAATTCTACACAACATTAACTTGAAAATATACTTATGTAAGTATACTATCTTTTGTGAATAATAAATATTAAAATAACAATTTTAAGACTAATGTATTTAATTCAATTTTTCCTGGTCAGATGTCAAATCTAAGTTGATAAATAAATGCAAACACATAAATAAGTAAAGATATTATTTATCTTGTTTTGATGGTAGTACTTACTTTCTTCTTTTAAACCTGTGTACACTTATGTTTAAATGTGAAAAAACCAATCCCGTATGTCTTACCCTTTCCGCGTTAAGAACATAGGCTGGGGCCTAAAAATAGATTTTGGGTACCCAATAATTTTTACACTTAAGTTACTAAAAATTAAAAAAAGACTAATTCCGTATGTCTTACCGTTGCCGAGTTGGAATAATAGTCCCCATTTATGGACCCCCAAAAAGTTGACATTTTGTGCAGCTATGTTATTAAATACAGGGAATTCAAAAGTGAATCGGCGAATCTTGTATGTCTTACCGATTCCGCGTAAGAAAAATAGAGCCCATTTGTGGGCCGCCAAATTTTTTAACTCTTTGGGCACTTAAGTTAAATTCAAGAAGTTCAAATGTGAACAGATGAATCTCGTATAGCTTACCGTTTCCGTGTAAGAAAAATAGGGCCCATTTGTAGGATCCTAAAATTTTCGACACTGTGTGCATTTAAGTTACTAACTACTAGCGAAGAGGCTGATGGCAGGCATCTAAAATATATTATTTTTAAAATTTAATTTTTTTAAAAACTACATGATTAAAACTATCTTTTGTAATCAAAATTATTCATTTTCAATAAATTAATAAAAAAAATATTATATCAAAAATACAATGGTCAGTGATTTATGGCCCAGCCTGTATGACTTTATCTAATATGTATTTATTTCATTTATAGTATTTTATGATTTAGTAATTGAGTTTAATTGGGCAATTTTAGGTAATTTTTTTAATGTTTTGCTTTTTGTCGATTGTCCCCATGCCTCTGGAGTCTCCGGGCTCCGGATCGTGTTCCACTGAACACCCGGAACCGGTAGTTAGAAGAAACCTTAGAATTAAACAGAAGAGATAATGTAAATGAAATACCTAACACAACGCACAATAATGCGTTTGATTTTTTTTTTTCTTATAAATATAATATTTTACAAATACGATGCCAGTTTTAGAGCGCGTTTGCTATTGCTGTCTTTGTTCGACACACTAAATCAGTATTTATCTCTCCTTTTTCTCGACGAAATCGTAGACAACTTCATTCCGGCTTTAAGACCAACTGTACTTTGACACAGAACAAGATTAGTTATCTACTGGACATTCCTATCTATCCAAACACTTAACTATGAGTTACACTTATCAGGTAACTCCGATCCCAACAATACTTAACAATGCCTTTGGTATCTCTGGAATTGAAACAACAATTAATTTGTAAAAATAAAAATAATATTTATAACACTGAATTCTGAAAAATAATAAACAATCAACATTATTGTAAAAGTAAGTTTGACCCAGTTAACATCTGTATTAAAAATTTATTTGAGAAGAAAATAGAATTTACTGAATGTAATTCAAATAATATATGATCAAAATATGCATGCAATATGCATTGAAATAAGGCCAAAATATGCTCAATATATGCACAAAATGAAACAAATATGCAATATTTTACAAATATATGCATGCGTATGCAGATATGCAACATAATTTTATTTATTTTCACTAAAAATTTATTTTTATAAATCAGAAAAATACTACCTACATTTTGTCAACAATCACAAAACAACGAATAACTTCTGGCATACGACTTTTGTGCCTACCTACCTTTAAAATAAATGTAAA
The DNA here is from genome assembly GCA_947534325.1 of Agonum fuliginosum. Lineage (NCBI taxonomy): Eukaryota > Metazoa > Arthropoda > Insecta > Coleoptera > Carabidae > Agonum > Agonum fuliginosum. The sequence goes on along the minus strand of OX384038.1, from coordinate 12,024,201 downwards.
AACTACAGTTGTAGGTGGTATCAAATTTTAGCGATTATAAATTTTATACATATAAAAAAAATTTAAAAAATTAAATTTTGGGTTAAAAGGTATAAAATATGCAGCTAAACATTTGTAAAAAAAATACTAATATGCACAATAATACAATATAATATGCAAATGTATATAATCCGTACTCTAATAATAATATTGTCCTAATGAAAGACAAATTGAAATAGAATGTCGTAATTACAAAACAATTCAAAATATAAAAAGAATTTATAAATTTGATAATAGTAAAGATTGTATAATAGATGGAATTAAATTTGAAAAACAATTTAATGGACAAGAAATATTATTTAAAAACTTTGACTTCTCAAATTTTAAAGAAACTAAAACTTCATACTATTGATTTTAAACAGTCAAAAATAATTTGGTAGGGAAAAAGACAAAAAGCGCCCGCAAGCGAAAAATTTTTCAAAGTAAATGGCTGCTTCAATAAAAGTTAAGTTATACATTCACTTGAAATTACATCATATTTTACCCTCTATCACGTACAAAAATTTAAATAAATAATAAATTTTTAAAAAATAATGCAGTAAATGTTTTATTTTAGCATTTAGATAATTACGTAGGCAAAAAATATAAATATACTAGTTCGCTGGGGGGAGGTGATTTAATTCCCAAACCTCCATGGCTACGCTACGCTTGTGATTAGAACTATAAATTTTTGATATCCAGTACCTACATTAAAGATGCAGAATAAACCTTAAGCCGCGTACTGACTTGAGCACTTATGCGTGCACGTACGATTTACGCGCACAAACGTTTGCGCGTACAGACTTATGGCTTTTAATAAAAATTCTTTACGTGCGCGCAAATTAGTGCTCAAGCCATTCGTCCAAAAATGTCTGAGACGGCAATAGCATGTGCGGCCTATAAGTATTGTTATGCATTGTAAAATAAAAAAAATCTGCTGTGGCCAGTACACGACCTCTCGCCTAATTCTGCTTATTCTACTAATCTCGAGACTAATCTAATAAATAGTTTTACTTACATTTTAATAGTTTCATGTTCATATAATATGTAAACGATAATGTAAACCAAGATGCAAGCAAAAGATGTCAACTGTACTGTCACTGTCAGAATAATTCAAATTTATTTAGAAACAAATTTCATATCATGGACAACAAGATAGAATATTAATTGTACTTTATTTTATTGTTAAATACTATCAGATTCAGCAAATTGTATTTATAATTAACTGTACCCATAGATAATTATATTTTCTTTTATTTTTAATTGCAAAAATTGTCATAAATAAATAATGTACCAATATATTTAAGGAAATCTTTATCAAGCTTTAAAAAGTACTACTTCCGGTTTGCGGATTTCTACCAAAATGTTATCCGGTGTTAAGATACTTATTAAAACTTTAAATATGAATTTTGGTTATTAAAGGTTTGATACTTTTTAAGTTATCGTGGACGAAAAATCGTCACATAATTCATACGTCCATACGTCCATACATCCATACGTACACACACACACATACATCATCGTGAAAATAGTAAATTCGTATTCTAGAGACTCTGAAACGTGCTTATTCACCAAAAACTCATATCCGAAAATTTTGACCCATTACAATACCTCTCTTATAGAATATGAGGCGAGAGGTAAAAAGAAGAAAAAATCAAAACGATGGTAGGTTATCCAACTATATAGAAGCAGAGAAAAATATGGCGGGAACAACTTATTATGTGACTTAAAATTTCAATTAAACTCATTTTCTGAGTACAGGAGCATTATTCTATTCGCGTATTTCGTAAATTGAAATTTCTAAAAAATTTGTTCCAGGTGTTTGGTCTCTTTTTGCCATATAGGTATGAAATTTGAGTTTTTGTATCATTATCTAGGGAGGGGGGGCAGCACCGCTCTTTAGACCACCCCTCGCCCCACCCGAACGGCGCCCATGAAAACAGTTAAGGAATCTAGTGTTGGCCAATGAACAGGTACCAAGAATAAAAGAAATAACTGAGACTTAAATTATGTAACAGATAAAATAGTATAGATAATAGAATAATATAAATAGGAACAGAGAGAAGAGTGATCCATTCTGGTTCTCTGTTAGTTCATGCTAGTTATAGTAGTTTGTTCATAATAATAAAAGTGTTTTTTGGTGCAGCTAAATTGAAAGTACTTGAAAATACTTCAGATTTGGTAAGTTTTATGTCATATTCATTATTTTAATTATTTATGTTTGTAAAAAAATAATAATTTGAACAATTTGGGCTAATTTAAGACTGCCATGTAAAATTAATCAAAACGAAAATATTTATTCCGTCACTCTGACAGTTGACAGATTTGAAATCGTTATAATTTATTTATTGGATCATAAGAAGGAAACTAATCAAAAAATAAATTAATACCTAATCATTTTATCAATTTATATTGATTTTTTCATCAAATTTTTTTTCTTGCTCTCTGTAAACAGCTAATATATGAAACATTTAATTTACATTTATCTCGTAACAGGAATGTTTCATATCAATATCAATAAATAAAGGCTCATAAATTTAATTTTATTTAATTTAAAAAATAATACTCTTACATTTCCTAAAAAATATTTAAATATGCTTCCCTGCTTTATTCTGCTATCCAAATCTCAAACTTTTACAAATAATAATGTATTGTGTATTGAAGTGAAATTCAACTCAACTCGAATCGTCGACCTGTTCCGTTGCATGCGATAGTGGAAGTGGAAGGGTTTGAGCCCGCGCGCTCGCTTGTCTACTACCTGTACCATCCAGCCACTGCACGCCGCGGCCCAACTTTACCGTTGGATTTTAGGCTGCAAGCGACCTTGACCTTAACAAAAAAAACTAAAGGAAAACAGTTACGTATATCTATTCTGTTCCTATATAAATGCCTACTGACTGTTACTATACTAACAATATTGTGGGTACAGTAGTAATACAGTGAAGAGGCAATCAACATGAAATATTTTCTGATTATTACACTGGCTCTTCAGTTGGCCTCTGCAAACATGTTTGAAGAAATTAGAGATATTATAAATATTTATGAAATTGAAGACACTGAAGGAGTTCAAGTAACTACAGAAATTGGAGAAACTACGAAAATTGGAGAATCTTGGATACTTAAAAGCACTACACAAAAAGTAGAAACTGGAGAAAATAAAGAAATTGATGATATTAAAGAATTTAAAATAGACAAAAACGGCTCCTGCAAGTATTTTACAGAGTTGAACGACAAGGCTACATGGCCATGGCCCAATAAGAAAGTTGCAAACTGTGATTTCCTTCCAAATCCCGTTGATGTGCCAGCTGATACAGAAGTACTGTATATTATCTGGGGTAAATAATTTTCTTTATTCAATATGTATTCAAAATCAGCATTAGTAGCCTATTTAAATCAACTACAATTTTTACCTTCCGCCACATACCTTTCTCTCAAAAATCATTTTAGTAGATTCATAATTTTAATTCGGTAGGTACACAGACGCCAGAGATTTGTAAATTTTATCTACCTAGTTCTAGTCAGTAAAATAATGTTGTCTAAAATTGTAGTGAAATACAAAAAAAATAGTAAAAGTAAAATAAATAAATAAATAAAATCAACACTTAAGTAAAGTACCTAATCCAATTATTGTTTTGCAAAACATGGTTAACAGATACAGTGTGTTTCACAAATTCAGGATAAAAATTTATTCGAAAAATTAATTGCACTGTACTTGTACATAAAGTAAACATTTTGATTTGTTTATAATTTTTATTTAAAAGTTATATGTATTTGAATTTTAATAAATTTTTTTCTGAAATTTATGAATCCTGAGGTATCACTTTTTCAGAAAACAATTATTACTATAAATCATATAATAAGTTTAAAATAAGAATGATTAACAATTATTTTTTATAATTATATAAGGCATCGGTAACCTGAATTTGAATCTTATAAGATTACCAGTAACAAAGATATTTACATGTTCAGTTATTTTATTATTATAAACAAAATATAAATTTAAAAAAAAATTTACAGTAGCAAATAACTTAACTAAGCTTATAACTATACTATACCAAAATTTGAATTTTTTTGCATGATGTATATTGACAGTAGACGTCATTAATGTTAACAGTTTCTAAAATGTGTCAAAATCATAGCTCATTTTTGCTATAAATATTTGTTATTTCTACACATATACATTTAAAAATTTGAAATTCTATTCAATACCGTAGAAATGTGCATACTTGCATACTTTAGTATAAAGTTTTATTTAAATTTTTTGGATTATTTTTAAACAAGTTATTCAACTTTACATCCGAGTGGCTATACTTATTACTCCGATATAGTAGGTATATTGTTGCATACTACGTACTACCTAATGTTATAGATGAATTAATATAAAAAATGTCCGTGATGCCTATTGCGCCAAATGTTTTCAAATAAACAAATACTGCTTAATAATATTTTGAATTATTAAAGATGTTATCTTTTTATTAATTATGTGTAATTAAAACAAGTGTCAGTAAAAATGTTTTTACCTTTTGCAAATTCTTATTCGTGATAAGTATTTGAACATCATGAAATACCTATCTGCCATTTCATTTTTATACTCAAGTTGTGCAACACCCTGTAAAGCAAACTGATTATAAAAGTGATAATAAAATTTTAATTTTTAACAGGAAAAAACTTGACAACGCTCAAAGAAGACGCTTTTATTTCATATGAGAAGTTAATATATGTATACGTAGAAGAAGGAACTTTAGAACAAATAGATAAACACGCATTTCGAAACATGACTACTACCGTCACAGCGATATCATTCTGGCATAACTTACTTACTGAGATTCCTACTGGTTTATTTGCCTACGCACCAAATGTGGTTACAATCGGACTCAATGAAAATAAATTAAGAGTTCTACAAACAAATTTATTTTCAAATTTAAAATTTTTGAAAACAATTAAACTTAATAATAACGAAATTACTTTAATTGAAGAAAATTGTTTCGTTAATCTACCTTCGCTGGAAGAACTATATTTATATAACAACAAAATGCATACATTAAGTTTTAGTATAATGGACAATATGAATTCTTTACAACATTTGCCTCTGGATGGAAATCCGTGGAACTGTAACGAGGCCTTGTGTAAGTTTATGGATTTTGTAAATAAACGTCAACTTTGGAGAGACCGCCGAGTTCCAACTTGTAATGCACCAGGTAATATAAATAATTAAAAATGTTGCTATTTTTTTATATTATTTCCGGCGTTACAAAGCGCAATAAAAATAGTTGCCATATAAATTTTAAATTAATTTTTATCTCCATATGAGGTTCAGACAAAAAAATTGTTGTATTACGAGAAGCCAGCTTATAAAATAGTTACTAATAATCGTAAACAAGACATTTATTTGTTATTATTTTTATTATTTGCAATAACATAATAAATTATATCACACTAAAAATGGGTGAGCTAAATAAGCGCATTTGGCCTTTGTCAGTTTTTGCTTATCACGTACGAAAAGCGCATAAAATAACATTTGAAAAACGCAGAAATTGAAGTTACATAAGCGCAGAAGGGAACATTTGAAAAGCACAATGTTTTTAGGGATTGTACGACAGTTTTTCTACAATATTTTTTGAAATTTTTAAAACTAGAAAATATTCTTGCCTAACATTTTTCTGAACTTAACCGCATCATACTCGAAGAGTATTTTTAAAAAGATTTTTTGAATTATTTAAAACAAGAAAATATTCTTGCCTAACATTTTTCTGAATCAAATTTTTAGAAATTTCAATATACGAAATGGGTGAGTTAAACAAGCGCATTTGGCATTTATCAGTTTTGCTTATCACATTGGAAAAGCGCATAAAACAACATTGGAAAAGCGCATAAATTGTAGTTGCATAAGCGCAGAAGTGCACATTTGAAAAGCACAATGGTTTTTGGGATTGTACGACAGTTTTTCTATAATACTTTTTGAATTTTTTAAAACTAGAAAATATTTTTGCCTAACATTTTTCTGAACTTAACCCCAACATACTCGAAGAGTATTTTTAACAAGATTTTTTTGAATTTTTTAAAACTAGAAAATATTATTGCCTAACATTTTTCTGAACTTAACCCCATCATACTCGAAGACGATCTGGACTAACTTGTTATGGTCAGAAATCTCATTTCCGAAAAATGCGCTTATTCAATGTTACGATCTGCGCTTATTGAACATAAATTTACTGATTATATTTCTGCGCTTTTCAAACGTTTTGATGACCAGAAATGCGCTTTTACAACTCTCCGCTAAAAATCTCCAGCTGATAACAAATGTGAAGTAAAATCAGTAAAAACAGAATTATTTTATATGCAATTCAGGACATAATTTGCCATTTTAAAATAAAATAAAATGCTACATTAACCTTTTCAAAACTTTTATAACAGTTATTTTTCTATGAAACTCATACCTATCAGAAAATAAAAATTGAAAATTAAATTTAAACATATACATATATTTATAAAATAATTCGTCTTCTCAGGAGACTTGCGAGGCAAAAAATGGAACCGAATTCAACAATATATGGGGTTATCTTTCACACCCAATTTCCTGAGTGTTTTCGAAAAAGACAACTTTACATTGGAGTGTAAACATTGTTTTGCATCTAAATTGAGATGGAAACTAAATGGACGACAACAACCTATAAATTATCAACAAATTTCTGAAGACTCACTAACTTCTAAATTGACAATTGAAAATGTTCATAAGAATCAACAAGGAGAATACAGATGTTATGTAAAGAACTGTGAAGACTGCGATGTGGCTGGGCTGTATGTCGAAGTTAAAGAAGAACCTCATCAAAAATTTGACTGGAATGCAGGTTAACTTTTAGCACTTTATTTATTATTATTTAAAAAAATAATATGGTACTATAAATATAAATGTTTTAGTTCATCAAAATTTCAATTCTAATGAAATGACACAAGGATATCTTATATTAAAACCTAACGTAGCCAATAAACTAGAGGATAATAAATTAAGTAGTAAGTCAATTTATATTTGTCATAAATTTAAAGAGATCCAAATAATTTCGTTTAAATACTTGCAGATAAGGTAATAGAGGAACGTTAAGGAAAATGTTTTACCAACTCTTACAACATCGTAACTATCGTGAAGGATGGCGGCAGTTGAATTACCACAATGCATAAATATGTAATTAACCCTATCTTGTTATAACCTAATAGTATATTACATAACACGAATTATGAAAAGTACATTACATGAAAAAGTTGTGCACGAGCCTTAGCGAGTGCAATAACTTCACGAGCAATGTAATTGCGTTACAATTCGAGTTATGTACTATACTTTATCTACGATTATAAGATAGTAATAAATGAAAAATTTCTTGGGAACAGTATATAAATAATTATTATAAAGTACTGGTATAATCCTACACAACAAATACTTGAAAATATACTTATATACTCTTTTGTGAATAATAAATATTAATATAACAATTTTAAGACTAATGTATTTATTTCAATTTTTTCTGCTCAAATGTCAAAACTTAGTTGATAAATACAAATAAATAACAAATAAATAAGTAAAGATATTATTTATCTTGATTTGATGGTAGTACTTTCTTCTTTGTATACTTATGTTAAATACAAGTTTAAATATGAAAAAATCAATTCCTTATATAGTACCGTTGCCGCGTTAAAAAAATAGGCCCCATTTATTAACTCCCAAAAATGTTGATATTTTGTTCAGTTATGTTACTATATACAGGGAATTCAAATGTGAACAGACGAGTCCCGTATGACTTGCCGTTTCCGGCGTGTAAGAAAAATAGGCCCCATTTGTGGGCTCTTAAAATTTTCGACACCTTGTGAATTTAAGTTAGGTACTAATTGTGTGTCCCTAAAACTTTTGACACTTTCTGCACTTAACTTAATAAATACAAGGAGTTCAAATATGAAAAGCCCCATATCGTATATCCGTTTCCGCGTTAGAAAAATAGGCCTCATTGTTTTTTTATAGTTTGGGACAGGCACGTACAAGTTATATTAGTATTAATGAATAAATAATCCCTTTGTTTGATTATAGTGTAACTAATGCTATAAAACGTAGACTTAAGTTATCTAACAGATAAAATAGTAGATAATAGAATAATATAAATAGGAACAGAAAGAAGAATGATTCAATCTGGTTCTCTGTTAGTGTGTTAGTTCATGCATTAAATGCAAAAACTAAAGTCGATAAATTTCCTACTCTGAACATCACGGAAATACTTAACAAATTAGGCAAAAGTACATATTTCACCACAATAGACTTAGCTAGCGGTTATCACCAGTTCGAGATAGAGGAAAAAGATATACCGAAAACAGCTTTTACAACTGACGAAGAACATTTCGAGTTTACCTGAATGCCTTTTGGGTTAAAAAATGCCCCTAGTACTATTCACCGACTTATGAATTCAATTTTAAAAGATTATATAGGAAAAATATGTTGTGTATATTTAGACGACATCATAAATCATAATACTTGGCACATCGTTACAAAAGCATTTAGACAATGTTAGAATAATATTCGATACATTACGAGAAGCTAATCTTAAAATCCAAATTGACAAATCAGAATTTTTGAGAAAAGACGTGGCTTATCTAGGGCACATAGTTTCAGAACAAGGAATAAAACCTAATCCTGACTAAATTCAATGTATTTTAAATTATCCAATCGCACAAACTAAAGCTAAAGAAATTAAATCTTTCTTTAAAAATTTGGTAAAAATGATAAAACCTATGGCCACTTGTTTGAAGAAAGGTAATAAAATAAATAGCAAAGATCCAAACTATATTGAATGTTTCGAACTAACGACCCTGTCTTTTTGTCTTAAGAGGCCCGTGTATTACCTAAAATCCAGCATAAGAAAATATAACTCCCAATTGGTGCATTTATATAAAATTGTGCATAACTTGATTGATGATCCATTTACTCTAAATTTAAATAATTTTAATGTTCCATCTTTTAACTCTCGAACTCTTCACCCATTTAAGCCTCTGCCAGCACGCACTAACATCTTAATACATTCCCCTTTACACCTTATGTACAGTCTCCACACACATATTGCACAACATATTGATATTTTTAACGTTACATTATCGCATTTTAAGAAGTATCTTAATAATTCAACTTCTAGCTGATTGCCAACAGAACTCTTCTCTTTTTAGTATACTTGTGTCATTCATCTATTTTGTATATTTATATGTAATTAACTTTTTTTTTCTAACGTAGCGAGTGTTTTATGGCCAGTACTAGAATGATAAAATTTTATTTCATCAAGGATTTAATAGAGAAAGAATGGATCTACAGATGTGCCTTTTTAAAAATTTTAATTTTTAGTTCAACCAACACATTGATAACGGAAGAATAATCTTTCATCTGATGACGAAAAAAAAAACAAAAATAACAGACCTCACCGAGAGAAATGTATATTTACGGTAAATATAAATATAATTAGCCTAAATATATTTTATGCTTAAAAAAGTGACACAAACACAAGATATTAGAAATAATTATCTATGGATATTAAAAAGCTAAAAATATTATATAACAAAAGCAAATATATAGTATAATAATTTTAAATATATTTAGATTTTAAAATGTAAAATAATATATTGTCATCGCTAATATCCTAGATATTTCGATTTATTATGTAAATATTTTAGGTACAAATATATCAGATATTTACGATAGCAAACTTATATAGGTATTAGATATTTTATTAAGTTAGGTAGGTTTTAATTTTTTTTAAACTGCTTTAATTAATATCAACATATTTATTATCTTTAACAAGTATTATAAAAAAAATATGTAGGTATAAAACAAAAACAACATTGCGTCAAAAAAAATAAAATAAAAATAAGGAAAACAAAACCAAACTAAACTTCTATTATTCACAAAAATGTTTTGTAATAAACTGCACAGCAGCACAGCTCAAATATCTGCAAAATATCTCCACAACGCCACAGATAAACAATATTGAGTATTGTCTTTTCTATAGATAAACACTAATGTCTGTCTGAGACAACGCCACAACTACAATAGCCTGTTCGAACCTGCATGTTACATGGTTGATCCGCGCAATATACAGTGTATTTTGTTCTAATATGCAGTATATTTAGTTATACATGTAAGATATGATTAAATATCCGTAGATATTAAATGAGAGTTATTAAATTTCCTTAGATATTAAATAATAGTTATTTAAATATATGCGTATATTTGAAGAAGTTGATTAAATATACGTATAGTTATAGTTAATATACAGTTTTTAAACTTAAATATATATTATTTAAATATATGCGAATATTAACCATCAATATATGTTTATAATAGTTTTAAATATATATTTTGTAATATTAAATATTTACATATTTATACTAAAAATATCAATGTTAAATATGCAATTTTTAATATCCATTTCTCTCAGTGCTGATATTAAAGATGTAGAAAAATTTTATATTGTAGAAAATTAAATTAAGAAATTAGATATGCATAAAATAGGAATATTTAGGTACTTCATTGGAATTGACAATTTATTATTTCCAACAAATTGAACATTTTAATAATGAGCTAGCAAGTAAACAAGCTGAGAAAACCGATTCAGATTTAGATACGATACGTTCATCAGATGAAAATCCTGTAAACGGAATAACAACTCTCCAGATAACATAGGACAAAATAATAAAACTGAAATTTAAATAAAGAAACTATTTGGCAATGATAAACAAAGAATATGTCATTGTGTTAAATTAGACCTTAGAAATTTACAAAATGCAATAATAAAATTCATAAAAGAATATTATTTAGTACCGAAATTAAAATAAATAAAAATATGTTAGAATTCAATTTTAATAGACTTAAAACTAAAATTAGAGAATTGTTTCCACAAAGAGAAAAACGCGGCTTAATAAATGGTTCAATTTTAAATCAAAATTCTGGAAATTTAGACTCTAATGATGGAGAACGTTATGAAAGCTTAGTTCATATTAAACATATTACAAAAACAATTTGATTTAATTGAAAAATTTAATAGTACTATCAAAAAAATGCAGCATAATGAATTAGTATTAAAAAGTAAAATAATGCAAATTGAAGCAATGTTATCTTCAGAAGTAAAATATACATTCTATTTATAAAAGACTTATTTAACCAATTGAGATTGCTTATTGTAAATTTAATAGAAGAACTAGATGAAATTTAAACATCTTTATCTTTTTGTAATTTAGGAATACTTCATAGTAGTATAATCGAAAGATCTGAATTAAAAATCGAGTTAGACAAAATTCAAAAAGAATTCAATCTGAAACCTTGTGATTTTTGGGTAGGCGAGAATGTAGCTGTATAAAGAGGAAAACCAGTGATCTACGGTTTGTAAAATATTATCTAATACTAAAGTAAGAACATTGGAATTTCTTACGACAATATTTGATATTCATTCTACAGTGCGACGCATCGATTTTACCAAATTTTGCCAGAGTAGGCATTGTTTTAAAAAAATGCCGAAAAATGAGAATAATACTACTTTTATATGTTTATAATTTAGGGTATTTCAAATACAAAATGTATTAAAATGCATGCGTCGCACTGTAGATAAAATGTTATACAGTATATAAATAATACGTTTGATTATTTATTTTGTCTTATAAATACAATATTTTACAAATACGATGCCAGTTTTAGAGCGCGTTTGCTATTGCTGCCTTTGTTCGACACACTAAATCTGTATATATCTCTCCTTTTTCTCGACGAAATCGTAGACAACTACATTTTGGCCTTAAGACAAACAAACTGTACTTTGGCACAGAAAAACATTAGTTATCTACTGGACATTCCTATCTATCCAAACATTTAACTATGAGTTATACTTACCAGATAACTCCGATCCCAACAATACTTAACAATACCTTGGTATCTCTGGACAATTAATTTGTAAAAATAAAAATACATAATATTTATAACACTAAATTCTGCAACCTAATAAACAATCAACATTATTGAAAAAGTAAATTTGACCCAGTCAACATCTGCATGAAAAATTTATTTGAGAAGAAAATTTGAATTAACTGAATATAATTCAAATAAAATAACTAATGATTATCATATTTTCCAAAATGAGAATGAAAATATTACTTAGAGTGCGGATTATATGCAGGCAAATATGATCAAAATGTGCATGCAATATACATTGAAATAAGGCCAAGATATGCTCAATATATGCACAAAATTAAACAAATATGCAATATTTTACAAATATATGCATGCGTATACAGAAATGCAACATAATTTTATTCATTTTTACTTCCTTGTACGGAGTAATAAGGAAGTATTGTAATCGCGAAAAATTTCGGTTTTCAGATTTTGATGGAAATATCCGTTTTGACCTTTTCTGAATCCATTATGACTAGTTTCGTCGCGACGTCTGTACGTATGTATGTCGCATAACTCAAATTCGGTTAGACGTAGAAAGTTGAAATTTTGTATTTAGGACTGTTATAGCATCTAGTTGTGCACCTCCTATTTTTGGTTTCAATCTACAAACCGGAAGTAGTAAATTTTAAAAAAAATTCGATAAATATTTAATTTAAGACAAATTTTTTTATTTTAAATTAAAGGTTATGTGATTATTACCTATCTGGTATCATTTAGGAATAATTAAAGTATATATTTATAATTTAGTATTTCGGTATCTTGTAGTCCATGATCGATTAACATTTGTTACTACGTAAAATTTAAATGTTTATGACCCTCCTTGTTTATGACATGACAGTGACAATAGTAAAATATGCTTTATATCTTCTTCTGCATCTGCAGTTTAAATAAAATGACTAAAATATATTTGTGAGTATACTAGTATAATAAGTTAAAAGAATTTTTTATATTATTCTACATTTTAGTTATTAAGAAAAGTATGAACAAACAAGGCGTACAAGGAAGTCATGTGGTGTCCACGTCAGAGTTTTACTAATACTTTATTTTTATAAATCAGAAAAATACTATATTTTGTCAAAAATGTACAAGAATATCATATAAAATAAACAAAACAACGTATAACTTGTGGAATACGAGTTGTGTGCCTACCTACCTTAAAAATAAATGTAAAAACTACTGTAGGTGGTATCAAATTTGAGCGATTATAAATTTTATACATATAATTTTTTTTTAATTGAAATTTTGGGTTGAAAGGTACTACATAAGCAGTTATATGCATTTTTAATAAATATATATAAAAAATATTGAAATATGCAAAAAATGTATACTACCTATATTTTGATTTATTTATGTATGAAATGCAAACATTTGTAAATAAAAATGCGAATATGCACAATAATACAATCCGCACTCTTAATAATATTGTAAGTTCTGATGAAAGACAAATTGAAATAGAATGTAGTAATTACAAAACAATTCAAAATATAAAAGGAATTTATAAATTTGATAATAGTAAAGATTGTATAATAGATGGAATTAAATTTGAAAAACAATTTAATGGATAAGAAATATTATTTACAAACTTTGACTTCTCAAAATTTAAAGAAACTAAAACTTTAAATAGTACTATTGGCTCAAAACAGTTAAGGAATTTTGTGTTAGCCAATGAACAGATACCAAGAATATCTAACATATAAAATAGTTTACCTACCTAGATAATAGAATAATATAAATAGGAACAGAAAGAAGAGTGATTTATTCTGGTTATCTGTTAGTTCATGCTAGTTATATGAAATTGCTTGTAGTTTGTTTATAATAAGAAAAGTGTTTTTTGACCAGCTAAGTTAAAAGTACTTGAAAATACTTCAGATTTGGTAAGTTTTATGTCATATTCATGATTTTAATTATTTATGTTTGTAAAAATATAATTTAGGCTAACTTAAGACTGCCATGTAAAATTAATCAAAACAAAAATATTTATTTTGGACTTCCGGGACTAAAACTCTTCTTTAGTCTTTATTTTTAGAGACTAAGGTTCTAAATTTGATCCCAAGGGATTATTTTTCATATTTAATCCCGTTGTCAAGGAATTGAATTAATTAATCCCGTTGTCAAGTAAATATATGTGCTATTTGTTACAGGGTATCTATGGTAACAATATAAATATTTGTCATAAAATTTACTGTCAAAATTACATAATGTGTATTCTTTTAAACTATTTTGCATTCGTTTGAGGATGAAGTGCAAAAAATAGCGTATATACCACAGGACTAAATTACTTTTAATCCCTCAGGTGATTATTTCCCTCACCTTCGGCTCGTGAAATAAACTTCACCCTCAGGATTAAATCATGCACTTTAGTCCCTCAATATAATATATTATTCTGTCACTCTAACAGTTCACAGATTTAAAATTGTTATAATTTATTTATTGGATCAAACTAATCGAAAATGAAATTAAAAATCATTTTATTTTTCTTCCTATAGTACCTACATTTTATCCGAGATTTTATCATAATAAAATGAAATATTGATTTTTTATCAAACTTTTTTTTCTCTTGCTCTCTGTAAACAGAGCTCATAGGTATATGAAACATTTATAATTTATATTTATCTCGTGACAGGAATGTTTCATATCAATATCAAAAAATAAAGGCTCTACTATAAATTTAATTTCATTTAATTTAAAAAATAATACTCTTCAAATCGTTCTACAAAACCTTACACATATATTAAAAAAGAAAATTTTAAATATGCTTCCCTGTTTTATTATGCTATCCAAACTTCAAACTTTTACGAATACTGTATTGTGTATTGAAGGGAAATTCAACTCAACTCGAATCGTCGACCCATTCCGTTGCATGCGATAGTGGAAGAGGAAGGGTTTGAACCCGCGCGCTCGCTCGTCTGCTACCTGTACCTACCAGCCACCGCACGCCGCGACCAAAGAGGCAATCAACATGAAATATTTTCTGATTATTGCACTGGCTCTTCAGTTGGCCTCGGCAAACATGTTTGAAGAAATTGGAGATATTAAAGATATATATAAAATTATTAAAGAAATTGAAGGAGTTCAAGAAACTAGACAAACTATGGATACTTCAGAAATTGGAGAAACTACGAAAATTGGAGACAATAAAGAAATTAGTAATATTAAAGGATTTAAAACAGAGAAAATCGGCTCCTGCAAGTATTTTACAGAGAAGAACGACAAGGCTACATGGCCATGGCCCAATAAGAAAGTTGCAAACTGTGACTTCCTTCCAGATCCCGTTGATGTGCCAGCTGATACAGAAGTACTGTATATTATCTGGGGTAAATAATTTTTTTTATTCAATATTCATTCAATAATCAGCATCAGTAGCCTATTTAAATCAACTACTATTTTTACCTTCCGCCACATACCTTATTTTCACGACAATGTCTGTGTGTACGAGCGTGTGTGTGTGTGTGTGCGTGAGTGTGCGCGTATGCGCGTGTGCGTGTGCACGTGTGTATGTGCCTGTGGGTGTGCGCGTGTATGTATGTATGTGTATTTCTTCATCAGGGTAAAATAGTAGTTAATTATTGATGTAAATAATTTTACATAATAATGCTAAAAAACAAAATTTAATTTCTACAGATAACTTTGTAGAGTGGCCAATGACTAATATTGCACGTCTCATGAAAAATAACGGTCAAAACCAAACTAACAACTTATCTCCACCGTTGGTTGTAGTACCTATTATGTAATTAATGCAAAGTTTTCATAAGGCGGGAGGGTGTGTGCCGGCCACATCAGATTTTTAAAATTATATTTCTTAAATTAAGTATCAATAACTTCTCGTATATTTTGTTTGAGGAATTATTTAACATTTTCAGTCGGTTTGATCAAACTTTCAAAATAATTTCACAAAAATAAAACTTTTAGTTATGCGTCTGGTTTTTACTAGGACTCAAAAATTAATTTTATTAGATTCATAATTTTAATTTGGTAGGTACACAGACGCCAGAGATTTGTAAATTTTATCTACATAGTCCTAGTCAGTAAAATAATGTTTTCTAAAATTGTAGTGAAATACAAAAAAAAATTAAAAATAAATAAGATCGACACTTAAGTACCTAATTCAATTATTGTTTTGAGATGGTTTACATAGGGATGTTTCACAAATTCAGGATAAAAAATTTATTCGCAAAATTAATTGCACTGTACTATACTTGTACATAAAGTAAACATGTTTAGTATCTATCACTGTTTCAATTAATATTTTTCAATATAACAAAAATTAAAAATAATTAAAAAATAATACAAGCCATAGCCGTGATGCCTATTGCGCCAAATGTTTTCAAATAAACAAATACTACCTAATAATAATTTGAAATATTAAAGTTTTTATCATTTTATTAATTATGTGTAATTAAAACAAGTGTCACTAAAAATGTTTTTACCTTTTGCAAATTCTTATTTGTGATAACTGATAAGTATTTGAAAAACATGAAGTACCTATCTGCCATTTAATTTTTATACTCAAGTTGTGCAACACCCTGTAAAGCAAACTGATTATAAAAGTGATAATAAAATTTTAATTTTTAACAGGAAAAAACTTGACAACGCTCAAAGAAGACGCTTTTATTTCATATGAGAAGTTAATATATGTATACGTAGAAGAAGGAACTTTAGAACAAATAGATAAACACGCATTTCGAAACATGACTACTACCGTCACAGCGATATCATTCTGGAATAACTTACTTACTGAGATTCCTACTGGTTTATTTGCCTACGCACCAAATGTGGTTACAATCGGACTCAATGAAAATAAATTAAGAGTTCTACAAACAAATTTATTTTCAAATTTAAAATTTTTGAAAACAATTAAACTTAATAATAACGAAATTACTTTAATTGAAAAAAATTGTTTCGTTAATCTACCTTCGCTGGAAGAACTATATTTATATAACAACAAAATGCATACATTAAGTTTTAGTATAATGGACAATATGAATTCCTTACAACATTTGCCTCTGGATGGAAATCCGTGGAACTGTAACGAGGCCTTGTGTAAGATTATGGATTTTGTAAATAAACGTCAACTTTGGGGAGACTGCCCCATTCCAACTTGTACTGCACCAGGTAATATACATAATTTAAAATGTTGCATTTTTATATCATTCCCGGCGTTACTAAGCGCAATAAAAGTACTTGCCATATAAATTTTAAATTAATTTTTATCTCCATATGAGGTTCAGACAAAATAAATTATTGTAATGTGAGACGCCAGCTTATAAAATAGTTAGTAATTATCGTAAACAAGACATTTATTTGTTATTATTTTTATTATTTGCAATACACATAATAAATTATATCACACTAAAAATCTCCAGCTGCTAACAAATGTGAAGTAAAATCAGTAATCATTATATACATACATACATACATACATACATACATACATACATACATACATACATACATACATACATACATATTAGTGGGTATGACAGTAAATTGAAATTTGTCAAGCTTTCGATTTTATTTTAAATCTTCATAAGAACACTTTAACAATTTTGATATTATAATATAAAAAAAATTTAACAAAATTTATAGTGTAATCTCAGACTTACATAGTGTTGAGGTTAGTTTTAGACTAGCATACACTCATACACATAATGTTGAAAATTAACAAATTTTGTAAGAATAGTTTAGATCAAACAAACTGGTAGCCAAGCCATTACTTGACTTGACAAAACTGTTTCAGTGAACAAACATCTGATCACGCTGTTACCGTTCTACTATTTTTGTGTCAAATACTCTTAAAATATTGTTTGATTTCTTACAAAATTTGTTAATTTTCAACATTATGTGTATTTTTAAAAACGTTGACGACCTTTGTCCAAATTCAAATATACCTACATCAGATGCTAGTCTTAAACTAACCTAATTTTATATGCAATTCAGGACATAATTTGCCATTTTAAAATAAAATAAAATGCTACATTAACGATTTAAAAACTTTTATAAGTTATTTTTTTATGAAACTCATAACAGAAAATAAAAATTGAAAATTAAATTTAAACATAGTTATAAAATGAATCGTCTTCTCAGGAGCCTTGCGAGGTAAAGAATGGAACCGAATTCAACAAGATATGGCCTTATCTTTCACACCCAATTCCCTGAGTGTTTTCGAAAAAGACAACTTTACATTGGAGTGTAGTTATTGTTTTCCATCTCAATTGAGATGGACATTTAATGGACGGCAACTACCTATAAATTATCAACAAATTTCTGAAGACTCACTAACTTCTAAATTGCCAATTGAGAATGTTCATAAGAATCAACAAGGAGAATACAGATGTTATGTAAAGAACTGTGAAGACTGCGATGTGGCTGGGCTGTATGTCGAAGTTAAAGAAGAACCTTATCAAAACTTTGACTGGAATGCAGGTTAACTTTTAGCACTTTATTTATTATTATTTAAAAAAAAAAAATATGGTACTATAAATGTTTTAGTTAATGAGAACTTCTATTAAAACCTAACCTAGCCAATAAACTAGAGGATAATAAATTAAGTAGTAAGTCAATTAATATTATTTGTCATAAATTCAAAGAGATCCAAATAATTTCGTTTAAATACTTGCAGATAAGGTAATAGAGGAACGTTAAGGAAAATGTTTTACCAACTCTTACTACATCGTAACTACCGTGAAGGATGGCAGCAGTTGAATTACCACAAAGCATAAATATGTAATTAACCCTATCTTGTTATAACTTAATAGTATATTACATAACACGAATTGTAAGAAGCACGTTACATGCGAGTGAAAAAGTTGTGCAATAACTTCACGAGCAATGTAATTGCGTTACAATTCGAGTTATGTGTTATGTACTATATTTTATCTACGACCATAAGGAACAGTAACGTAATAATATATATTACATTACGTGTACAGTAAATCCTTGGTAACAGTATCGTAATTATATATTACATAACTGGTGTACAGTAAATCCTTGGTAACCGTAACTAAGCATTTACTATTCTTGTAAATTGTTTTTAATTGCTTACTTATACATTATGGTCGTAGATAAATAATTATTATAAAGTACTAGTATAATCCTACACAACAATAACTTGAAAATATACTTATACTATCTTTTGTGAATAATAAATATTGATTTAACAATTTTAAGACTAATGTACTTAATACAATTTTTCCTGGTCAAATGTCAAAACTAATTAGATAAATATATGCAAACAAATAAATAAGTAATGATATTATTTACCTTGTTTTGATGGTAGT
This sequence comes from Agonum fuliginosum, assembly GCA_947534325.1. Lineage (NCBI taxonomy): Eukaryota > Metazoa > Arthropoda > Insecta > Coleoptera > Carabidae > Agonum > Agonum fuliginosum. The sequence continues at coordinate 12,004,944 of OX384038.1, read as the reverse complement.
ACTTTCTTCTTTTAACTCTTTGTACACTTATGTTAAATACAAGTTTAAATGTGAAAAGACCAATCCCGTATGTCTTATCGTTGCCGCGTTAGAATAGGGCATTTATGGATTAAATACAGGGAATTCAAAAGCGAATCGGTGAATCTATTGTATGTCTTACCGATTCCGCATAAGAAAAATAGAGCCCATTTGTGGGCCCCCAATTTTTTTTAACTCTTTGAGCACTTAAGTTAAATTCAAGTGTTAATAATTATTATTATTCACACTTCTGATAATTGTTATGAGTATTCTCGTTGTTCCTGTAATGCATTTTATCAATAATAAGTTGTCAGGATAAATATATTAATAAAACACAGAAATACAGGCTATGTACACATGTATCAATTTATTTACAGTATTTTACAACTCTTTCTACTACGATAGTTAAAACAAAATTCCTTCCTACAGGACATCACGAAATACTAACTTAAAAATTATCAGGGGTAAATACCATAAGAGATGATAATTTTTTGAGAATTGTTTTGTCGTTTCCACGGCAACTTATTTCTAACAATTTCACGACACAAAACATCATCTATCAATTTCCCGAAACGAAGTTGAGGGGAATTGTCAGATGATGTTTTGTGGAGTGAAATTGCAATAAGTTGCAGTGGAATAGACAAAAATTCTCTCAAAAAATTATTATCTCGAATGGTATTTAGGAAGAATATTTTTCTTGTTAAAAATACTACCAAAACGACTCATTTTTCTAAACATTTTTGACGTTTCATGTGACAAATTAATGTGACAAATTAATAAAACCTAATCTACAAAATTATGTTGTCAGATGCATCATTTTCAATTCTATTGGTTGCATTACGTCATTTGACGTCATCATTACGCAATATGATTGGTTAAACCATCTGTCAAAAAATATTCAAACAAACACACACTTGCCCTTTCATACCACTCATGCCTACATCTCCATACGGTCAGCATTACCTAACACCAACCCTTGTCACACGTTACAATTTATTAATTACTTAATAGTCCAGGCAAAGAAGACCAAATAGCGGAAATAATTCATGTAGAAGCCAATTTTGACACAGTTGTAGGGGAAGGTGTCCTTAACAACATACTAAAAGTACTGAGAGGTGGGGGTGGAGGAGGTCTCTAAAGGTCCCTTTTTTAAGTTTTTCGTTAATAACTCGAAAACTACTGGCTCTAGTAAAAAAATGTTCAAATATTAAGTTAATCTACATAAAAGGGTTTTATACACTTTTTCGCTAGAATCAATACTTAAGAAGATATGGAGGGTAGAAAATGGAAAATTAAAAAGAAACAGTTTTTATTGTTACAAATGAAATAATTAGTGTTAACGGATGTATCTTGAACATTAATTTTTGTCTGGGTTGCAGTATTGGATTCTTTAGACATTTTTATGTAAGATACATTCTACTATTTTTTTAAAACCTCTAATAATCCAAAATTAAATTATTTTCTCCGAGAGAAAATTTTTAGAATTTTAAAAGTTTCTTGTTTTTTATTAGAGGCCTTTAAAAAAAAATAGTATAATGTATCTTATATGAAAATGCCTGAGGAATCCAATTCCGCAAACCGGAAGTCGATATCTTTATCCGTTCACAAAATAGAATTGATTAAACACAAGACACTATAAAAATTATTAAATTAAATATTTTAATGTCTGTAGTTTGTTATTCCAAGGTTCATTTTCTCTTCGTCCAAGTTACCTATGTTAGATATAACAAATATAATTATTTAGCAAAAAAAAATTCAAAAATATAATTTAGTAATCCGAACTAAACATTTACTTGCTCGTATACAACAAATAAAATTTGCTGCGTCAGTATTTTTTCTTTATTTTAACCAAATCGTTCTGTCAGTGAAATAAAATAGGCAAAAAACTATTAGAAACAAGTTATGCATTTTTATCGTGTATTCGGGTTTGTTAATGTACAAGAAAAACATAGTGTGTAAGTTTCAAGTTAGAATTACAAAACTGTATTTATAATTTTGTTGGATAAATAATTGCAAAACGTGATATAATAAACATATTCCGAAACCATCACAAATATCCCCTTTAACCTGGGTCCTGGTACTAGTGTTTCATTTATTTAAACAGAAAAAAGTACTACCATCGAAACAAGATATTGAACATCAATATTATTAAATTAATTAATTAATCGATCATATCTTTACATATTTCTTTCTTTGCATATATTTATAGTTTATAGTTTTGACATCTGACCAGGCAAAATTTCCAATGAAATGTAGTCTTAAAAATTGTTATTTTAATATTAATTAATCATAAAATATAATATAAGGATATTTTCAAGTTAATGCAGTACAAATTTTATGTGTTTTTAATTTTATTATAGGCACACCTATAGGCAATAGGCATACATCACAAATATAGCCTTTTAACCTGGTTCTTGGTACTAGTGCAGAAGTTATCTACTACATACTATCATCAAAACAATATAAATAATATCTTTACTTATTTATTTGTTTGTATAATTTATTAACTTAGTTTTAACATTTGACCAGGAAAGAATTAAATACATTAGTCTTAAAATTGTTATTTTAATATTTATTATTCAATATTCACAAAAGATAGTATAAGTATATTTTAAAGTTAATGTTGTGTAGGTTTATACTAGTACTTTGTAATAATTATTTATCTACGACCATATGTCGTGTAAGACATTAAAAACAATTTATAAGAATAGTAAATGCTTAGTTACGGTTGCCAGCTCGAATTGTAACGCAATTACATTGCTCGTGAAGTTATTGCACTCGCCAAGGCTCGTGAACAACTTTTTCACTCGCATGTAACGTGCTTTTTACAATTCGTATTATGTAATATACTATTAAGTTATAACAAGATAGGGTTAATTGCATATTTATGCATTGTGTTAATTCAACTGCTGCCATCCTTCACGGTAGTTACGATGTAGTAAGAGTTGGTAAAACATTTTCCTTAACGTTCCTCTATTACCTTATCTGCAAGTATTTAAACGAAATTATTTGGATCTCTTTGAATTTATGACAAATATTAATTGACTTACTACTTTATTTATTATCCTCTAGTTTATTGGCTACGTTAGGCTTTATTATAAGATATCCTTGTGTCAATTCATTAAAATTGACATTTTGATGACCTAAAACATTTAGGTATAGTAACATATTATTTATTTAAATATTAATAAATAAAGTGCTTAAAGTTAACCTGCATTCCAGTCAAATTTTTGATGAGGTTCTTCTTTAACTTCGACATACACCCCAGCCACATCACAGTCTTCACAGTTCTTTACAGAACATCTGTATTCTCCTTGTTGATTCTTATGAACATTTTCAATTGTCAATTTAGAAGTTAGTGAGTCTTCAGAAATTTGGTGATAATTTATAGGTAGTTGCCGTCCATTAAATGTCCATCGCAATTGAGATGCAAAACAATGTTTACACACCAATGTAAAGTTGTCTTTTTCGAAAACACTCAAGGAATTGGGTGTGAAAGATAACGCCATATCTTGTTGAATATGACTCCATTCTATGCCTCGCAAGTCTCCTGAGAAGACGATTCATTTTATAACTATGTTTAAATTTAATTTTCAATTTTTATTTTTTGTTGAGGTTCATAAAAAGATAACTTTGTTATTTTTAGTGTGATATAATTTATTATGTGTATCGCAAATAATAACAAATAAATGTCTTGTCGAGCTGGCGTCTCGCATTACAACAATTTATTTTGTCTGAACCTCATATTATGGAGATAAAAATTAATTTAAAATTTATATAGCAACTACTTTTATTGTGTAACGCCGGGAATGATATAAAAAATTGTAACATTTTTTAATTATTTATATTACCTGGTGCATTACAAGTTGGAACTCGGCGGTCTCCCCAAAGTTGGCGTTTATTTACAAAATCCATAAACTTACACAAGGCATCGTTACAGTTCCATAGATTTTCATCCAGAGACAAATGTTGTAAGGAATTCATATTGTCCATTATACTAAAACTTAATGTATGCATTTTGTTGTTATATAAATATAGTTCTTCCAGCGAAGGTAGATTAACGAAACAATTTTCTTCAATTAAAGTAATTTCGTTATTATTAAGTTTAATTGTTTTCAAAAATTTTAAATTTGAAAATAAATTTATTTGTAGAACTCTTATTTTATTTGCATTGAGTCCGATTGTAACCACATTTGGTGCGTAGGCAAATAAACCAGTAGGAATCTCAGTAAGTAAGTTATTCCAGAATGATATCGTTGTTACGGTAGTAGTCATGTTTCGAAATGCGTGTTTATCTATTTGTTCTAAAGTTCCTTCTTCTACGTATACATATATTAACTTCTCATATGAAATAAAAGCGTCTTCTTTGAGCGTTGTCAAGTTTTTTCCTGTTAAAAATTAAAATTTTATTATCATTTTTATTGTCATTTTGCTTTACTTTTGCACAACTTGAGTATAAAAATTAAATGGCAGATAGGTACTTCATGATGATCAAATACTTACTGACTAGGACTAGGTAGATAAAATTTACAAATCTCTGGCGTCTGTGTACCTACCAAATTAAAATTATGAATCTAATCAAATTAATTTTTGAGTTCTAGTAAAATCCAGACGCATAACTAAAAGTTTTATTTTTGTGAAATTATTTTGAAAGTTTGATGAAACCGACTAAAAATGTTAAATAATATAAAAGAAGGTGTTGATACTTAATTTAAGACAACACACGCGCACTCGCACAAACACACACGCATGCACACACACACACGCGCACGCACACACACACACGCACGCACACACACGCAAGCACACACACACGCACGCGCGCGAGCACACAAATGCATGCATGCATACAGACATCTTCGTGAAAATAAGGTATGTGGCGGGAGGTAAAAATAGTAGTTGATTTAAATAGGCTACTGATGCTGATTATTGAATAAAGAAAATTATTTACCCCAGATAATATACAGTACTTCTGTATCAGCTGGCACATCAACGGGATCTGGAAGGAAATCACATTTTGCAACTTTCTTATTGGACCATGGCCATGTAGACTTGTCGTTCTTCTCTATAAAATACTTGCAGGAGCCGATTTTCTTTATTTTGAATTCTTTAATATCATCAATTTCTTTATTTTCTCCAATTTCCGTAGTTTTTCCAATTTCTGTAGTTTCTACAATGTCCGTAGTTTCTACTTTTTCTGTAGTGCTTGCAAGTTTCCAAGATTCTCCAATTTTCGTAGTTTCTCCAATTTCTGTAGTTACTTGAACTCCTTCAGTTTCTTCAATTACATAAATATTTATAATATCTCTAATTTCTTGAAACATGTTTGCAGAGGCCAACTGAAGAGCCAGTGTAATAATCAGAAAATATTTCATGTTGATTGCCTCTTCACTGTATTACTACAGTACCCACAATATTATTAGTATAGTAACAGTCAGTAGGCATTTATATAGGAACCGAATAGATATACGTAACTGTTTTCCTTTAGTTTTTTTGTTAAGGTCAAGGTCGCTTGCAGCCTGAAATCCAACGGTAAAGTTGGGCCGTGGCGTGCGGTGGCTGGTAGGTACAGGTAACAGACAAGTGAGCGCGCGGGTTCAAACCCTTCCCCTTCCACTATCGCATGCAATGGAATGGGTCGACGATTCGGATTCGAGTTGAGTTGAATTTCACTTCGTATCGATACACAATACAGCATTCGTAAAAGTTTGAGGTTTGGAAAGCAGAATAAAGCAGGGAAGCATATTTAAAATTTTCTTTTTTTAGGAAATGTAAGAGTATTATTTTTTAAATTAAATGAAATTAAATTTATAGTAGAGTCTTTATTTATTGATATTGATATTAAACATTCCTGCCACGAGATAAATATAAGTTATAAATGTTTCATACACTCCGCGTCAAAAAAAAGGCCCCACTTGAAATTGTGAAAAAATCAACAAATTTCAAACCGCTATAACTCAGCGAGTTTTCGATGGATTTCGATGAACTTTCGACTCCAAGAAAGTTACTACTTCCGGTTTGTAGATTGAAACAAGAAATAGGAGGTGCACAACTAGATGCTATAACAGTCCTAAATACAAAATTTCAACTTTCTACGTCTAACCGTATTTGAGTTATGCGACATACATACGTACATACGTCCGTACGTCCGTCCGTACGTATCATATATCCATCTTTCAAAGTTTCATCATAACATCTTTTTGATGTAAAATTTCAAGCATAACATAAATATTTTAACTTACCAGCAAACAACGAAGTTAAATCTTCCAATCCCCACGATTTTATAGTATCTTGCACTATATTAGCCATTTTTATTATCAAGTAATGTGACTACAACGTGAAACTGCGTGTGTTCTAATCTAATGTAAAAGACAAAACACAGTTTTGCAACAAGTCTACACCATTGAGGGATCACTCCAGAACAAAATCGATTTAAATTTAAGCTAAAAACATACGATATTCAACAAAATATTTTGATTGTCCAACAAAATAGTTTTGTTAGTACAAAAAAATCATGTTATTAGCGGTACAAAATAATGTAATTAAACCAACATAATAATGTTACTGTTTTAAAGTAGTATGTCTAACTAATAATATAGTTTTGTTGCCATAATTTGTACATTCAACAGAGTTAGGATTGTTATTTTCAATAAGTAGGTATTTGCTAAATGAACAAAATTATATACCTATTTCATTTTATCAATATAACATAGGTAAATATTTTTTAGTTGCTATAGAAACAAATAAATTTTGTCATTCTAGCTCAATTATTCAGAAATTGTGTACATTTTTGTTAAAAGAACTAATTTTTCTTCAACAAAATTAATTTTGTCTATAATACAAAATTATTATCTCAGTGTACAAAGGCAATTACCTACTAACATAAGCCATACATATTTTTCCAAACAAGGAATATATTTCAAAGTATCTAAAATCTTAACAGGATCATGACAGTTAATAAAAAATTTTAAAAAACTACTAGGAAAACTAGTTTTAAAATATTAATAGGTACATGTAAATCTAAACAGTAGCACCGTCATGGGGGCTATGGCACCTCCGTCCCTTTGGCAAAACAAAAAAAATTAGTTTAATGTAATTCGAATATAGATCTCTTTACTTTATTTGAAATAACGCGTACCTAGGCATATTTATTCATCTTTGAAAAATAAGATTTTAAATTATTAAAATAGAGATCCTCAATAAAGTATATTTATCAGACCCCTTAAGAAAAATTATGTCTGCGGCACTGTACGTAATCGTAAGTATATAAAGTGAAGATCCAAATTAATGTAATAGTCGTACAGAGAAACAACACCACATGATGATAATTTTTCTGATATTAGTGCTGGCCCTGCAGTTGGTCAATACAGAGACAGAATATGAATCATGTGGAACCTGCAATTGTTTCGTACAGAAAGTCGGCGAGGGTATCTGGCCTAATCAGAAAGTTGCAAAATGTGCAGGGGATAGAGAAACACCGCCGCATCCCAATGAACTGTCAGCTGGAGTAGAAGTACTGTATATTCATTCGGGTAAATTAATTTTGTCTTCTTTGTATTTTTATTAAATATAAACATTGAATCAATTAAATTCCTCATTTTGTTATTAATCAGTAAAAATTATGTTTAAGAAAAAGTTATTTATTTAAACGACATTCTCAGGTCATCTAATTTAATAAACAAGTACGAGTATATCATTCAATTACCAATAATTGATAAGTTTATATCGGAACTTATCCAAAAAGTGAAATAAATTATTTCAAATAAGACCGACAAGTACATATTCTTATAATTTGTAAAAAAATACAATCAATTCTCTTAACACCACAGCAGCTATCTTCACGATAACCTTTTGTTGATATAGTGACATTTAAATTAAACTATTTGGTATTCGTAAAATAATTAAGCAAATATGAATTAATATAAAAATTCTATTACTATTACTAAATTTACTAAATAATCTCTTTCATGCTTGTTTATTAATGTCGTGTTTGCAGTTTTTGCAGGAAAGTGATTTTTAGTTTTTTAAATATTAAAAGTATTGATACAAAATTAGTAAATAGCTATACGTTTTGCTTTTCTTGCTATAAAGAGATAGAGATACATAAATTTACTTTTTTTACAAGAAGATCACTAAATTTCGTTCGGTATAGTTGTGATTTCTATACGTACTTTTGTAAAATTCACTGCGTATATTGAAAACTATGCGACGATTGTAAATCTCGCCGGGTGACGTATTACAAAATCAAATACAACTAAACTAATTGTTGGATAAGTTAGGTACTTAACTTAAACAGTAAAATGGCGTCTTTCCCACTGTTTACACAATATTTTCAATTTTGACGATAAGCTATAGTGCTATAGTCCTGTTTGCGCTAATCTGATAACAATTATATTTTATTTTAGCTGGCAGAAATATGAAAACACTTAAGGCAGATCAATTCATTTTATATAAAGATTTAACAGATATATTTATAGAAGGTGGCAGTATTGAAGAATTAGATAAACACACTTTTCGAAACATGACTTCGACCTTAACAAGAATATCATTCTGGAATAATTTACTGACTGAGATTCCTACTGGTTTATATTCCTACGCACCAAATGTAGTTACAATCGGACTCGGTCACAATAAATTACGAGTTCTACAAAAACATTTATTTTCAAATTTAAAATTCTTAAAAACTATATTGCTATATCAAAACGAAATTACTTTCATTGAGGAAAACTGCTTCTTTAATCTGCCTTTATTGGAAGAACTACATTTATATGACAATAAAATGCATACGTTAAGTGTAAATATAATGGATACTTTGCAAGCCTTTGCCTTTGGATGGAAATCCATGGAATTGCAGTGAAACATTGTGTATATTAATGGATGTTGTAAATAAACGTCAATTATGGGGTTCGACGTAAATTACACATTTTTATCTACACATAATTAATACATTTATTATACAACTATTTTCAATGACTAATATTATACAATGTGTCCCAGCGAAAGGTTGCCATAGCAATTTAACATGGAAAACAGTTTTTTGTAAATATAAAACCCGACCGGCTAAATAACTAATGTTACTTACCACATATTACAGATGGTATACTTACCTAACATTTAGCTAAGTTTGCGAAATTAATAAAAATTGTTAAAAACTTTTGATTTGTTGTTTTTATTGCTATAAATGTAAAAACATAACTATATATTGTTCTGTAGTCTTGTGCAAGATCTTGTGGTTAGAATTCCGAACTATACCGCATTTCAGTGATTTCAGTTAAGAAAAAAACATTGGGTAAGATAGGGCGATGATTCTTGAATCTGATTGGTCAAGATGAGAGGTGGATTTACACCAGTAAACATTTCCGTTAACATTACTTATACCTACTTTATTTTGAATTTGATAATTACATTAAAGTACTACCTACATTATTCTATAGATGTAGATAATTTTGAACTAATAAAATATGTAATATTAGCATGTGTAATAGCCGGACAGGTTTTATTTACACAAAATTTAGGACACGCGGTATATTCACTTCACTGGTGTGAAGGAAGAAAGAAATTTCAGATTTACGTTCAACTGGCTTTTTAAAACTTCTTGTATTATTATTTTTGGCCAGTAGAACTTTCTGTACTATAACATAATAATCAGTTCCTAAGTAAGGCAAATAAATTTTAAAAATAAAATATTTCGACAGCTGTCATTTTAAAATTAGCCTTATAAAATGAATTTTGTATACAGTAATTAGAATGCACCTTAAACAGTATAAAATACAAATTGAGGAAGTTTCTTTTTTATGTAATTGTTTCTGCAAACGAGTAGTTAGGTGCTACTCAACCTAACCTACCCTTGACTTTTCCTATATTTGAATCTAATAATAATAAACAATGTTATAATTATTATTATGAAAGTATAATATCCTATAAAAGGACATAGTGATAAAAAAATATAAACGTATTCTCAGGAAACGTTCGGGGCAGACAGTGGAATCAAATTCAACGAGATATGCCGTTATCGTTCAAACCCAATTTCATGAGCGTTTTCGAAAAAGACAACTTTACAATGGAGTGTAAATATTGTTTTACATCTCAGTTGAAATGGACATTTGACGGACGAGAGCTGCTCATTAATTATCAACAAATATCTGGAGAATCACTAACTTCAAAGTTAACAATACAAAATGTTCATAAGAATCAGCAAGGAGAATACAGATGCTTTATAAATAATTGTAAAGACTGCGGTGTGGCGGGATTGTATCTTGAAGTTAAAGAAATACCTCAACCTCCTATAGGCGATTGTAGTACAGGTTAATTTTTACCATTTTCTACTAATATTTTTCAGACACTTATTTTATTTAAATGTTTTAGTTTATCTAGAACCCCAATAGTAATGAGATACCAAGAGAATATCTAAAACCCTTAAAGCAATATAAAATTGATGAAACCAGGAAGGGACGATATAGCAGATAACAAATTTTATACAGCTACAGTGTTATTGATAGAATCAAACTGAAAAAGGTCTAACTATGTTTCTGAAAATAATAAAATACAGGTGAATCTATTGACAAACTCACAATTAAAGTTCATTTTGATTTTTTGTCAGTTTAACACAGTTTATAATAATTTAGGTTGAATAAAAAATGTTTTTAAGTTCATTTTTTCATTATGACTAGTTTCGTCGTGACGTCTGTACGTACGTACGTACGTATGTACGTACGGACGGACGTACGGACGTATGTGTGTCGCATAACTCAAATACGGTTAGACGTAGAAAGTTGAAATTTTGTATTTAGGACTGTTATAGCATCTAGTTGTGCACCTCCTATTTTTTGTTTCAATCTACAAACCGGCAGTAGTACTTTTTACAAATATTTCTATAAATATTTAATTAAAGACAATTTTTTTATTTTATATGAAAGATTATGTGATTATTACCTACAATCGGTATTTTATAAATATTTTTGTATCTGCTATCATTTAAGAATAATTAAAGTATATATTTATAATTTAGTACTTCGGTACCTGTAGTCCATGATCGATTAACATTTGTTACTACCGTTACTACGTCAAATTTAAATGATTATGACATGACAGTGACAATAGAAAAATATGCTTTATATCTTCTTCTGCAGTTTAGATAAAATGACTAAAATATATTTGTGAGTATAGTAGCAATAGTTGTAGTACTTATATTAATATTAATATATTTGTATTCTACATTTTAGTTATTAAGAAAAGTATGAAGAGCCATAATAGGCGTACAAGGAAGTCATGTGGTGTCCACGTCAGATTTTTTATGTTTAAAACGATTGAATACTGTTTATTATAATTTATATTGAATAAAAAATGTTTTTAAGTTCATTTGTTATGTTTAATACGGTTTAATACTGTTTATTTTGTCTTTATAATAATTTGTGCTACATAAATGTATTAGAACTAAAATTTTATATTTTTTACCAAAAATCCCATAATTTTGATTGTTGTTGTGGTGTATAGCCGGAAAAATATATTCAATAGAATCAAAATTAATGATTTTGATCTATATTCAAAAGTGTTTTAATTTATATCTAATAATTAATTTAGATAATAAACTCAAATATAGTTTTAAATGATCAACAATTCTATATTCTTTCCAATAAATTGATAAAATACTTTATAACAAATTGATTATCAGTCTTATTGTAATGTAAAAACATGGATTTAAAACAATACAATTCTGAGGTGACGATAAACTTGTAGATTGAAAAAGTTGTTTGACCAAATTTCGGTAAATTTAAATAAATATTGAAATTCTTCTTAAGGAGGTTCCCTACACATGCAGTGGCGTACTCAGATATCAGCCTTTAATTAATAAAAATATTTTTATTAATGTAAAACAAAATTCGGTCAACGGATGTTAGTTGATATTGCAATTCGTTCAGTTGCGGTGATATATTTTTACAATAATTTCTAATGCACTAATCAAAAAATGCTTGAAGTTTTTTTTTTCAATCGACAATATTGTTACAACTATGTGGTCAACCTTCTTCAAATTTTGGGAAATTGATGTCCGTGCTTGCATACGTTTATATACCAAAAATTAAGTAAATAGAACATTTCTAACATCTTTTTATTTAATCAATTAATGGAAAGCCATAAGAGCCCATGTAAAATATTAAAATTTAACAATTAATTTTGTTCAAACTACGTGGTCAAAAATTTCTAAAAAATTCAGGTATCATTTTTATGACACAGACAACATAAATTCAAAGTTTGGTTGCATTAGAACATTTTTTTAAATGTCTAGGGAACCTCCTTAATAATAATAATAGGAAAATTTAATTGCTACACACTTTTTTCAATTGGGAAGCATTTAAAAATTATAGTAAGATTCAAAATTTTAAATTATCAGATTTTTATGTTATCTTGAAAACCATGATCTGTTGATAATTTGTTTCTGCGTAAAAAATATTAACAAGTGACATTGACGCCTGACTTACATCAATACGTGAAAGTAAAGACTAATGTATTTAATTCAATTTTTCCTGGTCAGATGTCAAAACTAAATTGATTAATATAATGCTAACAAATAAAAATGTAAAATAATTATTTATCTTGTTTTGATGGTAGTACTTCTTTTTCCATTTAGATAAATTATACACTAGTACCAGGAACCAGGTTAAAGGCTATATTTGTGATGAACACTTGCAAACAAGAGATTGGTAATAGGACACTAAATAATTATGTTTAGATGTGCCCTATAATAAAACTTAAAGCACATAAAATTTATATTTTCAACAAAATTTTAAAAATTCCTGTCTCTCTTGGAGGTAAAATTTTCATGCCATTTTGTATAGATTCTATGAACTAACGTAATAAGTTTTGGCAAAAATGAAAAGTATTTTATTAATTTATTTCTTTATGCTATATTTTTCAAACATTTTATTTTCAAATTAATAGACTGGGAGCTCATGACAGGTGATGATCTCCGATTTTATACAGCATGCCTTTTGGAGGATAGAATATTGACCATATTTATTTATTTATTTATTTATTTATTTACAATGTTTAAGGGAAGCTAACGGTTACCCAAATAAAAGCTTCCACGGATATACATACAGAAATATAAAGTAAAACAAAAGTAGTAATAATAGTAAACTTAAAGTAACAATTTGCATTAACAAAAATAAATATAACAACAAAGAAAAGCGGGAATTAAATCCTTGTGTTTTTCTCGAATTTAATAATGCATGCCCTTTTATCAAAAGAAACTTAAACACATTTAAAATCTGCAAAATTATAGGCATGCGATTCGCAGGATCCCAAAGAGCTCAAATAGTCACGTGATCTTGTAATTAAAAAATATGACTTCTGCGTTTTTATTCAGCATGCCGATGAAAAGAATTAATATTTGTGTCATAAAACACCTATAACCAAATTGGCATGCAGTCCTCGTTGGCCCAAAGGTGGAAAATTTCGTAAAAGTTTTGTGCAAGTGAAAATGCAATTTTCCATATGACCGGAAAGCATGCAAGGGTTTAATACCCATGTTTCTATGTTGTCATAGGGTCAATATGCTAGCCTCCAAAAGGCATGCTGTATGAAATCGGAGACCATCACCTGTCATGAGCTCCCGGTCTATAATAATTCTGGTTAGTATTCTGCTCGCGCATAGTGATGTGTGTAATACACGAAAACTGCAACAAAGTTTTCGAATTGACATACTAATGCTGTTTTTTGTTGTTATATTAACCTTTCAACTCTTCCATTTATTAAAACTTGAGTTTGACCAGTTCTAGGAAAATTAACAGAAATAAATCATTCTTCACTATCTTTTATAGCTCGGTACATTAATATTGGTTACGCAATATGTTTACTATGTCACATTTTGTAATTTTTCCATTTTTGACATAAATTACTAAACACACGAATACACGGCAAAAAATGCATAACATATTTCTTAGTTGCTTGCTACATTTATTTCCAAAACAATTACATAAATGATAGATGTTTGCCAAAACTTTAGTTACATATGTTATTATAATATTCAAATAATTTATTTCAAAGCACCAAAAATCACCACTCCTGACAGTAGATACAAATTTAGGGAAAAAAAACTACTAGGAAAACTAGTTTAAAAACGAAGGCTATGGCACCTACGCACAGTAGCGTAACTAAGGTTGGGAGAGTAGCAGGGTACGCTCACCCTCCTTGTTAAGATTTTCAAGATTTCGGTGCCTTTTCATGACTAATAGTCCGCCCATTATATAAGGTTTCATCCTTGCGTTTAATAGTGTAAGCTGGAAATTTGCACACATTTTCTATTAAATTCATCATAAAAATGTACAATATTCAATGCTTCTAAAAAAATTTCGCCTGCGGCACATTTTCTTCTTGCATTTCTCATAATAATTATTTAATTCTTGTTTTCTCTTTTCAAAAATATATTGCTATTGTGTATTGCTAATAAAATGGTGGTAGACCAAAATTAATAAATGTTATATTAATTCTACTTCTGTGACCTCACAATTTATTTTTGCACATTAAATGATAAAACATAATGCATATTCACAAATACAATTGGCTAGCATGCTAGGCGGACCTTCTACTGCTAAGCTAACCACAAAGCATTTGATCATGAATGAAATAGTATATTGTACAACTAGGGACGAAAGTGGTATTTTTGCGACGAATGCGACAATGACAACACGAGCGAAGGGAGGGGTGCCACCGCACGAGTCGGAAGAACACTTTTGTCCCGATATTTTATTCAATGTCTGCACTGAAAAGCAATAATTAGAAGTTGAAAAAAGGGATGAACCGGATGATGATAACATTGGAAAATTATATAATAATTCCATGAAATAAATAAAAATAGTCTAAATAATCAAAACAAACCAGGAGGAAAAATACGGACTTGTCAGAAATACCTCACAAGGTGAGGTTTTCGGCGCTATTTGTTTTCCATGCGCACTCTGATTCAAATTTTATACAACAAATTATAGTAACTATAATCCTTAACTCCAAGCTGTATACAAAAACTGGGAAAAAATTTGAATTGACCACCTTCAAATTTGGGTTACCCACTCTAAATTTTGAATCTGGCTAGACGAGTATAATTTTATTCCATCCAGGAACGAACGAATAAACATAATCGACTACTAACCTTTGATATTTTTTTGGTTTTTTCCCGTCTTCTTTTGTTTAATTTTATTACCATTCTTGATTAAGATTTTTATAGTTCATATTAAAGAAATTTACGCTACTGCCTCCGCAATACAACTATGGACATCTTTACTTTTTTTTGAAAAAACGTGTAAAGGTCATCTTTAAAAAATATAATTTTCAATAATTATTTAAATAGAGATCCTCATTAAAATATGTATTAAATCCCTTAAGGAAAAATTATGTCTGCGCCACTGTACGTAATCGTAACTATATAAGGTAAAGATACAAATAATTGTTCAGTCGTACAACGAAACAACACAACATGATGATAATTTTTCTGGTAACAGCGCTGGCCCTGCAGTTGGTCAATACAGAGACAGATTATGAAACATGTGGAACCTGCAAGTGCTTTGTACAGCAGGTCGGCGAGGGTTTGTGGCCTAATCAGCACGTTGCATAATGTGAGGTTAAAGAAAATCCTCAATTGTAATTTTTATCATTTTCTACTAATATCTTATTCATTCATATTTAAATATTTTAGTTTTTCTAGAGCCCCAATAATAATGCTAAAAACTTTAAGGTGAAGCAGAAGCAGTAAACAGTCGAAAACGTTGATTCCGCACGCAATTCTATAGCGTTTATTGTTTTGTAAAACATAATAATAACAAATTATTTATGTTTGAGAGAGAAAAATAATTTGGGCACCCATATTTGTAAAAAAAACTGCAATATTTGTAAAAAAGAGGGTTTTCGCCCGCCATTATAAAGCTATACTTAACTATTACTATTAGTACCAGGCGAAAATCTGATCTACATAATCAGCTAATTCAATATGCAATAAATGTATTTAAAAATACGATATAAATTCTCATATAAAAAACTGTCCCACTGTAAAACTGATTAACTACTTGTGTGCTTCATAATGTTTATTTTATATAGTTTTTCTTAATACTATAATAATATATTGTTTTTATTATATAAGTTATATTTAACTAATTAGTAATAATTTGCTCTTGGTGTAATTGTTATTTTGTTATTATTAATTTGTATCTACCTAGCACGATGCTAAATAAATAAATTTATTATTATTTATTTAATAATAAAATAAACAAAAAATTGATCCAATATATTAATGCAATAATAATAATGATTGTGTACTATCACAAAAGATGTATTGAATTAATTTGTATTCATGTTAAGTTCTTGTTTTGCAGTTTTGCGGCATCCATTGCTATTGTTGAGCACAGTGCAACATAATTTCATTAAAGTTTGAAAAAATCACAACCCTGCCAATTTAAATAATGAACTTCATTAGCAAAATTACCCCTGGGATGAATTCATCCTTAAGGAACTCATCTTCATTAAACTATAAATTGACACAGAATTTAATTAGTGTTCAGCTAACTGTTACATTAAACTTCCATGCAGTATGAGAATACGTTTATTTTAGATGAAAATGAAAACTTTTATATTTTCCTTTTATGCGGAATTTCATTTTCTACTCACATAAAGGCCTGTAACAGAATATCTTAGTATATTAAGGAAAATTGGTTGGCACAGGAGTATTCTGTTTCCACAAAAGTTGCTTGATATTTTGTTTAACATGAAAGGAAATTCTAAATTTACACTGGCAACTTTTGATGCAAATAATATTTGAACTCTCAATTTATGGTAGGGACCCACATTTTAGACTTAAATTATTCATATCCAGGGGCAGACCTACGTTCTTTTGATTGAACCCCTTTCAATCAAAAAAACGTAGGTCTGTCTTAAAAAAATGTATGATATTTTTTTATAAAATTATAAAATATTCACTTAAGTTTATAGAATATGTATAATAGAAGAATATTTTGTTTATTACCTTTTAAAGTCTTGGTAAATTAAGATATTTACGGCTTGCCCCCCTCCCGCCCCTCCCACAAATTCGTCACTTAACATAACAAATAACTAAAGAATTAATTTTAAAATACGTAAATTTGAATCTTATTTGAACAAAATTTGTCCATTAAGTAATGACAAGCTTTTGTAATTTACACAAGGTGCGTTGAAGATAAAATTAACCTTCCGTTAACTATGTTACATTCGGTTCAATTGAAAAATTATTCAAATGCATACAAAATATTCATGGAAAGAATTGATGATTTTCTGATATTATAAATCAGTAAAAAATTAATCGCAGAACTTTTCTTAAGATTACAATAAATTATTAAATATACCTATAGGTAATGAAAAAGTTTCTTATGTTAATAATTGCTGGAATTAAACTTTTACGTAAATCATTCTTAAGAGGAATAAAAGTTATCGTTTCTACTACACTTTCTTGTAAACAACAATAAAAATTGTACGTAATTTGAAATTTTTCAGCTAATTTTCTCCATGCGCATAATTTTTCCCGTTCATTTTATTCCATCATTTATAAAAATATCTTCACTGATAACCAAAATGATTATTAATTGCCTCTTAAATTATCATCCATTATTAACCAGCTCGTTCAATTGTCCTACTAATATAATCAAAGCATTAGTCATATCCTCCTCGGTTCCCTCGTACTTTTTCACCCCTTGGACGGAGGGCCGTAGAAAGAAGAACTACATGAATATTAATGGCGAACTAATGCCGTCAACAATGGGGTGAAGTTTATTATTGTGCCAAAGTGTCGCGCGTATGAAATATAAACCTGCGGGATATTTTTATATTAGCTTTTAGAAGGAAAAGGAAAATTGGAATGATGAGTTTGTTATGGACTCTTCCTTTGATTTAATGTTGAAATGATAACGGCAATAATGTAAATAACTGTTTTATTTGTCAGATTTGTTCTATCGATTTAAAACGGAAACAATCCAATACCTACTTTCTTCCTACTTACAAACTTACTTCGACAGAAAATGCATGAACCGAACTACGTATCATCCGATAATGCATTAGCCGAGTGTGCGCATGGCCTTCGATCAATGCATTTTTGGAAAATGTATTTTTTCGCCAACCGGACGTATTTGATGCAATTGTTTCATTGTTTTTTGTAAACAAAAGGAGGCCACTTGGGGATTGTTTATGATCACTATAGCAACTGTACAAAAAGTAAATCTATTTGTCCTAATACAAAAAATGATTGTTGTCATGGTAAAAACAAATTAGTATGTTTACATTTTAATTGTTGCGTAATATGAGAATATGTCAATTTAAATGAAATAACATCTATTTAAGCGGCTAGCGAAAAAATATTATGATTCATTCATACAAAAAATGCGTGTTTGAGACTCGTAAGATCGCCGAACTCCGTTGTCCGTCAACCGTCTTACTCGTCCCAAAATCATGCATTTTTTGTATTAATGAAACAAATAACCAGTGTTGTAACTTATCTAGATAATTTTATCTAGATAAATCATCTAGATAATATATTTTTATCTATTATCTTATCTAGATAATTTTTTTCTTATTTATCTATTATCTTATCTAGATAAAATTACAAATTATCTTTATCTATTTTTTAAATATCATCTAGATAATAATTTTTGTGAAATTATAACAATTTTTTCATTTGTAGTTTTAATCGAATTAAAATGTAATCAAACTGTGTAAGCATACAACGCACAAGCTTGAAACGCTGTCGGCTCGCCAGCTGGTACCGCTTATACTTTAGAATATGTCATTTATATTTTTTTGTAGTATCTATGAATTATCTAATAATTATCTAGATAATTATTATTTATCTATTATCTGTTATCTAGATAATTTATTTAATGATTATCTATTATCTTATCTAGATAAATAAAAAATACGTTATCTTTATCTTTATCTAGATAATAAATAATATTATCTATTACAACACTGCAAATAACTATTTGGGTCTTGCATATGTACCCTCCTTATAGTACAACAGACAAATATAAGAATTTTGGAAACGTGTTTGTTGTAACATTTTTAAAAGACGTTACATCATCAATTTTAGAGGCATGCTTCGTCACTCCACCACACCACAGCAAGATACATTTTTCTGCAATTCAGGGACGTAACTAAGGGAGGCCCATCCAAAAATGTTACAATATTTATACATTAGTTTACGGAGGAGATATATGTAAAATAATTAATAATGCCTTACATAATACTAGGAAACAGATATAGATTTATATGGATAGGAATAGATTTATTGCTGGTAAATGTTGTATTTTTTAATAAATATAGTAATGTATTAGTCAGTCTGAGTGCTCGTGCAATCTTTATCTATGTATATTTTATAGGTACATAATATTTGATATCATATTTTTAACTGGGTACTATTTTTCTACGAGATTAATTTCAGGGGGAACTAAGTCAAATTCTTTCAGCAGTGAACAAAAATTCGCATACTCCTATATTTTTCAAGACGAAATCAAAAATTTTACTATAAAACGTGTAGTCCACTTTAATTTTCTACTGGCCCACCTTTAGCCCTCCTAAAAAAATCCTATTTACATCTCTGCTGCAGTTAAACTAGAATGTGCATCTGACTATAATCAAACCTAAATTTTAAGAAGCATAGTCGGCCACATTACGCACGCAGCGATCCTCCTATGTAAAATAAGAAAAATGATAAACATAGCTCCCGTTTACCAACATTTATCAGTTGTCAGGCGCTGTAAACTTTCAAAACAAAAGAAAACCTTTCCTTGTTGCTCTTTCCATCACAACTTCTATTTACGTTGTAGTACAATAAATGTCGCGTGAAAATATCACGAAAATATTGCCGTCGACACGGTAACTCCTCATTCCCACCAGAGTGAAATATGGTTCCGAATGCAGGGGTGGTTACGGTACGGTTACAGTTACGGTTACGAGAAGATTGCTTCAGCGGGTTTATGAGCTTGTGGAGGTTGTGTGGGTATTGGGACGAGGAGAAGCGAAAGAGTCGTTAGGAGCTTCTGGTTCACGCACACAATCAGCATTTATATCGACGATACGGCGATATATCAGTCTGACCGATACTGGCTGGAAACTTCCGGTATGAGGGTGTAAATCGTTTATTGTTTGACAGGTTAAGATGCTGTGAATGAAAACGATACAGATTTTATAACTGGACTGCATGTACGACGCAAATATGTTAAATATTTCGAATAACCTATTATTATAAATGTACCGCAAACGCTCAAATGCAACACATAATCCATATATCCCAGTAAAATAAAGAAAAAAACCTGCAAAAATTGAAAGCGAAGATTTTATTGTTTTAAATAATAGGTATTGACATCTTCTTCATAAATAACCAAAATATCGAGCTCTACGTCCTGTGCTTCGCCCCCACTGCCCCTTTTAGGGAATGAAAATCACATTTTTAATTACCCCGTTTCCTTTTAGGTTAAATAAAAAAATCAAGAGACCAATTTGTAGAGCAGAAAATTATCTTTAAGATAGGTCATAAGCGATTTTCATAAAAACGCATAGTTTTCAAGAAAAAACACACAAAAATAGCTGCCATTAATTAACGAATTACAATATCGACTTCCGGATTTCAGCATTCAATTTCTAGAGCATTTTTTTATAAGAAACATTTATTTTAAAACAATTTGGATCTCCAGTTTAAGCGCTGTTAAAAGAAATTCTTCGATAGAAAATTTTAAAGATTTTCTAAATTTCTAAAACCGGAAGTAAATATCTTGATTCGTTGAGAAGTAACAGTTGTTTAAACACAAAATTTAGAAAAATTTTCTACATTTTTCTCGGAGGAAATATTCAAATTTTGGCTAACTCACACCTTCCAAAAATTAAAAAAAAAAAATGTTTCTTATAGAAAATAATACATTGAATTTTTACAACCGGAAGTCAGAAGGAAGAAAGGAAACGGGTTAATGAAAAAAGAAATGTAATTTTCATTCCCTAAAAAGGGTAGTGTGGGGCGAAGCACAGGAGTTAGAGCTCAAGATGTTAGCTATTCTTGAGGAAGTTGTCAATACCTATCTTTTAGAACAATAAAATCTTCACCCTCAATTTTCGTGGAATTCGAGCATATTATTTTTTGTCTTATTTTACTGGGCTAATATAACTGACGCGACTAATTAAGATTTCAAGGTAAATTCCAAAGTTCCAAATTCCAAGTTCCAAAAAAAGCAGAACAAAATGCTTAACTGATAAAAATAAAAATAAAATTATTGTCCAGTAGTAAAGTGTTTAGCTCTGATTATAGAGGTCGTGGATTCGAATCCGGATGAAGTGTGAAGTTTTCATAGCTTGACTCAGAACGGTATTTCGCCACCATTCCAAGTTGAGATACTATTAACTTGGCAACCACAAAACTATCAAGCACCGGATGGTAGTTGTAAAAAAAGAACAGCGTTGGCTGAATCTGGCACATTACAGAAAAAATTAAAATTAATAAATTTTTTAGGTATGGCTATTGCATAAATAGTTGTTTTACGTATCCTTTGACAGCCGTAAAGTGTAACATTTTTTGACATCTGTCAAAATGACTACTTTACGGCCGCATTTACTTCACGGCCGCTTTTACTTCACGGCCGCATTTACTTTACGGTTGCTAAATAACAAATTTATTTAATTTTAATTAGTAAATATATTTAGAAGTAATTACCTACAACTTAGTTAGCCTAAATGATATAAATAAAATTATTTATGATACTAGAAACTTATTTTGACATAAAATTATATATTTTTTGATAGCCACCTAAAAAATGTTGTGTGCACCTCGGCTTAAAAGTGTTTTTAGCCTCACCTGAACTGCTGGCCTCGGCCTACGCCTCGGCTGCAAACTTCAGATTCGGCCAAAAAAGATCACTTTTACAGCCTTGATACACAAATAACTATTATCACACAATGCAAAACATTATGTACCTACCTACACAAAAAAATTGTGCATGTGGCGATATTCTTTTAATTATATGCATTCAAAATTTGGAAAATTTGTTTTCTTCACAACATTTGATATTTTAGTTGAATGGTGTTTTGCAAGAGCGTTCAAGTCAGCAAACTAGTTATAAAATAAAAAGTAAATTTAGAAATATGTGAGAATTATTTTTAGGACGTCACGTGTCGTATGTAAAATTTTTATTACAGAATGTACCTACGTTTCAGTAATCTCATAAAAGAAATATATGGTTTTCTTCCTGAGCGAGAAAGCTATAAAACTTTTTCGTAAAGTCGCAACGGAAAGTTTTTTCATAAACTCAGAAATGAGAAATTTTATTTATACCACATTAGAGATTAAATAACTTTGAATATATTTACTACGGGAATTTGCGTACGTTCAAGCCGAAAAAAATCAGTCCAAGAAGAGAACCCAAGTCTTGAGAAGACATTGATGTAGTAGATCATTACATTACTCGAATCATTTGTAATATATCTACAAACTAATGTCATTGTCATTTTTTAAAAAGATGCCACAATGTTCGAAAGAAATATAATTTTTTAATACATAGATGTTCGTCAAATAAATATATAAATTATTAAACTGACTGCATTCCTGTTTATAAACAACTCCTAAAACTTTTTCATATTTAAATTTATGAACATAACAAAAACAGACAAAGCATTTTTTATTTTTACTTCCTTGTACGGAGTAATAAGGAAGTATTGTAATCGCGAAAAATTTCGGTTCTCAGATTTTTACGGAAATATCCGTTTTGACCTTTTCTGAATCCATTATGACTAGTTTCGTCGTGACGTCTGTACGTACGTACGTACGTACGTATGTACGGATGTACGTATGTGTGTCGCATAACTCAAATTCGGTTAGACGTAGAAAGTTGAAATTTTGTATTTAGGACTGTTATAGCATCTAGTTGTGCACCTCCTATTTTTTGTTTCAATCTACAAACCGGAAGTAGTAAATTTAAAAAAAATTTCGATAAATATTTAATTTAAGACAAATTTTTTTATTTTAAATGAAAGATTATGTGATTATTACCTACAATCGGTATTTTATAAATATTTTTGTATCTGGTATCATTTAAGAATAATTAAAGTATATATTTATAATTTAGTATTTCGGTATCTTGTAGTCCATGATCGATTAACATTTGTTACTACGTAAAATTTAAATGTTTATGACATGACAGTGACAATAGTAAAATATGCTTTATATCTTCTTCTGCAGTTTAAATAAAATGACTAAAATATATTTGTGAGTATACTAGTATAATAAGTTAAAAGAATTTTTTATATTATTCTACATTTTAGTTATTAAGAAAAGTATGAACACACAAGGCGTACAAGGAAGTCATGTAGTGTCCACGTCAGATTTTTTATTGTATCATCTCTATTTTTGTTTACTGCTTCTTAAGATCACAATACAGTCGCGAAATAAGTGATGGCCGGCAGAAATAATTTTAAATTGGTATACAATATTTAATCTAGCGAACAAAGATTGTCATGAATGTTTTTGGCAGAAACTGCTTCGCTACTTTGAAATAGTGTATATAGTAGCCGTCCAGCTTGGTTTTTCACTTGCCTCCGTTAGATTTAAGCGAGTAATAAGTTGGCGAATTGTGACTCAGTTCAGTGTAGAACATAGGCATAGGTTAAAATGTCATTTTCCGACATTGACCTGATATCGTCTTATTCCAACATGAATACCAATATCACAATTATAATATAAATAACGAACTGTCAAACAAATAAAACATACGAAACGTCAAACTGTCGTACCAACTGTTCTTAAAACTACGGCCTATTATGAACCAACGCCGGTAAAATTGCATACTACGGTCACGGTCTCGGTTGCGGCTATTATAAACCAGGCCTAATAGTGACAGAGTGGTTAATAATCAAATTTCAGCCTTATTTATATGGGATGCAAAGAATATTGTTCACTACATGTTTCTGGTCATTGCATTGGTTGTTTATGTGATAGTCTTGTATTACTTTACTTTGACTTTATCAGTCCAATTTTGTTTTGTGTAAGTAAAATAGTTACTCCTAACCAATTACACTTAAGATTGTCGTTTACCTAAATGACTAAAACATGCTTCACACAAGTTTGTGATTTATTTAACAACAAACAAGTGTAATAATCAAAAATTCGCGATGTACATTCCATTCTTTCATGTCTGATTTATCGAAGACTACTATGCTCTGTGAAACAAAATGTGTTTATTAAAACAAGATCATTCAAAACTAATGAATGACCACTGGTCATTCACTAATTTTTGATTATTACATTTGTTTGTTGTGTGAAGCATGTTTTGGTCATTTAGGTAAACGACACTCTTAAAGGTATACATCCCAAAATAGTACTCTCATAAATTTACTACATCATCCTCAAACTTGACAGTTTTCAAAATGAATTTCAATTAGAAAGTTTGTAGCCGGTCGTTCGTTTAACTGCGTCAGGAAGAGCTTGAATGGCACCCTGCGGACTACACACCACAGTCGTACCAACCTAACACATCCAAACTTCGAATCTAAATTCGACTGCGACGGGTAAACGTGCTGAATTTACATTTACGGTACGGTTTTGCCGCTGCTCTGCCACCCGCTATGTTAAAATGTTGTTGGGAAGTTGTTTTCCGATGGTTGGCGATACTGGTTTTTGAGTATGTGTATGGAAATTTCTGGATAATACAGGTCAACTTGATGTTGAATACTTTACGTTTCATAATTTAATTTGGTAAATGGATTCGAGATTAAAGATAACAAGATGTATTGCGATAGGAGAATTATTTTTAGATTGAATAATGGTGTTGCCAAAATAGACTTATAAGTAAATAGGTTTAGCCCTATTTTTGGATTAACATCAATAAACTTAAAGAAATTTTAACTCTAATGAGTTAAACGTGTTTTAAGGGATTGCAGCTTAAAGCACTTGAATGAAAATGAAAATAGTGTCATGAAAAGTTTTTTATTAGTTATTTAATAAAAGCTAAAACGAGGTTATTTTCCAGTGCTAAAATCGCAAAAGGGAGCCCAGGGAAGCCATTTTTTACATAGCCCAGTATCTACTTTTATAACTGTATTCCGCAATAATTATAATATTAAAATATTACTTATAACTACAAAATACGAAATTATAGATTTCGGTGATAAAGCTGTAGGTATTACTTTTAGACAAATAGTAAAATTATGTAAATGAAATAAACTCTTTTTGCATTTTGTAGTCTAGAAAATTAAATTTAAAATGGATCAACATACCAGTCGTCAAAACGGTGAAGAACAATGTCAGTTTTCCCCATAAAATTAGTTTAAATAATAAGATTTTTTTAAACAAATAACACGTTTTTGAACAACTTGACTTTGTCCTCCTTTTGCTCTAATACCACTGTTCCGGGCCGGCTCAACGTAGCTTTTTGCAAGGAAAATTGTGGAAAAAATATACTGTTAATAATTCTGATCAATATGTAAGTTAGCACCCCAGGAAATACTTTCCAATTTTTTTTTACTTTTTGCCTTTATAAGATTTTGCGTAAAGCATGTACAGAAAATTCAATCAAAAACTGATATTTAAATAAAAACATGGAATTTTATAGAGTAGGTGTAACTTTGATCTGAAATTTTGAAATTCAAAATTTGTTTTTTTTTTTTTTAAATTTCAAATTTTTAAAATTATGTACTGCCTATTTTTAATTGCCTACGTAAGTCATAATTATAATTTCATAATGAGAATCGAAAAAAAATCTGGTGATGAATATCGAGTACAAAAAAAAATTCGCAGAGACAAATTATAAAGAAAAACTTAAATTCCTTTAAAAATGGAAGGGAGGGCGTCATAAATGAATTTTGCATTAGGGACCGACAACCCTTGATCCGGCCCTGCCACTGTTTTTTTTAAAACTTTTTATATAACTATTCAAAAATGTCTTAGTTATTACGAAAACTTAAATTTTTACTTAAATTTTAAGGAGGAAAACTAGAAATAGACTTTTCAATATTTTAACGATTATTAGCCATCTTAATTTTCCTTTTTCTTTTTAGTGCATATTGCAAGATATTTACCTATGTAAAAGTAATTCCAAAAGTGTTCATAATTTAATCAATAACACTTTTCAACTTAACACTTTCAACCTTCTCAAAGCTAATCCTCTTCCACGAAATCAGCAAATCAGCATGTTAGCGATGTAGCCAAATCTGCTCCGTGTCACATTCATCAGTCTTCGTGATATCGCGGTGGGATTACGCGGACCGCGTGCTAATCTCGTCAGGATCTAGCAAACTGCGGGTATTGCATCCCCCTGTCGTCACTGCCCCCTCATGACGAGGCTGAGATTCGTAACTAGCCGAGGCGATAGCAGCGAGCACGCACCAGGCAGCAGGCGAAGCCTTTGTGGCTAATGAAATGTGGTGGTGTTGGCAGTCAAGGGCACAAGAGGAATTTACATGAATTAATAGTTTTTGTAATTAGTTGTGGTGGTATATTGGAAATTGTGTTTGTAACATTGTTATCAAACAGATTATTTCTACATAACTATCTTAATATTATATTTTTCCACGACCAGTGGCGGACTGGCTCCGGCGGGAGTACGGGAGCTTTCCCGGTAGGCCGGAGGTACCGAGGCCGGTGGCCGGTCAAATTTTTATAATTAGATATGTGAATAGAAAGACGAAAGAAAATTTCATTCGTTAAATAAAAATAAAAAACCACAAAATGCAGTTTATTTCAAACGCCCATAACTTTGTGCCAAATCGTCGTAGGAACTTCGTTTTTTGAGTCCTGTACAGGTAATTGAACTTTTAATGCCCTTTTGGTGGATCGAGTCGACAATTTTTTCCAACTCGGTACACATCACAAAGTTGGACGTTTTTTTGGCCCAAAAACGTGTTTTTCTTGTTCGAGTTTTGAAGGTACAAAAATAAATCATCCTAATCTGAGTTTACCCCCTTAAAGTAGAGCCACAATGGATTTTTTCCCGAAAGAATCGTCTATTTGGTTGAAAAGTCGCTGAGTTATGTGCGAAAAACCTAAAAATGCACTTTTTTTAAACACCCAAAACTTTGTGCCAAATCATCGTAAGAACTTCGTTCTTTGAGTCCTGCACATGGAATTAAACAAATTTTAGAGCGTTTTGGTGGATCAAGTAAAAAAAATAATTTTTCACTCCGTACACATTTTTAAAATTAAAAACAATTTTTTCACATGGGTACTAGAGGAGGGCGGAAGGGGTTGCGCTTAAGTTCGCATGCATGGCTTTAAAGTAGACACTTCAAAGTTTTTCGCTCGCAAAGATTCATCGAATTCGATTGAAAATACGCGATTTGAAAATGGTCGAAATTTTTACGAATTTCAAGTGTTTCATTTTTTCCCACCAGTATATTTAAAATTTCAAATTTTTTAGAATTAATTTAAAAGTCTAATTAAAAGTGAGATTCGAACTTTAAGAGGCCGGTCACTATTAAATTTCCCGGGCTGGTTAAATTTCCCAGTCCGCCACTGTCCACGACCATACACTGAACTAAAAGATTCCGTAACAGTTACTTAGCTACGAAAATAAACAATATCATCACAGCTTCAACCCGACCAACGTGTTTGTTTTAAATTTAATTTTTTAGTTTCACTTTACAGTAGGCGTATGATTTCTTTTTGAGAATTATTGATAAATTACTCCATTACAAATACGTAGTTTAACTCCGCATTAATTAAAGTATAGTATTTTTGCTGTATCTGCTATCTGATACCATTTAAAAATTTAAATTCAAATATTCATACTCTAGTTTTTGAAACTTCTGTATCCTGTAATCCAAAATCGTGGCATACGAGCTGGCATATTTGTTTCTACTCGTACGTTAGAAAAATGTTATTTAGCGCCATAGAAACCAGTTCGTTAAAAATGATGTTTCAATACCAGGAGTAGAAAAAATAATTATTTGCTAAAATTGAATTTCAAACATTGTGAATGGTGTAAAAAAAACGTTGCGTGAAGTAGTAAAAGATGGAGAAAAAAGATTACGAAACAAGAATTTATTACACTTGTATAAATATAGGTACTTATTCTATTTCTAAACTATGTCATGTCTCTTTTACTTTTTCAATATTATATTCACGTGTACGTTTTCTTCGATTTTTTCGTAGAGAAAATGAGCTTAATATTTTATTAATCTTCTGATAAATAGAGTATAATCAGTCAAAGTTAAAATATAAATTTATTAATATGAAGTTTGTTTTTTTGTTTTTTTTATAAATCGTTACCACAAAAATTGTAAAATAAATTCTTACCTAGTTGTACTATAATATTGTCCCAATTTTGCAGGTATCCGGTGTATTAAATCGGATTATTATTAATATTAACAATTATAAGATCACTTTAAACAATAACACAATAAAATTTAATAACACACTTTCGTCAAACATATCAAAATATACAGATATCTATTTACGTTTTTAAACACAAGCATTGAAACGTTAACAACGATATACCCCGGCGAACTGACTTTTATTTCTTGTGTAGTAAGAGGGCGAGCAAAGATTCGACAGGTTCGTTACACGTTTCGTCTTTATTTATAGTATTTACACATTGAAATCATTACATTTATTTTAACAGTACATATACAAGGTGTTCAAAAAATAAAGCGATACGTAAATTGGTTACTATTTGTTATTTTAAATTTTATTTTTGTGTTTATGTTACTTAAATACATATAAAATCGGGAGCTGGAGTTAATACCACTGCACGGTTAATGCCAAAAAATCTCAAAACTACATTTTTATTACTGACATAACGACGTAAGCGACAGCTTAAACAAATTATTATTATTATTTTAATAACTAGCACTTTTTATTCAAAATAGTAGTTAAGATAAAACAATGATACCTATTAATGAAAATAGTTATTTGTCCAACTAGAGAGGAAAGCGCTTCTTTTTCCCACTCGAGCTCGAAGTTTGTGTCACGAGCGAAGCGAGTGAGGCAATCGAGCAAGAGTGGAAAAAGAGCTTTCCTCTCGTGTTAGACACAACATTTTTTTCACGACATATTTAAAAACATTGTAAATGTAGAAGAAACAATAACTAGAAGTTAGGTTATAGCTGCCATCTGTCAGAATGACGTTTAAAAACAACGAAATGCAGCCAATATGCCAAATTTAATTTAAGTTGTAAAAACGTGAAATAGTAGAAAAAGAAAGTATGAAACATAATAATTGTAAAATAATAGTTTACAGTATATCGCTATAAAATCAGAATTTTCAATAATAGTAATTTATTATACAAGACGATAAAGAGATCATTTATCGAAAAGTGAAAGATGTTAGTTCACGAGTGACGAAGGAACGAGTGGGCTATCTTTCACGTGTCGATAAAGACTCTTTATCGTCGTGTACAATATATTATTTTATTTTGTACTTAATGTTAATTTGTGTAAAA
Organism: Agonum fuliginosum; assembly: GCA_947534325.1. NCBI lineage: Eukaryota > Metazoa > Arthropoda > Insecta > Coleoptera > Carabidae > Agonum > Agonum fuliginosum. Next base: position 11,975,508 of record OX384038.1, on the reverse strand, counting down.
ATATTCTTATTTTACTTAAATTTTATTTTATCTACTCAAATTTTACTTTATCTACTCAAATTTTACTTTATCTACTCAAATTTTACTTTATCTACTCAAATTTTACTTTATCTACTCAAATTTTACTTTATCTACTCAAATTTTATTTTATCTACCCTCGATGTTAAAGTAATACTTTATCTACTGAAAATGAACGTATAAAACCAATTTTTAACATTAAGTACAAAATAAAATAATAAATTTACTTACAATTTTTAAAATATTTGATCGTAAAATAACACTGGTGGTAACACTGCTTACTTTCCTCTCTAGAGAGGGAAAACCTACTTTCCTCACTATTTCGCGAGAAGAAAATTGTGTTTTCTCCGCATGTCGTGAAAAAAATATATAGTTTATCCGCGTTGTGGTGAACGGTACGTCATCAAACATACTCGCCTGGGTATGAGGAAAAATTAATTGACATCATACAGATTCTCAACCAGTCATTCATGATGAACAATAACTATAAGTAAATATAAACTTTAAATTAAATATTACGTAATACAAAAATTAAATAGTAATAATTTATTATACCATTTTCATTATAAATTACCTAAAAAATAAATTATGATGGCAATGGGTTTGCTTTATATTTAACAACGAGATTCATTGGTATGTTTTGACATTTGCAATTTTCTATTTGAGGTTATTAGTAATTAGTAGTTTACGGTTGTGTTATGCTTTCTGCTGTGAGTATAGTTTAATTATTATGATTTGTAGTTTCTGTTCGTTGTACAACGTTGTGAATAAATTTCCTACAAAACAACCTGAAATGATAATCATTGTTTCGCATTCCTCTTGACGTAAAGGTATGGTTCTCTTTTTATGAATACTACTGGAAAAGAGATAAACATATACTTTAATCAACAAGCATGCGACAAAGAGAGATATAAATAATGCCTGTTTATTATTAGTTCAACGCGGCAAAACTATAGGTAGTGCAAATTTAATTTTACTTTTTGTTGCTCTTTATGCCCAATTTTAAATAAAATTTCAGTAATTTGTTAATATTTTTGACAAATACGTATTTTAAGCAAAAATTATCAAATTATGTAGGTACTAGTACGAGTTTTCTAATTAAAAACAGGATAATTTGTAAAGTTGCACTAAAGCGAAACACATTAAACTTTAGCCGCAAACGAAATTGCACGTACAGAATAAAGCACCTTCTTCCTTTTTTCCTTTTCACTGTTCCAAGACTCCGTGTTCGAGTTGCGTGACTGCTATAATATTCCTTCTCCTTCTCCTATTCCAGCTTTCTAGAACGCAAAGCAGACGCGATTTCTTAGCGTGAGAAATGGCTACGCGCTACGCATTTAAATGCTAAACGTATTTCGCGCTGAATTTGTGGTTCTCCTGGTGATTATCTGTGTCTGTTTTGTAGATGTGGAAGGATTTGCCGAGTGATGGGGATTAAATTACGATTTTTCCAACCGATTAATGGCGATTTGAACGTGGTGATTTGTAAAAGCAGATGTTGAAATCTGTTTAGGATTAATTTGGAAAATGCGATAAAATTTTGGAGTACAATTTATTTATCTTCATGATAATGAGTTATTGCTCAACATCGTAGAACATTACTTAAAAAATAATCATAAATACCTACTTTAGGGGATTTTAAAATCATAAAATGAATTGCGCAAAAATTTCACCGCCGATTTTTTTCATTGATTTCTATTTTGATTTAGAAAAATTGAATATCAAAATGCAAAACTAATTTTTTTAATACTGATTCATTTTTATAGCATAGCATCATACACATTTACTAGGTATTGTATGTTTATTGAAAAACAGGAACAGTAATAAATAATACAAACCAGATATAAAAATCTTGTAGTACCTACATATACCACGGTATATAATATTATAAGACAGGTATGGTATACGTAGACGTACGCACGCTCACGCTACTTGGAGGTCTGTTCAGAGTGCGAGCTTCGAACGTCGCTTCGCGTCGAGCGTTGCTTCGAAAATAAAACAACCCAATGTATTTAATGGTGTCGTTTACCTAAATGACCAAAACATGCTTCACACAAGTTTTTGATTTATTTAACAACAAACAAATGTAATTATCAAATATCCGCGATGTACATTCCATTCTGTCATGTCTGATTTATCGAAGACTATATGCTTTGTGAAACAAAATGTGTTTATTAAAACAAGATAATAATTCAAAACTTGTTAATGACCATTTGAGTATTCAACATGAGTTTAGAAGATATTTCAGAGGTGTTTATAATTGAAATTTAAAAATATATCCAGCTATTTCCACAGATTATGACACAAACAATGGAAACGTCTTTCACATTTTAGAATGAATTCCAACTTTCTTTTTAATCTTCCTAGTGTATGTGGGGTCTTTAGCAATAACATGAATGTAAATTTTCTTATTTGGAACGTTTTTCAAATTCATAATTCAACGCGGCGGTGACGCAACTCGGTCGCAACACTCGACGCGCCGCGACGCTCGGCGCTCGCACTCTGAACAGACCTTAAGAATTTTGACGCCAAACCTCAGTCAGTGTGCGAGATGGACTACTTGCATGGTATTGAAAATTAGATTTCTATTATGTAGGTACCTAATGTTAGATCGAAAATATAAAAATACAAATTTTATTTAAAAACTATTATGTTTTTCGTAAATTGAGAAAAAAATATTATGTGACGTCATCATCTTGAACAGGAAGAGGAAAGCATATTAAGAATGTAACTTGTGGTTGGCCGTTTTAGCTTACCGCACAAGTTATATCGGTACTATGGGTTACGGCCAATCATTGATTCTCCAGCCGTCTCTACGTCACTATTAATATTCAATTTTAATTTTATTTTGTGCTTGCTGGTAAAATTTTTGTCCAAATTAAAAATTACGTGTCCTAAATTTTAATCTCTTCTTTAAAAATATTTAATTTTTGAAAAAGTCATGCAAGTAGCCCATTAAAAGCAAGAAACTAATAAACTATTATTTATTGTTAAATAACCTATAAATTTGATATTACATCTTCTTTTTAATGAGGTTGGAAATAAATCCTGTTTATTTGGATGACTGGCTTTATTTTACATCAAGTTATAATATTTGCGACGTTTCGACCATGATCCTGGTCATTATCAAGCAGAAGTTAATATTATGATAAATTAAATAGTTAGTTGAGTTACATAATATGAAATTTTATTTAAAACTAAATATTTTATTTGGTGTTTGCACACAGTGTGACTGTCACTGTTGGAATCTTGGGGTGTGTACATGTACACACTCCAAATAAAAATAAAGTAGTAGTAGTAGAGAGAGATATAAGAGGCATCCAGTCGACTGCATAAGCAAATCAGTCACTGCTAAACGCTTCGTCGGTATATCCTGTCTTATCTTATACCGTGACTTATAGAAATATTGTTTAAAGTCTGGTTGGAACCTACCGAAATATAATTTGGAAGGAAATTTTGAAATTTACCATTTTCTGATTTTTTATGAGATTATAAGTAGCTAATAAAGTTAATTCCGCGGATTTGTACACAATGAAATCTAGTGAATCCTCAATCTAGCAGGCTATGAGCTGAAAAGGGCCAGCGCATTGTGTTCGGGATTTAGGGAATCCTTAAAAGTCACATTCTCGATAGAAATCCAGGAATTGAACCAGAGTAAAGCGGTAATCTTCCAGGGCTGTCGGCAATTTGGTAACACGTTCCTTACAAAGCTCTCCATCGATCACTGGTCTGCTCTGAACTCCCACACCTTCCACTGTTCTTCCTGTTTCTTTTCCTTGCTACGGCCGCCTCAAGGAGAACGAGGTTTATTAGACGTTTTTCATCCGTGCTGTTTCAGCCACTGCCAAGTTTTACTGGATTTGTTTTCTTTATTTTTGGCAACTAGACTTAAATACTTAGTTTAATTAACAGGGAAACCGGAAATGTGATACATAACATGTCCGGAAAGTGTGTATTGGCTACGTAATATAATGGAGAAGTGAAAATCTATTATATCTTGTACAAAAATTTAATGTGGTCAACAAAAGACTTCCCGCCATACTTATTTATTCTTTTTACTTATTATACAAATATATTAATATATAAGTACTACTACTACTACTACTCACAAATTTTATTTAAACTGCAGAAGAAGATATATAAACGATATTTTACTATTGTCACTTTCAGTCATAATAATTTAAATTTTACATATAGTAACAAAAATGTTGAACGATCATGGACTACAAGATACCGAAATACTAAATTATAATTATCTATATACTACCTATTCATAAATGATACCAGATACAGAAAAATTGATAAAATACAGATTATAGGTAATAATCACATAATCTTTCATTAAAAAATTTAAAAAAAATTGTCTTAAATTAATTATGTACCGAAATATTTTAAAAAAGTACTAATTCCGGTTTGTAGATTTAAAAAACCAAATTATATTGGATTATTAAGATTCGTATTAAAACCTTCAATATAAAATTTGACATTTTAATGTTTGATATTTTTTGGGTTATAGTTTCCAAAAATATTATAACACACGGCTCAAAGAACGAAGGCAGAAGGCACGCACACACCTACGCACAGACATCATCTCTAAAATGTTAAATTCTTAATCTAGATACCCTAAAACGTGCTTATCCACCAAAAACTCACTCTCGAAAATTTTTACCTTCCTTATATGTAGAATATCAGGCGGAAGTTAAGAAAATTGAACGGAAATGTTTATTAGAGAACTGATTATTTGTTTTATTTTGATGGATTAACAGCATGAACTCATTACAGAATGGTATGGTAAATATTGATGTTATTATAGTGGAATCTAACCATTCGGACCCAGTAGTATTATTGTCGGTAGATAGAATCTCTATCTCGATGTTATGCGGACACTACCGTAGAGCTAGCCACTGGCCGAATGAAACAAACCAGAAACTAATTCAATTGCAGTATTTTTAAATATATATTTTTTACTTTTTTCATGCACTCTATCCATTTGTAAACTTATTTCCATGTAAATTAAATTTTATTTAATATATTTTTTCATTTTTTGTCTGTTGTGTGTAGTTAAACTCTACAATGTGATGAATAACAAGCGAGTTTTTATAAATTTATTTTGCACCATGTGGTTGACAAGTATTTAGATGGAAAATCAGTTTTTGACAGATATAACTAAATTATTTTACAAAAATGCTTCAAATATAATTCTACATCAATATCTATAAGCAAAATTTATTTTCTTTAATTTATATCGACTTTTTCGTTACTACAACATACCTAAAATAATATTTAGAAGTGTAACAAACTATGTAATTCCTATACAATTTATAGTACTTTTATCTCAAGTAGGTACGTATAGGTACCTAGAAATAGATCACCAACTTATGAGAGAGATAAAATAATAATATTTACTATATTTATGTGAAAATTATTTTGTTCCGTAAATTACATTTGCAACATTTATTTAGTAAAGGTAAGGATTTCTTTTATAAATAAGCTCATTAAAATTCTTAATCCCTGAGGCATTTGGTTCCGGAACACAGAAGTCACAAAGCATAATTGTTTTGTTTGTGTAAAGTAATTCTTGATATTGCTCTTTACCATCAGCAGTTTAGAATGCGAAATGAGAACAGCTTTGATCCTCGACTACAATAAATAAAATGTCAAAGTCCCCACGCAGGCGAACTCAAGAGATAAAATAAAAATAAAAATTTCATCTTAGTAAATTTTAGGGCTACGCATTTACCCTCCAACGCTTAAATAATAAACTGGTTTTATTTCTGCACTCTATCAGAAATGAAAGATAAATACATCGGGGTGGGCGAAGAACCCGTAATAAATTTATAAAATTGTTTTAACCTAGAAAAGCAACATTGTACATTCTATCTACAGTTTACAAATTTTATAATATTGTTAAAGGTGAGTTCTGGATTGAATATAATACTCCATTATTCCCTATATACCACCACATCAGTTAAGGACTTTGATTTGTTTATTCACCATTTACCAGACAAGAAAAATAGCATTTAATAAACTGATAACAATAACAATATTTTTTATGCTTACACTATTTCATTTCCAAACTCTAGGTTCATTGTTTTTCTACGCCTACCACCGAAATTCGCACTTCCGATATTAACACTGCACTATTCCTATTCGAAAATATCTATTAACAAACAGTAGAACGGCCGTGTGGGAATGTGAATAAAAAATGCAGAATGAGCGTATTGTAATGATTTTAAAATGCATGTTACCTATATGTTATGGCACCGCCGAGCACCGCGTTATTCATCAAAAATAAATATTGCGAATGTATAAAAGTGAAATGTCATATAATGTATAGTGCATGTTAATTAATGAAAATGTAAGTAAATAAAAATATAGAGCTATAGAAAAAGTATAGTGTGGAACCCTTGTCGAAATGCACTTGCATGCTCATGTTTGTTGCGGAACTGTCCTTCGGGTCGTGCCACAAATAAAACCCTCTCAATAAGATGCTTATTTCGATACTTGATGCATAATATATTTTTATTGGCATGTCGACCTCGACGCATTGGTGAAGTCCGAGTGAAGTCACATATTTTATTTTATTTTTTTTATATTTACTTACTGTAGAATAATAATGGTAAAACATATTGAGAGAAACCTTAACACAAAATACGTTTTTTCACGACATGCGAAGAAAACACAATTTTCTTTTCTCGAAATAGTACCTAAGGAAAGTAAGTTTTCTCTCTTTAGAGAGGAAAGTAAGTAGTGTTACCACCGTTGTTATTTTACGATGATATATTTTAAAAATTGTAAGTAAATTTATAATTTTATTAAAAATTCTGATTCTATAGTGATCTACCGTCTGTACACTATTATTTTACAATATTATTATGTTTTATACTTTCCTTTTCTACAATTTCACAATTTTACAACTTAAATTAAATTTGGCATATTGGTTGCAGTGAAACATTTTATTGTTTTTAAACGTCAGTTTGACAGATGGCAGTTATAATAACCTAACTTCTATTTATGCGGTTCTTCTACATTTACAATATTTGAAATATGACGTGAAAAATATGTTGTGTCTAACACGAGAAGAAAGCTCTTTTTCCACTTTCGCTCGATTGCCTCACTCGCTTCGCTCGTGACACAATCTTCGAGCTCGAGTGGGAAAAAGAAGCGCTTTCCTCTCTACTTGGACAAATAACTATTGGCTGCTCTGCTGTTGTCCTTCAATTATCTGTAACAACGCTTGACTTTTTTCAAAAAAATTATAACAATTAATTTTTTTAATCTACTATTCTGTGATCAAAGTTTGATAGGTTTTTAAGGTATCTGAATAAGAAGATATAAGATCTTTCAAATCCAAGTTCCAACTAATGACACATAAAAACCTTTTTCTTTTTGCTCCTTACGCAAAGTACCAGTTCCCATCTGTCCTCCAGACATAAAAAGCGAATTACACATCAAAACACAGCCCAGCACTCTGCCTAATCCCGTCCCCAGATCTGGATCCAAGTAGCCTGATCCTGATCCCCGTGGCGTGGGGAGAGTTCCCCAGGGAGTCGCGACAAGCGTCACGGAGACGACGAGTTTTATCCTAAACAGCGCAAGCACCCGGGATATTATGCAGCATAAATAACATTGCGATGTTGAGAGGAACTCAGGGGTATTATGAGGGAATGAAACAGGGGTGTAGGTGGCATTGTGTGGAATTGTTTTGAGAATTGTTGGAGATTAAGTGTGTACATTGTTGATGTTTGTTGAAATGTGTACAATAAGCTGGCCGTTGAGACCCCACGTTGAGATCGTTTTAAAATGTGGAAAATGTTACTATACAAATGCAAATTTGTGAAGCGTGAACTGTACTAAATATGATATGATATGATATGTTTTGTCTGAAAATGAATCAATAAATTTAAATAACAATGACAAATAAAACAGATATATTAATACACAAATACTCCCGTTTAATAATATATTATATACCGTAGGTAGGTACCTACTACCTACTTATTTGGATGTTATAGGTAAAAGGTATTAGAATAAAATACTAGTCTTGATTGTAGAAATAGGTATATATTTGAGTTTCTTATTTCATCTGATATCCAGTGATGCAATTAGGATGTGCAAATCCAGAACCCCAACAAACTGATAAAACTTTATACAATAGTAATTTGTCCAACTAGAGAGGAAAACGCTTATTTTTCCCACTCGAGTTCGAGGTTTGTGTCACAATCGAAGCGAGTGGGGCAATCGAGCGAGAGTGGAAAAAGAGTTTTCCTCTCGTGTTGGACATAAAGAAATTTCACGACATATTTAAAAACATTGTAAATGTAGAATAAACACATAAGTAGAAGTTAGGTTATAACTGCCATCTGCAGCCAGTATGCTAAATTAAATTTAAGTTGTAAAATCGTTAAACTTCTTACTTTCTTCTGTAGAGAAGGAAAACTTACTTTTATCATTATTTCGTGAGAAAAAAATTGTGTTTTCTCCGTATGTCGTGAAAAAAAAATTAATTCGTAAGCAAGTAGATATGTTTCCTCTGGTATTTTTACTATTTTTTTCTGTAGTTCAAAATAATACGAATAATATTATAAATACGTATATTATTTTACCCATTATTACAATAATTTTAACTGTTAACAGTAAAACCAAAAAAATAATTAATATTCATCAATACAACAATATGTTACAACAGTAACAATAATTGCGTTATACCGTCGACCAATTACGTATGCTAGTTTTAAATACCGAATAAAATTATTACCCGTTGAAGTGCCTTGTGTGTATTTATACCACTGCATCAAAAAATACATAAATGGTGTGGTATTCAACAAAGAACGTTGGTATTTGGTATATAACACCCAATTGTACAATTAATGATTTCGGTCTGCATAATCAACTGCATTAATTTAAATAATGATAATAATAATTAATTCCAAACTCTTAGTCAGATGTGAGTATTTTCCACCTTCTATTCATCTTTTTAAAAAAATCGTTTGTAATCGTTTCACATGACCGAAATTTCACCTCAACTGACTCACTTACTAATATAGTTTAAGAATTAATACGATTCGATAGCCCGGTCTTATGTAATTAGTGTGGGATTAAAGTATAAATCTATACTCTTCTCCTTCCACTCTCAAACTTCATAAGCTTTTATCTTCTCATGAACCCATTTCCCAACACCGATCAAATTTCTATCAAAACAAGCAAGTCTAACAAAAACAAAACTTTAATAAGTTCCTAAACTTCGTTAACAAATTTCCCAATCGCGAATCCTAGCACTTTAAACCCGCCAACTCAGATAAAACTCTCAATCAACTTTTCAGTTTGACACCTAACCTAAAAAGCAAAAAACAACGACATTCGATACTCACATCGCCTCATTTTCTCGCTGCTCACGTCCTGCAACTGAGGTAAATCCCCGAAGTTGAAAGTTGGCGTGAAGCTAACCTAACTTCCAGCATGCACACAAACATAACACGTCGACGGGCATTTAACACACAGAATGTCACAAAGGCCGGGGGAGAACGCAGCGAACACAAAACGGGCGGCGAGCAAAGAAAAAAACTTGCGAGATAATCATCAACGATCTGGCAGGAAAGCAGGAAAGCTACGTTGAGCAGGGAGCGGAGCTGCAGGAGAAATGACGCAGGTGAATGTGGCGAAGATGTAGGGAGACCATTTAAGATATTGCCAGACTTTGGATGGTTTTTGTAAGGAAAAGAACACGGCCAACGCACGGAAAGTTTTACTAAAGTCAGTATTTTCACTTTCCATTGAAGTAGTAAATAAAAGCAAAGTTAATAAATATATTACATCTCTAAATCAGCAGAGAAAAGGTTTGACGAATTATTTTATCTATCTATTAGTGACGATAAAATTAAGACGATCCTTTATTAACCAGTAAAATCATCAAAATTGTGCAAGATTTAGAAATACGAAATATTAAGTTATGGTAATATAAACGTTTCACATTAAATTATAGTTTCCTTTTTTAAAGATAAAGGCTCAAGAATTTAACATGTACTTTTTTCAGAAAAAACGTTACTTACTGAAAAAAGTACTTTATTATTATGAACTAATTTTTTGTAAATTTTCGTAGTTAATATAATTTTAGCAATTATCAACTGTAATTACACAAGAGCTTTTTATTTCTCCGGATAAATTTCTGTTTGTATTGAAACCTTGTTGCCTAGCAATTTGAATAGAAAAATTCTTTAATAAAATCACGACACCGTAGGTGGAGTGATTTTATTTCAAAACAATTTTTCGAGTCAAATTGCTGACAGGTGACAAGGTTGAGATGTCAAACAAAAATTTTTTCGGAGTAAATAAAATGCTGGAGTGTAATTCAATGAGATAATTTAACGATTCCTTTGGTTCTTCTTCACAAATAATCCCAAAATCTAATCATTTCACTGACAAATATTGGAAATATGAAACAAATGACATTTTAGTGTTTTGATTATTGCTTGGTTGCTAAGAAAAAGGTAAATAAGGTTTTATCACTTTCAAAAAAATACCTTCCTTTTTATCCGCTGTGAAACCGATAAAATTGTGTTTTGTTTATAGCTTACTTTATACAGGAGTGGAATTATCGATAAAAATTTAAGGTACGATTTTATGATTCAGTAATACATACGTGGATGAAAAATAGTAGGTATTTTATTAACATTTTGCTGTTCTTCTATTTAACATTTTCAAGCATAAAAAGTTTGGCAACATAATTTATAAATACATACAATACGAACCTAATGGTCGAATTTTTTCACCAATAACATTTACATATTTTCTTTTGTGTGTAATTTCAACTTTGACCTTTTTCAAAAAAAATAAACGATTGCAACAATATTCGCTTTCCACTACACTACACGTATTCCACTTTGTTTCAATTTGAAACAGTTTGCTAGGGATATTTGTACCAGTTTCAACAAAGTTACTATTTTTAAACAACGCTAATAAAAAGGAAAAGCACAGTGGTATTGAGCTGTCAGCTTTAACTCAGACATAAAATTAAATAAAACATGGCTAAGGGAGAGGCGACCTTTGAAAACATCCACGCTCCACACGTTCAAATGTCAAAAGCCTTAAAGTTCGCACATCCCATCCAGGGCCACCAGCGCACATAAGAGCCATCTACACTGCACTGGTGACGTTCATCGTTCTCGTCCCGTGCGCATTCGGACCAGCTTCCTGGTCTATTTTCATTCCAAGTACTTGGAAATTACGTTTCAGAAATGTAGTCCCTTTTAAGGATGAAAATAACCTGTACGCATAGCAGGGTGTCAAATACTACATGAAATTAAGAATCAATTATCTAAAAATCCAGCTTTAAAAATGTGCTTTTTTAAGCATTATTTATACCATGGATGCAGGTAACCAGACCCGGCTTTAGGGGGGACAGGTGGGGCGCGAGCCCCGGACCCCCACATAATAAGGACTCCCACAAAATATTTCTTTGCTAAAATTTATAAAAATATTATAACGTTACGATCTTAGCCAAGAAGTATCAATTTTTAATAAAAACTAGTACTTAATACTTGTACTTAAGTATAAATATTTTTTGGTACTTATTACTTTAAAATTTTAAGTACTAAAATAAAAACTTGTACTTAAGACTTATTTTCATTTCATAATCGTAAATAATACTGAAGTACTTTTTAAATACTTAAGTTTTTCAATAATACTGAAATAATGTAAAAATACTTAAGTTTTTTCAATAGTTTGATTATTATACTGTTCAACCTGCGACCACAGCGACAGAATACGACATTTTCACTGTGAATTAATCTTCCTCGATAAAAAAAGATAATAATCGAATGTAATAAGGTTACAAATGTTACAAACTATGTAATTTATTATATTAATTTTTAAAAATACTGCTACTTGAAAAATACTTATTTTTAAGTACTTTTGACAAGTAAAACTTATACTTTACTTAAGTACTTCGAAGATTTACTTGAAAATGTACTTGGTATCAAGTACTGACCATAGGTAGTACTGGTACTTATACTTAAGTATTTTGATTTCGATACTTGCCCAGCTCTGCCTGCAGGTAACTTAAGATACTCATGGTACATAGTTAGAGGAGAGGGTAGAAAATAGGGAAATGCATTACAGTTTTGCAGTGCAACTGAAAAGTGCTCCTGATTGAATTCGAACCTGAGTTGTCAGAATCATACAGTCGATCACGTCTCGGCCATATTTTGACTCGAATTTCAAAACGAGTTTCATGATTCTTAGATTCTTCGATCTAAAGCATATATTTTTCAGTGCTAGGTTCTGATAACAGAGGTCATGGGTTCGAATCCGGGCCAGGTTGGAAACTTTCACAGCTTGGCTTGGATCGGTACCTACTTTCATCACCATTCCAAGTTGGGATAAAATATCTTTGCAACCACGGCATATTACCGATGTGATTCAGATCCCGAAGAGAATGGTTACCCATTTGACAGCAATGTATTAGAACGTTCTTTTTAAAATGAAATATAGGGAATAAATTTAAATTTGTAAATAATAAAATACGATGTATACTTGGAACAATTAAAAGTTAAAAACATCCCTTGGAACGTTGGAACTATTCCAGAAGCCCACTTATATTGTTCAAGAATAATTCAGTTAAATTGATTCCCTATATGTTACATTTTAAAAAGAAGTAAAATACCCATGTTTCACGTTAAAGTTAAAATCAACTCACTATAAAAAATTTTAAGTAAGTTAAAGGAAGCCGGTACGATTTTGTACTAAAATGAGACAAATCGAAACGAGACGATCTTGGTTCGTTTATAAACTCGACAAGTTTTTACCTCGATATTTCGGGGAGACACGAAGCTGACGGTTATCATGTCTCGTCTTGTCTCGTGTAAACATACACATACCTATTTGTTGTGCGTAAAAAATAATCTGATTCGGGTTTGTACTTCTAGAACGCAATGGAACGAATTAGGAAGTAGGTAGTCCAAAAACGCACGAGACGAAAACAACCGCCATCCACTGCACCGATATTACATCACTCGCATAAAGGGATTACACGAAGCACCAGCAACTCTAGCGGCGCTGTCGCCGGCTTAATACCAATATACGTCACGGTTGTAATACTCAGCGATAAATCAAAAACGGGGATGTCACTTAACAGCAATTAAACCAATCCCGAGGGCGGGAATGGCATTAGTTAAATGCTTCATTAAGACAAAACATTATTAGAAAGTAATTCATTAAATTTACATACGCTAGCGATTGTGCCGGCTAAGGTAACTCGATTGTTTGGAGGGAGTAATTGGATGTTCTGGATTAGGGTTTGCTTTTCACGCTTTCCCTTTAAGAGGAGAAATAAATAATGCTTTTATATTGTAATTTCCCAAACATTATAGATCGCAAAGCACAATTCCAATCAAACTACTGTATTGCACAAGAAATATCTTCAGTATAATTAATAAGTATTTATTTATTTTCAGGATGGAAAGATTCAATTCTCTCCTTGCCCAAAAAATGGTTATCCGGAGCAAACATTCCATACAACAAAGAATTGACAACGGATGATCAAGACCCGGTAAGTTTATATAACAATACACCATAACCAGAAATGTTTTAGTAGATTTTACACTTCCGACATAAAAATGCCTACTTTTCCCCACATTTTCAACAACTAGGTCGATAAATTCTATATAACATGCCTCCAAAAATTAACCATTTTAAGTTTTTAATAGTTATTCGGATAGCTAGCTGCGAAATAACTGTTTAGCATCCTGAGAGATCTAATGTATAGATTAACATATAAAAAAAAATCGTGGAAATCCCCATTACGCAGCCGTTTTTAATATCAAGCACCGCACCAGTCGCGAAAACTATTGCATATAAATGTTTTATTTTGCGATCTCAATTTCGTACGTCAATGCTAACTTTTTTTTGTTAATTGCAGAAAAATAAACACAATGTCATTATTTTGTAGTTCTTATTGTTTATAAACACTTAGCATTCACGTGTGTTCCAAATTTTGGACCGGGCTCTCCATCCGAAACTTTAATAATAATTAAAATAGAAAAAAAATCAGTCTCAAGGGAAACTAAAAAAAAAAATTGTTTTTGGAATTTGAGAAAATTGTAACTATTTCAGATACCTAAACCAAGAATTGGGCAATTTCATTTTATATTGAGATTATTATATTATTAATTAGCTACTAGAGATGACAATCTCTCTTGTCCAAACTCCAAACCAAATAAGATCTTAGATCATTAATCGACACAAGACTTTTCACGAACACAATGCCTTTTAATACCTGTACTACTGTTTCCATGTAACATCTAAACACGTAATAGCTAATACCAAAACAACTTTACAGCACATTTCTTCATAACCTTAAATTCGTCCTCCCGCATTACTCATCATACATCACCAACAAACGCTAAACACAACACAGGGCTCGCCGGTCCGCACACATTCATCTCGCATTATCTCGTGTGTAAATCATGCATTCCAGGGTTATGTCACGCGTCTTTATTAACTAGAGCTGCGTGATGCTGCGACCTATGAACATGAACCCCGACCCCTGTACAATACAGCGCTGCTCGGTACAACATCGAGCCACCCGTGTTGTGAACAATGTAAAGCGATGTGTTGTGTACGCGTATGTATGAAGGGGTACAACATTGTATTGTGTATTGATGATAGGATAAGGGAGGGTTTGTTGGAAGGTGTGACGGGGGTAGATTAGAAAGAATGTGAATTGAAGTCAGCGAAGTTTGTGTGCAGAATGAGAAGTTGTTGAATTCTGGGTTTTTAATAACGCTGAGTTATAAATCAGACAGTTCCATTTTCCACTGTTGCGCATTTTCAATAAGATATTAAATGACACTTAGTTTTAATACAGAGCCGTAGTCAGGAAGGCAGAGTACTCTGGAAGAAAAAGTTGACCACTCTAATGAAATCGGAGTTGTGAACTAAAATTAATAAATTTTATATTAATTCTACTTCTGCGATCTAACAATTTATGTTTACACATGAATTTACAATTGCAACTTCATATCCTTTGAAAAAATTCCTTTCCATTATAAACCATTTGACCTTGAGTGAAAGAAATTTTCCGCCAGATAAATGCCAGATAAATTAAAATCTACATAACAATGCACTGCTGTAACAAATTTTGTTATTTGGTTTGATGAACACTATTTTATAAAATAATTTTCAACTGACTGGCAGCTAATGTTCAACACGAACTTGATTTATTTTAGTGCTACGTTACAAAAGCAACTAAAATATCGTTACGAAAAAACTATATAGCTCCTGACTTTTTTTTCTCCATTTGCGTTTTCCACATCCTGATCATCTCAGTCCATTTTTTATTGAGTTCAATTCGAAAATTGTCCAGTACGCAGTTACCTCGATTGATAATGTACTGGCATTTACGAGCGTATTGATTTTCGCTCTATTGCCTGCAGGAAATAAACGAAGTGGAATGTATCTTGACGGAAAAATTGGCTAACCGAAACAATTGGATAAGTTCGTTAAGCAATAATGTAATGCTTGAGGTATCTCAAAATATTTGAACAAAACCTCTCTAGAAGAAATATTATATTACATATTTTACCTGTATCATACAAATCAATTTTATATTCTTCATTCTTATAATGTTTTGAAATAATATTGATATAAGCCAAATTTCAAAGCAAACAAAAAATTCATTGCCATATAAATAGGTAAAATATAATTTTTCATCAAAATTTAGATTTCAAAAATTAAAATATTTTACCTATTACCTGAAAGTATAGCGGTCTTATGAATTCATATTTTTTATGCAAACAGACAAGATACATCTATATAAGATATGAAAATATATATAATATCGTTGCTTTGGTTTTTAAGTAATTAATAAAAATTGTTTAAAAAAATACTTAATTTGTTCATAGTTTCATAATTTTAGAGATATTATCAAAAGTTATATCTTCTATATAAAGCTAATACTATCATTCTTATAATAGTAATACAAAAATCCAATTTCGTTCATAATTTACAGGTTTTAAATGTTTTTTGTTTGATTTTAAAGGATTTTAAAGCTTTAATTTAGAGCAATCAGCCTTGTTTTATCCTGAGTAAAATAGTAAAAATAGTCATTCATATTTATTTCGCAGGACAGGGAGACTCCCAGTGCCTTCCATCTAAATCCACCACTAATTATAATATTTAATGTGCGAACAACATCTACTCAGTGTGTCAGTCAATAAAAGCAAATTACAGCATAGAAATTGTTTTATTTTACATTACGTTTCGATCGTACCTGCGATCATCATCAGATGTACAAAACAAGAAGCTACGGTTGACAATAAAAAGAATATAAACCAATTTTTAGCACAAGATTTATAAAAACCAACGAAGCACATGACCGGCATTTTGGAACTATAAATTTTGTGTTATAAAGTTGTCGGTAAACAAACCAATTAGAAAAACTTCATGAAGTTTACAAATAGTGGTAAAAAACCATAATTTGGAGATACAATAATAAACAAATAAATATAACATTAAAAATTAAAATAAATACACATTATCCTATAATACACATTGTCCTATAAAAGGACAATTTTTTGGAAATATTAAGTACAAAAACACATTAATTTTTAGTAAAATATACTCAAAGAACGAACTATTCAAAAGTGCTACAATCTGGTGGAAAAACAATGAACTCTGTTGCCAGAAGTAAACAATTGAAATCAAGGCGGGTTATAAATTGACTGACACACTGAGTAGTTGTTGTTCGCACATTTTATCCACAGTCAATCAATTATTTCATATAATATTTAATAGTATAAAAACAAATAAATTGCACCTCTTATGCCAGATATTAGGTACATTTAAAAATATAACAACCAATTTTTTAACAAAAGAATCTTGAATTCCACCCTGCCTTCCCATCCCGCCCCCTCTTCACTTGCAACATTGCACCCTCATCCCTCTTGACCCGTCAGCCGCAACAGCCGCTATTGTTTCCCTTGTTCACCACCGCCGCCACCAGCAGCAAGCGCTGCGCCCCGTGCTCTATCTACATCGTGGGGCCCTCGGCATTCGAGTTCCGCCGGCAGCCGCAGGGCTGGAAACGTAGAATAACTTCCTTATCGCGGATATTTTACTGCAATTTACATCCGGACTTTGAATGCTTCGATTGTCGTAGGCTTTGTTAGCGGTTGCAAAAAGGGATGCTAAAAGAAAGGGTTGTGTTTAATTGGTGTTCTATTGGATGGATTGTTAGAGATATGACACTGATAAGTGTGGTTAAATAATGGTTGGAAAGATTGGTTTATGAATAAGTGGATTTTTAAAGGAGTAATTTAAATAAAGTTTCCATTAACCTCAAAGTCTCCGCTATGAAATTATGCAATCAGACTACCGGCAAAAATAACAATTTATCATTTTTTTAAATATACTGAAACAATAACAAAAACAGTATTGAACAAAAATCCTTCAAGAACAACACACATTTAACGATTTAGCTGAGATATTCAATTTCACAATGAGGGTTTCCAAGCCTACGGCTTTTAAAGAAATATAATATATTAGATATCAATTTTCAGCATAATATGAGTTATAGGAAAGTGATAATGATTGCTAATTTTGATAGATTTATTACCTTTTTATCTAAATAAAAATGTAACTTTTCAAACGTGCATTAAAATGCGCCATGTGTGACGTAGACAACATTGAAACCAAACCGTGACTAGATTTGTTCGTGTATGATCGTTTTTTGTCGTTTTGACTATGGATGTCCAATCCTGTGTAGAAATAAGGAAAATCTACGTATCGTATTCGGTCCTTGTAAGCGCGGTGAACGTATGTTCTCAGGGCTGGTGAAGTCACACCATCACACAAGGCATCGTTTTTTACGGCACGTATTTCTTTAAACTTTATGAATTTTTTCTATTCGTATTATTAAAATTTTGTTCAATATTTTAATACGATTACGGTATCAGTCAATTTGCCTTTCGAAACATGGAACGAACTATAACAATTTTCAAGCCAATCTGAAAGAGATGTTCTGGTTCCTGCTGTAGTATAACGTGGCACTGGCACTATATCATCACTACCAATTGATAGAATGTGAGTTATTATATTAACCATTACTATATCTCTCCAAAACCATATAATTTCATATGACATCCCCTCCCGTCCACCCTTCAATAATTCAACCCACTTCTGCTAATACACACTTTTCTCTCTACAACTGGTGGCACATTTCAGTGTAGCACCTTGACGAATGTGACATGAGAGTGTGACGGATCGATCTAGCGTCGCCCCTGCACAGCTAATAGAGCGAACATGCACCCTCGCACCCCCCACCTCCGCTTGACACGTGTACACATTACATCGGACAAGCCTCAGTCACCCCCAAATAGAGAAAAGTAGCGCGGATAACACGATCAGATAGATATGGAGTGTGCGGGCAATTAAAATAGGATGGGTGAGTGGATACATTGGTGGAATTTTTATTGGTTAGGAAATGTTGTGAAGATGTGTGGTTTTGCCTAGATTATGTATTATTTTATTTTAGTTATGTTTGTAAAGCTAGATTCAGACCTACCCATCTATAAGTATAAGTGCTAAATTAACCAACCAGCGCTTCCACAAAATAAAAATTGTTGGTTAAATTAGCCACTTATACTTATAATTGGGTAGGTCTGAATCTAGCTTAAGCCGTACAATTTACAAACATTTGACAATGACAGAAAGGTAGATAAAGAAAACGGTGAGATTACAGAGGCTGTGTGCATGGTTGTGAGTTCGAATCCGGGTCAGGTGTGAAATTTTCATTGCTTGATTTGGATCGGTATGTACTTTCGTCATCATTCCAAGTTGGGGTTCAATTAGAGCTGAGCAGTGGCTAGCTACTTTGGTAACTAAGCTACTAGCTCAGCTACTTTTTTACCTTAAAATATGTGTAGCTTAGCTGTTTTTTAAAATTGGTAGCTTTTAGCTGGAATTTTACATTTTACTTTTACTTAATGACATTATAAAATGTCAGAAAAATAACACACGTCTACTAAAAGGTGAATCAAAAATTTAAACTATGGCGATAAGACCTGTTCGATAACATATCGAACGAATGTGTGATTTTGATTATTTTCGTAGCTAGGTAACTGTATGGAAACTGTTACTGTTAGTTTCGAATATGATCGAGGGAAAGTTTAAATAAACTTTTTAATTTATTTAACAAATAACTCGACTACCTACTATTTGAAAATATATAATAATTTGATACAAACATTTTAATTTGCATTGCAATCAGAGTTACAAAGAGGTTTTCTCAGAATTATTATTTTTTAATTGTTTATAATTGACAATTCAACTCATGTGTCATCTGTCAAAAATGGACCAATCAATTTTGAGGATTTATAAATTTTCCACCAATCGAAACGAATTTTTTCGACAATTTATCACTAGTGCTCGCAGCGACATAATTTTTCGACAATTTTCACTAGTGATCCAATCGACAATTTTAAACAATTGAATATATCTTTATTAATCAAAATCCTATTGTTATAACTGTTGTAATGGAAGTGAAGCTATTTATAAATCATTTTCATAAAGAAAGAATACATTTTTATTCGGTGAATTGTCCTCCGAATACCATTCGTGTTCCAAGTTCCAAGACAATTTTTGTGTCAGCATCACTCATGATTATTACGCTTGAGAAAATAGCACTCGTGCTACGCACTCGTAATCAAGCGTAATAACCATTCGTGATACAGCAACAAAAATTGTCGACATAACTTGGAACACTAGTGGTATTATATATGAAAATTTAATTTAAAAAATTCGACATTGTTGCTAGTTTTTTACTGCGTTTGTCCTTATATAGTTTTTTTTTATTTATAGGTTTTATTGGTTGGGAGTAATTTGTTAAATACTTTTTTTACTATGAGAGAAGAGAAGCCTCTTATCACCGAGTTTCTTTTAAAATGAATATATTATATAAATATGTATTATTCAAGAGGCGAAAAAAATATTACTATGGTTCTCTTCTATCTTGCACCAAGTTGCTTTAATCATCTGATTTGATATTCACAAAATTTTAGGATCATGTCATATCTCAAAGGATCTCCGTCAAACACGTCTCTTTGAAATTTCGGGCTTAGTTTGAGAGAAACTAAAGTTAAAATTAAATTTTGTAGTTGGAAGGATTCGTAAAGAATGAAGTTAACACTTGACAGCAGCTAAACTAAGTTACGGGTAAATTCAATAAGGAAACATAAAAAGAAATTCGACATTCTCTCAAGCTACTCGGTTCACAGCAACGAGAAAATTCAACTACGCATAGATACAGGAATTTGAAGAATATTATTTGCAATTGAAATCAGCGGAGGAATATTAATATTTCGATATTCTTGAATAGAATAGAAATACCGTCATGATTTCAATTTTAATATTTGTCTATTTAAAATTTCAATCAAATCAACAAATTAATACATAACGTCAAATATCATTATTTGTACCTGCAAATATATTTAATAAATAAAATAAAAGAAAAAACATAAAATCTGCGTCCAACTGTTTCAATTTTATCTAATATTGTGGTATTTTGATTGGAATGGACAGTTAACAAGTTTTTGCTTTTTATCAATACAACTACCTACAACGTTTATTTTAGATTGTTCTCAACTTTTTTATACCCGATTCCAATTTCTGATTTTTACCCGTAGATTTGTTCTTTTAGTAGAATAGAATTGCAATAAATTTGTTAATTTTTTTTTCAAATTTTTATTTCTCTGAACGACTGTATATCGAGCTGTGCTTTAAGAGTAATGAGCTTTGCTTCCAAATAATTTAAAAATCAAACGGATTCAACAGAGCCAAGGGGGGGGGGGGGTATGGAAGAAAATAACATAATAATAAAATCAGAGTTGTGGACCAAAATTAATAAATTTTATATTAATTCTGCTTTTGTGATCTAACAATTTATTTTTGTACATAAAATGGTTTAAAACCAAATTACATCTTCATATCCTTTGAAAATATACCTTTCCATTATAAAGCATTTGACCTTGAGTGAAAAAGAAATTTCGTCTGTTACGCATATTCTTTTGCTTTTGCACTCTGGTTCAACTTTTATACTAGGTACAAATTAATTTGGGTTGCCCACTCTAAATTTTTGTTGTGGTACGGACCTGGGATTCAAGCGTTGACATTTCGCTTGATATTATATCAAACTAAATTTTTGAACGAAAATTTCTTAGGACGAATCCTCCAAATCTTTTAAGGATAGATAATTATTGTTGAAAGAAACTGTTTAATTTTGTATATAATTTATCTATACTACTCCTACTCTCAGTGTGAAGAAAATTACGTATCCATAATGACATTTTTATGCATTTATGGTAGCCTCAAATACTGTTACCAGTTGCTAACTAACGGGTAGTCTTGGTTGTTGTTGTTGTTAGTGAAGAGAAAATTAAATTGAATTAGATTCACTCAATTATAATAATAATAAAGTTTATTTACAACTAATATAATTATAACATGAATATTATGATGTTTCTACATAATACCATATATTAATCCCGCAAGGAATAATACCAGGGAATAATAGTCATGATTCCCTCCTCTGCGCCAATCAGAAAATTACTTTGCTTGAATCAATTTCTCAGTGCAAATTATTTTTTTAAAACATTGCAATGTTTAATTATGTAACTATGGTGATAAAGAATTGACATTGGAAAATGTCAAAATTGCGTTCCTACTGGTATTTATTTGGTTAAAATCAAGTACATACGTACAGTATACAACTCGCTATAATGGCTATTATTCCCTCAAATTATTAAAACCTTTGCTCGCTCATCGTGTTGTAAACTTAACACGATCCTCTACCGTGCCAGAAAACATCCATAACATGGATTTCGTCCGCCACTCCACAGCGTTTATTATTTTGTTAAATATAATAATCTAAAAAAGATATTGTTGAAGATAAAGAAAATGAAGACAATCTACAAAATGGTCGAAGCAGAAAATTTTGCTTTAAAATCGAAATATGTTAATTTGAATTTTGACAATTTTTGTTATTTTTTAACAGAAAAATATTTAAAAAAATTCGATGGGTTTATTTCGCATATCCAAGCTTTGTTGACAACATATTAAAATTTTATGCTAATTTACTTATAAATAAAAGCTGTACTGTGACGGGCGAAAATCTCTTTTTTACAAATATTGTAATTTTTACAAAAATGGATGCTTAAATTATTTTGTCCCCTCAAACATAAATTATATGTGATTATTATTTAACTAAACAATAAACGCTATAGAATAGCGTGCGGAATCAATGGGTAGAGGGTCACCTTAATCTTTAAGAATAATAGTACCTATCCATGATAGCGTCGTTCTATATACTATGAACAACTACAAAGTAGTAAATAAAAAAGCGATTATTTCATTAAGTATATCATTATAAAATAATTTTAAATAATTCTGTTAATATCTACAAAAATAATTCATCCGTCACTATATTTGACACCCCAAAATTAAATTCCACAACCAGGAAAATCCATTACGACAATTTCAAACATAAATAACCTGGAGGAAAACGAAAAATCCCTGCGCATTATCACATTTCACATTGTCGTTCCGAATACAGAATTCGCATTTCTACACAAGTAACATAACGAATGACGAACGACAATGTTAGAGCTCACAGCATGGGGATGAGGCCTACTCTCGTCGCTATGCAGGGTCGACGAAACAACGTTTTGCCATCTACATATCTTATATCCCTGGGGACCTGGTGACGTCACGGAGCGCGTCTACAGGGAGGGGGAGGACCCTCTGAATCTAAATGATATGATAACGTGGCCATGATATCCCATCGCCTATCAGACTATGTCATTTGTCTTTTTGTTTTACTGACGGATTTGATACCTGAATTTAATGTCTGAAAAAAGCCACATTCACAATACGAAATTAGTAATTATAGTTAGTCGTTAGTGCTTTTTACCTTCCGCTTACCTGTAAAGGAAGGTATTGGAATCATGCAAAAAATCGGGTAGTGAGTTTTTAGTGGATGAGCACGAATTAAAGTCCTTACAACTCATTTTTGATAGTTTCCCGATGATGTCTGTATGTATGTGTGTATGTGTGTGCTGTGCGTGTGTGTGTGTGTATGTGTGTGGTCCGGGCCGATGCCGGATGTCACATAACTCAAATACGAATTACTAAAAAAATTTGATATTTGGTATTTTACAATTGTATACGAATAGGAAGAGCACATTAGATTTTGGTACAAATATCTTCACCGGAAGTGATATTTTTTGAAGATTGAACAAGATAATTGTCAAAAATTTATATAAATTTTGATAAATATAATATTTATTTGTAATAAGAATAAGAGGCAAAGTTATTTGCAACTTACGTTATAAAAAAATTGTCCTTATCTGGTAGCATTAAAGAACTGCAGTAAAATTTAAAAAATAAATTTATCAGATAAAACGTTGAAATCTTGTGATCCATGTTCGGTTGATTTTTGTTTCTGCGTAAAAAATATTGACAGGTGAGATGGGTGACAAGTTGACATACTAGCGCCATATAAGTCATAAGTAAGATATTAAATGTAGTAATTGAACGGAGGATGGCTTCAACACAGAAGAGTTTGCCTGTGAACGAATCTTTTGATTCAGGTGATGCAAATTTCTATGTTTGAATATTTTAGATTTTTATTTTTATATTTTAGGGACACCGGATTGTATACGTATACATTTATGTTTATAAGTCTAGATTTGGCGGAAGGTTGTGTGCAGGCCACTTCAGATTTTTCATATGCATTTCACTTGTAGTGTTCACAATAACGAAATTAGCTCCACGCTGCGCTGCGCTAATTACAGTTAGCGCAGGGATTTGCAAACACCAAAATTGTAGTTAGTAGTTAACGATTTTCTGTATGAAAAAATAATCAGAATCTAGACCGAGAATTAATTTTGACGTTTGACATCTAAGATGAACAATATTCGAAATCACCTTTGTCATAGAGACATTCCCAATTTTGCATCATATTTATAAATACTAAAGGCAATTTTAAGTAAATCAAACATAAAATATACTTATAAGCAAACAAACTGACACTTCTGTCTTCTGAAGCTAATTTCGAAACTAGTTGGTGTTACTAGGCTAACTGCAACATTAAATGTGTAATTGTGAACGACAGGATTAGTCCAGTCAAATTAGCTTTTTTGGCGGAAAAAATTTATATAGTCCTGAAATTTTGCATATATACTTGGGAGTACTGTAGAATCAAATATCCGTCGGGTTACCCCGGCGCAGGGTGCCGCGTCCCCCAAAAATCCTGAAAATACTTCCCCAAACGGGTACATTGCACTAGTTTTTCGCAATTATCTCGTAAACGGTTAATCACACAGGATATTTTATAATTAGCGAATTGTAGAGAAATAAATTCTCAACATGGGATGATCTGAGTCGTTGCTGTATCGATTGTAGTTCACGCGCTAGAGCAGTCGGAAGAAAAGAGGGGATCGTGGCGCGCGACGAAAAATTTGTTTCTCGCGTTTGAATTTTGTAAATTCCTCACGAACAACAAGGGTTACCTCATAAATGTACATACAACAAAATAGAGCAAGAAATTCTCTATCATTACATGCTAATCGTGTTTTCTCATTGTTTTTTTTTTTGTACTGTTTTCGAATGATTTTCGTATAAACGTCAATAACACAGAAATTCAATTAAATTTTTCCGCCAAAAAAGCTAATTTGACTGGACTATAGTCAAATCTAACTGATTAACTGTAACTACGAACTATACCTACTGACTATAACTATTAATTTCGTATTGTGAATGAGGCTTAAGGTTTTTAATTAACGCCTATATTATAGTAGCATCCGCTATTTTAGATCTTTCCAATCTTTACAAGGAAAAAAATTGACGGGAAATACCAGAACAGGTGATAATTTTTTAATTTTTGTTTAACCAAAACGCGGATACTTTGGAGAAATCGGTTCACTAATTTTATCTGCTTGTGATTGTGACTAACTTGGCTTTATATGTAGATAATAATCATAAGCGCAACTAGATCCAATATTTTGGGGGAGCTAAAAATTTTTTTTTTTAAACGTAGTAGTATTTTGTTATATTAAGTATTAAGCTTTTATTGTTTTAAATATTAAAAATCACGTAACACAAATAACAGTCAACGGAAGAATAGATAATAATAATATACAATAATAGTTTTTCAGGTAGCTATTATGTTTCAGGAAAATTTCCGTGATGGTTTGTGGAGTGAAATTGCAATAAGCTGCCGTATAATAGACAAAAATTCTCTCAAAAATGTATTATCTCGAATGGTATTTAGGGAAAATATTTTTCTTGTTAAAAATACTACCAAAACGACTCATCTTGCAAAAAAATTTTGACGTTTAATTTGACAAATTATTTTATTTATTGTAACTAATGTAACTAAATAAAATCTAATCTACATTATATGTTGTCAGATACATCAGTTTACATTTTCAATGCTATTGGTTGCATTACGTCATCCGACGTCATCATTACGCAATATGATTGGTTAAACCATCTGTCAAAAAATGTTCCCTATAATAATCAACGATAATGGAATTAATCTCAGTGTTTTAATTAAGTACCTACCTATATAAATTTTAGTTAACTTACTCCAAAATTTCGTTACAAACGTAAATGTTGAAATTAAATTAATTTTATTATGTTTTGTTTTTTGTTTGTATCTCTTTCACTGCATTATCAACTGTTTTAGATTGAGTTGGCAAAAATAACAGGAAGAAAGTAAAAACTAAATCAAACTTTCAACTTTTATAGTACTCTTTTTCATTTTGGCCAATGTTATAAGTTTTATAAGAAATCCGAATACGTGATTTAATTAAAGCGCAGTTTCAAAGTTTTAAATTGTTTTAAAAGTTCAATTAGAAAACTAAACAATATCCTAGACACCAAAATAATTTTTAATGTAATTTATTATTTCAGTAGATGGTAATGGTAGATATATGTAGGTATCGATTGCCCAACATAATTTTATTTGTCTTCAAACATATTTGGCGCTTGGTAGTGATAATGACACATATTACTTATGCTTTCATTTAAGGTATACGGAGATTTTATTTTTAAACATTTTATATATATATATATATATATATATATATATATATATATATATATATATTTCGAAATTAATTAAATTAATGTTTTTAGGCATACGACATCCTTTATAACATAAGAAGATGCAAAAATACACACAACAGAATAATAAAATATAGGGTGTTCCATTTGAAAATGACGAGTTATAGCCATTTGAAATTGAGTAATTTTGATTCTCTGTATTGAACACCCTGTATCATAACATTAAAAAAAAGTTATGTCAGAACAAAGAGTATAGTTACTGTTGTACAGAAAAAAAAATTCTTAATTTTTACTATTAAAATAACTTCAGTACGCCTTTATAAAACAATACGTGTATTCGGCTTTTTTTAGAGAAAAAATTGAATAACTTGGCAACGCTGCGAAAAACTAAAATGAAATTTATATGTTCGTATAGATAAATAAAATACAATTCAAAATATATAAAAATATATAGGGTGTTTCATTTAAAAAAAGACGAACAATTATTGCCAAGTCGTTATGCAACACCCTGTATATGTGAAAATAATTTTAAGTTATGCTCCTTGAGTAGACGAAAAATTCTGTTAATAAATTTATGCTGTATTTTTAACGACAAGGGAGATATCGATGACGGGCATTTCGATGACTCACCCTGTATATATATATATATATATATATATATATATATATATATATATATATATATATATATATATATATATATATATATATATATATATATATATATAATTTTTCGTCTACTCAAGGAGCATAACTTAAAATTATTTTCACATATACAGGGTGTTGCATAACGACTTGGCAATAATTGTTCGTCTTTTTTTAAATGAAACACCCTATATATTTTTATATATTTTGAATTGTATTTTATTTATCTATACGAAAACATAAGTTTCATTTTAGTTTTCCGCGGCGTTGCCAAGTTATTCAATTTTTTCTCTAAAAAAAGCCGAATACACGTATTGTTTTATAAAGGCGTACTGAAGTTAT
Source organism: Agonum fuliginosum (assembly GCA_947534325.1). Classification (NCBI taxonomy): domain Eukaryota; kingdom Metazoa; phylum Arthropoda; class Insecta; order Coleoptera; family Carabidae; genus Agonum; species Agonum fuliginosum. The sequence goes on along the minus strand of OX384038.1, from coordinate 11,948,385 downwards.
TTTAATAGTAAAAATTAAGAATTTTTTTTTCTGTACAGCTGTAACTATACTTTTTATTCTGACATAACTTTTTACCTTCCGCTTACCTGTAAAGGAAGGTATTGGAATCATGCAAAAAATCGGGTAGTGAGTTTTTAGTGGATGAGCACGAATTAGAGTCCTTACAACTCATTTTTGATAGTTTCCCGATGATGTCTGTATGTATGTGTGTATGTGTGTGCGTGTGTGTGTGTGTGTGTATGTGTGTGGTCCGGGCCGATGCCGGATGTCACATAACTCAAATACGAATTACTAAAAAAATTTGATATTTGGTATTTTACAATTGTATACGAATAGGAAGAGCACATTAGATTTTGGTACAAATATCTTCACCGGAAGTGATATTTTTTGAAGATTGAACAAGATAATTGTCAAAAATTTATATAAATTTTGATAAATATAATATTTATTTGTAATAAGAATAAGAGGCAAAGTTATTTGCAACTTACGTTATAAAAAAATTGTCCTTATCTGGTAGCATTAAAGAACTGCAGTAAAATTTAAAAAATAAATTTATCAGATAAAACGTTGAAATCTTGTGATCCATGTTCGGTTGATTTTTGTTTCTGCGTAAAAAATATTGACAGGTGAGATGGGTGACAAGTTGACATACTAGCGCCATATAAGTCATAAGTAAGATATTAAATGTAGTAATTGAACGGAGGATGGCTTCAACACAGAAGAGTTTGCCTGTGAACGAATCTTTTGATTCAGGTGATGCAAATTTCTATGTTTGAATATTTTAGATTTTTATTTTTATATTTTAGGGACACCGGATTGTATACGTATACATTTATGTTTATAAGTCTAGATTTGGCGGAAGGTTGTGTGCAGGCCACTTCAGATTTTTTTAAATGTTATTATACAGGGTGTTCAATACAGAGAATCAAATTTACTCAATTTCAAATTGCTATAACTCGTCATTTTCAAATGGAACACCCTATATTTTATTATTCTGTTGTGTGTATTTTTGCATCTTCTAATGTTATAAAAGGTGTCCTATGCCTAAAATCATTAATTTAATTAATTTCGAATATAATATGTATCGACGACGGGCATTTCGATGACTCACCCTGTATATATATATATATATATATATATATATATATATATATATATATCGGGCGTTTCCTGAAACAGACGCACCCCCCAAAAAAATTGTATTTTTAAGTCAATTACATTTATATTATAGGTTTATAGACTATTTATTCAAAATAATAATTAAAATATTACAGAAACAAATAGAATCATTCATAGTTAGCTATGAAATAAATGATAGAAAACAGATTTTATGATACTAAAAATGTCAGTTTATTAACAAAAATAAATAATTTAATAAGGAATTGCAATTCAATTATATTATTTATAGTAAATTTTCAAAATGGCTTCCATTGTCTTGAATACATAGTAAAATTCTTCGTATAATAATTTCATTATCATTTATTTCATAGCTAACTAGGAATGATTCGATTTGTTTCTGTAAGATTTTAATTATTATTTTACTTAGAAATCTACAACGATAATAGTATATTATTTAACGAGTAAATAATGTTGGCTATAATTAATGAGGATGAAAGTTTGTTCACGAGCCGAAGGCGAGTGTATAAATCATCCGAGTTAATTATAGCCATTATTTTAGAGTCAAATACGACGTTTTATCTACAACTTTTTAAATAAAACAACATTTTCTTACTACAAATTTGTATTGATATTAACTTGGTGTGATGAAAATTTATCCGAGTAATTTAGAACTATTATGGGCTAATCATATACAGCGTTTTACAAATTTGTATTATTTTTACTGTTTCTGCTTACAACGTCATAAAATGATAACTTGATGTAACACTAATATTAAAACAGATGTGATGGCAGTTTGACAGTTCGAGAGAATAAAGTACTCATTATTTAACAGTGTGAAATAATGAATTCATTATTTCATAATGTGTCCTTATGGAGGGGTTTATTATACTACTTTTACGTATATAATGAATACATTATTCTATTGTTGTAGATAAAGTAGCTTATTAAACATGGTTGTATTCAGAATTCAGAAATCAAAATCTTAAAAAATATACGGAGTGTTCCATTAAAAATCCGGAAGTTGATGTCACTTCCGGTTAAACAGGAAGTAATAAAAATTCATTATTTATGTAGTTTAATGCGTCTTTGAATATAGTTTATAAACCTATAATATAAATGTAATTGACTTAAAAATGCAATTTTTGGGGGGGTGCGCCTGTTTCAGGAAAAGCCCGGTATATATATATATATATATATATATATATATATATATATATATATATATATATATATTTGAGATAACCCCCATAAAAATAAAAATAGGCGTTAGGTAATTTATATTTATTTGCCTCAAAAAGTGTACATACAATAATAATTTATTAATAATAACTACCAAAAGTTAAAGCAATATTCTTATTTTCGTGGTACACAAGTCTTAAATGTTTTCGTTCGTTTCGTTTAAACTTTTCACAAAATATATTATTCTTATAATTAGTAAAACGAGCGGTAAAATAAGGCATACCACTGAAAAATATTTACAATATTTTGATTTATAACATGGATGGGAATCAGAAGTGTTTTTTTCAACTAATAGAATTGTACTACTTTGATTTGGCATGGGCACACATATGGGCTGTCCTCTCTCATCTTGATTCCTAAACAATAATTATTCTAATCAGCACAATTCATAGAGAATTTGACCAAATCTTACAAATTTGAAATAATTTAAATGAATACTATCCTGATACTATTTCATTACTGGTAGGTATATATGGCAACACTAGTAGAATAAAATTAAAAAGTAATTAAGGAATTCATGTCCTAAACTTTAATACCTACAATAAATGATATAAAATTTCATAGCCAAACGATAGCCAAATATTAAAATACAATAATTATTACGAAAACATTTTTATTATTTTATTTATTTGGATTTAGTTCTGCGTTTATATACTACCTATTAATTTATTTATACGACGTTTCAGAAATTATATGTTTACATCATCACGTAACAAATTATGATTATTATTTTTGTTATCTGATGATGTAAACATATAATTTATGAAACGTCATATAAATAAATTAATGTATAAATATAGAACTAATTCCAAGTAAATAATTTGTTAATTATGAGTCTGAAAATTTCTTTCAATCTATAAAGCATTATTATCTTTTTAATAAAATTTTGAATTAAAAAATTAACCATATTATATTTATTTATACAGGATGTTTCTATACCTCTGCACACAACTTTGATATGCTGATTACAGCTAAAAAAGATGTTTTTCAAAATTCGCAAAATACGGGTATAGGTAGTGAAAAATGTAGTGCAACTGGTTTGAAAGTCCATTTAATTTCATAAGTAAACAGTTAAATGGACGTTCAAACCTATGGAACTAATATTTTCACTACCCTTATTTTTTCGAATTAAAAAAAAAAAATCTGTAGGTAATCTGTATATCAAATTATATAACCTATTAAAGTTGCGTGCAGAGATATAGAAATACCCTGTATATAGTACAATATTACTTACATTGAATAGATCAAATTTGAATGCGCCAACCTTACAAATCTGTATTTCAATGTTAGGAAACAATTATTAATAACCTGTACTGTTGACGAGTATCAGTTTGGGAGTATGTGAATTTCTTTCCTGTTCCTGTTATTTATGTTAAAAAAAACTAGGACCTGAATGAGTACTTATCAATTTCACAATATCTTGTACTATAGTATCAAAAAGGAAGTATATAAAGTTAAAAATATGATAAAAATAATAAAATAAGGAAATAATACAAGAAATTATTTTTTTTACAAAATTTGACAAAACTTTATAAAAGATGTAAACTTTGAAAATACTAAGTACTGTACAGAAAAATAACAAATTTGTAAAATGCGTTATTTAACGGAAAAAATTAAAACCGCATCAGGACTATAAATGGCAGCTGTTTGATGTATAGTAGCAATAGTAGGTACCATATATTCAAGAATTTTAATTTGTTTAAATATTGGTATATTATAGCTATTATTATAACAATATATCAGATGGTATCATTTATAGTATTCCGTTCGCGTACCGCTGACATTAGATTTTTTGATTTTAAATTTAAAAGAATATAAATCAGAATTATCTTAAATTAAGTGCTCAAATAAATATCCATTGTTTGCCAAACAGAATCCAAGTCTATCATAAAATTGCGTTGCATATTTTTTAATTGTCGGTTTGTAATTTTTCTGCATTCTTCCACAATTTTTCGTTTCAAAGAGCCTGCATTTGCATGTCTAGTTTTGTAGATATTATTTTTCAAATGCCCCCATAAAAAAAGTCATTTGGGGACAAATCCGGGGATCGAGCTGGCCAGTTTACTGAACCACCGCGTCCTAGCGAGCAATTTGGAAAACATTGGTTTAAAAATGTTCTAATTTCATTTGTAGAATAAGCAGGACAGCCATCCTGCTGAAATCAAATCGTATTTCCCCCTGCAACATTATCCAGAGCAGGCCCAATCTCTGTCTCGAGTAACTCCAAATATTTCTGGGAATTTATTGTGCCATCAATAAAAAAAGGTCCTATAATATTGAAACCTAACATTCCAATCCAAACATTAACACTTTCGCGATATTGAGAATGGTTAATTAAAATTAAATGTTGATTTTCTTTGTGCTAACTACGATAATTTTGAACATTTGGTTCTCCATTATATATACATCAGAAATGCAAATATTTTTGATAAAATTTAAAAAAGATTGACGATTTATCTGTCAGAAGAATATTATTTTTTTTGTTTCATGAGTTTATTGCCAGTAATTATTTATTAGTGTTCAATTTATAAATTTGATTATTAGAAAAAATTGTGGACAATTACGAGTACACAATTATTAGTGAAAGAAATGAATTTCTTAGGTTGTATTACGGTGGTAATAGTTTAAGACAAGTGCGAGATTTATTTGCGGGTTCGTATCCTCACAAGCCAATTCCTTCAATTCACACAATTCAAATAGTTATTAATAATCAAATTAAATATGGATCAGTGTTCAATCCATGCCACAGTTGTATTAAAAAACATGTTGCACCAGAAGAAGAAATTGAGATTGATGATAACGTTAATGAAATAAATGTTCTAGCTTCGGTATCGAATAATCCTTGTGTGAGTACCTACAAGAGAAATTGCATCGGGATTAGGAATAGGTACATCACACCGCGGCCTTCAAAATATTTAAAAAACATAAATACAAGTCTTTTAAATATTCTCGCCATCAAGAAATTTTTGAACATGATAAAGTAAACCGCATGATATTTTGCGAAACGATAATGGAAAAGGCGATTGCTGACAGAAATTTTATCAAAAATATTTGCATGTCTGATGAATCCACATTTAGCATTAACTAGCGTCAGGCTGCCGCGCGACAAGGGTGGTTCGCCCGCTTCGCGGGCTCAAGCTCCCCGGACCCTGAATGTGGGACGATTCGGCACTTCGTGCCTCAATTATAACGATTTTAACATTTAGACTCTACCGCTGCCGCGCGACAAAGAGGATTCGCCCGCTTCGCGGGCTCACGCTCGGCGGACCCTGAATGTAGGACAATTCGGCACTTTGTTCCTCAATTGTAATACTAGGTCCCGCTGCCGCGGGACAAAGAGGATCGCCCCTCTTCGCGGGGCTCAAGCTACGTAGATCCTGGATGTAGGAGAATTCGGCACTTCGTGCCTCACATAAATCCACTTTTGCATTTAGACTTACCATTTGAATAAGTTTTTTCTGACGTCTTTTGATGTGATTATCGGAATATACCAAGTAGGTAGTCATTAGTGTTTTAAAAAGAAAATAACAAAATTTTGTGAAAACTAAAAAAAGACTTTTTGTCCGACTAAAAACAAAAGCCAAATTGTCGAAAGTCATTTTAATGCATACTGTAGATTTTTTGTCCTTATTAAGACCTTTAATTTGATATCAATCGCGATATAGTTTAAAAAATATTCAGAAAAAACAAATTCCGCTCACCGAGTGCAATTTAAATTTTTTCTTAGTAAACAGCCATAATTTTGGAAAACATTGGGCGATAAGTTTGATACCAATCATAATTATATTAAATTTATATTGAAATACAAATGCTGATCATTGAAGCCATATTTTGACCCCTTGGTGCTAATTAATACCATATATACTTTTGTAAAAACAGATTTGATACTTGATACAAGTGCAATAACAATGTAGATCATCTCTAGTCCGCGTCGTGTCTCGTGCTTGTCCAGTTGTTAGTTAGTGGGCGTATCCAGGATAAATATCCCAGTAGGGCGGATTGGGCAGGACAAACTCAAACTCAACCCAAACTCAAGTACAATAGATAAAAATCCCGATTATCGGACACCATTTTTAACACGTTTGTTAAATTTGTATATTAATTTGACATTTAAAACTTTCCGTAAAATACTGAGAAATAGTATTATCCACGGATATTGGATATAGATACCTAATTTTAATTGAATATTTACACTTGGGTCAAAATATATTACTATAAATATTACAGTAATAAATAAAAATATGATTCAACTTCACCGTGCATTGTTAAATTGAATAAAAATTTTCAAAAAATAGATTACAAATTTATACAAAACCATGTAAACATAATGCGTGCTCCATCTTTAAATACTCAATAAAATTTTCAAAATATTTCTACCTTATCAAATATAAAAGATAAATCCAAATAAAATTTCAAATTGGAAACGTCAAATCTGACACTAGACAAAAAAATCATTTTTATCAAAAAGAAAACAAAAATTCCATGGCATGCTCCCATTTGCGTTCCGTGCATTTTTCAGTTTTTTCTTAATAACTTTCTTAATATACCCAATATTGGGTTGAAACATATATAGAAATATAGTCAAATTCATTCTCTACCTATATGTCAAATGAAAAAAACAATCGAATAACGTATAATGCCCGTATCCAAGGACTCAAAAAAATCACGGTTTTTCAACTCCCCTGCGACTACCATGCCATCTACAATATTCATATACCCAAAAGGCACTACTTCACATGAACCTCTATCAAATAAAAAAAAGTTCATAAAAATCGGTTGAACCGTTTAGGCTGTAGGCGATTCTAAAAACGGTTGCTAAGCTGCTGAAAATATAGTGATACCTAGCCTTTTAGTATATAAGATGGAAAACCAAATGTTCAAAATTATCGCAGTTGGCACAAAGAAAATCAACATTTAATTTTAAATAACCATTCTCAATATCGCGAAAGTGTGAATGTTTGGATTGGAATGTTACGTTTCAATATTATAGGACCATTTTTTATTGATGACACAATAAATATTTGGAGTTACTCGAGACAAAGATTGGGCCTGCTCTGGATAATGTTGCAGAGGGAAATACGATTTGGTTTCAGCAGGATGGCTGTCCTGCTCATTCTACAAATGAAATTAGAACATTTTTAAACCAATGTTTTCCAAATTACTGGATAGGACGCGGTGGTCCAGTAAACTGGCCAGCTCGATCCCCGGATTTGTCCCCAAATGACTTTTTTATGGGGGCATTTGAAAAATAATATCTACAAAACTAGACATGCAAATGCAGGCTCTTTGAAACGAAAAATTGTGGAAGAATGCAGAAAAATTACAAACCGACAATTAAAAAATATGCAACGCAATTTTTATAACAGACTTGGGTTCTGTTTGGCACACAATGGATATTTATTTGAGCACTTAATTTAAGATAATTCTGATTTATTTTCTTTTAAATTTAAAATCCAAAAAATCTAATGTTATTGATAATAACAAAAAACGACGGTCCTTTTCAGGACCACAAACAATTTTACAATAATAATTATGCAATTTATCATAATATATTAATAATAAATACAATTTTCATTTCCAATTGTTTACAATTTTGATTCATTTCCAAGGCTAACCCAATTTTTAAGCTAATTTTTAATATATTCATATTTCATTTCTGCGGTTATAGGGCATGTAAAATTAATTTTGTTTATTGATTCCGATGTAGAATTTTGTGCTCTACAACTTTTATTTGAAGCTTTTTTACCTAAAATAATTAACGAAGTAGAAAATTAAGAAAGTATGATTTTACATGTTAAAGTCCTATGTTCCGGGGCCGCGGTCAACACCCTATACCCTTAACGTATGTACCTGAAGTTATGAAACTCCCTGTATAGTAGCATCCGCTATTTTAGATCTTTCCAATCTTTACAACGAAAAAAATTGACGGGAAATACCAGAAGAGGTGATAATTTTTTGATTTTTGTTTAACCAAAACACCGGATGCTTTGGAGAAATCGGTTCATTAATTTTATCTGCTTGTGATTGTGATTAATTTGGCTTTATATGTAGATAATAATCATAAGCGCAAAAAAAACGTAATAGTATTTTGTTATTATTATGTATTAAGCTTTTCTAGTTTTGAATACGTACTATATGTTTTTAAAAATCGCTTAACACAAATAACAGGCAACGTAAGAATACATTTCAATAATTGTTACCATGAAACCATGGTAAACATCAAATTTTTGTGGAAATTATTTACTTAGCATAACGAAACGAAATTAATAAATAGAAATTTCTCTGTCACATGTCAGTTTGACATTTAAATTCAAAATTAGTAAAATTAATAAAATTATCAATTTTTAATGTAAATAAGCAACGAAAAAGGTAAATTAAACACATTAATAAATATTGAATACACAATTAGTCAATTTTTCAAATTACTTTTGTAAAAATCATTTAAAAATAGAGTGGTTGTAATTAAAAGTAAAAATTACTAAAATATTACATTAAAATAACAATAACATTAATTCGTATATACGAATTTTACGTGAATACATAATTAATTTCTTTCTCTAGTATCAGTGTCAACTTTATTTTTCACTGAACTCTCAATATTTGAGTACCCTTCCTCCATAATTAAACAAAATTCTGGCTACATATATGAGAAGACCATTGGCATACATAAGGGGGTTACTTGCTGATATAATACATAGTATAAAAAATACATACATAAATAAATAAATGACAGAGAAAAAAATCAAAAGGATTATTTTACAGAAAAGGTAAACAAGAACAATGCCGATTGCCCATACACTTGAATGATAGCAATGACAAAAATTAAAATTTTAGGGCAGGTTTGCTTCACTCGGCGCAGGAAACCAGTTTTAAATACATTTTTCCTCCTTGCTAAAAATATAATTTGACGAAACAAAGTCAAAGAAAGTTTTCACAATAAAGAAGATTGTTTTGCGTCTGATATTTGAAATATAAGTATTTATTTATTTATCGTAACTATGGCAATTTAGCTAAATGCATGTCTATGCAATCGCTATAATAATCAACGTTATTGGAATTAATCTCAGTATTTTATTTAAGAACCTATATAAATTTTAGTTGACTTACTCCAAAATTACGTAACAAACGTAAATGTTGCAAAAGAATAACAGGAAGAAAGTAAAAACTAAATCAAATTTTCAACTGTTATAGTACTCTTTTTAATTTGTTGTTAAATGTTATAAGTTTTATAAGAAATCCGGATACGTGATTTAATTAAAACGCAGTTTCAAAGTTTTAAATTGTGTTGAAAGTTCAATGATTAGAAAACTAAACAATATCCTAGTCACCGCTAGTCACCAAAGTACCGTCAAACCCGCTAAATTGGGACAGTTTTTGAACATTTTTGCCTATATCTACTCAAGTATGAGAGCTAGAATGTCAGCAAAAAATTATTCATGTGCAATTCGGTATAAGGACCATAGTTATTTATTCAAAATATTTTTAGCTCCCTTCTTTATATTTTTTTTTTATATTTTGTTGCTGTCCCAATTTACCAGACCATCATAATAAATTGGGACACTTTACATTTCTATTGGATTTCAATTGAGAAATAAAAATTTTGGACTTTATAGATACAGATATATTAAATTGGGACATTAAGGAAATATAAAAAAAATATAAACATTTAAAAAAATATATATACATGTGTGCAAAACAACTTTATTTAGAAAACTACATATTCGGAATATAACTTTGTATAAATATTTATTAAATCTAAATTGTACATAAAAAATATCACATTCTGTGTTACATAGGTCCTCAAAGGCACGTAGAATAATAATAATTAAAAAAAAAAATTTTAAAGTAAATAATATAAGATGTATTATGGCTTACAAAATAAGTGATTTCTTCAATCAAGGAATCATAACGCAAATATAAATAATTAGCATTGAGAAGTGGATAACTATAAAAATATTTAGGATAATGTACTATGCATACTATCAGGGATGCTAGAAAATTTAAATTTTCCTCTAAATACTTCTGGTTTCTGTAAAATCATCTCAATTTGTTCACTTTGAATACTAGCAATGTCTTTTATAGCGGAATAAGTTAACGATTTGGAATAATATTTTAAATCTTATATACTGGACTTCGTAAAATTTGCCCTCGTGTAATTTTATTATTTTTGCAACGTTTTTTCTTGTTAATTGGGGACTTTTTAATGGTGTCCCAAATTATCTGCCAAATTCGAAAAAAAATATAAATAAATGTGTAGTTATTACAAAAGATAAAACAGGTTATATTTGTATCAAATATGTTTAACAAGTCCATAAGGAAACGTAAAAAAATTCACACAGCAAATATACAAATTCGGATATGAGATACAGCATAAAGTATATGGGATAAGAATTTAATTGCATATTTTTACTTACTTTTCCGATTTTTTTTCTCCCAAACACACTACGATATGATGACCATTTGACACTCTCACAAGTGTACCAACATCAGACAATAAAAGCATATTTTTAGTTTAACTCTGACGTTCGCTGGTAGATGGCAGGAGCAGTATGATCTGGAAGAAATGTCTTTTGTCTCATTTTACCAGACCGTCCCAATTTAGCGGGTTTGACGGTAATTTTTAAATTAATTGATTATTTCAGTAGATGGTAGATAGGTATCGATTTCCCAACATAATTTTTGCTTGTCTTATAGTTTCAAACATATTTGGCGATTAGTAGTGATAATGATACATTTATATATTTATACTTTCATTCAAGTTTCAGAGATTATATTTTCAAACATTTTACATATATTTCAGATAACCCCAATAAAAATAAAAATAGACGTTAGGTAATTAATATTTATTTTCCTCAAAAAGTGTATATACAATAATAACTATCAAAAGATAAAGCAATATTCTTATTTTCGTGGTTCACAGGTCTTAAATGTTATCGATCGTATCTGTACCCACATGGCAACTCTGCCATGTTGCCACATACCATCCTAATGGTATATATCGTATCGTATCGTATATTCTTCGTAGACGAGCTCGTACTTCGTATCGTTCGTATCGTTCAGACGGTTCTCATAATTTATATTTCTTATAATCAGTACAATAATCATTATAATAGAGCATACCACTGAAAAACATTTCCAACATTTTGATTCATAAAATGGATGGGAATCAGAAGTCCTTTGATTTGGTATGGGCACAAATATGGGCTCTCCTCTCTCGTCATGATTTGGTATGGGCACAAATATGGGCTGTCCTCTCTCGTCATGATTCCTAAACAATAATAATTCTAATAAGCACAATTCATAGATAATTTGACGTACCTAATCTTACGAATTTGTAATAATTTAAATTAATACTACTCTAATACTATTTAATTACTAGTATAGTATATGGCAACACTAGTAGGATAAAATTAAATAGTATATTACATACCGAGCGGGGAAATGGTCCATTACAGCCGAGCGTTTCATTAGATGACTAAGGTGCTTGCACCGAAGTCATCTATGAACGCGAGGCTGGAATGAGCCTTCCCGCGAGGTATGTATACTATTTTATTCACAATCCAATTGGTTATTGATATGCCCGTTTTAAATATTCATTTTATTCATATTTTATGACAGTTTTATTATAATTTGTTTTGATACTTCAACGCTCACTTCCCCGCTAGCCGGGAAGTAACGCTCACTTCCCCGCTAGCCGGGAAGTTTTTTTCCGGCTAGCTGGGAAGTAAAGTAAACAATGACTCGCTTCCCAACTGTTTAGAAGGTTGGAAACGGACATCTTACCAACCGATTGTGAATAAAAATAATTAAGGAATTTATTTCCTAAATTTTAATACCAACAATAAATGATATAAAATTTCATCGCAAAATATTAAAATACTGTTATTTCGAAAACATTATTATTAATTTATTTATTTGTATTTAGTTCTGCATTTATATACTAGGTACCTATTAATTTATTTATACGACGTTTCGGAAACGATGTGTTTCCATCATTAGGTAACAAAAATAATCATAATTTCTGAAACGTATAAATATAGAACTAAATCCAATTAAATAATTTGTTAATTATGAGTTCTGAAAATTTATTTCAATCTATAAAGCATTATTACCTTTTTATTAAAATTTTGAATACATAAATTAGCCATATTATATTTATTTATACAGGATGTTTCTATACCTCTGCAAACAACTTTGATATGTTAATTACAGAAAAACTTAGTTTTTTCAAAATTCGCAAAAATAATGATATTGAAAATCGCATGACATAAATAAACAGCCAATGGAAGAATTGATTGCAATAATAGTAACCATGGTTATATGAAAATTTAGCGGAAATTTTTTATTAGTAGCTTGAGGAACATAAATGTAATTAATAAGCGGAAACGGCGGAAACTTTACTGTCATAATATGTCAGTTTGACATTAAATTCAAAATTGGTTAAATTGTTATTTTAAGTGTAAATAAGTAATTAATAATGTAAATAATACATACTTATGTTAAATACAAATTTAGAGAATATTTCAAGTTTCTATTGTAAAAAGAATTCAAAAATTGAGCGGCGGTGTCATTGCGATTTTCTTACCGAATATGCACTGGTGCATTCATTCAGGCCAGGAAATTTTTTATCGTGCATTCCAACAACGTATAATTAGTTCTCGTGTACCACTCGAACTAATTAAGACGTTGTGGGAAATCACTCAAAAAAAATCCGGAAGGAATTAATGCACATGTGATATTATAAGTGAAAAATTTAATACTACACTGGTTTGAAAGTTTATTTAACTGTTTATTTATTATTTATTTCATAAGAAAAGTGACTATTTGTAGATAGCCTGATAGTATTAATAACTTTATTTTAAAAATAACATAATAAATAAACAGTTAAATGGACGTTCAAACCAATTGAAGTAATATTTTCACTACCCTTATTTTTTCGATTTTTGAAAAAAAAATTATGTAATCTATCAAATTATATAACCTATTAAAATTGTGTGCAGAGGTATAGAAACACCCTGTATAGTATAATATTACTTACATTGAATAGACCAAATTTGAATGAGCCAACCATGCAAATGTGTATTTCAATGTTAGGAAACAATAACCTGTACTATTGACGAGTATCAGTATGAGAGTAAGTTTATTTCTTTCCTGTTCCTGTTATTTGTGCGAAAAAAGAACTAGGAACCTTATCAATTCCACAATATTTCGTAGTATAATATCAAAAAGGAAGTGAATTTCAAATGTTGATAAGAATAATAAAATAAGAAAATAATACAAGAAATGATTTTTTTACAAAATTTGACAAAACTTCATAAAAGATAAACGTTGAAAATAAGTACTGTACAGAAACAGAACAATGTAAAATTCATTATTTAACTGAAAAAAATCAGGTAGATGAAACACGTAGGTAGTACTTACAATTTTTGCAATTTAAATGTAGCTTATGACTAAATGGCATAACTGTTTAAAGTACCTATATTATATATTTAAGTATTTTAAGTGATTTAAATATTGCTATATTAAAGAAATAATTAAGTGACTGCTTAATCGACTGTGCGGTGTTTGTTTATAAGACTGAAAATCACATGACACAAATAACAGCCAATAGAAGAATTGATTACAATAATAGTAACCATGGTTATATAAAAATTTAGCGGCATTTTTTTACTAGTTGCTTGAGAAACTTCACTGAAATTAATAAGCGGAAACTTTACTGTCATATGTCACTTTGACATTAAATTACGAATTGGTTAAATTGTCATTTTGAGTGTACATAAGCAATTAAAAAGATAAATAATATCAATTTTGTTTTAATGTTAAATACAAATTTAGTAAATATTTCAAATTTTTATTGTAAAAAGAATTCAAAAATAGAGCGGCGGTGTCATTGCGTTTTTCTTACCGAATATGCACTCGTGCATTAATTCATGTCCAGGAAATTTTTTATCGTGCATTTCAACAACGTATAATTAGTTCTCGTGTACCACTCGATCTAATTAAGACGTTGTGGGAAATCACTCAAAAAAAAATCCGGAAAGAATTAATGCACATGTGATATTATAAGTGAAAATTACTTGAAAATAATACATTTATTCTTCTTCTTACATAAGTATGTAATCGACGTTCCGCTTTACACTTATCATTCTCATAGCTTACAAGCTTAGAACGATTTTACAAACAATTATGTGTCATATACATTCGTGTGACAGGACATTCAGTTTATAAAACATAAAAAACATTTTTGCCCTTATAAACAAATTATTAATTAATATTCTAGTAAAAATTTATTATTTTCCTCGAATTACCAATCTGATGTAAAACGTCACTAGATGCTAATTATTAATTAACTAATTATTCAAATGCAACTCTACAAGTTCGGATGCAAACCACATCACTGTGAACGCAGACAGATGATTATCGTTGAAAAGTTCTGAATACTAAATACAGACTACAGAGCGTCGTAACACATGCGAACCGATGCTTTACCTAATGATTGCAAATCAAGCCGATGAATGCACATCATCAATATTAATTAGAGCTTTGGGCACTGACTGTCCATACAGCGTTGTCCATCCGATGATGATCCATGAATAGAATTGTTTCAATATTCCTATAATGATATTGTGTTGTGGATTACATACTCCATCATTCTGTAGGTGATTGATGGTGTATTGAATTGGTGCAGGTGAAATGTGCTATTAATTATAATTTATAGTAGTCAAAAAATGTGATGTTGTATAAAATCATGAGACGCCTATACCGTGAGTTTTATTTAACGTGAAACATGAGATCTTTCATATCCATGGTTACGAATTTGACAGCAATGTATTAGAGCGATTCATTTAAAATAGAACATAGGCTGTCATTGTCAAGTAAATATTACCTGTCAATTAGGGTTGGATTGTTGAAAATAAAGTATAGGTATACAATTGAAGAAAAGGTGCAAAAATGATACGTTGGTATAATGCAGATGTTAGCCTCAGATAAGTATCTGATTTATTTCGTGTATTTGAGAATTCTGAAAAAAATATCTATTAAATGTTTACCTTTCTTGCAACTTTTTTCATTTCTAAAATGATTAGAAATACATACCTACATATTTCATTTGCTATGTTCTATTTTAGGAAAATGAAACGCTCTAATAACATTGCTGTCAGAGAAATTTATAAAATACCGATTGTAGGTAATAATCACATAATCTTTCTTTTAAAATAAAAAAATTAGTCTTAAATTAATTATTTCGAAATATTTTTAAAAAAGTATTACTTCCGGTTTGTAGATTGGTACCTACCAAAATTTATACACGGGATAGATAACAGATTTTAGCGCTCGGTCTTATTATAAAGCCTCATTTCTACCGACTGTTTTATTGCTTAATGCATAATAATTTGTGCGTAAGGCGTAATACATAATGATTATTCATTATATGGCCATTTCCACCTATTTAGGAGTAATTCGACAGAGATGATTTCTTGTCGAAGTTTTGTAATTTAATCATTTCCGGAATTTTTGCGATATTAAGGAATGGAAGAACTGTTAATTTCGTAAGTAAGGTATTCAAATCCATATTTAGAAACAGACAGAAATTGAAAACTCGAAAAAAATAATAAATATGACACATGTCAATCATTATGCTTGTGCATTACGCTTTGTTTCGAGCGTTTGGTGTTTGCAAAGTTTTGTTCTTATGCGTTGCTCTTAGTACTTGTGCATTAACATTAAACATAATTCTTAAGTATTAAAACAGTCGGTGGAAATGAGGCTTAAACTTCCGCTGCGCGTAAGGAAACTAACATCACACCTTGCCCTAAAAATCTGTTACTTCTATCCCATATATAATAAATAACTATTTCCGTTGATCGTTTATTAATGAGTATCATTAATGTAAAAAATCTGACGTGGACACCACATGACTTCCTTGTACGCCTTGTGTGTTCATACTTTTCTTAATAACTAAAATGTAAAATAATATTAAAAATTCTTTTAACTTATTATACTAGTATACTCACAAATATATTTTAGTCATTTTATTTACACTGCAGAAGAAGATATAAAGCATATTTTACTATTGTCACTGTCATGTCATAATCATTTAAATTTTACGTAGTAACAAATGTTAATCGATCATGGACTACAAGATACCGAAATACTATAAATTATAAATATATACTTTAATTATTTTTAAATGATAGCAGATACAAAAATATTTATAAAATACCGATTGTAGGTAATAATCACATAATCTTCCATTTAAAATAAAAAAAATTGTCTAAAATTAAATATTTATCGAAATATTTTTAAAAAGTACTACTTCCGGTTTGTAGACTGAAACCAAAAATAGGAGGTGCACAACTAGATGGTATAACAGTCCTAAATACAAAATTTCAACTTTCTACGTCTAACCGTATTTGAGTTATGCGACACACATACGTCCGTCCGTACGTACGTACATACGTACGTACATACGTACGTACGTACGTACAGACGTCACGTCGAAACTAGTCATAATGGATTCAGAAAAGGTCAAAACGGATATTTCCGTCAAAATCTGAGAACCGAAATTTTTCGCGATTACAATACTTCCTTACTTCGTACAAGGAAGTAAAAAATCATGCATTTATGACCCCTATAAATGCATGATTTTTTATTAATCAACGATTTATTGGATGCGTTCAATACACGTAATATTGTATTATATTGACCAGCTCTAAGTTTTACCAAAATACAAAACAGAATTAAAAGAAATGATTTTCACACTTCTAGGTAAATAATATTTATGTAGAATTGCTTTAAAATGAATATAAAAATAATAACAATATTCTAAACACGAAAAAATCTTAGGATTTAGTACTGCTAATCAATATTAAGTGAACTGACTGCACCCGCTTCTCCCTGAAAACAGTTGATTGTTATTGTTGAGTTGTCCATTGTTGTCGATCCAATTGTGGTGAACATTTGAAGCGGTCCTAATTTGTTATGGAATAAAATTGAAATTTTTTGAAATTAAAAATGTATGACCAACGGAAAAATATTGTAACTAACTCATGTGTTAATAGGCGATTAATAATCTCAACAATTAACGCGTTCGCTTCTCTCACGCGTTAAAAAGTCTCAATTATTAATCGCCCTCATTAACACACTAGTTTGTTAAATAACTATTTCCGTTCATCGTATATTAATAAGCATCATTAATGTAAAAAAATCATAAATTAATGACCCCTATTACCTAATGCATGATTTTTATTAATCAACGATTTTTTGGAATGCGTTCAACAGAAGTAATATTGTTATATTAGCTACCCGTAAGTTGTAAAAAATGATAAATAGAATAAAACCGAAATGATTTTGACAGTTCTATTTTATAATAACCACGTAATATTGATACTCAGCTATATTAATTGTATGAAATCAAATTAGTTTTTCTCCAAATTAAAAAGGTATGATCAACGGAAAAATATTGTAATAATAAAATGTGTTAATAGGTGATTAATAATCTAGACAATTAAGGCGTTCGCTTCTCTCACGCGTTAAAATGTCTCGATAATTAATCGCCTTCATTAACACACTATTATAGTTAAATAACTATTGAATAGGTAGTCGGGTTAAAACACGTAGTTATGCATGTATTTCCTTAAACATAATTCTCCGCCATTCCACATTTTCACTTTCCTACTATTTCCACACAACATTGTGCCGCCGCCACGTAGTAACGTAGGTAGGTATTGATCGAGGCTGGCGTGGCCGCCAGGTACGACGTAGGTGTGTCGGGCTCAGCCCGCGTGCACCGCCGGCGGCGACGTCGAGGTGGAACTTGCAGGAATTACGTCATTTGTTGAAAGTGCTACCACGCGCACTAGAGTTGCGAGTGATTGAATTGAGGGTTAGGGTTGCTTATTGGGAATGAGTATGGGATGTTTGGTTAGTGGGCGATGCTAATTTTGATATTTTACGTTTTTATATAATGTCTTGCTTTTTACCAAACTTGGGTGCGGCAGCCTCACATATATTGTGGGTTATCAATCATAATAGATCTTCGACCATACTGTGTTTAAGTAGGATTGTACGACACATTTTCCAAACCATTGTTTCCAGTATTATTTTTTCCAATATCCATTTATTCCAATAGACGAATCCATAACAAATGAATTTGTCAGGGGAGGGGGCAGCTGTCAAACTGGTGTTTTATATTAACTTTAAAGAAAACTGTCAACTATAATTACACAAGAGCTTTTTATTTCGCCGGATAAAGGCTGTAGCCGGGTAAGATGGTCAAATCGGTCCCCAAAGAAAATCGATCGGGAATATGATTTCTATCATTTGTACCCAAAATTGGATTTTTTGGTAAAAATGTTAACCCCCAGACCCCCCACGCTCCGTAGAAATAGCCAAAAACGTGTTTTTTACAATTAATTCTATATCTTTTTTTCTATTGAGACTACGCGTTTGAAAAAAAATTTTTCCTGAAATTTATGAACAATTCTTTTCGATAAAAATTATTTTGACATTTTTACCGCCATATTTGAATTTATAAAAATTTATAAAAATTAAAAAAAAGGAAAAACACTTATTTCACTACGTTAATATAGAGGTGACGGCATGAAAGAAATCTCAAAAATTCCTCTTCGAGAGAGGAATAATTGGTATTTTTTTCAGATTTTTCCGATTGGTGCAACCTTTCGAAAAAAATTAAAAACCGTATTTTGTGTTCCAAATCTAGGTTTTTCTTCCCATATGACAATAGAAATCCATTGAAAAAATCGCAATAATTCCTCTTCGAGAGAGGAATAATTGGTATTTTTTCAGATTTTTCCGATTGGTGCAACTTTCAACAAAATACGGTTTTTAATTTTTTTCGAAAGGTTGCACCAATCGGAAAAATCTGAAAAAAATACCAATTATTCCTCTCTCGAAGAGGAATTTTTGAGATTTCTTTCATGCCGTCACCTCTATATTAACGTAGTGAAATAAGTGTTTTTCCACTTTTTTAATTTTTATAAATTTTTATAAATTCAAATATGGCGGCAAAAATGTCAAAACAATTTTTATCGAAAAGAATTGTTCATAAATTTCAGGAAAAATTTTTTTTCAAACGCGTAGTCTCAATAGAAAAAAATATATAGAATTAATTGTAAAAAAACACGTTTTTGGCTATTTCTACGGGGGGTGGGGGGTCTGGGGGTTAACATTTTTACCAAAAATTCCAATTTTGAGTACAAATGATAGAAATCATATTCCCGATCGATTTCCTTTGGGGGCCGATTTGACCATCTTACCCGGCTATAGCCTTTCTGTTTGTATTGAAACCTTTTGTTACCTAGCAATTTGAAAAGAAAAATTGTTTAATAAAATCACGACACCGAAGGTGGAGTGAGTTTATTTTAAAACAATATTTCGAGTCAAATTGCTGTCAGCTGACAAGGTTGAGATGTCAAACAGAAATTTAGCCGGCGAAATAAAAAGCTCAAATGTAATTCAACGAGATAATTTAACGACTCCTTTAGTGATTCTTCTTCACAAATATGCCCAAAATCGAATCATTACACTGACAAATATTAGAAATATGAAGCAAATGACATTTTAGTGATTTGTTTGGTTGATAAGAAAAAGATAAATATGGTTTTATCACTTGCAAGAAGTTACCTTCCTTTTTATCCGCTGTCCAAGCGATAAAATTGTGTTTTGTTTATGGCTTACTTTATACAGGAGTGAAATTATCATATTCGTATAATACCATTAGTGTTTATTTTCGACACAGCAAGCAGTCGTGATCAGACGGCAAAAATTACCGGCAAAATCATAGTTACGTAGGTATGGTATTCGGCTTGACAATTTCTCGAATTTTTTTATTTGTTCAAAAAAAAAGTAACGTATTTTTAAAACAATCATCAACTGACATTATATCTAAGCTACGCTTCGCGGCAATTTTCAATAGTGAAAATTGTCAGTGTACTTTTCACTAGTGAAAATTGTCACTGTAGTTCGTCTGTGATTGGTACAATTCAGCAAAATACTGTGTTCTGATTGGATGAAAAACTATGAGTGGAATTGTCAATATAATACAATTTTATACACATGCAGTTTTATAGGTATTTTGTATCATGAAAATATTATTTAAATTACGTTTTGGCAAAAACTGTTCAAAATTTAATTAAAAATATGCAAAAGTGAGGTTGGAATAGTAGGTTACCCCCTGGCTATGACGTCATTCTGGATTTCTCTATTGAACATAACCTAATCTAAACTAAATTAAATAATAATTTTATTGGGAAAAATGTCCCACTGGAAAAAAATATCACATGTGCATTAATTCTGTCCAGAATTTTTTTTGAGTGCTTCCTAACAACGTCTTAATTAAGTCGAGTGTTACACGAGAGCTAATTACGTTGTTGGAATGCGTGATACAAATTAATGCACAAGTGCATATTCGGTAAGAAAATCTCAATGAAACCGCCGCTGTATTTTTGAATTAATAAATAATACTCACTTGTATTTAAAATTAATAAATATGTATTATTTACCTTAATAATTGCTTATTTACACTCAAAATGACAATTTAACCAATTTTTAATTAAAATGTCAAACTGACATGTGGCAGAAAAGTTTCCACTTATTAATTTAAGTTAACCTCAAGCTATATGCCTAGTAAAATTTACGCTAAATTTTTCTATAACTATGGTTACTATTTTTGTTATCAATTCTTCCATTGGCTGTTATTTGTCTCATGCAATTTTCATTATAAAAATGAATATTTTTTGACAGATGGTTTAACCAATCATATTGCGTAATGATGACGTAATGCAACCAATAGAATTGAAAATGTAAAATGATGTATCTGACAACATAATTTTGTAGATTAGGTTTTATTTTGTTACGTCAGTAACAAAAAATTAATTAATTTGTCACATGAAACGTCAAAAATGTTTAGCAAAATGAGTCGTTTTGGTAGTATTTTTAACAAGAAAAATATTCTTCCTAAATACCATTCGAGATAATAATTTTTTGAGAGAATTTTTGTCTATTCCACGGCAACTTATTGCAATTTCACTCCACAAAACATCATCTGACAATTCCCCTCAACTTCGTTTCGGGAAATTGATAGATGATGTTTTGTGTCGTGAAATTGTTAGAAATAAGTTGCCGTGGAAACGACAAAACAATTCTCAAAAAATTATCATCTCTTATGGTATTACCCCTGAAAATTAAAATTGGAATAATTATCCTTGGAAAAAATTATCATTTGAAAAAACGGACTGGAAAAAACATTGTAAAAAGAGACTCCTCACCTTTATAAGTAGATAAACCTTTTATACAGTATGTACGATTACCAGTCGTCAACCACAGATATTCATGGTTATTTTATTTGTGAAGTGGAGAGTACACCACAGGGAATATTTTATATATGTACCCAACTGCAACTGAATTACGAATACGAGTTGGCAGAACTGCTGTCGGTGAGTGGTGACGTTATGCACTCAACTATCCACTTAATATTATTTTTTATAATATTTTTATTATTAAACTAGGTACACAAAAACATTAAAAATAGTGCGTATCTATTGGGACACTAGCTGAAATTTACACTACTTTTACTATTAAGTGTATAACTGATAGTGTAGGTACTTAAACACATTTTTAATGTAAGAAATTTTTTACTATGTATACTCGTAAAAATAACTCTTCTAAAGATCATCTCATCACATTTTCACATAAAGCGTAATAGTTAAAAGACACCTAAACAAAGATATACCAGATCCTAATTGCATACTTACGATTTTATCGCTATGTGTAAAAAATATGCATCAAAAGAAATCGTATTAAATAAAATTTTATATGTAACATCAACGTAACCGTCATTACATTTTGTGCCTCTATTATGAAATTGATTACGTGTCTTATGTCTCCAAATTAATCGTCTTGAAACACTTATTTACCGTATTAGTTAAATTAAAAATAGAAACAGAATAAAAATTTTAAATGCGAAAATGGTTCTGAGCATTTTTAGTTTTTACTCATGCAAAAGAATTGTCATATATAATACCACTAGTGTTCCAAGTTATGTCGACAATTTTTGTTGCTGTATCACGAATGGTTATTACGCTTGATTGAAAATTGCACGAGTGCGTAGCACGAGTGCTATTTTCTTAAGCGTAATAATCATGAGTGATGCAGCCACAAAAATTGTCTACATAACTTGGAACACGAATGGTATTCGGAGGACAATTCACCGAATAAAAATGTATTCTTTCTTTATGAAAATGATTTATAAATAGCTTCACTTCCATTACAACAGTTATAACAATAGGATTTTGATTAATAAAGATATATTCAATTGTTTAAAATTGTCGATTGGATCACTAGTGAAAATTGTCGAAAAGTTATGTCGCTGCGAGCACTAGTGATAAATTGTCGAAAAAATTCGTTTCAATTGGTGGAAAATTTATAAATCCTCAAAATTGATTGGTTCATTTTTGACAGATGACACATGAGTTGAATTGTCAAGGAAAATGTACATTCTAGATGTTAATTTACGATATTGAACATCAAATGATTTTAATAAATTTATTGCAAAAATTAACACAACCAATCTTATATATCAACACGTTCAAAAACTACGTAGTTTGAAAATAGTCAAAAATAATAGATCTCAAAAAATAGGATTCTTAACATAACTAAACGACAGAATGTAAGAGATGAACGTAAATATTAATTAAGTTTTTTTGTAATAAGAAAGATAGGATGTAAAACAACAGTCAAGCTTCAATAATCTAGAACCATAATAAAAAAATTGTCTTTATCTGGTAGCATTAAAGAACTGTAGTAAAATTTAAAAAATAAATTTATCAGATAAAACGTTGAAATCTTGTAATCCATGATCGGTTTCTGCGTAAAACATGGTGAGACGGATGACACATTGGCATACAAACGCCATAAGTAATGTTTTGTCTGTGGTATAACGTATAAGTCATAACCATAAGTAAGATATTAAATGTAGTAATTGAACGGGCGATGGCTTCAACACAGAAGAGTTTTTCTGTGTTTAAATATTTTAGATTTTTTTTGTATGTTTATAAGTCTAGATATGGCGAAAGGTTGTGTGCTGGCGACATCAGATTTTTAATATTTCGAATTATCGAATTGAATTAATACAACTCAATTAACATAACATAACGTGCGGTACCTATATACCTAACCTGCTTATTGTTTCTATATGATTACTTATTTATTTGCCAAGCTATTTTGTTCATGTTTGTTCAAAAATTCGGCTTATTAGTATTCTTGCTAAATATTTTCAGGTAGGTATTCTGTTACACAAGCAATAACAATAATTCACTTTACCATAATTTCGTATCCATTTCCACGTTTCTAAAAACCCACCCTGCACCTACACTTAATATTCAATTATTCAAGTATCGAATTCCTCTAACAAAACATCCCCTGCTATTCCTGCAGGATCCTGGGGTTAGGTTCTGTGTGTCATCAACACCGGCGACACCTGACGGTTCCCACCGACCCCACGGCGGCGGTGGTGGTCGTGGTGCATTACATCAACACAAACATGACTACCACTGCCTCAGGCAGGTGGTGGTAGTGGTAGCGATGTCAGAAGGGATGATAAGAAATTATTTGTGATTTTTAACCGAAATTTAAACCGATTATTGTAACTGGTTACTTAAACAGGTTATTTAAATGAAAATAAATTTTCCCCAACTGCGATATTAATTTAATATTAAACCAGTTTTACTTAACAATAAGTTGTAACCGCTTATGTAAACCGGTTTAATTAAGACAATCCTACATTCCTACCGTGCCAGAAAACAGCTAAAAACATTGATTTCGCCCGCCACTTCACAGTGTTTATTGTTTTGCTGAATTTAATAATCTAAAGATTTTATTGAAGATAAAAGTACAATCTACAAAATGGGCGATGCAGAATTTTAAAAGTTTGCGTTCAAATCGAAATATGTTAATTTTAATTTTGACAATATTTGTTATATTTTGAACACAAATATCTTCTATTTTAAATTCGGGGATCCAAGCATTGTTAACAACATATTAAAATTTAAATTTAATTCACTTATAAATAAAAGCTGTACAGTGGCCGGCGAAAACCCTCTTTTTTACTGGGTACCAAAATTATGTTTTCCTCTCAAACAAAAATTATTTGCTATAATTGAGGGGATGGCTGGAATAACTCCCTACCTAACTCAAAAAGTATAGTTTTGAGTAAAACAAAAAAAAACTGTATACTTCTTTTAATAATAACTGAAGTAAATAAAAAACTTTATTATTATCGAGGAAATAATAATTAATTCAGTTATTTTAGTTATAATTTATATTAGTTTAACTTCTGGATCATTAAATAAAATTAATAACAAATTTCGAGATAGGTAGTTTTCCCAAATATTTGGTATACATGAATTTTTAAATAAATAACTACCCCCTAAATTTACTAGTATAAGTCCTAAATATCGTTTAGTAAATTATAATGACAAATTAATATACTTAAAATACTAATAGAACAAAAAATATGGACTTGAACCGTTTTAGAAATCAGTAAACCGGTTATTGACAAAAAAAAGTGAAAACAAATTCGGTCGCAACCTAAAACAGATTTGTTTTTGCCTTGATTGGATGTAAACCAATCCAGGTATAGTAGAAAAATCCCGGCACAGTCAGGGATATTGTTTTATGCAATGAAATGAAAAACGTTATTTTGCATTGCGAACGTTGCTAATTGCATTTTATGCTGTTAATAACGTGCAATAATGTCTAAACAAATAGTACGTTGAAAAATACGCATGTACTAAATGTAATTAAAATGAAATACATATACATACGTATGTTACCCATCATTTCATATACATACAGTTATACAAATAAACAATAATTTGAATACAGTAGCCGTACAAAGTGTAGTGTGTATTTTACTTGTGTGTAAAAATGGCTGTTACTCTAGGGAGAGTTTAGTAATTACACATTACACTTGCATTTGCATGTGTAATTAGGAGTAGGTGTAACATACATTTAACGTCTTAAGTGTCTTGAGTTTGCAATTTAAAAAATTTGAGTATTTAATTATTAATCTCCGATCTCTGTACAAAAAATAAAAGATAAAATATTGTGAATTTCAATTCTAAATTTGCTCTTTGTTATTTTTTCCAAATGGAAAATCTATTATAAGAAATTAGACACTCCAACACTCATCATTAAATTAAACTCCTACAATATTTCTTGTATTATCATTCGACATTTGAACGATTTTCTACCTACAAAATTAATGTTTCAAGTTAGGTACGTTTATTTCATTCAGAATTATTTTCTATATACTTGGTTTGAGAAGTTTCTTGAATCGACATCTAAATAAGTAACTTCTGAAACTTTGTAATTCTATATTATTGAGATGAGACTAGTATCACAAATGGAAATTATTAATTAATTTTCTTGAAATTTATTTTACCCTTACACCTGCCTTTAAAATTTAATCCAAGATCAAATTTAAACTTGATAAACTACAATATACTGTAATCATCATACATTTAAAAAATAAGTTTAATATTTCAGATACCGTTAAACTCCGTTTAAGAAAAATAAGGTGTATTTCAACATCAGTTTAACAGTTAAACTATGGTTTGAATTAATCCACGGACTGGGTACCGTTTACTGAGATAAACGTCGATTATCTTGTAACTGTCAAACAAATTGTCACAAGAATTCACTTTGCTTTAATTTTAATATTATTCAATCTGGTACATTCAAAATGCCTATCTTTACGAATAATGAATATAGACATTAGTGTGTTAACTAATACCGATAGTGAAGCTCTAGGGAACGCTGTTCAAGCCCAATAATTTACATGGAGCATATTTCGAATCTGCATGTGCCTAATATCCGCACATTTGTAAATGTTGTACCTACAACATTTTCAAGTCTGCAACTCAAGAAAGATCGTGGTTATGTTATATACATACTATGCACAAAAAGTTCAACATTATCTACAAATAGATATACCTTTCAGACGTCAATAAATTTTATGGATGGGTTCTCGCAAAATACACGAGCAGCAAAAATGTTTATCATTTGTATTGTCAACTGATTATCTAGGCTGGAACTAGAAAACTGAATTTACTAAAGACAGTTGCTCGAGCATTGCTCGCAAACGTAAGCGCAAGCGCAACAATAGCAAGCAGTTCCAGCACCAACACTGAGCAGAATATGCGCAATGCGCAACAAACAGGGCAGCACAAAAATGAAGTTAACTGTGAACTTTTTAGTTGTTCGCCTTGAATTTTTTTCATAATTATTGTACCAAAGTAAATTATTGTCTATACATACATACATAAAATCATTTATAATTCAAATCTTAAAATAAACCTAGTTAATACACAATTTTATAATTTATTTTGACAATATACTTTATTTTTATCAAAATGTCAAATGCCAGTTTATGTCAAAAAAGAATCAAATTTAATACAAACATTTCAAAAAACAAAGGAATACACGTCTACGAAGACAGCTATTATTTGGCGGCGCAGTACCAATTTAAACAAGACTGCAGTTTAATAAATCTAGAGTTTAATTTTTATTGAAATACGCGTATATATTTAAACGTCGCTTAAAATTTAATCTTTAGTTACGTAAACTTTGGATTAAGACAAAACTGAAATACCGGCCCTTAGTATATTAATAATGTACGAATAAATATAAAGAAATCAAGTTAATTCTAGAGATGTACATTAAAGGTTCTTTTAGGCTCACGGATAAATGGACATTCAGTAACTATCGAATAAATGAAAAATAAAATTTATATCTGCATGTTTTTGCTATTGGAATTTTAATAAATAGCTCATAGCGGAGACTATGAAACAAATAAAGTAGAATTAGAATTATTTAAATTAATCCGCCTTGAATTCCGTCCCACGTCTAAGAGATGTCGCTCCAAATCTATAAACTGCAACGCCACACACCGCCGAAGCTGCCAACCAAGCGATCAATATCTAGTATTACCGTTTCGCATACCACGCGTGTACCGGTAAATCAAATTTTTCCTACATCTCCCTAAAAATGGGTGTGGAAATCGTCCGGTCACCACAAATACTCCGCGTCGTCAACCGTCAAATCTACCCTTCAACTCCAAACCGGAAATCCGCTTGTTTCTCCACCTGCAGCTGCAGATGCAGTATCTCAAAGTCTGGTGACAACGGGAGAGGAAAAAGAAATGAGCATGCGCGAAGAGGGAGGCTGCTGTCGACAACAACTCTGGTGGCAAAAGTAGGTACTGCCTGCTCTATGTATTAATTCTCGCAGATTTTAAGGAACTCGTAAGGAACAATGGAGTGAATGTTGCTTTGTATGTAGCGAGAAGCGGTGTGAAGTTAGTTATTGATTCACTGTGGGAAATACAAGAGGGAAGGCGTAGGCGGGAAATTTGAAATTTAAATTCTGAGGTGGAGAATGTACAGGATGCAGAATAATTATTATGCAACAAAGAACAATATTTTTGGTTCATTAATGTTTCATGACGGCGTTGATGAACATGGAAATTGCTTCAATCTCCTGTTTTGTTTTTTTTATTTCATTGTACGATTACAATAAAGGCACGATCACATTTTTTCTAATGTCTATATTTAGCCACGTGAATTACATTTTTCGTTGATCGTTTATTAATGAGAAGCATTAATGCAAAAAATCATACATGAATAATGTGCGTTCAGCACACGTAATATACGAACCTAACATATTTGTTATGGAAAAAAACAGATTTTCTCCAAATTAAAAAGGTAATGATCAACGGAAAATATTGTAACTAACTCATGTATTAATATGCGATTAATAATCTCAACAATTAACGCGTTCGCTTATCTCACGCGTTAAAATGTCGCAATTATTAATCGCCCACATTAATAGACTAGATAGTTAAATAATTATTATATAGATGTGTGCAAACTCTTTTCAACAGCCACAGACCTTTGCCTAATAGCTTCTTTAATAATTATTGTATCCCATTATCCCAATTTGTAATAGTGACGCGAGTGGAAATACCGATCCAAGCAATTTATTCGGATTCGAACCTACGAACTCTGTTTATTGTGTTCAGAGACAATCGTTTTAACCCATTGCCATTGTATTATAATATCTGATTATAACCAAAAAAATATTTTTATAAATGAAACATCTTGACATAAGAAAAATAACATACTTATGTACTAGAGTTGCATTTCTTGCTTATGCGGCAGGTTTTTCATTACTCGGCCCAACACCGAATATTAGTTTACTATTCGGCCGAAGACCGAATAGTCTGACGTCACATTATATAACGTACAGTACTTGAACTGTGATTGCCTTTAACAGTCTCCTGAAAGTGCTTTATTTAGATACTTCATTGACAAACAAAAAATATATGTTTATTCTTGAATTTTTACCTCTCGCCTAGAGAGGTATAGGGATCGTGAAAAAATTCGATGTCGAGATTTTTGTCAATAAGCACGTTTTAGCACCTTTAGAACCTATTTTGACTATTTTCACGATGATGTCTGTGTGTGTGTGTGTCTGTGTGTGTGTCTGTGTGTGTGTCTGTGTGTGTGTATGTGCGCCTACTATGTTCTTTCGTTCTGATTCATTATCTCAAATTCTACTGAACAGAAAATTCTAATATTTTGCATTATACATTTATACATGTTAAAGAAGAGCTGAAAAGATTTTGGTAAAAATCTGTCAACCGAAAATGGTACTTTTCTTGAAGCACAATAACATTTTTGCAAAAACCGTATAAAATAATGCGATTGTTACCATTTGGCATACAACACATGAAAGAAGAAATTACATTGTACAATATTTCACTTTACTTTGTGCTATATATTTTACCAATAAAGAAATATTAATTTTTTAAATATATAATTTTACCTACCACGATTTGTGAATCACAAAATAGAAAAAAAATTGAAAACAAAAATAAAATTGTCAATGTGACAGATAAACAGATGTCTATAGCAAGAAGGTTTCTCTGTGGTGTAGGGCATGTGTGGAATGTGGTGTACAGTTTTTGAAATGTTAGATATAGTATAGGTAATATTAATTGGACATAATGTTATGTAAATACGGTATTTATAAAATAATATTATCTATTAAACAAAGAGCTGATTAGATTTGTGAAATATATAATTTATAACCTTTATAATTCCATTAGGAAGTTGAGAGTAATTCTCCAGAGTTACTATCGACAGTTACTCTCAGTTGCGAGATTTTACTCTTAGATGGTAATCTCAAGAACCGTATCCACTGTTGAATTGTATCTGTGCTCTCGAGAGTGAGTTTAAAAACCTAGCAAACAACTAACAAATAACTATAATTTTTCATTATTTTATATTATTATATCAAATGTTATACGGTGTTGTTGTATTTTATTTAAATTAAAGCTTAATATTTGGTTAAATCCGAGGTTAAATAATAATACTTCAATGTCAAGGCGAGAGGTATTGTAACGGCCACGTCAGATTTTTTAAAATTATTATTACTAAAAAAGAATCCGATGTGGCCAACACATAACCTCTCGCCATACTGTACTATTTTTATTTTTCTAATATAAGTATATATTATGTAATACTTACTCACAAATATACCATTGTACTAGAAGGGAATTCGGGAATTGTAGTTTTTATAATATTATTAAAGTTTATTATGACCTTATAAATACTAAATGACATTTCATATTTTCCATTTTAATTTGCCAAAAAGTCAAAAATTCATATGACATTAACACTCAAATATTTTATTTTTTGTTTCCATAGGTAGGCAGATAAATCAAAATTGTAACAAATTTGTAGAATTTTTAACTTCTTGTAATTGGAAAATGGAGCTAGATAGAAACAACGTTTTGAATACATATTGTAGATAGTAACATTTAGTATACAATGTTATTTAAAAAATTCCTATTAATTCATAAATTTTGAGAATATTCCAAAAAAACTCTTCAGATCTTCAAGAAACTACCACTTCCGGTTGCACGATCAACACCAAAATCTAATCAGATCTAATCTAGGGTGTCAGAATATTGTATACCAAATTTAAATTTTTTTTATTCAGTGGTATTTGAGTTATCGTACCTCCAACATCCATCCTGACACACACACACACACACACACACACACAGACATCATCGCGAAATTATCAAAATCGTGTTCTAGGGACCTCAAAACGTGCTTATCCATTGAAAACTCACTATCGAAATTTTAGCATGATTACAATACCTCTCTTACAGATATGAGCGGCGAGAGGTAAAAAGAAAAATAATGTCAAAAACTTTATTTTGTAACGTTTATAAAAATAAAAATGATAAACTATTATTAAAATTTAAAAGCGGCAAATTATGGAAAAAAAAAGTTTCTCGGCATTCAAAGCAGCCTCGTCAATTCTTGTTTCTCATGTGGCACCAAAAGAGTGCAGAATATTCGCCGAATATTCGGTTATTCGGCACAGTCCTGCATAATATTCTGTATTCGGCACATTTACTATTCGTTGCATCTTTAATATGTACCTACCTACACAATGTTCAAACAATCCAATCCAAAACAACACTAATTCACATTCTTATTGCTACGTAGGTACTTGTCAATCCATTTTATCTAGATCAACCTGTGCCAAACATTCCAACTTTACAATTCCAGCAACTGCATTTTCCAGTCGCTTAATACGTCTATCAAAACTTCAATTCAAACAATTTTAATCACCCCTGCATTCATTTCTTCCTAACGACGAGGACAAGTACGAATACAACTCTGAGCGCAGAGAAAAGAATCAGAACCAGGAGGAAAGGAATGACATTAGTTTCCGTGTAGCACGCAACGTTTCGTGACGGTGGGCCGTGTCGTCCACGTGGGGTGTAGGGCTGTGAGTAGGAGCACGCGTCGGTTGTTACGGGCCTCGTTGTATGATTGCAGCGCACGGTGGCGCACTTGGCCTCGAAAGAGGGGCAGAGGTGGCTTGCAGGAGTTGTCAACATTTTTTTCTACGCCTGCTTCTGAAAGTTCATGTTTCTACATTGTTTAAAATGTTGTAAGCAGCTGTTTGGCGCAAGTGTGTTGCAAAGTACCTAAGTGTGCAACAAAGTACCTAAGTGTGTGACATAGTACTTTGTTGCACATTTATGGGCCCTTAGCAACACAATTTTGCTTTTTTAAAATGTTAAACATTGATATTTCACAAAAAATTAAAAATTTGATAGTAAATGTCAAAAAATTAATGGTTATTTTTGTATTTTTCACTTCCTTTGTTTTGCAGAAGTAGAAAAAATAGTGTGTATAACACGTATTGAAAACATTTTGTCGAACTTAAACTATTGAAACCCTCCCTTCTAACTATATTTTCAAAACTTGTTATACAAATAACCATAGTAGCACACCACGGACTCGAACCGCACAAAATAACGGATCAACGCTGACCGCTGAAGCGCACTGATCTAAGAATAAAATAAATCCAAGTATAGTTAGTAGTTACAGTTAGTTTTGACTAGGTACTGTCGTTCACAATAATTACAAAATTAATGTTGTACCGTCAAACGGGGTTATATGGGACTCCAGGGGTAATATGGGACATTTGCGTTTTTATTTAAAATTTCGCGCTTAACTTTCATATAGGTAGTGGTAGTGCTAACTTCATGTTCAAAAAAAATCCAGACAGTTGTCAACACTGCGAAGACAAACATAACCTGCAACTGTTTTTATAGAAGTATTTGTTTAATTAAAAAAATGCTAAATAAAGATTTTGTTTTTAGCTAATTTTTGTACACTAAAAATAATCTCCTCTGTATCTCATGAGATATATGCAATTTTGTACAACTTAATTTTGATATGCATAAAACATAACCTTTACAACAAGCTAGTTGAAAAAAATTTATATTATGGTTTTATTTATTGATTTTATAAATAAATAAACAGATTATTTGACTCGAAAAGGAATCAATGTAGCATATTGTAAGACTGATCTTTGTGATATTTACAGCTGGAATAGCAATTTTTTTTTGTTTCTTATAAAAAAATGTTTATTTTTGTACGTTAATAATTATAAATCACAGTATTATTATCATACGTAATATAACAAGTGATATGATTATTATCGGTGATATTCTCGAGTGGAACCGAGCTGTAGATTTCACGAGTCCGAAGGACGAGTGAAATGTTCTGCTTCGGTTTCACGAGCAATATCTTCGATTAATAATCATATCCCGAGCTTATATTTAATGAGAGAATATAATGAATTTGTAGTGAGTGATGCGCAAGGCGCGCGCAATGAGAACGAGAACGCACCTTAAAGTTGGAAGTTTACTGAACGCAACACATCACATCGGGTGTGTTTTAACCTAACCTAAGTAATTTTAGATGTTGTATTAAAAGATTAAAACAAACATTTTATTTGTAATTATAATTACACACACAATTACAATTTGAAGTATAATACACATGTCTACCTATATATTTTTTGCGGTGTTGGTTTGTATCTTGTGTATATGAATAAGAATAAACCTTTGAATTACTGTAGTATGATTTTCAGGTGTTTCTGGATTATCTCTTCTTAAGGAATTTATAATATTGATGATGATTTGATTAGATATTTAAATAAGACTGAATTGAATAATTAGTACCTACCTATTGGAATAACCGGTGATCTTTATTAGTTGCTGTTCAAGTAGGTATATTGTATATTTGCATTTTGCAAGATGCGTTACCTCAATTTTTTAATTGTTTGATTAATTTAATCGTTATTAGCATCACTCCAATGATTATCACACCTTTTAATAGTCAAGAATTACGAAATTAACTGTCAATACAGAAAAAATGTCCTTAGCAACGGACCAAAACAAGGTGATAATTTCTTTGTTTTTTATCATCGCTGTGATAGACATGTAACTAAGCAGATCTCGATAGGATCTCGATGATGAATGGCGGAAAACAGGTCACGTGACACATGAATTATATTCTCACAAATAAAAATCTGACGTGGCCGTTACAATACCTCTCGCCTTGACATTGAAGTATTATTATTTATCCTCGTATTTAACCAAATATTAAGCTTTAATTAGGTAATAAATTATATATTTCACAAATCTAATCAGCTCTTAGTTTAATATATAATTTTATTTTATAAATACCATATTTACATAATACTATGTCCAGTTAATATCTATACTATATCCAACATTTCAAAATTCTACACCACACTCTACACATGCCCTACACCACAGAGAAAGCTCCTTGCCACAGACATCTGTTTATCTGTCACATTGACAATTTTATTTTTGTTTTAAATTTTATTTCTTTTTCGGGATTCACAAATCGTGGTAGGTAAAATTATATATTTAAAAAAATTATATTTCTTTATTGGTTAAAGATATAGAAACAAGTAAGATTAAATATTGTACAATGTAATTTCTTCTTTCATGTGTGGTATGTCAAATTGTAACAATCGCATTATTTTATACAATTTTTGCAAAAAATGTTATAGTGCTACAAGAAAAGTACCATTCCCGGTTGGTGGATTTTTACCAAAATCTTTTCAGCTCTTCATTAACATATATAAATGTATAATGCAAAATATTATAATTTTATGTTCAGTAGAATTTGAGATAATGAACCGGGACGAAAGGCTATAGTAGGCGTACATACAGACTTTCATACACACACACAGACACACACACAGACACACACACAGACATCATCGTGAAAATAGTCAAAATAGGTTCTAAAGGTGCTAAAACGTGCTAATTGACAAAAATCTCGACATCGAATTTTTTCACGATCCCTATACCTCTCTATGCGAGAGGTAAAAATATACCAGAGTTATAATAATTATGTAATTTTGTATTTGCTTTTCCTGTATTTCCTCGGAATGTATGAGGTTTTTTGGCGCGTTTTATTTTTTTATTTTATTCCTTGGTGTCCCATATAGACTATACCACGGGGATAAAACTCAAATGTGGTTTTAAATTGTTAGCAACAGCGCCGCCACAACTGCCTGGAGAACTAAAATCTACGTTTTTTGTGTGTAACTCTCATCTAGTAAAAGAAACGCACCGTTACGCCTTTGTTTATGTTGTGAAAGTTTGACAGTTGAGTAAGCACCAAGCACGCGGTACGCACTAAATTTAAATATATAGCCCCCGAACTCAACAACTTGCCAATTTGATGATGTGATGTAAGTTTATCTCTATAATTATAATTTAAATGTCTAAGTTTTATATTATTTCAGAGGATTTTGAACTGCTTGAACAATGTCAACGCCAATCATGTTAAGGAGGTTCGATACCGTTTTTGAAAATATTACCATTCATCTGAAAATTTTACAAGTTGAAGATGCATGTATTTATCGTTCACTGTTAAAATTTCAGATCAATCGTCCACACCGTTTTTTAAAAATAAATTTTTAAAAATTTCTGTTTTACATGGGAGTAAATGAGAATACATTTTTAAAGGGCTGTATAATCTATAAAAATAATACCACCAGAAAGAGATTTACAGTAATTATAAATCAGACATTAATAAATCATGAAACTAAAATTCAGTGGATTCTTCCACACCGTTATTGAGTTATTCAAATAAATAAAATTTAAAACGTGACACATAACTAAAAGAGCGATAACTACGGCAACGTCGCAAATCATAGATTGGCGCGAAATTTAAAATACTGTTGGAAAGTAAGAGTGCGTTTATGTTGAAGCATATTATTTTATAAAGTTTGTAACAAATGATATTATATTTATATTTTCACAACAAATAAAATACACATACACAAGTCATTTTTAGGAAATTGGACACACTTTCGCAATGCGCATACAAACAACGTTACGAAACTATCGAAAATAAGTAGGAAGAACTATTTGAGTAAGAATTATTCGTGTTCATCTACTAAAAACTCTACAAGGGACATGACGGGTCCATGATCACTAAATTTGTTTGCAATTATTTCGTAACTAATTCCAAATGTCGCTAATCTTTTAATCATTCCAGAAGATCTGACTCTTTTTAAAGGCTGTACAGTAGAAATAATAATATCTGTATCTTTTGTGTACGTTTGTCATATACTTGATCAAAGCTTTCCCCATTACTAATTATTTCTGAAACAGAAAGATGAATTTCTACCAATTGTCAGGAAATGTTTTTAAATAATTTTAAAGTGTCTTGGAAATAATGAATGACTGGATGAAAACTATCAATTAAGTTCTCATTTCTTATAGTTTGCATTAATCTTGGAGCGTCAAAAGAACAATTATTATGAGCTATTGAATTTACTACCTGACAACACTTGACAGTTAGGTTAGAATCACTGCAGCCAACAGTTAACGTAAAGCAGCTAAAATACTAGCGCTGTTGCCGTATTTTCGATTGATTTTTAAAATTATGAATTTTAAAATATAAAATCTTTAGGACTTAAAAATACAATTTAATTGAAAGATAGTAATAAAATATTTATAAACAAATATATTTCGCTATAAGATTTTTTATATTTTCGGTGTTTTTTACAACAAAATTTAGTGGGTAGAAGTTGTCACTCTGCAGAAATACAATAGATTTTTGTTTAGATCCCCTAGATAGATAATCGGTATCGAAACTCCTTAAAAAATAAATGCCAAGTGCCAGATTGTGCCAATGCTTACAAAACAAATACTTCCAATAAACATTTCTTCAAATATCCCCAAAAAGAAGACACGCGGAAAAAGTGGTTTCAATTTATAAATTTACAAGAAAATTACAACAAAATTATATATTTGCGAAGATCACTTTGATATATCTCGCTTCACAAGTACGCTAAAAAAATTGCATAGAAATACTATTCCTACACTGACAAATTCACCTGGTAGAACCTTGGCTGATTTAAAATCGTTTCCTGAAACATATTCAAAACTAATTGTCTCCTGTACTAAATTATGAACCTGAAATATCTTCCGAATTGATTCCAACGATATTAAATACCATCATCTAGTAGAACACTACCAGAGTATGGATCGCTTCCTGAAACATCATGTGAATTGATTACAACTCCTATGGTCACAAACTCTACTACTATATCTGTACCAGATTATGAACCGCTTGGCGGCACATCCTCTGAATCGGTTCTACCTTTTAAAGTAACAAAATCATCTACTCCTACTCCATCTAATTTCATAGATTCCAAAGCAGTTGTTCAATATTGAAAGTTCAGAAGATAGAAATTTGTATTTTAAGGAACGAAGACAAATAAAAAGATTCACATTATCCGATTTTGGAATTAGAAAACTGGCAGATCTTACACCTAGAGATTTAAAAATGTATAAAGAAAATAAGCGATTAAAAAATGAAACATATGTTTCAGTTCAGACTGTGAAAATTGTAAAAGTTGTTTATTGTCACAGAATTTAGAACCGCATCATATTTTCACTATGAATAAGTAAGTAGACGATAAAAAGCGAATAAAAAATGTATCAGGAAATTTGTGTCTGGTTCTAGCACAAATATATGATATTATATATTTTTTTATTAAAAGATTTTGGTTTTGTCTACCAGTAACAAACAAAATTCGATTTTACTTTTCATACTTGTCTTATTCATTTACAAGAAGTTAAAACAGAGATTTTTAAAAATCTTCTCTCTTAATTATTCGAAAATATTTTGATGATATGAATTCAAAAATAATTTAAAAAGCTAAACGTACTTAACGACATTCCTATAAACAAATTTTTTGTGTAATTATGTTTTTGTTCGATATATTTTATACATTTTATACTATTTACTTACTTAAATTTTCTGTACTACATTTATTTGTTCCTAATTATTGTAATCAAAATGTGATATCTTATTTCAAATAAATTTTAGTTTTAGTTATATAAAAAATATAGTACTTATTTTTAATAGTAATTTTCATTTTAAGCTAGAACATGTCATCAAAATTAATTTGTCTTTGAAAAAGTTCTGAAATTATTTTAACGAAAATAAATTTCAAATAAAAGTGCGAATTGCTACATTTTCTTAAAATTTTATTTGAAATATTTTTCTCTTTAGGAACTTTTTACAAAAGAAAATTTTGATAACATGCTTTTGTTTAAAATGAAAATACTGTAGGTACCTATTTAATTTAAATATGCCGGTACAATATGCCTCCTGTCATTTTAGTTCATACCAGGCAGTTGTGGTGCGCTCGTGTCGACACTGCTATTTTTATACATTAAGTTGTGTCTCTTTCCTTCTTAATCCTCTGTGGACTATACTACTGAGTAACATAAGGTATTCAAGTTTTAAGTAAGATTTTTTGTGTAAAATCCACAAGTGTACCATTTAACCCCCTACACAGTTTAATTTGGGATAGCAAGTTTTAAAATATATATATATATATATATATATATATATATATATATATATATATATATATATATATATATATATATATATATATATACAGGGTGAGTCATCGAAATGCCCGTCGTCGATATCTCCCTTGTCGTTAAAAATACAGCATAAATTTATTAACAGAATTTTTCGTCTACTCAAGGAGCATAACTTAAAATTATTTTCACATATACAGGGTGTTGCATAACGACTTGGCAATAATTGTTCGTCTTTTTTTAAATGAAACACCCTATATATTTTTATATATTTTGAATTGTATTTTATTTACCTATACGAAAATATAAGTTTCATTTTAGTTTTCCGCGGCGTTGCCAAGTTATTCAATTTTTTCTCTAAAAAAAGCCGAATACATGTATTGTTTTATAAAGGCGTACTGAAGTTATTTTAATAGTAAAAATTATGAATTTTTTTTCTGTCCAGCTGTAACTATACTCTTTGTTCTGACATAACTTTTTTTTAGTGTTATTATACAGGGTGTTCAATACAGAGAATCAAATTTACTCAATTTCAAATGGCTATAACTCGTCATTTTCAAATGGAACACCCTATATTTTATTATTCTGTTGTGTGTATTTTTGCATCTTCTTATGTTATAAAGGATGTCCTATGTCTAAAATCATTAATTTAGAAATTAATTAAGTTATGCTCCTTGAGTAAACGAAAAATTCTGTTAATAAATTTATGCTGTATTTTTAACGACAAGGGAGATATCGACGACGGGCATTTCGATGACTCACCCTGTATATAGATCATTTTTAAAAAAATAATTTTCATCAATCTGATGTGTCTTAGGGCGTTTTCACACAGAGCAATATATTGCGAACGATAAACAATCGCGATATTGCTCTACACCCAAAACATATACTTTTAAATGAGACGCTTTCACACGGGGCGATACAATAAAAAGTATGGTAGCGCCGACGCGATATCGCGTCTACAGGCAATATGTTCTTCACTTATAGCGCAATAATTTATTGCTGCGATTCTAGTGACCAATACAATTTTATGTCTATTTTCACACGACAAGCGATATATGGTAGCAATTTTTTCTTGTCAATGTAGGCAGCGTTGCAATTTTTGTTGTATAGGGTAGATTTTGTTAAAAGTTACTGTTATTTGTAAAATTTTGATAAAAGTTATATTTTACCTTGCGTGAAAAATGCCGCTATAAGTATTAAAATTTTAATTGTCATCACCGTGATATCAAAATGTAATTATGGTATTGGTTTATTTGGCAACACAACATATTTTTATTTTATTCGCAGAAGTTTATTGTAGAAAATTATTGCTCCGTGTGAAAACCTTCTTACCATAAATCGTCGGCGATATATTGTATTGCTATCGCGCCGTGTGAAAACGCCCTTATTGTGAAGCACCAATTTTCAAAATTATTATAAATCATTTGTACACCGAATAACACAGAAAATTCCGCAAAAACTGTCTCATATTACCCCGTTTGAAGGCAGAAGTGTCAGTTTGTTCGCTTATAGATATATTTTATGTTTGTTTTGCTTAAAGTTGCCTTTCATAATAATCCTTGTCTATAAATGGCTGAAGAAGCATTTATAAATATGGTGCAAAATTGTAAATGTCTCTTACGGCAACCGTTAACAATACCAACTGACTATAACTACTAATTTCATATTGTGAATGATGCTTTAGAGTTTGTACCAAAACCGAGTATGTGAGATTCAAAAAGGGTATAAGGTTTAGTTCAGTTCAATTCGAGTTTTTACCAAAACCGAGTATGTGGGACTCAAGAAGAGTGTTAGGTTTCTTTATTTAGTTTAATTAAATGTAGATCAGCGGGTTTTTACGTCACCATCTATGCTATTCTTGACAGATCATCGCGTTTGAGCGGTCAGCGCTGATCAGCGTTTTATTCTTACCAGTTCAGATTAAATTCACGGGACACTGTGCTTTATAGGGTTCGGCTCATCGAAATAAACCGGTAACCGATTTTCAAAAAAGCGGTTTAAGTTTTGAGCATATAATAAATATATAAAATTAAATAAAATTTAACTAAACCCAAGAAAAATACAACAATTTTCATTAAAAATTTACCGAATTTTAACAAGAAGAAATTGGTTCCAGTAATGCATGTGCCAAGACTTTGCAGGGTGGGCCCTGGACTACCCAGGCCCACCCCTAGTTACGTCCCTGTAAAAAACTAACCTGTCATTGTAAATTTGCAATATATGGTAGGTACTTTACCTACTAGTGTATTTATGTTGTCAAGAATTAAAAAATATATATTTATAAAAGTGCGTCTCTAAAGATTAAAATAACTTTAGAGGTCAAGATATGGATAATTACCTATTTGTGCATATATGCTGCGATATGCTATCGAATACAAAAGAAAATAAAAGTACAGTGCAAACTGCAAACATTACAAAACATATAATTTAAACATGTTGTAATCGATACAGTTGTTCACAAGCTTAAAGCTTTCTTTTGTTCCTGCAACACCACACATGTAATAATTTGCGCATAAAATGTCTAAAAATACTTGACACCAATCAATGAGAAGTAGGTACCCTACGTTCGTGACTTCACGATATTCTTTAAAATACTTTAAAATTTTCTTTATTTGTATTTTATTTAGAATGATAAGACTCAAATACGAAGTTATGTTCTTTATGATTTTATCACTTGGGCAATTTCGCAGTTTTGCGGCCTGTTGAAATCTTGAATAATTAACTCTATTTGGAACCTCTGGTTTACCGTAATATGTATTTTGTCGCGGCCCTTGTGTGGTCGAAAATGAAATTGTTGTCCTAACGAAGCGTGTTCACGTACACATGCAAGTGCAACGCCAACGTCGTTGGAAATGTGATTAGTGATTGCGTTATTAGGGTTGAGAGAATATGAAATTTGTTTCATTTTACTTTGAGTTGTCCTCGTTACGTTTATCAGATTAAAATTGTTAAAACTTTTGCAAATATTATATTTTGTTATGTAAAGCGAATTAGAAAATTCAGAACTTTACAACTACCTAGGTATTTAATATAATTTGCATGTTACAAGTTTTCTTCGCAGTTCCTGACAAACTAAATTTTTAATATTTTTACCTTTTACTTCAGCTTCATAATTTACAATTCAACTGTTACTATTTATTATAAAGAATTAACACATTTTTTCTGAAATATCTTACTAAAAAATTTATATTAAGTTAGGGCAGATGTTTCCATCCCCGTATAATCTTATTGAAAACATGGATATAAAATACAGAATTTGTTTTTGCTACTATATTATTCTCTGAGGTGTTGTTCTCAACTTAAAAGTTATTCGTTATAATACATAATAGAAGTATAAGTCTGCCGCAGTCATATTTAGATTAAATTGTGAGTTCGCTTTGCTCTTATAATAAAAAATAAAACTCGTCTAAGTTCCACAAGTTTAAATTATTTACAGATGTTTCATGTAGATATTTAAGCAAGTATTAAAATCTCGATTAAAATATAGAACACCAAAAATAAGAAATACGACTTTGGTAACCTATAACTAAGACAAAAAAATGTCATACTCGAATAGATTGCATTTCGAAATTCCAACTTATAGGAATCTTGCTAAGGTCCTGTGTAGAAATTAACCACCGTAGAAGAAACTAGAAATGAATGTATAAAAATTATACTCAACCAATGACTTATAATAAAATAAATTCTATTATAACATTGGAAGCTTGTTTTGAAAGGGCATGATTTCCGTGCGCTGATGAATAAATAATAAAAATTTATTTTTTCAATGCTCTGTATAATAATTTACCCTTTTAAATTCAATTTTGATATAAGTCAGCTATTATTAATAATCGAATATATATAATAAGCCATATTTTTTGAGTCAAATGGAAATTATTAAACGTAGATATATTTTATTAGAACAGTTAATTATATTTTTTTCTGTTGATCGTTTATTAATGAGTATCATTAATGTAAAAAAAATCATACATTTATGACCCCTATAAATGTATGATTTTTATTAATTAATGATTTTTTTTAAATGCGTTCAACACACGTATTATAGTATATATTAGCTAGTGCTAAGTTGTAGAAAAATTTTCTCCAAATTAAAAAGGTACCTACTTAATAATCTATGAAAAAATATTGTAACTAACTCATGTCTTAATAGGCGATTAATAATCTCAACAATTAACGCGTTCGCTTCTCTTACGCGTTAAAATGTCTCGATTATTAATCGCTCTCATTAAAACACTAGATAATTAAATATCTACTACCAAAACAACTCAGTTGAAAAGTTAGGATATTGAGACCAATATTATAATAGGGTTACCCAAATAATTACTATGTAGTCGTCGTGTGAAATTATTATGCAACTAGGTAACTAATACAGAACTCAAATATAACTTTGATCATCAAATCCCAATAACTCCTCAACTAATTTCAAACTAATAATAATAATAATCGAATAACCTATTCAGTATTTCTCCCTCGATTCTGTTTACATTTGATGGTCAGAATAGCAAAACCTCCGCCTCCACACGGTACCTTTATCCCCATCCTGGGGCTGTAAAGTCTTTCCTGTCGTCACGGGTGAACGAGTCGTGCACGCCGTGTGCGGCGCCCAGGGGTAGGGTACCGGGGGCTCGACCCCACTTAACATCACGTGAATCACTCGAAAAACAAGGGAGAGGGAGGCAAAGGCACCGCGCCCCAATTAGGGAATGGCAGGGACGTATTTGTGAATATGAAAATGTTTCGAAGACAAAATATTTATTTGTCCAACTAGAGTGGAAAAAGAGCTTTCCTCTCGTGTTAGACACGACATTTTTTTCAGGACTTATTTAAAAATATTGTAAATGTAGTAGAAACACATAAGCACATAACTAGAAGTTAGGTTATAACTGCCATCTGTCAAAATGACGTTTAAAAACAATGAAATGTTTCACTGCAGTCAATATGCCAAATTAAATTTAAGTTGAAAATCGTGAAATTGTAGAAAAAGTAACTATAAAACATAATTTACAGTATATCACTATAAAATCAGAATTTTCAATAAAATAATAAATTTACTTACAATTTTTAAAATATTTCATTGTAATAATAACACTGGTGGTAACACTACTTACGTTCCTCTCTAGGGAAAACCTACTTTTCTCTCTATTTATAAAAATGCGTTCTCCGCATGTCGTGAAAAAAGGTACTTGGTACTTTTCCCACAATCATATGAGAGGCCGTAACCAGAATTTAAAAGATAACTGTGACGTGTGTGTACACCGTAGGTACAGGTTCTCAATTCTCGAACATCTAGAATTATCTTATGCCCTAATATTAATTCAATATTAATATATTGTTTGGTGAAAAATACCTATACTTATTTTATTTACTAGAGATAATACATAATATCAATAAAAATTAGGCCTAGAGGTACACTGTTTATGGTTTCGTTGATAATGGTAATATTTTTTTCGTTGGTGAAACATAGTAGGTACCTTAATATCTATTAGTTATTCAACGAAAGAAAATGTAAATAATTCATACACATATAACTTTCACGCCTATTACCCATCTTGGGTGTGGCAGACTCACATTGTGAGTTTTCGGTATAGATATATATTTATCGTGTGTGTGGTTACCAGCCATCAACTCACGGGTACTCATGGTTATTAGTGGTGAGTACTACATCACAAGGAAGATTTTTGTGCATTTAAACTAGAATGCATAATGATGGTTCAAAATAAAATTTATGTAAAATGTAAAGCGCTGAAAAGTTGCATATTGAAAAAATGATAACATTTAATACGCCCCTGGTGAAAACGGCGTGATATAGAGCACTAACGAGAAATAAACATGCACAATACAGTAAATGCAATGTGTACAGGTTCTGTTTAACTTCCTTATACCGAATAGCACAATAGGAAACAAAGCAAAACTGTGTAAATGTTTATATGTGGGAATTCGGTAACAAAAATGACATTTGATACCGCTATGCTATTTGGCTGTTTTGATGTATATGTAATTTCATTCA
Organism: Agonum fuliginosum; assembly: GCA_947534325.1. Lineage (NCBI taxonomy): Eukaryota > Metazoa > Arthropoda > Insecta > Coleoptera > Carabidae > Agonum > Agonum fuliginosum. Next base: position 11,904,670 of record OX384038.1, on the reverse strand, counting down.
AAATTCTGTTGAATAACGCATTATTGGAAAATATACCTATATGATCAAATTTCATGGAAACTGATATTTTTAATAACTAACCTTATCATAGTGTACCTAGTATTGGTTAAAACCCGTACATTTTGCAAATAAATATACATGTTAATGTTACTGTTTAAACCGGAAATCAGTACAAACTTTTTAAAACTTGAAGTTACCAAGGGTGTGGATCTACATAGTTTTTACTAATTAAAACTCGAAGTTGCTAAACGCTTTTGTAAAAACTCGAAAAATTTTATTTACTTCAAACTTAAACCTATACCGAAACGTTATATTTCAAAGTCAAAAAACTAGAATCCTATCCGTTACAAAGAGGTAACCCATTTGGTGGACCATCAAACTTGATAGTTCATTTAAAAAGTTGCATAATCCCGAACTTGTGTGCTGTTTTGAACTGTGCTAGGAAAAGTGGAACTCCGCAAAATAAAAATATTTCATTTTGTCGGTTTCCCTCATCAGAAAACGACTGCAGGAATATAAAAATTTCAGTAGCAGTGAAAAGGCGAAATAAATAAATACAAATAAATTAGTTTTACTGCAAAAATAGGTTTCTGTTCCTGTTTATTTTCAAATAATAATTATCATTGTCATGCCAATTTTTATCACTCAAATATCTCAATATCTGTAGAGAGCCCTTTTTACCAAGGATTAAAAACGGAACAAATTCCGTTCGATTTCTATCGCAACAAAAACTGATTTTATTTCGTTTTCGTGTTTAACGTTCTCACCTGAAAATTTCGATTTCGTTTTCGTGAATCGAAATTAAAAACCGTTTTAAAACGGATTTAACATTTTTACTTTTTATTGATATAGGATATTATCCAAATTTAGCAAATATAATCGGTCAATTTCGTTATTTCGTTTTCGTTTCGTTTTTAGTCTTTTTACTGTAAATTTAAAGGAAACCATGCAAGAATAAGATGATCCTCTACTGCGCCAGAAAACAGCCAAAACATGGATTTCGCGCGGCATTCCACAGCGTTTATTGTTTTGTTAAATATAATAATCAAAAGATATTGTTGTAGATAAAAGTACAATCTACAGAATGGTCGATGCAGAATTTTTAAACTTTGCTTTAAAATCGAAATATGTTAATTTGAGTTATTACATTTTTTTATTTTTTGAACAGAATATCTTCTATTTTAAAACGAATTTAAAAAATTCGTTCGGTTATATCTCAGATCCAAGCTTTGTTCAGAACATATTAAAATTTGAAGTTAATTCACTTATAAATAAAAGCTGTACAGTGGCGCGCGGGAACCCCCTTTTTACAAATATTGCAGTTTTTTTACAAATATAGGTGCTAAAATTATTTGTTATTTTTATGTTTATCAAAACAATAACTGGTATGGAATAGCGTGCGTAATCAATGTTTTGACTGTATTCTGCCATGGGTAGAGGACTAACGACTGCAATATTAATAACTCAGGAAAACCGAGCATAAACAAGTTTTGAAATAGAGTTTTGTCGAACGCGGACAAAAATTGCAGCCCGAGCGAAGGAAGAGTTGCAAATCGTTTAAGTTCGACAAAATACTTTCAAAACTTGTTATACAAATAACTATTGTTTATGCTCGGTTTTCCTGAGTTATTAATATTGCAGTCGTTAGTCAGGTGATCCTCTACCATGCCACACACTATTTTTTTACTCCTGCAAAACAAGGAAGTTAAAAAATACAAAAATATCTATTAATTTTTTGACATTTACTGTCAAATTTTTGTGAAATATAATGTTGTTGCGAAAACAATGGACAAAAATTGTGTTGCAAAAGTACTTTGCAATACACTTGCGACAAACAGCTGCTTTCTACATTAAAAACAATGCAAAAACATGAACTTTCAGAAGTAGAGACGTAGAAAAATTGATTACTTGTGTCCTAAATTACGACCCAGTGTACAAACATATAGTTAAAAATTAAAATTAATAATTCGTAAGATACTTCCCAATTGGGACTAAACCTACATCACTGTATTTCTAAGCTTATAATTAATTAGCAAACATTCACACATTTCTTTACTTTTCATTACTTCACAATCCCACTCCAAACAAACCAAACCAGCTTACCACCCTGTCACTCGCGTACCCTTTCGGCAGTTATTTACACTGTAATCCCCTACCCGTCATATTTAACGAGCTTATTAACGCTGATATTTGCGTTCCAGGACTCCTCGTTGCCCAAGCTCCCGGTGCCGGCTTTGGAGCACACCATGGAGCGCTACCTGGACACCATGAGGCCCGTCCTCAACGACGTGCAGCATGGACGTCTTCGCCAGATTGTGGACAAGTTCGCAGGGCCTGGGGGACTTGGACCCAAGCTGCAGCTGTACTTGCAGCAGCGACGGGACAAACTTGATAATTGGGTGAGAAGGAAAGAGGGGATTGTGCACTGTTTTGTTATTGTTTATACTTTTCATTGTATTTTTACTTCCTTGTACGGAGTAATTAATAAGGAAGTATTGTAATCGCGAAAAAATTCGGTTTTCAGATTTTGATGGAAATATCCGTTTTGACCTTTTCTGAATCCATTATGACTAGTTTCGTCGTGACGTCTGTACGTACGTACGTACGGACGTATGTATGTCGCATAACTCAAATACGGTTAGACGTAGAAAGTTGAAATTTTGTATTTAGGACTGTTATAGAATCTAGTTGTGCACCTCCTATTTTTGGTTTCAATCTATAAACCGGAAGTAGTACTTTTGTCAAATATTTCGATAAATATTTAATTTGAGACAATTTTTTAAATTTTAAATTAAAGATTATGTGATTATTACCTACAATCGGTATTTTATAAATTTTTTTGTATCTGGTATCATTTAAGAATAATTAAAGTATATATTTATAATTTAGTATTTCGGTATCTTGTAGTCCATGATCGATTAACATTTGTTACTACGTAAAATTTAAATGATTATGACATGATAGTGACAATAGTAAAATATGCTTTATATCTTCTTCTGCAGTTTAAATAAAATGACTAAAATATATTTGTGAGTATAGTAGCAGTAGTAGTAGTACTTATATATTTATATATTTGTATAATAAGTTAAAAGAATTTTTTATATTATTCTACATTTTAGTTATTAAGAAAAGTATGAACAGTTTAATAGGCGTACAAGGAAGTCATGTGGTGTCCACGTCAGATTTTTTGCAATAAATTAAAATTATTTTTTCATGTATGTTTTTCTTTTCTTTTTATTAGTTGCAAGTCAGGATTAAATTTAATTACAGAATGGTAGATGTTGTTATAGAAGTGGAATCCATCCACTCGGATCAGAGGTGGGCACGGGAAAATTTGGATAAATTGGCTGCACTGCTAACCCCATATCTAGTGTCTTTCATTTTAGTGGTTGCCTGTATTGCTGATATAATGACGGGCATTTTAAATAAAATATACTAAAATAGAACATAGTAAACCAAAAAAGGATAAAACAAAAACACTGAAAAAGACGAACAAACCGTACGACAAAAATACAAATTAAAAACGGCTGTCGACGGCCAGACGTTACAGAAGTCTAATTTTAGGCGACATAAAAAATAAAAGACACTAATTATGGGGTTAACAGTACTGCCAATACATCCAAAATGGAGGGCTCTATGGTGGAAGCACTTTTAATATACAAGTCTTATGGAGATCGTCTTTCCCGTTATTTTATATAGTTCAGTGGGCGCGATATGAGTAAAAATCACAAGTCACGACAATACATAATTTGTAAAATATCATCACGAAACAAAATGATAGCTACGGGTTATTGCTACGTATACGTATAGTACACAGACAGCGCACAGAGTTGGAGCAAAAGTTGTTCATCTATTTAAGATTTTGCGGAGCTAAAGTAAATTACCATTGTAAAAGTTCATAGAACTATTTTAAAGTGACCCGAACGTGAACCGTCGCGCGTGATCGGACGTGACTATAAAAACAAATTCGTGAGCGTGAGTGAACGTGAGTCAAACGTAAAATGACGTGCGTGATTCCGTTTTCAATTTCGTGAGCGTGCGTGATCGTAATCGTACACAAAAAGTTACTCACGCGCCCAACTCTAGTTTACATGCAGTTTTGAAAACAAGTAGTGTACAGATATATTTATTAACCTTGCTATTGGATAGAACTTCGATAACTCGAATTTTTGGATGACTCGAACAAAATTATTGGCAATAGCGCATAATTACATACCTACTTTATGCGTATTTTAATTAGTCGAAGACTTCTAACTAAATTTTTTTATCAAGGCATGGTTAGAATAAAGTTTTCTTCGGCTGTAGTTATTTCAAGACGCCCTTTATTTAATTAATTGATTAAAATTCTTTCTATATATCCAAAACTTTAATCTAGGTACAAAGTGTAAAAGTGTCGAGCAAATTAATTTACAATCAAATTCATTTCAAATTCAGCCATCTAGAAGTTTTTAATTACATCCTTCAAATCATAAAATATTTCATTGATCAAAATGTGTTAACTATTTGTTTGTGACGTTTCGTTATGAATGTATCTATAAATGCGAATTGTGCAGTGAGCGTAACGTGTCAAACGAAGGGGGCCCGTGATCTTGTTAACTATGAAAATTGTTTGATCACCGATTCGGAAAGTAAATGTAGTATTTTCCACTCCCTCGCAACGCGTCTCTTTAGCTAGTTACCTTCACCCTTGATATTGTACAGATAGATCGACCAGATTTCACCCCTTTTCAGTTAAAGCATGTTGCCCTTAAAGGGAAAGTTTCAATTAAAAATTTATGGTTGGAAAGACTGAAGTTGTCAAGCGAGAAAATTAAAAATGAATTTTTAAATACTTTAATTTTTCCTTGAATAGTGTGCTGAGTAAAGTTTAGCAAGTATTTTTCTTTGATCTCTGATATTTTATCCATATAATTCTTCTGTAGGTGTTTACTACACGTATGTTTATTTTTATTTTCGTACTTCAATTAAATATTCCAAACACAATATTCCCAATTTTCATAACGCTGACAAAATACGGTCATATTAAATTATTTTTCGTTTAATAAATAGGAACTGGATTATATACATATGCATATTTGATATTATTGTGCAACTCGAGTAACTGTATTCGAAAATTGATACTCGAGTATCGGTACTCAGTACCGATACTCATAAGTATAATAATGTCAAAAATAGAATGATAGAACATATTTGATTATTTTTTAACTACTTACGACTTCAATTAGGCTTCAAGCGAAACTTGTAAACTTGTTAAACGACTAATATTAATTATATTACTATTTTACATAATTTTGTAATAATGTCATTTATACCATTTTACTCCTATTAATAATTGTAAACAACAATAATTTTTTTTTTAAAAAGGTAGGTAGGTACTCAAAATATATTAAATTCGAGAACCAAAAAATAGCTATAAAAAATAGCTTCCTTTTTTCCTTTTTCCTTCAAGATCCGCAAAATTTCAAGGACCTACGATGATTTGGCGAGAAGTTATGAATTTTTGAAAAAAGTGCCTTTTTGAGGTTTCTGAATTTCATTAACAATAACAATTATCTAAAAGTGACTTTAAAATTTTTATTTCTTTAAACACCTTTATTTTTTAGTTGTTTTAGGAAATAAACGAATTTGGTGCGAAATCGGACAAATTATGGGCAAAAAGCACAAATATACAAAAAAAATTCAAAAATTCATAACTTTGTGCCAAATTATCGCACGTACTTGAAATTTTAAAAAAATTAAAGGAAAAAGATTGAACTTTATTGTCCTGTTGGGCAATAAGGTCCACGATTTTTTTTACTCACGCTACAAGTTGCGACAATTGAACATTTTTCAGTCAAAAACATGTTTTTTATCCGGGGGTGGCAGAGGGTGGATCTGGTTTCGTGGCAGATTAATTTACAGGGCCGAATAGAGAAACCTTCAACATTCTCGGAAATCCAAAATTTTTGATTTTCGTGCAAAATTCGCGAAGTTATGGCCAAAAACCTCAAAAAGGCACTTTTTTTTCAAAAATTCATAACTTCGCGCCAAATCATCGTAGGTACTTGAAATTTTGCGGACCTTGCAGTAAAAGTCTGATCTTTATTACCCTGTTGGCCAATAAGGTCCACGATTTTTTGTCACTCCGTATGAGTTGCCAAAGTTGGACTTTTTGGACATCAGATACATTCGTTTTTCTTAGGGGGGTGGGAGAGGGTGGAGTGAATTTTTTGTAACATTGGCTATAATCACATTAAAGATAAGACTTCAACGTTTTCAGAACTCGAAGATTCATCCAATTTCGTCGAAATGCAGCCGAGATATCGCACTTTGAAATTGTGTCATTTTTGGTGCATTTTCAAGTGGTGCGTTTTTATTTGGGAGTGTCTATTCGTACGCTACCGGTCCACCGGTGCACCGGTGCACTGGTGACTCGGGTAACATCGGCTACCGGTGCTCACCAGTGCCACTGGCACACCGGTAGCAACGGGGCAACGGTCATCGGCACCGGCGCACCGGTGGCACCGTCGCACGGGCAGCACCGGAACACCGATCATCAGTACCGGCGCACCGGTGGCACCGGCGTACCGGGGCACCGGTCATCGGCACCGGCGCACCGGTGGCACCGTCGCCCGGGCAGCACCGGTCATCAGCACCGGCGCACCGGTGGCACCGGCGTACCGGTAGCACCGGGGCACAGGTCATCGGCACCGGCGCACCGGTGGCACCGTCACACGGGCAGCACCGGCGCACCGGTCGCACCGGCGTACCGGTGGCACCGGCGCACCGGTAGTACTGGTGGCACCGGCGCACCGGTAGCACCGGTGGCACCGGTACGCCGGTGTTACCATTTTTCAGCATCTAACAAATTGCAAAAGTTATAAACAAATAAAGATGAAGAAAAAAAGGTATTTCGTTTTTCGCTAATATTTCAAAACCTATTAATAATTAAGAAATTTAAAAACAAGATTCTTAAAGATGAGGAAATTTCCAATAAAAAAAGTCCTAACTCCCGGAACTCTACTTTCATTATTTATGATAGTAATTTATCGCTTAAAATAGAGCTCATAGCGGCCGGTGAGGTATGCGTGCGCCGTCTCTAAAGCGAGTACATCATGTAAAATAATTTTTTTACAGTATCAAATATCAATTTAAAAATTTGAAAAAATTATGGTGTATTGTCAACACTTCAAAGAATTTAGTCCCGTTGGAAAAAAGTTATTTAGTTAATTTTTAGAAAAGTTATACAATTGTTAATTAATAATATTTTGTCGGACCTTCGTTGTCATTGAAGACAACAAAAAATGTTTAAATAATCGGATTAAAATTTTTCGCTTCTTGGAGCCCTTCTTTAATAAGTTAAGAAATTACTTTATCTTTAAAAATCATAATTGGCACTTTTCAATAGAACAACCAAAAAAAAAATTTTTGTTGATAATTTCATTGTTTATTAAGTTAACAATTTGTTATAAACAAATTTCAAATCTCATTATATTTTTTTTCCTGAAACTAATAAAAATAACAAAAACAACAAATTTTATATTGTACCTTAAAAAATTACGTGCTATAAAAGAAGCACTTGATTTTTCAAGAAAACTGCTATAACTTTTAAACTATTCGAGATACGAAAATGAACATTTAAATCATTTTTATATAGGATTGATTGGACTTTTAATGAGTTATTAAGTTTGTAACTATTGTTGATCAGCTATTGTATACATTTGTTTATAAAATTTTGATTTTAGATTTTTTTGACATTTTCAAATCTTCTTATGGCTCAATTACTTAAAAAAATGCAAATACTGTGTTATTTTGTTCAGTGATAAAATATCTTCCAAAAAAGTTTTTGATGATATTGTTTAAAAGTAAATAGATTTTCCGATCAAATTTTTTAATTTTACTCGAATTTTTTCAAATTTTCTCCGCTGTGTTTAAATTTTTTATAGATTAATAGTTTATACTTACTGTCAAAAACATTGATTCCGCACGCTATTCTATAGCGTTTATTGTTTTGTTAAACATAAAAATAAAAAATAATTTATGTTTGAGGGAAAAAATAATTTTGGCATCCATAATTGTAAAAAAACTGCAATATTTGTAAAAAATAAATTTTAATATGTTGTCAACAAAGTTTGGATCTACGAGATAACCGATCGAATTTTTAAAATTCGTTTTAAAACAGAAGATATTTGTGTTCAAAAAATAACAAAAATTGTCAAAATTCAAATTAGCATATTTCGCTTTTAAAGCAAAACTTTCAAATTTTGCATCGACCATTTTGTAAAGGATCGTCTTAAGGTTTCAATACTATTCTTATTGGAAATTTCCTCCTCTTTAAGAATCTTTTTTTTTAATTTCTTAATTATTAATAGTTTTTGACATATTAGCGAAAAACGAAATACCTTTTTTTCTTCATCTTCATTTGTTTATAACTTTTGCAATTTGTTAGATGCTGAAAAATGGTAACACCGGCGTACCGGTACGTCGGTGCTACCGGTACGTCGGTGCTACCGGTGCCACCGGTGCGCCGGTGCCACCGATGCCTATGACCGGTGCCCCGGTGCTACCTGTGCGCCGGTGCCACCGATGCTACCGGTACCACCGGTGCGCCGGTGCCACCGATGCTACCGGTATCACCGGTGCGCCGGTGCCGACGACCGGTGCCACCAGTGCGCATCGGTAGCCGATGTTACCCGAGTCACCGGTGCACCGGTGCACCGGTGGACCGGTAGCGTACGAATAGACACTCCCTTTTTATTTTCCTCGAGTGTATTTAAAAAATTACACATTATTCTCAGTGTAATATATTATTGGAAAATATTATTGCATATATGAAGCATATTTTGCCCTAATTTTTTGCATATTGTATAGGTACACGTTTACCATTTTTTTTTTCATATAATTCGGTCTTTATTAGTAAATGACCACTAGAACTCCAGTATTATAATATAGCATGTCGACATCGACAATAACAGTACCTACTAATTTACTGATTGCTAAATAACCTAGTAATTTCCTAAAATATTTCCGACAACTGGTATTCGAAATTTGCTTTATATAATAAAATTAATCAATATGATCATTAATAATGTATACCATTCTAGTCTAGGTAAATATAGGGTACTAACTTACCTACATCATATCATACATACGATTAGGGTATGAAGGCAGTTTGATGCTGATTATGAAGTGAAAAGACTTTTTCAAAAATTCTAAGAATTAAAGGTAGGTATACAGCGGCATGAAAAATGTTCTTTCTATCAGATATTTTGAAATTTATTTTTGGAATTTTAGAAATTTCCTCTTGAGCCATAATCAGCATAATTATCAACTTGTATGTAGGTATCTACCCTTATTGTAAAAACTCGAAGTTGTGACACATGAATCACATGATGTATAACAACTAGGTACTCATTCGAATTATTTTGAAATGCGTCTGCGATTTAGTAATTTTCATTCTTTTAATATTTTCTTTGATAAATAACTCTTGTTGAATAATACGAATATTTAACTACAATCCATTGTTTTCTAATTATCACTACTTATACAATCTTATAAACTGTGTTTCTTTTAAATTAAAATTAGAAAGAAACTTTTACAGAAGTTACTAAGAGTAAACAATAGTATAACTGTATTTATACTGTTTCAACATAAAACAACAAAATGAAATCATTATTAAAAAGTACAACTAATGAAGTTTTTCCGTTTGTTCTGTAATTGAACAATTAACATTTACAATTAAGAAAACTGCTGTAAAGAAACAAACTAAATACCAAACTTTATAAGATAAGTAAATAAATGATAATCATAGCAATTATAATGCTTTTAATATCTTAAGACGCAAGGATGTAAATAAATAACAGGTATGAAAATAGGTAGGAACTACAAACTATATATATATATATATATATATATACAATACAAAGTAATCCTTACCAAAATTTATCCACTATAAAAAGTAAGTAGGTATGTATTAAATAGACTATTTCCCTCATAAAATTTAAGCCAATCAGAAGTCTGACATTTCTGAATGTCGTCCAATCAACGTAGAATTACACGATAATTTTGCACTAGTGCAAATTATTGATAATTTGCACTAGTGCAAAATTATCATATTTAGATACGGCGTGGTAAAGTGATTCTGACTTGCTGTCAAAAGAAATTTTTAAATTTTGCTTTATTTTTCATGAGAGAAACAGCGTTTGGCTAAATTTTAATCTGGAAATAGTCCTTCGAATATCCCTCGTGCATATGTAATTGTCTATAATTTTCTCTTGTGCGCTTCGCGCACTTGAGGAAATTATCGACAATTTAACATGCACTAGGGGTATTATATATGAGTATTTCGGTAATTTTTGAATTTTTAATATGTAATTCTACATAAAAATTAAACAAGTATTATTTTGTTTTACGATACAATGCCCCCATTTCGCTAAAAAATAGTTATTTGTGTATCAAGGCTGTAAAAGTGATCTTTTTTGGCCGAATCTGAAGTTGGCAGCCGAGGCGTAGGCCGAGGCTAGTAATTCAGGTGAGGCTAAAAACACTTTTAAGCCGAGGTGCACACAACATTTTTTAGGTGGCTATCAAAAAATATATAATTTTATGTCAAAAAAAATTTCTTAGTATTATAAATAATTTTATTTATATAATTTAGGCTAAGTAAGTTGTAGGTAATTACTTCTACATATATTTACCAATTAAAAATTAAATAAATTTGTTATTTAGCGGCCGTGAAGTAAATGCGGCCGTAAAGTAGTCATTTTGACAGATGTCAAAAAATGTGACACTTTACGGCTGTCAAAGGATACGTAAAACAACTATTTATGCAATAGCCACCTAAAAAATAATGTATTGTTAACTTTCGTGGTCTGATGACGTATTCGTACTAATTAATTATACCGTCAACAGATGGAAACAGCAGTAAACTTGTAAAACATTTTGACAGAAATATATTGACATTTTCAGCAAGATAATATAGTTTTATTGCTAATTATTGCAAAATAAAGTAAATAGTTGCTTTAATTTACACTAATTAGCTTTAATTTGCAATAATTTACTTTAATTTGCAATAATTAGCTTTAATTTGCAATAGGTAATTTGCTTTAATTTGCAATAATTTGCTTTATTTTGCACTAATCAGCTTTTTTGCAATAATTAGCCTTAATTTGCAACAATTTGCTTTAATTTGCAATAATTTGCTTTAATTAGCAATAATTAGCTTTAATTTGCAATAATTTACTTTAATTTGCAATAATTAGTATTAATTTGCAATAATTTGTACTAATTAGGTTTAATTTGCAATAATTTACTTTAATTTGCAATAATTAGCATTAATTTGCTTTAATTAGCAATAGTCAATGAAGCGGAAAAAAACAGATCCGATTTGCACTTTTTTTTAATAAATAGGTCATAAACGATTTTCTTGTAAACGCACAGAGTCGCAATTTTATATCAACACACAAAAATAGCTGCTATTCATTAACGGATTACAATATCGATTTTCGGTTTGCAGCATTCAATTTTTAGAACAACTTTTTATTAGGAACGTTTATTTTTAAAAGAAGGGCACAAAGTACCCTTTTTGGAGCAAAACGTAGCAACACACGAAAATTAATTTACTCTTTAATGGATAAAAAATGAACAAATTTCTGGTAGTAAATAGTAGGTACTTACATTTTTTAAGAAAATTTTAGGGCAGACTATGATTTAAAATAAGTAAATATCGCCTTTAAAAGTGTAAAAGTTTCCTTTTGCTCTTTATTAAGCAATTTTTGCCCCTAAAAATTGTTTACCCTCAAGTACTTTTCAAAAGGCAAAAATAATACCATTATTGCAGAAAAATGCTACGCGTTCTTCTGAAAAAGCTTGCTACAGTGCTAGCCCAGTAAAATAAGGAAAAATACCTACAAAAATTGAGGGCGAAAATTTTATTGTTTTAAAAGATAGGTATTGACATCTTCTTCAAGAATATCCAACATCCCGAGCTCTACCCGCTGTGCTTGCCCCCCCCCCACCCCTGGCCCTTTTAGTGGATGAAAATCACATTTTTTAAATTAACCCTTTTCCTTTAAAATTTAATTAAAACATAAAAATACCTACCAATTTGTAGAGCGGAAAATTCTCTTTAAGATATATATGAAAGCGATTTTCATGAAAACGCATTGTTTTCGAGAAAATCGTAAAAATATATTTTGACAATTTCCAATTGTTTTAAATAAGCTGTGGGTTAGTCAAAATGTGAAGATCTGCCTCGATAGAAATGTAGACATTATAGTAGGTTATTTATTAAAATTCTTGTGTTTAATCACCCTCAACCAAAGATTTTTTAATTTTATGAAATATGTATCAAATAGAAAATTGTTCGAGGAATCTAATGCTGAAAACCGGAAGAAAATATCTTAATTCGTTAAGAAGTTATACAGTTGATACAAAATTTGGATAAAATTACTATAATTTCTACATTTTTCTCGGAGGAAATCTTCAAATTTTGGCTAACCCACAGCTTCCAAAATTTTAAAAGTAATATTTCTTATAAGAAAAAGTCTAAAAAAATTTATTTTTAAAACCGGAAGTCGATATCTCTATGCGTTTAGCAGAGACAGTTGGTTAAACACAAAATTTAGATACATTTTAAAATATTCTATCGAAGAATTTTTTTACAGTGCTTAAACTGGATATCCAAATTGTTTTAAAATAAATGTTTCCTATTAAAAAATGCTCTAGAAATCGAATGCTGAAATCTGAAAGTCGATATTGTAATCCGTTAATGAATGGTAGCTATTTTTGTGTGATATGATAAAATTTTACTGTATTTAAAAACAATTGGAAATTGTCCAAATATATTTTCATGATTTTCTCGTATACTATGCGTTTTCATGAAAATCGCTTAAGATAATTTTCCGATCTACAAATTGGTCTTTTGATTTTTTAATTAAATCTTAAAGGAAAAGGGTTAAATTAAAAAATGTGATTTTCATCCACTAAAAGGGGCAGTGAGGGCGAAGCACAGGGGGTAGAGCTCGGGATGTTGGCTATTCTTGAAGAAGATGTCAATACCTATCTTTTAAAACTATAAAATTTTCGCCCTCAATTTTTGTGGAATTGGAGCAAAGTTTTGTCTTATTTTACTGGGCTATGCCCTTTTTTCAACTGTGTAAATTATGTAAAACTGAAAATAAATTTTTCATAGCTTTCGAATCCTCTTTGTATAAAAAGCCGAGCATAATAAATTATTGCACTTGACTAAGCTCCATCAACACACAGAGACATCATTGAGATGAGAAAATGGTCAAAACTAATTCAGAGGACATCAAAACATGTATTTTTTCATGCTTATACCGTGCGAAAGAAAGTAAATTAAAGATACAAGATAGTTAGAATTTCAGAAATCAGACCGTTGAAATTATAAATCTTTTGGAAACTGGAGAAGCCAGTGTTGCACCTAAACTGCCAATCTATGCTTTTAAAGATCTAAGATCCTCGTTCATCCCTTTAGGGCTCGCAAAGTCTGAAGAGCAAACATTGGACCACTGCGACCACGCTTCACCGTTCACTCTCCACACTGCAGATACGTAACCCCGGGGGGGATTAAAAATTATAATTGGATTTATGTATCGTCCTGGGACCATGGGCAGGGGAACGGAAACTTAAATTCGAAACAAACGTCGATCAAATTAGTGCACGTATCCATAGGTGTCTGCCTGTCTGGATTATATACACGTGGAATTTGACAGCTGACGTCGCACGGGATTCTAGCGTAATTTCATTTTGTATTATGTGAAGCGCTCAAGTGAATTTATTAAATTAAATTTTTGACATGCATACAAAATACTTATGTACAATTAGCACAAACACTAAATACAAGATAATTACATGGTACATGCAACAATGAATTATAAATTTTAATTTAAATAAATGTTTTTATATTTCACCAGCTTTTTGCAAAAATTGTTATCTATAGTTCTTCAACACAAAGTACCATTTTCGGTTGACATTAAAATCTAATTAGCTCTTCTTTGATAAATATTTTAACTTTATTATTACCTTATTATAATTTCCAGTTAATATAATGTATTCCTATAATTGGTGCGACAATCATTTCAGAAACTGTATACGTCTATTCATCTGCCACAATGACATTTTCATATTTGTTTTTAAATTTTGTAATTTTCAAATCGTGGAAGGTAAAATTACATATCCTTGAAAAATAGTATTCCTTTATTGGTAAGAGGTATAGAAAAGATGTTAAATAAATTCTGTCATATTTAATTTATTCTTTCAAAAGTCGTATGACAAATTATAACTATCACAGTATTTCCTACATTTTTTGCAACAAATATTACAGTGCTTCAAGAAATACTATTTCCGGTAGATTTTGACCAAAATTTCAGCAGCTCTTCCTTAGATGTACAAATGTATAATGCAAAATTTTTAGAATTTTATGTTTGGTAGAATTTGAGATAATTAATTACAGCACAATGCAAGAGAAAGCGCTGATCTGACATCCACACACACACACACATCCTCGTTCTTATTGACAAAAATTTCGACATCAAATTTTTTCACGATCCCTATACCTCTCTTTGGGTGAGCTAAATAAGCGCATTTAGCCTTTATCAGTTTTTTTTTACTTATCACGTTCGAAAAGCGCATAAAATAACATTTGAAAAGCGCATAAATTGTAGTTGCATAAGCGCAGAAGTGCACATTTGAAAAGCACAATGGTTATAGGGATTGTACGACAGATATTTTTTGAATTTTTTAAAACTAGAAAATATTCTTGCCTAACATTTTTCTGAACTTAACCCCATCATACTCGAAGACGATCTGGACTAACTTGTTATAGTCAGAAATCTCATTTTATGCGTTATTCAATGTTACGATCTGCGTTTATTGAACATAAATTTACTGATTATATTTCTGCGCTTTTCAAACGTTTTGATGACCAAAAATGCGCTTTTACAACTCTCCGCCCTCTTTTAGACGGGAGGTAAAAGTGAAAGCTTCTAAAACATTTTTGTTTCTATATTATGTCACTAATTCTAGGTTAAAACAAAGAACAGAATTAACGTAACTGGCATAGCTTATTCCAATAAATTTTAAAAAACAACTCACTACTTGCTGATTTCTGGCTACCCCGTAGCTATTACCTCCCTCCTCCGAGTATGAAATCTTCTTGGAAGCATATTTTATTATCAAATAACACATATTATAGCATAAAAATTACATTTTAACCACTCACAAACACTGTATAAATCGTACTGGCTTTGCATAACATGAACAAGTCTGTTCAATTAGTGCGCCGCCAGTCAGTTGAATAGGAAATATTTATATTAAAACGCGCAACTTTTGAATATGAATATAAAATTTAAATAAGAGGTACCTACTACATAGTTATAATATTTCCGAAATATATTGTTTAATCGTAATTTTTCACGCAGAGAAAAATCACATTATAAATTTTAATACAATTTTGTTTTTAAAATTATGTTGACTAAATTATTACAATTGTTGTATAATTAAATACAATATTTATCAATTTTTATATCGTTGTTTTAAAAACTAAGACATTATATAAACTTTAAAAACAATTTCTGTCTTCAGTTTGTATAGTGCAGAAATAGACAATTGTTTTATAATTTTCTACAATTTTTTCTCTGGTCTGTGAGCCCTATTTTAATTTTATAATGCATACAAATAATATAGGTATACCAACATTATGTGCATCTAAGTTCTTACTGTGAAATTTGTTGTAAAATGATTGTTGTAACCTTGTAACAATAAGTTTTGTGACCAAATGTAAAATATATGAACTTATACTTTGTATTGTAAGCAGGATTGTTCTAATTTTATCTAACACAAAAAAAAACTCACCTTAGAAAAAGAAATGACTTAAGTACTTAATTGATACGCTAAATTTAATTTTAATCCAGATTTACCTAGATTTAAGATTGTTTAAATTCTTGACTTGAATAAATTGGGAACGATTAACTTTAATTAAATAAAAATTAAAATTCTAAAAGCTAAAATGTTGGAATTTGTTAATCTAGCTAGGTACTATTTTCTTAACTGAAATCCGTGAATCTGATTGGTCGAGACGAAAGGTGGATTTACATCAGCGAACATTGGAGAGACTTACGTTTTAATTTCCCTTTGATATTTCATGTATTCATAACCTAAAAATAGTAAAACTACGTATGTTTCTTTATTCTATAGATGACAGCTTATTAACATTCATAATATTACTTTCTTTAAGTTCGCTCCGAGGATTGAACTATACTAATATAATGTATGATTGTAAAACGGACAGCTACTCTTTACTTAGCACGTACTAATGCATAAAATACACACTATTCGAAATCCAGTCAATTTTTAATTTACTGTATAATTAACATTTAATTTCATTTTTCATAGTATTTATATCAAATTACCGTTTTACACTACGCTAAATAATATTGAACAAGAAATTGCGCAAAAAATTGAACAATATCTTGAGCAATAAATTGCTTTGTTTTTAATGAACTCTGTTTTATACTGAGACAATTTTATATACCTACCTATAATATTTAGTTTATGATTCTGCGCAATTCGCATATAATAATAATTTGACAGCCGCGCTTATCTATTCTTTCAGATAATTTACGAAGCAATGCAATATTTCACACAATTTGCTGTATGATACTGCACAATTTAGATTGTTTCAAAAATTGAACAAGATCTTGTTCAAGATTTAATGTAATGTAAAACGGGCTTATAATTATAATAATTTGTAAACAAAACGTGTTTATATTTATTTGTGTACAGTATAACATAATATCACATCAAATTCTGGCCCACACTGCTACAAAAATATTCTCACAAAACTACCATAAAGTGTTTACGACTCCCTAAATAGCCCAACTTTAACAACTGCCGCTAAAATTCCTGAAATCGCATTCCGCATTTTCCGCGTCAGCAGCCAGGCTATCTCTCCCGTGGAACGGGTTGCGGCCAATGAGACCGTCGAGCCCACGCAAACGCTAAGCGGGCCAATCACATCACGCTGAATTCATTAATCCGCACCATTGAATAAGAACACAGTTGGCCTGGCAACGATCGTGTTTTGTTACCAGTGATACATTACACACGCGACAGAAATCATTATTACTTTTGTATGGCTATTATAATGAGATTTAAATGAACCTTAATTACGGACAATGATTGTAACTTATGTTCAAGTTGTCGAAGGGAGATTTACGATTTAGCCTATGGAATGCAGGTATTGAGGTATTTTTCTGTTTTGTTTTCTGTAGAAAATATTAGTTTATATTCTGAAATATTAATTAAAACGGCAATGATTAAACAGCACTAAATTGCCTTCATTAAGCCTTCATCTGATCAATATAAATAATATTATATCTACTGTCGGATCAATTCAATCTACCTATTAGTACTATTTTCTATTACCTATGTATAAACTTTTATTTAAAAAAATACGGGTATAACTGGATATTTCAATAATGGTTCAACTATAAAGTACTAACTAGTTACTAAAGCTGGACAAAATTAATCATTACGATTGAAAACAGAAATACCTATTCTTAATAAACCGTACCTAAATTTTAGTTGAGTTTAAAAAAATGTTGTTATCAATTTATAGATAAAGATAAATAATTTTACATCTGTGACTTTTTATTTACTTTTACTGCTTTTACCTACATCTTTTTTTAAAATTTCTATAAACGTTTATGTAAAAATATCTTTGGAAATAAAGGACCCTGCAGGAACCTTTATGAAAAATGGCTCTCTGTCAAACCATTCGAAACCACCTGAATTTAGTAGTTTTTGGGTAGTTGATCAAAAGTGTCAATGAGCACTATGCCCTAAAAACTCATGGTCTCAAGTTACACGCCGTTGAAGTTGTTTACTTGGTGTTTCATTTTCATAGTAAGTTCAGACGCTACCATCGAGCTGAAATTTTGCAAATAGACTTTTGTCACCCAACAATGCACTTTGGCAAAATTTCAGATTCTCCGCCATCTTGAAACGAAATGGCGGCTAGCTATCTCAAAATGTACTTCACCGATTGCGGTCAAATTTGGTACAGTAATAACCAAGAATCTAACTTATGATATAGATACCTATATTAAAATGTCAATCCGCCATATTGAAACAAAATATCAAAATGTACTGTAACTATTGCGTTCTTTGGTACAGTAATAGCTAAGAATCTGCCTTGAAACATAGGTATATTAAAATGTTAGTCCGCCATCTTGAAACAAAATGGCAGCTAGCTATCTCAAAATGTACTGCATTGATCTGGTTCAAAAACAAAAATTTAAATAAATATCGATCGAGTCTCATATATAAAGGATTTATAGAGAAAAACTTTGATTTACGGGTTCTTATTTTACCTACCTATTATTGTACAAAAAGAAATGCTTTATTGAAAAAGAATTATCTAATACTTTCAACTATTGATTTAATTTTTGTGGAGAAATCACAAGACACTCAATTAATAAATATGACGGCTAGTTTTCCAATAATACGCCGACTTTAGCTGCAAAGTTAGTATGATCAGTACCTACTCATCGAATACTTACTTATAAGTACATTATAAAGAAGATGTACCACCCCATGTATTGCCTATATTCTCCCAAACTTCTGCTGTTTCACAATTATTTTGTGGATTATGAAAAATTTAAACAAATTCGACACAAAAATGCTAATATTGTAATTTGTCTGTTTCAGGCGTACGACTACTGGTTAAACGACATGTATTTAGCAAACTCCTTACCACTGCCCGTGAACTCCAACCCCGGGATGGTGTTTCCCCCAAGACGCTTCACAACTGTTCTAGATGTCGCTAGATTCGCCGCAAGGATGCTTGACGCTACGTTAGATTACAAGGAAATTTTGGACAGGTCCGTATCTGTAAGACATTTGCAACACATACAGTACATGTAGGTAACAAGTTTTCATAATATTAAATAATTGATAGCGTATATTCACAGCGTTTTGTAGCAAGATTTACAGATCTATAAATTTGTTAAACTAAATAATTGTCTGAGAACTAAACAATTGGACAAATATATCCAGAAAAAACAGAACATAGGAATAAAATTTACAAACAAAATTATTTCAACCAATTTATGCAGGGTGTTAAAAATAGAGTTAAAAACTTTGAGGGTATACATTTCGATGTTCTTGATTCTCAATCAAAAAGATTTTCGTCATGAACTGTTTTAAACATTGTAATAAATAATTTTATTACATAGCTATGGTTCAATAGCAAATAATAGTAATTTTGTTATTTATATTTCCCGACAAACAATTGTTACTAAATTTTTATTCACTTGAAGAACCCTCTCCTTAATTTAAAAAAATATATTTCTGATTGAGAATCAGGAATCGAAATGTATAGTATAAGTCTACCATCAAAATTTTAAACCTTTTTTAATACTCTGGAGTGACTGATTTAGGGGGAAGGCACAAAATCGAAAAAATTGTCAGTGATCACATAATGCCGCCATACTGATTTCGTATTCGTTCTCGCTTTCTAGTTACAAAATAGACGCCCTGATTAAAATATTTTTCACTATCTAGTCGCAATGCTCGTTTATATCCAAAACCACCAGAATTCCTGGGTAATTTTCGAGTGGAAATAATTTAAAGATAAAGTAAATGGCGTTGATTATATCGTACTCGCTACTTCTCCGCTATTTTTACATGTAGCTCTTAGCGTTGCTCTTAGTCTAAGAACTTTTGTTACATACCTATACCAAACAACCGAACTCAACTACCGTTATCGTTATTATTAATGCCATGGGAAGGTTTTAGTGTGAATTATAAATTAGAGTACCTTTTATCTCGAGTCAAAATGATCGTTAAACAATATGTTGCTAAATCGCTAAACGCACTTTTGTTGCAAGTACGAACACAGGTGATGTTACGATCTAACCTATTTTATTTTATATCTCAATAAAACCTTTTTCTGCACGTAACAAATGGGCTAAGGTAAATAGTAAATACACTGACCATTGCTTTCTTACACGAACATGATTATTTACGATCATCGTCTTTTGTTTAATGGTTTATATATTGCTTCAGTAATCCGTGTTCGTGTCATTATATTGTAATCCATTTGTACAAAAATATTTGTGCAGTGGAGAACAGAAAACATTGTATCATATTTATTCTTACAAAACACATTATTCATAATATCGTGAATCAATAAATAAATTATATTTTTGTAATATTTAACAATTTCACTGTACTCTGTATAAATTTACCACATTTTTCGAGTTTTACATTTTGAATGTATGTACCTCACCTATCTACCCATAATTCATTTAAAACTTCAATCATTACAAGATAAACTTAAGTAGGTAGTTTGTTAACCACCCAAAAAATGCAATTGAAGCTAACATAAATTAAATATATCGAACTTAAATGTACAAAATACGCTCGAGGAAAATAAAAACGCACCACTTGAAAATTCACAAAAAATGACACAATTTCAAAGTGCGATATCTCGGCTGCATTTCGACGAAATTGGATGAATCTTCGAGTTCTGAAAACGTTGAAGTCTTATCTTTAATGTGATGATAGCCAGTGTTACAAGAAATCCACTCCACCCTCTCCCACCTCCCTAAGAAAAACGAATGTATCTGATGTCCAAAAAGGTCCAACTTTGGCAACTCATACGGAGTGACGAAAAAAATCGTGGACATTATTGGCCAACAGGGTAATAAAGATCAGACTTTTCCTGCAAGGTCCGCAAAATTTCAAGTACCTACGATGATTTGGCGCGAAGTTATGAATTTTTGAAAAAAAAAGTGCCTTTTTGAGGTTTTTGGCCATAACTTGGCGAATTTTGCACGAAAATCAATAAATTTTGGATTTCCGAGAACGATAAAGGTTTCTCTTTTCGGCCATGTAAGTTAATCTGCCATCAAACCCGATCCACCCCCTGCCACCCCCGGATAAAAAAACATGTTTTTGACTGAAAAATGTTCAATTGTAGCAACTTGTAGCGTGAGTAAAAAATATCGTGGACCTTATTGCCCAACAGGACAATAAAGTTCAATCCTTTTCCTTCAATTTTCTCAAAATTTCAAGTACGTACGATAATTTGGCAGAAAGTTATGAATTTTTGAAAAAAAATTGTATTTTTGTTCTTTTTGCCCATAATTTGTCCGATTTCGCACCAAATTCGTTTATTTCTTAAAACATCTAACAAATAAAGGTGTTTAAAGAAATAAAAATTTTAAAGTCACTTTTAGATAATTGTTAATGAAATTCAGAAACCTCAAAAAGGCACTTTTTTTTCAAAAATTCATAACTTCGCGCCAAATCATCGTAGGTCCTTGAAATTTTGCGGACCTTGAAGGAAAAAGTCTGATCTTTATTACCCTGTTGGCGTTGGCCAATAAGGTCCACGATTTTTTTGGCACTGCGTATGAGCTGCCAAAGTTGGACCTTTTTGGACATCAGATACATTTTTTTTCTAAGGGGGTGGAAAGGGGTGGAGTGGATTTTTCGTCATATTGGATATCATCACATTAAAGATAAGACTTCAACGTTTTCAGAACTCGAAGATTCATCCAATTTCGTCGAAATGCAGCCGAGATATCGCACTTTGAAATTGTGTCATTTTTTGTGCATTTTCAAGTGGTGCGTTTTTATTTTCCTCGAGTGTATTTTCATTTCATTTTTTATTTCAAATGAAAATTGTGCCGGAGAACGAAATTGAAGTTAGTTTTTATTAGTGCTAGATTTTTCAATTTTTGTTTAAATAACATGTTGAAAATTTATTTAATCCCGATTTAATCTTTAAAAAATAATGTGGTGAAAGTTGCCTTTGCAAAATGTTATATTTAACAATTACAGGAAACAGGATAGATTTTAAACCGTTAACATTTTTGCATTTTATATACGTACGCATTCCGTCTTCCTCATAAATTATTTTATTATTTATGTTTATGTTTACAACTGCTATGATTCACGAACAGATTTAGTAATTACATTTTTTAAAAGATAGTTTTACTACCAATATTACAACAGTGTTTTAACAGATCTTATCACTTATCTATTGGTGCATGCATTTAGATTTATGAGAAATGTTCATACTAAAAATCTATTTTTGTTAAACGCATTATAGTAGCAGATTAGATTTTTTATAAATTAAATTTAAACATCTATTTAGAAATATCTACCCAAAATTTAAAATAAAGCAGTATCACCTTTCAGAAAGAAACTAACCTCAAAAACGAATTCTCTTTCCAGACGCGGTCTTCCCACCGATCGCGCAACATCTCGTGAAAAAGGCCAACCATTCTGCATGAGCCAATACTACCGCCTTCTAACCTCTTGCCGTGTGCCAGGCAAACCCCGAGACAAGCTCTTCACCATAACCTCACCCCTCAAGAGCGACCAGAACAACGAACACGTCATCGTGGCTTGCAGGAACCAAGTGAGCAATGATACAAACAATGTGCCAGTGCCACTGCCTCAAAATAATATTGTTTCCAAATCTCCAAATGCCGCTAACAAAACGGATCCCTACCAAATAATCACTTATAATAACGTTTGTTGAGTACCTATTTCTACACTGGAATAGTAGTCACGTTATTATACTTCGGTAAATCTGGCCGATAGTAATTCAATGCGGGGGTTTCAATTATTACATAGATACATTTACAAAACACAAAAGTATAATATAAATTTTTCATGTATTCTCAGCTCTAGGCTACCTAAATTATGTCCAAGCCTCATCAACGAAACTATGGTTTTAAAAAATCTACTGAATAAAAACAGTGGCGTAGAAAGAAAATTTTTTGATTTTGCTATTAAAAGAGACATTTATTACTTCTGACGATAAAAAGATTAAGGTGGAATATCTAGTAGGTATCATAATAATGGTAATCTGATGACATGACAAATTTATCTTTATTAACGCGAATAAACAATAAAGGAGGAGGTAAAATTCTTAAACTATACTTCATTTTTTATAAGAACATAGTAGATAGCGCTGCGGATGCAGCCAGTTTTACACCATTAGCTTCTGTCCACTACGAACATGTTTTCCTCGAGGATTTTTCGAAGGCCCTGCCTCTTGATTTTCAGCCATATTGTAAATTAAACTACACAGGTCAACAGCAGAGCAGAGTAATGGTCTGTGGCAGAGTAGGACTCGATACGCGATGCATGCCTCGTTTTGCCTTTGTAAACTCGACTGGGGAATTCTGCGCTGTGATTGGCTAAAATTTCGTCCCTATCTTACTCAACGCTATGTTCTTATAAAAAATGAAGTATAATGAAAAGTGGTTTACGGACTGTAGTGTATTTATATTATTTAAAATAACTACTCAAGACAACTATTTGTAAGGTAACAATGCTTTATTTCCTGGAAGTCTACATATCATTCCCTAGTGCCATCTATCCTAACAAGTGTACATTACACGGACGTATACAGCGTTTACAGTATTCTATTACCCTTTCCACTTGGTTGCATGAGAATCTCTCCGATGCCGCTTTGGCTTTCAAAGGTGGTCTCTACACACTACACTAAGGCGAGTCGGCAGCGAAACGACTAGGAGAGATGTGTCTAAAATGACATACTAGCCATTTCTAAAATTTGGCGAAACGTGCGGTTCTAATTTGTATTGTACGGTATCGGCTATCTCAAGAAAATTGTATTGACTAACAACCAGAAACGCATAGGTCAGCTTGTTCAGGTGCAATGTGAAAATAACGAATCAGTTTAGTGTGGAAATATTTCTCAAGTCAAAATTTATTTTCAACAAACACTATAAACTAACATTTTATTTTTGTCAATATCGTGCATGATTGTTTCTTGGGTTGTAAAAAAACAAACCTTAAAGTTTATCTTCAATAATTATGGTTTGCTCACTATTTTGAATTTGAATACTGTAGGGTATAATGGTAAGGTACTTGTACAAAAATAGTTATTTATGTATCAAGGGCATCATGATGATGTTTATGCTCATCTGAGGGCGACATGTTTACAAGCCCAAGGGCCTCTGGCCCGAGGGTCTGTAAATCGCCCGAGGGCTATAAACATCAATGATGCCCGTGGTGCATACAATATTTTATGTCATACTATTTTATTTAAAATATTGCGCGCGTGACATTTCGCTTTGACGTTTCGAATTTTGTTAATATTTTTGGTATCCTAGTAACAGACAGAAAATATTTTTCCCGTATATTGTTAAATTTTTTCGTTTTTGTTTCTTTTAGAATTTGTTTGTGCGAAATCTATAAAACAATGTAACAAAGCCTTTAAAAAACTATTATACTTTACCCAAGTATAATTGGTAAAATGACATAGCAGGTATATTTTAAAAAATTAAAAAATAGAACTGTTTTATAAAATATGATACTGTTTTCTTGTTTTTATTATATTAGATTTGTACAAATGGTTTAAAAATTACTTATTTTTTCTGATAAATAAAACCGCAATCATGATTTTAAAAAGTGGTATGTATTTTAGGCACAATTCCCCTACTACTACGGCACATGCTGATGATGAGAAAGATACAGGGATGCGTTTTGACACTGCAGTATTTGGGCACAATGAGACGAAACAGCACTTTGACGCAGTGACGTGCACCCAAACAATTACGCGGCAGGATGGTAACAATGGTTTGTTTTGTTGTAGCTCTACTGTGTGCCGGTGAAAGCAGCAGATAGAGGTCGATTGACAGAGGATGAACTGTGCGCGCAGTTGATGCATATATTAGATGATGCGCCGTGTTTGGCGAGCCCACCGCCCGTGGGGTTGCTGACGGCTTCAGGAAGGCTGCATTGGGCGGAAGCGAGGGAAGCTCTGGCTTATGGTTAGTAAGAATTTTTTCAGAACTAGACAAGCTACTGAAACTGTAGCAAGAGCTTTGGTAGTTAAACTTAGCTGCGTTTTTCCTTAAAATATCTGTAGCTTAGCCACTTTTTAAAATTGGTAGCTTTTAACTGGTAGCTTACATTTTTTTGAAGTAGCGGTAGCTTTTAAATTATGAAGTAAAAGTAAACAATAAATGGATATGCTACTATAGTTTTTAAATGACCTGATAAATGTGATATCGGGCTATTATGGGTAAGTTTCCAGTTTAATATTTTAATCTTATATTTCATACTAGATGTAGCGAAACATAAAATCGACTTAAATATTAACTTTGTTTGATGACGGAATTGATAAAAAAATATTGTAGACATAATATCAACCAGGCAACATTTAATATTTAATTACAGTTTGAATATGAATAAAAATAATAAATTCTTTCCTATGCTTTATAAACTATGAAATACAACAAGACTGTCGAATACTCGAATATCGTGAAATGTATGGAAATAAATAAATGGAAGTAGCTATATAAAGTATCTAAATTTTGTTTAAAAGTACCTTGTAGCTTAGCTACATTTTTAGCGAAGTAGATAAGCTATTCAGTAGCTTAAGATACTTTTTTGTAAAGTAGCGAGAATAAAATAGTATAAAGTAGCTTAGCTATAAGCCACTTTTTCCAAGTAGCTTGCCCAGCTCTCAGTAGCTTAGCGAAGCTACTATAGTTTTCACAGAAAGAAGCTTAATCTACTGCTTAGTAAAAAATTACACTTACAGTAAAAGTCGAAAAAACGAATTTATCTATTTTTTCAAAAAATGTAGTTTTAGCTGGACTATCCAACTCTGTTTAGTAGTTTTGTTCAAATATATGTTACATAGAAGATCAAGTATTAGCGTCAATTCTCATACCGGTTTCAGATTGTGATAATATGTTTAAATATTCTAAAATATAACACTGAGTTTATTACATATACCTACGTGTTGATATTTTACACTGTGATTATGTATAATATATTTTAGAGACAGTTTGGAGTCTGTATAAAAAAACTTAAGTAAATCAAATGTTATTAGTGTCTTATAAAACCAGTCATGTTGTATATCAAATATTTGATTTTTGATTACAAAAGTTTCGAAATATAGTTTCGGCTTTAAACAACAAAACATACTTTTTCGTTTAAACACTGAATTATTTATTATCAGGAAAATGAAATGCTCGTTTGAACTTTATAAACCCGTGTTCATTTTGCAATGTGCAGTGATATATTAAATATTTTACCACAATTTCAAACATCGTAGTAAATATGCACATGACATTTTGTTCCCTATGAAAATTGAATTAAAAAGTTTACTTGAAAATCAATAAACGATTGTGTACGACACATTTTCCAAACCATTTTTACATTAATCTTTTTAAATACTTTTTTTTTCAATGGCATATTCACCTCGAGTTCTTTTTTCCAATATCCATTTTTTCTAGTTGTAATTTTTTAACCTAACCTTATCTAAATTAAATAATTTTTTATTGAAAAAAATGCATTACTGGAAAAAACAGATTGGAAAAAAGATTCCCTACCACAATAAACTATAACGCAATTATATATTGAAATTCAATCGTTTGGAAAATTTTCACTGAAATTAATAATATAATGAAAAACTTTATGACTGGGTGACGATCATAAGGAAGGAAAAAATTACTGGAATACAGTCACAATTTTGAAGGGATTATTTCAACTTGACTGTATTCTAGTAATTTTTCCGTCCGAAATTAATAATAATAGCAAAGTTTTTTAAATACAGAAGCTCTGTATTCGCTTTACTTCAACTATATGTATAAGATCAAAATTAGAATATGCTATAGGTATAATGATATGGTGCCCAACTTATGACTCTCATACAATGAAACTTGAAAAGAAGTAGGTATATGTGGTTCAAATGTTACCATGTTTTTCCAGAACAAAATACTGAATATCGGTTCGGTTACTTTTGGAAACCTTTAACGTGAAGTCTATTGTACTACATACTTTTACTAAGATAATTCATAATCAAGTTGATTGTTCTTCTTTAATATCTTGTGTCAAGGAGCTCTTTTCGTTGTGCTTTAACTTTTTATCTTCTAGTGTATAATAAATTCTAATGTTCTGTTTACATCACCGATATTTGTTATATGCAATCTGTACAATAATATTTATAATTATATTGATATATTTTGTAAATAATTTTTTGAGCTTTACTGTTTATGTAATAAATTATTATTATTATTATTAAATTGAGTTTAGCAAACAACTACGTTTAAGAATTACTGCTGTTTGAAATTTTATTTTTAGTAATAACTACGGTTAGAAAGAATTGCGCTTACATTACCTAATTAATTTTATATTTAGTTCATCCTATTTGTAGTAGTTCCTTATATAAAATTTAAAATAAAAACAATCATGTGTGTAGAAAATTTATTATAATATTACAAATTACATCGTCACATTTAAACATCTTACATAGTCTGAGCAGTTTGTTGAATCCATTGAAGATAAGCAGAAACTTTAGTGAAAACATCAGGGTATCCAATAGCACAAGGTCTGCCCCAGGAAACAACACCAGCCAAGCGTCCTCCATAGACCAGTGGGCCGCCAGAGTCACCAGCACAAGCTCCATGACCGGGCCTGGTGAACGTGCAGATCTGAGAGTTGAAGATGTTACCGGGAGCGAGAGCCTGGGCGCACTGCTGGATGTCGATGGCGATGAGGTTGGCGAACTGAAGGTACTCTGGGGGAGCGTTGCCGGGCCAGGAGGTTAAACCCCAGCCGCTGAGGACGAGGGAAGCGCCGGCGGGAACCTCGCCAGACATCAGGGGCAAGGGCTGGACGAGTTGACTGAACTGAATATCCTGGGTGGTTTTCAGTAAAGCGATGTCGTCGCTCATTGCCTGGGGGTTCCAGCCGCCGTGGTAGACGGCGTTCTCCAGGGCATAGGCTTGACCGCCGCCGGATAAGGCGTTGGAGCCAACCACGATGATGAAGTCGTTCACATAGTGTCTGCAAAGGCAAATCATAAATTAAGATTCGAAGCCAGTCTTGTACACATATTCCAGTTAAATTGCATAAAAATTTTCCTTCGCCTCTAACAACCTTATAAATACCCTTAAACTAAAAGTATTGATTACCATTTACTTAGTATTTATGAAGGAATTATGTTTATTTATTTATTTTATTATTGTTAATTCCTTTTTACAATAAAACATTAATGTTTTGTCAAGTAAACAAGTAATGTGCGTTACTTTAATATTTATTATTTTTGAACCGAAACCCGAAAAAACCTGTAGTTTTTAAACCCTTATATTTTAACCGTAACTGAACCTGAACTACAAATAAATATCGCTCCAGGCCCCTGTTAGAAATAGACCGAAAACTGTCAATTATATATTTTCGAAGGAAACAGTAAGAAGTGCTGAAATTTGATTTATAAAAGAGAACAGAAAATAGTATGTTGTGTATTAAGTATCCAAAATAACACTTGAAAGTGTTCACGAGCCGAATGGGAATTCCGAAAAATGAGCATGTAAGAGCATTTTTGCAGATGCATACTTTTTCTACTCTAAATTTAGTATTTAAATTTATTATTAATTAATATGCACTATAATTAAATAAAATATTACTCTAATATATTGATTGCGATATATTTTGCTAGATATTCAAAAGTATACTTTATTATAAAGTTTGTTGTGGCCATTTTTGTAAGGAGTTAGTGATGAAAAAGCGATTTACGGAAAAAGATAGAAAATAAATATACAATTTGGAAACTTACTGGTGGACGCAATGGGCAGCGGTGACAATGATTCTTGGGGAGATGATGGTACCACCGCAATGATGCTGACCGTTTTGGCGCAAGCGCATAGAGATCTGGTAAGGGAATTGGCCCTGGCCGGCTGTCTGCCCACCAACAATCTTTTCATCCACAGGGATTTTGGCCGCTAAAACAATTCACAAATAATGCATGTTTTATTTGACAAAAAATATATGTAAATATCTAGTATCACATGCTTACTGGAGTTGAACAAAGTATATAAAATGTTTTTAATTAGGAAACTAGGTACTAATATTCTCATAAACTAGTTTATTGCGAAATAAAATAATTTGCAAAATTAGAATAATAAAATACTCACCAATGGCGGCAACAACGCAAGACAGAACTACGACAAGACGGAACATTTTGTCGAATAATTTTTTCTCCGACACAATTTCTTTTTATACTCAAACTAATCAGTTTGTAAATCTCATCATTTTGATAAGACCCTCTTATTTTCAAAAATACAAATATACTTGTAATAATTATTGTCACCTTATCTATTATTATGCTAATGTTGTGTTATATTTACAACTCTGTTATATGTCAAAATTATAATTCGCTAAATTTAAATATTCGTGCAAAGTTCTACAAGCTTTATCAATGTTCAAAACTAGCGAAATTTATCTAAAGTACGCTAAAGTGCTACTTAAATAATGCACATGTGTTTTTCCTAACGGGAAAGATAATTTTTTATATTTCTAATAAGTAAATTTTTTAAATTTTGAATCCAAATTGTAATATTATTAAAATTGTCTAATTTCAAATTGTATAAATTTGTGTTTTATTTCTACAATGTGAATGTGCGACTATGTGTCAACGTTTAAATGTGTAAGAAATATTTTATTTGACACATTTTTCAATAAATTATTTTAGGGAAAAAATTAGCATGAATCTATTATTATTTAATGGACTTTACTTTTCATATTATTGTACCTAGGTAGTTTTGAATACAGATGAATCAGTAGGTATTATTTATTGGTTTAGACAGAGTTGGTAGTAGCACATAAATGATCCTTTTAATATAAAAAGATTTGTATATTCTGGTGCTACATTTAATTTGTACTGTTAATGCGAATTAAAAATATAACACATTAATTGACAATGACAAATTAATATTATATAAGTGTTGGAACAAATTTTGAACCTATTTGGTAGAATAAGAAAATTACTACCGTTTCCTCTTGAAAAGATTCCCAATTTCAATGGATCGAATCGTTGAGATTTATGTATACGTATAGGTACCTATATTATTTATGGAATATTTTTTATTCTTTACTAATCATTCTAATCGAGACCACAATTTACTACTATATATTAAGTGCAAACACTATTTTTTCTTAACCTACTGAAAAAAATATTATACAAACTATTAAAACTTTATTTCCTTCAAAATAATTTGTGGAAGAAAGATAGTAAAGTAGGTATGTTTCTACTCAATGGGCTAGTTGCATGATTTTTTATGAAATATTTTTGAAAATGAGATGAAAATTTGGGACCCGTATTTTTATTTTCACAAAAATATTCTCAACAAACCCAAAAATAATTAATTAAAATTGAATAATATATGTGATGTGACGTAAAATAATGCCATATTATCTCCTATACAAAATCATGACGTCACAGCAAAATATTTTTCTCAATTTGTATTTTTACCAATGTTTTAGACCTAACATTAGGTTCATAGTGAAAAAAATCTTATTTTCAGTAGGTACCATGCAAATAACCCATTGAAGTAAACAAACTGAAAATTTTACTTTCTGGTCTTCTATCATCCTGCCAAAATAATTCTTTTTATGCAGGTTAAAAATATAGTTGTTCGGTGGTTTACTGTCAATGTTTAATAAGGAAAAATTGTGATTAAATATTTAAAACTACAATTCTACAATAAGGAAAACACTTTGGTATATAGGTTTTTATATTTAATTTATTAAAAATTGGTAGATAAATTCAGCAAAATTGTAAAACCTTAATTTACGAAAGTATATAAATAAAACTCTTGAAAAGATGTGTAAAAATATAAACAAGATAACGATCAGTTATAGTAAATGATTATTTAATTTTATCAGTTCATCTGTGAGTTAAGATAATATAACAATTGTTTAAATAATAAGTGTTTCTTTAATTTGAAAAACACAAGTACAAGGCTAATGATAACTCTTTCGAATTTGTAAAGTAATTTTTTAAATTTAAGCAATAGCTAAAAAGCTAGTTTCATATTCAATAAGGGATCATATTTAAGCAGTATTATCTTAAATGTATTCTGCATTTAAGTTAGCAACAGTACTACTACCTAAAATAAGTTATAATTAATATTAAATTTTATTTTCAAATTTGATTTTTAATAATTTTTTTAACCAAATTTCTGTTGGGAAACATCCCTTTCAAAATACTTCACACAGAGACGCGTCAACGAGAGTGATAAAGGGGCTTTCACCCTCTGAGAATACTAAGTTAGGTCTAATAATTTTCTCGAATATTCTTTTCTATGCAAGTTAACAATTTATGAATTTTATTTAGGTGTAAGTGAAAACTTATTTTCTATACGACTGTTATAGAATGTTATCATTCTTACATCATTTTCAATAAATTATGGAATGGTTACATTCTATCACTTGTTAGGTTACAGAATGGATTCATTCCAAGATTCATTCCCTCCTTGATTAATTCCATTCATTCCGTCACTAGTGATAGAATGAAATGTGGCGAGTTATAATAATTTAACTTTATTCAATGTTTTTGGTTGCTGGGTACCTTTAAAATACGTTTAGATTTATTAATTTATTAATTTTATGTAGAATATTATTTTATAAATACATATATTTTAATTTAAATAGTTTTAGGTTTTGCTTTTTAATGCAATTAAATTTATAGTCGTAGAGAAAGTATAGTCTGCAACACGTTTGGAATGGCAATTCCGCTCTTGTGGAACCGTGAAACTCGCCTACGGTTCGTCTCACAAACTTTCCACTTGAGGTGCATATGCTTCATTTCACAATTGTTGCAGAATATAAAAGGATTGATCAACTCTTAAAATTTAAAAAGGTTTTTTCTTCTGTGGTGCATTTATCGGAATACATTTTTAATATGTACCTACATCATAGCGTGTAACCAATTTAATTCCAATACATAGATTTTAAATCATCTGTTATTGTTACATATAAATATATTTTAACCTAATATTTTTCGGATCAACATGAAGAAATAATCATCATGAAAATTATGATTAGAAAAACTATATAATTATCTTCCTACCTTTAGACGAACGCAACCGCCGCAACTTGGAGTTAATTCAACGCTCTCTGCTGGTGGTTTGTCTCGATGAACCTCTGCCCACTTCTTTCAACTGCCGAGGAAACCGAGGTGGTCCAGGACACACTGCAGGACAACGCGATGAAACTAACATGGCTCTGCAAATGATACACGGCGGTGGTAGTGCCGTCAACACTGCTAATCGCTGGTTTGACAAGACTGTTCAGGTACTGAAGACAGAACAAACTGGTGTTTCATTGATCATTGTTAATAGAAAATTATTTGAATGTTTTTAGTGTTTGTTGACAAAAACTATTTCCAATATCTACTTGTCTTTAGTAGGTATAGTATCTAATATAAAATTATTCGACAT
Source organism: Agonum fuliginosum (assembly GCA_947534325.1). NCBI lineage: Eukaryota > Metazoa > Arthropoda > Insecta > Coleoptera > Carabidae > Agonum > Agonum fuliginosum. Next base: position 11,872,388 of record OX384038.1, on the reverse strand, counting down.
GCTGATCTAATCATGAATCAAAAAGATTTTTATTAATTCGTAAATTTATAGGCAATTTTCGCTAGGAGTAAATTTTTAATATCAATGGATTAAAGGTTCAATGATGAATATCGGACTAATATCCATTTGCACTGCTTCCACTTAAATTATAAGTGTCACTTAAATGAACAATATCGAATCAAAATCAAATTGTCAAACGTATAATTAATATTGCTGTCATAAGATAGATTCGATATTTTTCATTTAAGTGACACTTAAAATTTAAGTAAAAGCGGTGCAAATGGTCATAAGTAATTTAAAAAATAAAATTTTATTTTACTATGCAACGGCAAAACTTATAGGCTGTTTTCGTAAGGAATACATTTTTTATATCACTGAATTAAAATAGTGGGCATAATGAATATCAGACTTAGTAGGTAGGTATGTACTATGAATGAATAATTTTTTTGCCGCAACAGTGCGAGAAATAGACATTCTTTTTATTCTGAAACTCAATTTCTTGTACAGTTCAAAATTAAATAAAAGTATAAAATTCCATATGGAAACAGTGGCTCACTTAAAACTCTTTGATTAAAAAACTTGCTAATTAAAATTACGAATTTTCAAAAAATTCTTCCAATTCTGTGATCAGTAAGTTGTGTACCTCTCTCTACCATGCTACCATGTATTTATTTAAAATATTTTCATTGACAAAAAGTGTCCTACATACTATTTATTTGATCTTACATTGTAAATGGATATATTAATAGTTCTGTATTAGATTCATTGAATTTACAGCCTCAAAATATCAAATTTTATCACTTTATTTTGTTTGTGATATAAATCTGCGTAAAATCATCTTATTAATTACTTCTAGTAACAAAAACCTCTCCCTTAGTTGGTGATATCAAACGACGGTGCCTGCGGTTTATGCTACGAGCACTCCCCCGCCGAGGGTATCGCAGTGATCCAGCTCATGGAGCGGCTGTTGGAGCACGTTGACGCACAACCAGCAGAGAGTACCGTTCCTGATGCTATTTCTTCTGGTCACCTTCCTCCGCCAGAACGGCTGGAGTGGAACCTGGAGGCGAATAGCTACAAACATCTGCAGGAGGCTGCGCACGTTGTTGACAGGTTCGAAAAATCAGATTATAATAATAACTATTCTTAGTTAAATGTGCTGAAGATGGAGGGTGACATTCTAAAATGCAAACACTTCTCTGTGCAAATGTTACTTTGTACAAACACAACTTCATTCAAATCCCTTAAATCCAAATGCCTAAAACAGCAGAGACGTAAACCAAAACTGCAGAAACTATATTTTCCAAATTTGAGTTACCTATTTCTGATAGGCAACAAAGTGAGGTAAAATATTTTTGAACTAAAGAGCAAATCTTCCTCTTTAAAATTTATCATTGTTTGCAACATAAAAGGTATGTTTTTGATGATCGTGTGGGGTTAGATATCGAAATTTGAGTAACGGAGTATTAAATTTGATTCTTTTCAAGCAAAATGAAACAAAACCATTAAAATCCGATGGATGTTCACAAAGTTATAGCAATTTTATTTAATGGTGCCTCTTGGCATTTTTCTGCATATGGTATAGCAATGCGATTTACATTGGCTGCTACAGGTCGGTGAAAATTTTTTTATGGTATTTTTAAAATGTTGGTTTGGTTTATTTAATATTATTTTAAGTTGTAACGCTGTATTTTATTCCATGTTACATTTTAATGTTAAGATTTCCACAAAACATTTTTTTATTAATTTCAAATTACATTTATTTTTAATTTATCTCTGAAAACAATATCGGTCAGAGAAATACAACAATAAATTAACGTTCAACGCGATAAAATCCTTTGCACAATCAATTTTTGCAAAATTACAATGCACAGCAATCAGACGCAAAAAAAAAATTCCCATAACTTTTTCAAATTACACTTACAATGGACTCCCAAAACTCTTATAGCGGTACCATAGAAAACTCTGACTACTCGCTGTAGGCTTTTGAAATTGTAACTGACTCTAACATCCCGAACACATCGATGCGCGCAGCTTATGGGACTGTCACAAGGGGGCACGACAAGTGACAGTGGGCCGAATTCAACACTGTTCTTTAAGCATGTACAGGTGGAAGCATGCGTTTCTCTTTGTTTGTTACTTTTAGATAAGCTTCTTTAACTTAGAGAAGAATGCTTAATTCGGTCCATTGTTTCAGTATCGCTGACAGTCAAGCAGGTCAAGTGAATCTGCAGTATTGGTTTGCATCTCTGCTGTTTAGGCATTTGGATTTTAAAGATTGCGAGATTTGTATGTATTGTGTTTGTATAAAGTAATGTTTGCATTTTAGACTGTTGCGTGCGTTCCCACACTTTGAAAACCGAAATTTTGATGCTCCTTCATTGTAATTACGGGTATAAGTGTACAAAAGAGAATTCAAGATAAACTGGATAAAAAATTACCTATATTTTTCAGACTAGTAGAAGACCTCGACTTCCAAGTCTACCGCTTCACCACCTACGGCAAAGAGTTCATCAAATCCATCGGCGTATCGCCAGACGTCTACATTCAACTCGCTCTGCAGCTAGCACACTACCGCCTCTACAATCGTTTAGTCGCAACATACGAATCCGCCTCAACTCGCCGTTTCCGGTACGGAAGAGTGGACTGCATCCGGTCTGCGACTCCCCAAGCACTGGACTGGGCCATCGTCATGGCTCAAGCTGAACCCGCCGGAGTAGGAGTCCAAGACACTGAAGACACTGAACTGCTAAACAGTGGAAAAAAGGTCACCTTCAACCTATACACTGTATGTCGAAACGACGCGAAATCTAGCCTTGGTACTCGCGTAGTAGAAACAGCTGTTTTTAAGTAGAAATTTTTAATAGTGTTGTAGAGGCATATTTTGTCGGGCGTGTCCATTTAACGCCAGAAAATAAAATTTAGAATATTCATACACAGGAAAATGCAACAACAGAATATGCAAATTTATAAGTAATAAAATATGTGTTTAAAAAACAATTCAAAAGTGGAATTTTAGATTCGGCATACACAGGATGATGCAAATGTAGAAAACTAGTTTGTCTCTTCAACACCAGAGGATACACAAATCATGGCCTCTATTCTAATTCATATAACAACTTGATAAACCAGGAGGATCTTGTTATCCCTCTAGCGGATTTTGTTTGGAAGTATCATATAAAGCATGCTATAGACGATTTATATTTCGCTGCCAAGTTATTATGTTTTATTTTCTGGGACAATTTGCAATATGAACATAATTCGCGCTTTCACATTGTTAATTTTTTATTAATTAAATAAAATATTTTTTCATAAGCGCATTTATAAATGCTTTTATTAATAATATAATATTCGTCTAATACGGGCTTACATCAGAACTTATATCAAGACTAGACAACAGATAGCGACCCGACATGTCGCTATGAATTAGAATAGGAGGCCAGGTTGAGTTGAACTAAATAAACAACCCAGTACTATTCCTGAGTCACATACTCGGTTTTAACAATAACTTATCTAGATTTGCATCTTCCTGTGTTTGCATTTATGCCGAATCTAAAATTCTAGATTTGAATTTTCCTGTGAATAAATCTTTTGATGGCGGTATTTTATAACTAGATTTACATCTAGGTGTTGTATTTTCCTGTGTATGAATATTCTAAATTTTTATTTTTTTGTGATGAAAGTCATTCTCGTTTGTAGATATTGGATGCTTACAGTTACAGTTAAATCCTGGTAAAAATTTCGAAATGAAACCCTTTACTAATGGTTAGATTAATGTCGTAGAAAAATAAAATTCTCAAAACGTTTTAATTTATAATTGGCACTGATTTATTTTTAAGTTTTAAGCTTTTATAATTTTTATTCAAATGTGAATATACATGTATTTATTATTTTGTACGTAAAATATGTATAGTTGCAGTTTTGAGAATTTTAAGATTTATTTACAATTATTATTATGGAATTGCGAATAAATCTAAAAAAATATTTTTATACAGAGCTAGTGAAAATATTTTATACAAATTTCTCAGTATAAATTAATTGTAATTGCATGTTTGTAATCCTAGACCAAATAATTATGCTATCAGCATAAGAATTAAATTTTTTACCTATATGAAATTTATGATTGCATGTTTAAAATAACTGTTTTTTCGTAAAAGCGAATTAGATATACTACAAAAAAGAAAATTTAAACGCGAGTATGCAAGGGTGTAATTCCGGTGCAATAAATTAATATTTGTATTTACGTATACAGGACCAACAAAAGTACGACTTATTCCAAGCAGCCGTCAAGAAACAAACAGAAATCATGGTTGAGAATATTCTAGGACAAGGGATTGATATTCATCTACTAGGACTGAGAGAAGCAGCAAAAGATACTTCTCCTACAGCTGCTCATCCTCTGCCAGAGCTATTCACAGATGAAAGCTATCGCATTGCCAATACTTTCCTTCTTAGCACCAGCCAGGTATTGTAAGAGAGAAAAAAAATCATTATTAAAAGAATTATTATATTCATAAATCCATTTTGTAACACATTATTTTAAAGAACGTGCAAATTCAGGCGTGGATCAAGCCTTCAAAATTTTCGGCATTTTAATAAATGTGATAGTGGTTGGTGATCCAGGGATAGCAAATTAAGTATAATGTTGCATGCTAGGTATAAAATCAGTCGTTTTATAAATGATTCAGCATAATAAATCATCATTATATTACACAATATACATAGCGAAGCTTTTGGTAGAAACTCTGAACTTGGATTGTCAACCCAATTCTTAAATCCCACTTCCACAGCCTCGGTTTTGGTAGACACTCTGGTTGCATAAATAAATAAAAAAAACACAATACCCTTGTACTCGGTTTCGGTACAATTATTTTTATAATATGCATACATGCCTAGGCATAGGCATTTTGTAAAAGCCTAAGTTTACAATCTGCCTACGACTATACATTGTTTAAATTAGTACAAGTGTACTTTTGGTAAATATCCAATTTAGTTTGAAAGACAGTTAACCACTACAACCAATGACTAAAACAAATTCAAACAAATTTGAATTTTATTAAATTACAAAAAGTGAGACCAGTATCAGTAAATTGAATTAAAATACTTTTAATAATATTTAAATTGTGTAAACTACTCCGTTTACACTATAATAAAGTACCTATAAAAGTAGGTAACTGTCTGAGAGTATTAATGATAATTTTGTTATGTAGGTGTCTACGGCAGGAGACTGTTTCATGGGCTACGGCGCTGTCGTTCCAGATGGATACGGTGCATCCTACAACCCTAAAAAAGACTCAATCGTATTCTGTCTCTCCGCTTTCCTTTCTTCAGAAATAACCAGCGCCTCTAAATTCGCACAATCTTTAGAAGAAAGTCTGAACGCCATGCACGCTTTATTATCACGGGTCAAAGTAAAATAACGTCAATAATGATGGTTGTCAGAACCTTAACTACATAAACTAGAACTTGAAATTAGAACTTTAGGTATTGAAAGACTGCAGCTAAACAAAATTGTTAGAAAACTAACAACCTAACTAACGACTTAATAAGGGTACTTTCACAATTTCAATATTATATAGATATTTTTAATAATAAAATGTCTATTTTCCCATGTCTACCTTGTAAAATCGTCACTAAAATCAAAAATTATCCACACGAGGTAACTAAATTATTTATTTATTGATTTGAACTAAATTCTGGTTATAAATGTTTATAAAATGTTGATGTTAATAACTCTGTTATTTGATTTAAATTTTATGAAACAAATTAAAATAATTAGGAAGTAAATAGGTGAACCAAATATATTTTATTTCGACGGCAGAAACGTTATTAAAGAAATTAAAACGGCCTTAAATTGTTATGAACATATCACTAGATGCTGTAACCACTATATACATCTAGCTTTTCTATGTAAGTAACCAAAATCGATGTGAATAACTTTTATCTAACATTGTTAAATGATATACACATTCATATTTTTATGTTAACTGTTAAAATTTAAAATATACGTTAACCTAATTACTGTTTATAAATTAAATTTGTAATTTTTGCCAATACTTGTGTTACTCATATATAAATGTGCAATCGTATAAACAAGAAAACTAATATTTGAAGTATTATTATTGCATATCACTTTAGCTACAAATATATAAACGTATAAAATAAATTGTTCCTGTAACGAAAAACTCGAAAAGATTTGAACTGAAATACTCGTATATTGAATATTTTGAAGTTATTGTTGTCTATTATATACTTAATATAAGTAAAATATATAATTATTACAATATTTATTTGTGTAGAGGCATAATATATGTATACGCGTTTGAATTGTTGAAATTTATTATATATTTATTTACATTTAAATGGATCTAATCATAAAAATGTCAGACAAAATAGTATTTATGTAATATATAATATTCCGTTTCGCATAATTATTTAGGAAGTAACGCTTGAAAATTTAATTAAAAGTAAAAAAAATTGTCGTTGGCCAACACTGTCCTATCATTAGTAGTAAAATAAACGTGTTCGAGTAGTCTGTACATAGATACTTATATCTGCGTGTATTAGCAATATACCAAATTTGTATAGAAAACATAAACGGCTGTAATCAGATGTGTCAGTATTCTTAGATATAGTCACGCTTGCTTAATTTAGATAAATACACTTAAGAAACGGTACAAAATAAGTACTTTAGTTCTCTACATATAAGTAAAATCTTAATTCAGTTTAATACACGTTATATTTAATTTCCATTGATTATATTTTAAAATATATACATTTTTGCGTCATGATCAAGTAAAGTTATTAAATTTAAATAATAGATACGTGATTTATTTATGCATTAATCAATAATCTTTTTTTTTTCACAATATAAATAATGTAATGTCATTTGAATGTATCTAGTTGTTGTATTTATTCTTGTTTAAATTAAATTTTGTCACGACCTCATACCAAGAGGCTGGCACCCGCACAGTAACGTCTTGTCCATTTAAGCTCAACAGACTATAATATTAAAGTCTAGTCTCTTCTAGCTAAGCTAATTTATAAAAAATGTAAATATATTATTTCACGTGATAGGTATTTAAGTTAAAATAAATGTTAAAATCTAATGAAACATACTTAATGTTGTTAGGTATTTATTTGTTACATTTTTATAAATTATATACTTTATTAAAATATTTCTACTGATGTTTATTTTAGAAATATAATGCAACGTTATGATAAATTTTGTTAAATAATACTAATACATATCAATATACTTGTATTCCATTGTGATCTACAATAAAAAGTGAATTTTAAAATGATGTTCAAACTACTCAAAAAAATCCATAATATACTAGAGGTAAATAAGTAACATTTATCTTAGGGAATGACTGGATGCAAGAAACTGTTTTATTATAGGTGTTTTGTAAAATTCCATTCTATCCCAAGGTTTATAGAAAAGACAGGTTGCTCCGTAAGTTTTCGTTGTTAGGGCAACATACTGATATTACGTCACAGGTTTCCAGAATACCTCTTTTCAATTTACGCACTTCAACATCGTTTTCAAGAGTTGATACTTTTCTTACAGCAGTAGATGTATTATATTTCCTATTAAAATATTTAAATAAAAATATCAGGCAGGTATGAACCTTGGGAATATAAATTAATAAAAATATTAGTCAGTTTTTATGTTTGTAATAATTTATTTTATCTTCACATAAACTCAACTATTATAATAAATTAGTTCATGGTATTACAATTGTACCTATAAGGTACCTAATATTAGAATATTCATGATTGATTAAAGTTTACATGAAGACATAAAATTCATTCAAATAATTATGTGAAAAAGGAATTAAAATAAAAGACCATTTTAGAGTTATATTAGTATACTACTAAAAGTAAAGCTGAAAACTCATATGTACAATATTCCGCACCATAAACTGTACACAGATACTTAGATTTAATCAGTTATAAAAATTAACCCTAAAACAGATAACAAAGTTCGTAATAAACTCAAATTAGAGCCTATATAATTTCCATATCTAGACATCATTTAATTGATCGGGCACCAGAAAAAAATAATACGAGATTTTCATGATTTTACTTTCAATTCGTTTCATAATTTTATAAGGCAGTCTATTCATAGGAATGAAATGAACTTCTGTTTGTTCATATCAACCAAAACTTCACACATAATTTTACAAATAAATAAGCATACGATAAACATGTTTATTTCATTCCATTTTTAATTAATATAACAAGAGGTGAATTGAATAAAAAATTACTTATTTATTATGGAAAACATAGACATAATAGTTTAAAAATTATTTTTCTTTTCTATTCACCTCTGAAATTTTTATACTGCCTCAACACCCTTCATCGATTTTCGTCATAAATATACAAATATCAAATCTTACAGAAGTTGCAAAAGGAAGTACAAGCGGCAATTAGCTGCCCGAATGCGTGATTCCATGTTTGTGTTGACACAGGTATTGTTGCATTATACGCTAAATATTATAAGTAACTTAAGCGCATGAAAATGCAGACGTTATTGCACGGAATGCCACAAGTCCGCGTTTAGTTAAATGGTACATGATAAATTAAACTAAATGACAAATTATTACAGGAATATTTATCGTAAAGGTGATGACGACAACGAAGACATACTTGACAATGGTGCAGAAGATACCGTTGTCGTGAGGTTTAGTTTTTCTAGTTCTTCATCTGCTTGATTGTTTCGCAATTCTTGAATTGTGTACATGAATTTGTTCCATTCATCGTGCCTTGGATGTGCGAATCCCTTTAATAATAATTAAGTTGTACAACATGCTTATAATATTTACTTTATAAAATAATATAACAAAATCCCCATTAAATCTATAATCTTATTAGACTACAACCGTAGCAAATTGCACAAGTATTTTACAATTATTTTCTTAAAGAAAAAAGTAAAAATATTAATATTATTTAATTTTTATTCACGCTACCTATGGTGTTAAATGTGGTATTTGTCAAAAAAAATTTACCTATAAAAATTTTGTATCAGTAGAATCACTTGTTGATAAAATTGTTATTATACATTATAAATGATGTACTACCGAAATGGAACTATTGTTTCCTTATGGGAAAAAGTGAATTTTTAAAGTAAAATAGTAAAGGGGGTTTCCAAGCATACGGCTTTTAAAGAAATACTTATTTGATATCAATTTTCAGCATATATAAGTTATAGGAGAGTGATAATAATTGTTAATTTTGATAGATTTATTACTTTTCTATCAAAATTAAAATTTTAAGTGCATTAAAATGCGCCATGTATGACGCAGACGACATTGAAACCAAACCGTGAGTAGATTTGTTCGTGTGAGTTATTCGTTTCTTGTCGTTTTGACTACGGAATGGATGACGGATTACCTGTCAATTTTTAGATTTTTGATTTGACACGTTCACATAGTCGAGTTGGGTTAACAGGTTCAAACACGGTTACTTACAGTTTATTGAATAATTTTTTAGTTAAATTATTAAACCTCGCATTGTGTCATAAAACGGTATGAAACAGTTTGGTTATGTTTTTCTGTTAGAGTTAGTTCATATTTTTTCCGCAAAACGCAAGCCGAGTTTTGACGTCTCAGATTTAATCAGCTGTTCAGGCATGACGTCAAATGACGTTATAAAATTCTGCCGCCCGAACTTTTAGATTTTGTTCCTTCGTGAAAAACTTTTTAAAAAACAGCTGTCTATAAATCTAGGTATCTATACCAAATATGTATGATATCTAATTTTAGCCACATTATTATACTTAAACAATAGTCTTTCTACCAGTTTCTACCGTTTGTACATAGTTTCTTACCTCAGCAACGTCATAAACCCAAATCTTGCCGGTATCATCGCCAACGGTGACATGTAGACCTGATGGTGTCCACGATACTCGGTTCAGTGCTGGACAACCTTCAACTTGGACAGAAGCAGCCGGCACTTCTGTATCTTGATTCAAGTTCCATAAATCTAAACGACCGCTACCGTCAACAGCAGCAAATAACGCTGGATGTGTTGGACTCCAAGCGCAGTCCAAAACATAGTCAGCGTTGTCTTCAAATGAGTAAATTGGTTTCGTTTCCTGAAATATAGATTTAATTATTAATTATTTAGAATGCAGAAGGTTATTTTTTAATAACAGGATTTATATCCCGGTATATTTTTTAAAGTATATGTAATTTAAGTAATCATTTCTAAATTTTAAGGTGCCTTTTACCCAATTTAAGTATGACATTCTCACATATTGTGAGTCATCGATATACATATTAAATATTATGTGTGTTTGTCAGTCGTCAAATCTGGATACTCATGTCAGTTAGACTGCACCACAAGAGAGATTTTTGTAGAATTAAACTAAACTGAATTTGTATCTGATTGAATTCGAACCTAGATGGTAAGAACCACAGTCGATTACGTTATAAACTCGGCTATCCATCCGATTATAGTTATTTATGTTATAAAGATCGTAACATCAGTCATTTTATCGTGAAAATTATCAGATGAGGACGACGCAAAGCCGAGTTTGATAACACGATGTGTACTGAATACCATAATTGATTTATTTTGGTCCTTGGCCTACAATGAACACCATAATGGTCGTCAAATTGAGTCTTATAAATTAAAAAATACAGAGTGATCATAATGATTGACCGTGCCACATTGTTCAATTATTTTTTTCCACCTCCATGTGATTGCTACTAATCTATGATCACCATCCTAACCTTAAAATATGAAAATATTAGTTTTCTTTCAATATTAAATTAATTAATAACAGTTTATATATTAAGATAAACTCCAAAATTTATCATAATGGCGCTACATAACGTTTGTTTGGCAATAACTGTGTACTGACTTTTTTCCGCAGAACATAGTTTTGATTATAAAACGGACTCCAAGTCACGTGACGGTCAATCATTATAACGGTACTACAACTATTTAATATTTAAATTTTATAATTTGTTCCGTGCTATTTAATTTAAATTTTGAACTCCATTTACTAAATCTCCAGTTTAATTGTAAAACTGTAATAGTAAGCCTTACTTAGTTACGCTATAAATTAATAATATGTTTAGCAAAGATAAGAACGTACCTTGAGACTCCACAATTTAATGGTCCAATCAATAGACGACGTCAAGAATAAATGCGAGAAATCAATTCCGCCTTGTACAGCATTTGCACTAATTCCCGTTACTGGTCCCTGATGCGCTTCGTATGTGTCTGTGATACCTGCTCGATTGCCGTGACGACACGCACTATACGCAGCACCTTCTTCGCTGCCTACCACGAAGTTGTTGACGTCAGAATGTGGAAAAGCAAGACTAGTGACGGCCACAGGTTTGCTTTGTGGTCGATGTAGCTCAAGTTTTTCTTGTGGCTGTGATAACATATCTAATGACCAAGAGCAGAGGCGGCCGTCCGTGGACACAGAAATTAGATTATGTGCGTTTTGAGTTCCAACCACGCTCATACAGTACACTGGATGCTGCAAAACAGAAAATAAAATATTAACTGTCAGTAATTTCTTCTAGTCTGTTTTTTTAACCAAGAGGAGTAAAAACAAAAATTCTAGGATGATTTATATGCTTGGGATTGGCTGCACCCAACACGTCCAAATTAATATCAGATTGAAGTGCTAAAGATTACTGCACGAGCCAAAGGTGAGTGTCGTAATCATTCGAGTGAGTAATTACTATTAGCGATGCAACTGTTATCCGGAATCCGGTTATTCGACCACATTTTTACTATCCGACCGAATACCGCTAGTGATCAAATATTCGGTCTTTACCGGACAATTTAGAAAATATACTTAAAATAAGTATGAAATTTGCTATTTCAAAATTTTTTAAAGTGTACAATATTTTTCAGTTTATTTTTATTAAAACCATAAAATATGAAATACATTTTTAAAATAGTAGGTCTGCAGATCAATATGAAGAACTGTAGATCTAAAGATTAATCTGTAGGTCGGGACAAGACTGTTGCAAAATAACGATAATTATAAAATAACGTTAAAAATCTGCCCCTTCATCTTGGCCGCTGAATATCCGGCCAAAGAATATACTGAAAATCCCGTATTCGGCCAATAACGAACTATTATGTTTGAATATGCTCTAATAATACAAGAAATTCTATGGGTCAAAAGCTCTAATACAAGAAGTTTTATTGGTCAAAGAGCCAATTGAATAACTATTTAAGAAAATCACTAGTGTGTAATGAGGTGCATTATTCACTGCATACAATTATTGTATAGTGAATGTAGTATTTAATAGTCGTGAATATTTTTTTCTAATTTGGGTGCAGTATAATGAAATCACGTGATGTGAATTACAATTTAGGTTATTTGAGATATTAAAATACAAATTTTACGAAATTGAAAATGATTTTTGGAAGGGTGTAAATCTGACATTTGTTATTACTCTTAGTTTAATAGTATATTATATATTGAGGGACTAAAGTGCATGATTTAATCCTGAGGGTGAAGTTTATTTCACGAGCCGAAGGTGAGGGAAATAATCACCTGAGGGATTAAAGATACTTTAGTCCTGTGGTATATACGCTATTTTTTGCACTTCATCCTCAAATGAATGTAAAATAGTTTAAAAGAATACACATTTTGCAATTTTGACAGTAAATTTTATGACAAATATTTATATTGTTACCATAGATACTCTGTAACAAATAGCACGTATTTACTTGACAACGGGAATAATTAATTCAATTTCTTGACAACGGGATTAAATATGAAAAATAATCACTTGGGATCAAATTGAGAACCTTAGTCCCTAAAAATAAAGACTAAAGAAGAGTTTTAGTCCCGGAAGTGCAAAAAACATACTACTGTACGCTATGATAAAATATACTTACAGTATGCGCCGAAGCAGATAACGGTGTCCTTTGAATCGGAGTTCTTTTCTGCACACGGTTATCCCAAAGTACAATTTGTCCTGAATATGTGCCTCCCAAAATTAAATTCGGATGAAACCTTGCAAACGTCGCTGACATAACAGCACTTTGACAGTGGAAAATATATTCTGGTGTCGTTTTCTTAAATTTCGTGTTCCAGACTAGACAAATTCCGTCTGGATCGTTTGGCGAATCTTCGTTGTTATGATAACTAGCGAGCATGAGCTCTGGAAACTGTGGAGACCAATCCATAGATGTTACACATCTATTTCGAGACCAGCGTTCGTCGAAGAACGATCGGTTAAGAGATAACCGTTGATGTGATTTTTCATCACTAAAATATTTTTTATGAAAATATGTTATTGAACTTTTTATTTATTAAACTTACGCTCCATCTTCACCATCTCCCATCCCTGAATAATCTGTGTAAATATCGACGCTTTCTGCTAAAGCACGCTCAACAAGTCGACCAGCTCTATCTACAAATCGTTGGAAGTCTTCCGAAAGAATTATCATTTGCTTTTCTTCTTCACTAAGCTCACGAACTAAAAATTTGATTGATAATAAACTAAATTAAAGTTTTATCGCAAGTTTTACGTACTCTCTTTAACTTCCTGTTTAGCTTTTTCTTGTTCAACTTGTGTGATAGCGGGCTGTACTTCCTTAACCTGCGGAAGGCCATGGGGTAGAATTCCTGGTGGTAATTTACTTTGAAATCCATCGAGATGCGGCAACGAACTTTCCTCATCTTCGGCTTGCGGATCATCAAAAGTCAAAACTGTGGTGAATAAGCTGCTGACTCACGTCCTCAAAGACATTTACATTCATACAACCAATTACTCAACATTTAAATAGTTCATCCTATCGAATACAATGGACATTGTAAGTAACTGTTACGTGGTTACGTCATTGTCCAATGAGTTCGATTTTCTCCATTCATAACAATTAAAAAGCCACACTAATCTAATAGGTGCTGTACAAAACAAACCACTACAAGAGTGCTCTGAACACGTGCAATGGGATGTGATCGCACGCCCAAAATGTTTAGCTACTGTTGATTTTGACAGTGACATGCAAATTTCAAAACTCTTTTAAAAATTTTATCGCATCGTTTATCAGTCAGGTTTTTTTAACGCATCACTCTCCACCCATCCGCATTCGCGGGCGAATTCGAAGTTTACGCCGAAACACGAACATCAAAACATGCAGTTGATTAAATTTTGTTAGTTTGCGTTAAAGTAGTAACCTCGAAGACCGGAACACATGCTGGTCTGAAAATCACGCGATCATGCTAGCTGAAACAATGCTGCGATTTAACGGTATGGACATCAAATAAGACGCGCTTTGCATCACACAGCAGTAGCAAGCTTGGCTGGGTGGCTAGGTGGATAGGTGATCGCTGGCTGGCTGGCTGCTTTGGCCTGTCTATCATACCTACCTGTGAACTCGTCCTCCCATTCTAAACCCGGATTTAGATTGTACTCGTCTTGGAACGGAAGAAGAGAAATAACAATCACATCATTAGAGCAAATCAAATTGTCGATTTGTGTTTTTGGTGGGTGAGAAGGGTTGTCTGGCACTTGCCCGCATGCTACGCGTGAGACCGCGACGCCGCGGCGCGGGCCGTGACGACGCCGCCCTTACCCTAGACCGAGTGAAGTGTGGGTGCGACGTCGTCACGTCAGAGTGCGCGGTGCTCGGTGTCGATTGGTGACGGCGACGACGGCAAGTGTGCGAGACAAATACAACTCGACTATTCAAATCAAACGAATCAAGTTAACCAATCAGAAAATCCAACACAAACTGATCACGTACAGTGACGTTACATACTTAGATACATACATATACACAGGATGGGAGAGGCGGAGGGATCGGAACACCAGGTCGCGGCAAAAGTAAAACCATAACCAAAGAGCGGAAGAAAGCAAACAAAAACAAGGTACTGGGTGGAGAGTACGTCTCAAAATAAAACTTTAATCAAAATCAAAAGTAACTTAAAAACTAAAGTGAAAATGAAACCAAGTGAAATCAAAACTTACCGTAATAGTCTGTCGCATGAGCTAGGATGGGGAAAGGAACAAAACATTACTATCAGTGTTGAAAACTTGATTAATTACTAAAATCTAATTAAACATGGATCTCATATCCAAACGTGAGTCACACTTGCATATGTGTCCATGCATCCTACTTAATCAATAACTAAAATATAGATGCGTGATTCGCAAAGTAAATCACGCACTGGTCTGGGTTCTGTAATAACAATATTGCATTCGAATAACTCAGTATTGGTAGTGAGCGTGACGCAGATGATCCCGACAAGAAAGGAAACAAACATATTTTGCGCCGCGCGCCTCTAGTGCAATAAGCACATCACTTAGCACACTTCGCGTTACAACAGACAAACACACGAGAACAAATGAGACACCCACCTTTACGGGGACGCCACCAGTCCTCAAAGTAGCCTTTAAGTGGGGAAGAGGCAGCAGAAGACGATCCTTGTTAGCAACGACACATCACACAACCTTGTATCATGTATGCAAAATGGAGGCAAGTGCCTCCCGCAATTGTTAATTTTATTTTAGCTTTATTAGTGCAATAAACCGGATATAATCTGACTCAAGCCTCTATTCATTTACTGTCACGGAAAAAATATCATATAGATATTTACTTTAAATTATAACAATAACTTATAAAAAATTGACCGTGAAAATAAAGAACCTTTGATATGGCCTCTGCATAACTTTATCACACGTAAACATTCTAATTTTGAACATAAAATTAGCATAAAAAACATATTTAAAAGTAAAATTAATTAAATCCAGAATCAAAATTTGATAACATACAAAGATAAGAAAACAGTTTTAATAACTACATAAATTTAAAATGTAATGATTAGAAATAATGAATTCATACATGTGAGAAAGTAAAAAAAACAAAAATAATATTATAATTGTAATGAATAAGAGGTAGAGATCAGTTAGCAATTACTATTAGTAAGCTTAGTTAAACATGATTTGTGTTTACAGTGACCGATTGGGATCTAATGTAAAATTCCGCCTGGTATAGAATGGAAATGATCAGAAATATCGTACTCACACTTTTTTGAATATGTATATCCAATATCTAAAGCAGCATTGAAAAGAATAAAAGAAATAAATACTATATGAAGTGTATATTACAAAATCTGTACTAATTACTTCACTTATGTATGTTGCAAATGCACTTACATCCAGTCTAAACCAGGCAAATCAACAAAATTCGAAAATAAACCAAAATTAATGAGATGATGAATTACAAACTAAGGGGATGCTAAATGAAATTACGTTTTAATGGAAATAAAAATTATTACAAGCGATAAAAATTATGTATTAATACAGCATTCAGTACCATAGTTTATTTCTAAAGCTCTAAAGGCAAATTTACTAAACACGATTTTAGATAAGTTAAGGTTTCTCATTGAATTAATCAATATACCGACTAAACTCATGATACTGACAATACAAAAATATACAATGCGTGCAGCGCATGCTAGACAACCCTTGTGATGTACAGCAAGTTTTAAATATTTTAAGACTTGCAAACATCAAGAAAAGATAAACAAAAATAAAATTTTAAAATAAAATCATAAACAAAACATCACAGATGACTAAAATATGGAAGTTTCCTTTCCAAAAGAAATATAAATAAATTTAAACAAAATTAAAATAAATAATACTCTGACTGATGAAACCCGGACAATTGCAGCCAAGAAGCACATCAAAATGTAAATGCAACTAGTTTTAATTTAATTTTGAACAGAACTGGAATATTAAAGTTAATGTTGTGATCCACGTTTTTAAGTGTAAAATACTCACCGTCTCTCTCGTGGCCGCTCGTTGCCGTTTGCGTTTGTTTTGTGTACATCACCGTTTCCTTTGGAGCGATATTCGTCGTTTGTATGGACACCACACATAACTGGGGCTCTTTCTTCCGCGACAAACTTTAACAAGAACATTTTTAAATTTTACTCCAATATCTTCTAATTCTTCAAATGGTTTAAAATATCTGTTTTCATATTGAATTGTATAATAGAATCAAAAATTAATTTTGTTTTTAACTATATGAATTTCTTAATAGTAAACTGTAGTAGCAATTAGGAATTGAACAAAATTGTACTTTTTAAATCAGTTGTAAATTTTACCTATATCAATTTAATTTTAAGTAGAAAAATATTATGATTAAAAATATGAATTCGGAGGGTATTTATTAAAAATTCCATAGTTTTATGGTGTGAATGTGAACTCTTAGATACTAGCGACCAACCTGGCATTTGTAAGACTATTTGGTTGGAGACTAGTATCAGGTGTGTGATTGATGCTATGCTCTGGTGTAAGGGAATTCATACTAGATAAACTAGACAACACATCCGAAACTGGTGCCACACCCAAAGAAGACAGCATTTCATCTAGTTCTTTCCGATTGTCTTTATCCAGGAGACTTCCACCACCTGCAGCTCTCCCGGTAGCATCTTCCATATCCTTCATTTCCTTTTCTCGTCTCCGCCTGTCTTTTTCTTCTCGCAAAGCTTGAAGCTTTGCTTTCTTACGTTCTAATTCTGCTTTGCGGTCCGACATTGTGCTGTAATAATGATTAAATAATATTTTGAAAATGTTCCAATTTTAAATTAGATTCTTATCAGTTTTATGTTTAAGTTTTAATGTAGCACAGTATGAAACACGGTTATCTAACATTATAAGGTGAAAAGTAATATTCTGGTACAGGTCATAGGGCATAACATTACATGATATTTATCAGTACATTTATGTGGGATGACGAATACTAAGAAATACATCGAAAATCAATAATATGACACATGCAAAAAGAGGCAAGCTGGAACTTGTCAAGTTATGAGAGAACATTGTAATACAAAATGTATTTACCTCATTTATGCTATCAAAACTATATATTCAATACAAATACTATTTTTTAATAATCCTAAAATTATCTTAAATATCACACCCGGTTACAAATGTCACTTCCATTTACTACGCCCGAAACGAAAGCAACCATTTTTCGTAGTGACGTACACCGTAGACTTCACATCCTTCACATATTGTGCGTTCATGAAACCAACATTAATATATTAAATTAAATTTGTATTTCAAATTATAATTTTCTTTAATCCCAATTATATTCTTATTTATTATAATAATATACATATAAATTAATGTTAAATATCAGTGTAGGCTTCAAATTGTTACCAAAAATATTTTTGTTTTATAATATTTTGTTACTTATGATAAGAAAATATTCTATAAACTCAAGAATTATTTTTCAATAAATTCTATTTGTAACAATTTTCAAAAATTACTTCAATCTATTTATTGTTATCGTTTGATTGGTGATGTCGACTCAGCAAGTGTTCAAATTGAAAAGTTTACTGAACGCACAGTATTCAAAGTAAGGGCCTTGAAGTTGAAATTTAATGGTGGATTGAAAATTTCACTATATTTCCACCATTAGATTAATTTTATATATTACTTTAAACGGTAAGATTTTATATTATTTAGCATGATATTTGTAATATTTATTGCAACTCTTTTGAATACTTTAACCTCACATAGACAAAATAAGAAGTGATTTACAGTGCTACAAAATGTCATCTGTTTGATCTTTCCCTTTAATTTTTCCTTCAAATCCATTTATTAATTAAATCCGGTCAAATTTTCATCGTTACAATTAATATCCGTATATGAAACATAATTATTAATTGTAATATATAGGTTATTTGATCTTAAAATTACGTGGACGTATGGTAATCAATACTTTTTCTGGAACTGATGACCATGAGTCATTATACAATGTTAATGACAATTGAAGAGTAGGATAAGCAATAATAGTTATAATTACATATAGAATTATATTCGCTTAATATCATATATAAATTTCCGCATACAGTGTTACTGTAATCATTGTTTCATGTGACTTTCCAAGTTAGGAGATCCATACTGACACGTGAAATTTTCAACCTCTCCCGAAAGAAATTACCAAAAAGTATACCTATTGTACATTTAATTGTAATGCTGTTTTGATCAAATTACAAATGTGATTTTTTTTAAATTTCAGATGTCAAGCTCTGCACATAGGCATCGATATAAAAACACAGCTTTAGATTCTCAAGAGTTACGGCGAAGAAGAGAAGAAGAAGGTGTACAAATTAGGAAACAGAAAAGAGAACAGCAACTTTCAAAACGACGAAATGTTAACACTGTAGTAATACCTGATGAACATGAGCCCGTCGATGTCGGCGGGCTCATGTCACCCGTTGTTCCTGGTATCACACCCGCTATGGTTGAAGGACTTTACAGTGCAAATGTAGATGAACAACTAGCTGCTACACAAAAATTTAGAAAATTATTGAGTCGCGAACCGAACCCTCCAATAGATGAAGTTATTCAAACTGGAATTGTACCACGATTTGTAGAATTTTTACAAAACAACAGCAACTGCACCTTACAGGTAAGACCGAAAATCTGTAAATTTTACAAGTTGGTTTTGTTGTAGTTGGGTGCTGACTGTTAAGTAACATGTAGGGATATGAGTTTAATCTTCTTTTGACGACAGATTTTTATTAATTTTTAATAACCAATTATTGTCACCCTGGTGAAGACTGATTTGCAGTCGAAACGTTGGTGTTTTATTGGATTTTATTAAATAACTGCTTCTCCAAAAATCTTCGAAAAATCTTTTATTTACCATAAAGTTTGTACTCTTCTTTAACAACCATGAGTATCCGTGAGATGTCGGCTGGCAAACACGCACTGTGTAATATTATATCAGATAATATCATCTATACCGCTCGCTATACCGTTGACTCACTATAATATAAGGCTGCCACACCCAAATTGAGTGAAAAATGTTCTAGTAATCAACCACATGGTGTATCTATACCGATGACACAATATGTGAGGCTGGCACACTCAATTTGGGTAAAAAATGTTCTAGTTTCGTTTCATGCGTATATTTAATTCATACATTGATTTCGATAAAGTATACTTATATTTGTATTAAAATGTTTTGTTTTCAGTTCGAAGCAGCATGGGCACTAACCAACATATCTTCAGGCACGTCGCTGCAAACTCGGATGGTTATCGATGCTGGTGCTGTACCAATCTTCATTTCGTTGCTGGGCAGTCAATTTGAGGATGTTCAAGAGCAAGCTGTATGGGCGCTCGGAAACATTGCTGGTGACTCCCCAGAATGTCGTGATCATGTGCTTGACTCTGGCATTCTCGTACCTCTACTCCAGCTTCTCAGCAAATCTACCCGACTTACAATGACAAGAAATGCTGTCTGGGCCCTTTCAAATCTTTGTCGAGGTAAGCATACATTTATTATATCAAACAAAAATAATAATACTTGTTAAGAGAGTCCTCGAAATGTAAACTTTAGTGGCATAGTTGATGTAACGAACCAAGGCAGGCCGTGACAATGTTGGTAACAATGCGCTAACAATAATATATTGTTTTGTGACGGCCAGCATTCGTTCGTTGTGTCAACTATACTGAGTTTATAAATGCCGATCATTAATTTCTAATTTGTTTTTCTTAAATATTCATTTTTAATATAAAAATAAAATATATTACAGCTTCTATATCCTTGTACGAGTTTTACTTATCGGTTGCATGTTTGTTTATACAGGGTGGTGCGTCGGCAAACGCACCATAGGGATTTCAATGTTAATTTTGAAAATGTTCAAATATTGGATCCCCTAATTGTTTCTCAGCAAAATAAAAAATAGTTTTTTGTAGAGAAAAAAATTATGCATCTAGTGCTTATAACAAGAGCTTGCGCCGGATTGGCAACACACATATTGTACTAATAGAATAATCAACGTGAAAATATAAACTATACCCTGTTCCAAATAAGTGTATAGTAGATGGCGCTGCGGAGCCAGCCCGTTTTACACACATTAAATAGAAATTTAAACGTAGCGCGGTATTTTTGAAATAGTGTTATGTTCTGTGCGTCATGCGCTACTGACACTAATCAACGACTCACTTTTTCAACAATGCCAGCTGTTACTACTACGGCGTTTGACAGCTAAATGATGCGCACATATCATAAATTTTTCGCTGATGTAAACTTGGTTTCCTGCTAAACCAATCAGAACGCTCAAATCGTAAGTCCTATCTTGGCCCATACTATATTCTTATTTGGAACAGACTATAGTGCTTGTGGCAAGTCACTCTATACACTGTTTGAAATAACGAAAGAATTTTGACAGTTGATTGGGGCGTGGTTTTGGAGTTTGGTTTACACCAAAACATTTTAGATGTTTAAAAAGAAGCTTCAATAGTCCACAAAAACTTAAAAGAATAATACATAAACAAAGCTAGGTAAATTTTAAAAACAACAAATAACGAACAGCACTTACAAAGGATGAAAAATAATGTATAATGAGGTCTTGCAAAAGAAAAAAAGTATCTTGTTTTTTCTTTAATTCGAATTAGCAAGTTTTGAATAGTCGTTAGGTATGATTTAAGTTTTAAAATGTTTGTTTATATATTATGAAAAAACGCTTCAAAGTTTAATGTATTTGAAATGTTGCCAAAATTGTGACGTACGTAAGCCTATTCATGGCCTTAGACTTGTTTATTGTGACGTCACTTTCTGGTTCCAAACAAGAAAATGGCCACTCGTTGCTAAGGTAGTTGCTATGCTAGTCGATAAAACAGTTTGGTTTGACAATCAAAAATCATTTATAAAATAATTTATTACCGAACTAAACTTTATTACGTGTTTTAAGCCACTTTAAAACAATTAAATCTCAAATTAAATTTAAAGACGCAGTTATTGTCAAACGGCAAACGTAAAACCAGCCTGTTTTACCGACTTGCATAGCAACGGTCTTAGCAACGAACGGCCAATTTCTTGTTTGGAACCAGTGTGACGTAACCACTAAACAATATCATAAAACAAGAAAGTGTAGGTATTTCACTGAGCTTACATATTAATGGATAGATCACTTCAGAAATAATGAATATGGAATAAAACTGTTATAAAGTTTATATTACACATTTGGATAATCTAGTGTACAGTTAATTAATACAATTTTATCAAATCTATATTATTCAATTGTTATTTTTATTAAAAAATTTAATTTTACAATTTTCTGACCTTTGGACATCAGTCCAAACAATAGGATCTATGATTGTTTTGACATTTCAGTTTCTATAGACTAGGAAAGTGCTGACGTCACACCGCCATTGTGTTGCCGTTGCCATAGCAATACTTTCCAAACAAACATTTAGAACCATTTGGTTAGCATAGACGATTGGAAGAATATATTGTTATTTTATCTATACAGTTAGCATTTAACTTTAAATCTACGGTAAGTTATACCTTATGTATTAATGAAACTATTTTACCAATTTATTTTATTTAAATACAACTAGTATGATTACTATATTGATTTAAAACATCATATTTTGAGGTTATAATGTTTTCAACCATTCAAAGTGTATTATTTTGTTTTGTGGTATTGTTTGTTATTAATAATTTAATTTTTATAATAAAAATTTGTATTTTAGACCATGGTTATGTGTTTCGCACCTGACTGTAATGAATGATACAGACCAACTACATCGTCAATGCCTGATTTAAAATACGATGAATCTAGACCTTCTATTTCTTCAATAAATTATATAGAACATGGTGAATCAGGATCTTCTACTTCCACCAGCTTATCAGACACATATTTCTCAAAAAATAAAAATAAATATTAGGTACTAAATGATATAGAACATGGTGAATCAAGACCTTCTACTTCCACCAGCTTGTCAAACACATCTTTCTCAATAAATAATTAAATAAATATTAGTTCAATTTACAAGGAAAAAAGTGTTAAATGTTGATCTGATTATAAGATATTAATACAAATATGAAACCATAACCTCAAAATATGATTTGTTTTAAATCAGTATAGTAATCATACTATTTGTATTTAAATAAAATAAATTGGTAAAATAGGTTCATTAATACATAAGGTATAACGTACCGTAGATTTAAAGTTAAATGCTAACTGTATAGATAAAATAACAATATATTCTTCCAATCGTCTATGCTAACCAAATGGATCTAAATGTTTGTTTGGAAAGTGTTGCTATGGCAACACAAGGCGGTGTGACATCACACTTTCCTAGTCTATTGCGCAGCTGCGAAGTCTGCTACTTTCTGATTGGGTAGCAGTAAACAGGCATTCATACGTCACTGGACAAGGGGCGCATTTTGAACAAAATTATTTTTAAAGTTAATTTTTTCAAAATCGGCATGAATATCGCTATTTCCAGACTAATTTGCGTCATGAAAGTAAGATTTTCATGACTAGGCATGAAAATTTTATTTTCATGCCTAGTCATTTTTACTTTCAACTTTGTTTACTTGTCATGACAACTTTTTCTAAAATTTGTCACAGCTCTGATGATTTGTCACAGCTCTGATGATTTATGCAAACCTAATTTTTTTATAATTTTAAGCTTAATTGCCGATTTAAAAAAAATAGAATACATCACGCGTCATAAAAATGTCTTTGCTTGACTCGGAGGCTTTGAAGAAATGCTCGGACGCTGCGCATCCTCGCATTCTTCAAACGCCTCCTCGTCTGCAATGAAACATTTTCATGACTTGTAATGTAATATACTATTTTTCAATAATAGAGATAAATTTTGCTAAAAATACGAAATACTGATCTCATATTTTTTATTATTCTTTCTATTAAAACAATAAATAAAATCAGTGCAAGACCTCATTGACAATTATTGACATATTTGAATTGTATTTGTGTAAACCGTTCGTGACAACGGCACATAGCAACCAATAGAAACACAAGAATCTATCTGTCAAAATTCTTTCGTTATTTCAAACCGAGTATAGGGGCAAACCAGTTGGTTCCATTTCAGAAACTAATCTAATACTAACTAAATTTACAAAGTATGTACTTTATTTTAGGTAAAAATCCACCACCAGAATTCTCAAAAGTGTCGCCGTGCTTACCAGTCCTCGCCCGTCTTTTATTCCATTCGGACGGTGACGTTCTTTCCGACGCTTGTTGGGCATTGAGCTACCTATCCGACGGGCCAAATGACAAGATACAAGCGGTGATCGACGCTGGCGTGTGTCGCCGTCTCGTGGAGCTTCTGATGCACGAACAGCCAAATGTAGTATCTGCAGCTCTCAGGGCTGTGGGAAATATTGTTACAGGAGATGATGTCCAAACGCAGGTTGTATTGAATTGTTCTGCATTGCCCTGTTTGTTACATTTGCTGGGAAGCAGCAAAGAGTCTGTTAGGAAAGAAGCGTGTTGGACCATTTCAAACATCACTGCTGGTAACAGGCAGCAAATTCAGGTTAGTAGAATTGAATCATATTTAATATTTTTTAGATAAATAGATAAATTTTTACTCACAGTTGTTAAAAATATTTTATCTACGATAGTGTGTAAAATTGACAATTAGTTGTCAGTTTTTAGTTTGTAAAACAATTGTTTAATAGCAAGGTTTCATTAGTCACGGGTTGCGCACAACATTTCAACGCAAAACTTAATTATTTGACATGTTTGAAAAAAATCATCCGCACAATAATCGGTAACTAACGTGAAAATTTTCTTGTCAAAGCAAACTTGTTTTGATCCTAATTCAAATTTAAAAGGATTTTTTTATGTTTTTCGAGCTTTTTAAATTCTATCGTAGATAAAATCTTATACAATACACATACGTAAAGCATATTTAGTCACTCACGGGTCTTAAAACACTCGCTGCGCTCGTGTTTCAATTCGAACCCGTTCGTGACTAAATATTTGCTTTACGTACTTGTATCGTAAATAACTATTATTTTTGAAATTTGTGTACGTTACTTAGCAACGGACTATTATGTTTGTATGCTTGAATACAGTTCTATTGGTCAACAGCCCTAATCCTACAAGAAATTTTATTGCTCAGGGAGACAGTTGAATAATTATAAAAAATCTGATGTGGCCAACACATAACCTCTCGCCATACTCTACTATACCGTGAGTTTTATTTAATGTGAAACATGGAATCTTTCATATCCATGGTTATGAATTTGACAGCAATGTATTAGAGCGTTTCATTTAAAATAGAACATAGCAAATGAAATATGTATGTATTTCTAATCATTTTAGATATGAAAAAAGTTGCAAGAAATATAAACATTTAATAGATATTTTTTCAGAATACAATTTATAACAAATTCTCAAATACACGAAATAAATCAGATAGGTACTTGTGTGAGGCTAACATCTGCATTATACCAACGTATCATTTGCACCTTTTCTTCAATTGTATACCTTATTTTCAACAACACAACCCTAATTGATAGGTAATATTTACTTGATAATGACAGCAATCGCTCTAATACATTGTTGTCAAATTCGTAACCATGGATATGAAAGATCCCATGTTTCACGTTAAATAAAACTCACGCTATTTTACTAATATAAGATATAAGTGTGTATGAAGGTACTTACTCACAAATAAGTATACCACTGTAGAAGGGAATTCGGGAATTGTAATTTTTATAATATTATTAAAACTTATTATGACCTTATAAATAATAAATGACATTTCAAATTTTTAATTTGTCAAAAATTTATTTTATTTGACATTAACACTCAAATATTTTATTTTTTGTTTTCATTGGTAGGCAGATAAATCAAAATTGTAACAAATTTGAAGAATTTTTAACTTCTTGTAATTGGAAAATGGTGCTAGATAGAAACAACGTTTTGAATACAAATTGTAAATAGTAACATTTGGTATACATTGTTATTTAAAAAATTCTTATTAATCCATAAATTTTGAGGATATTCCAGAAAAACTCTTCAGATCACAGACACACACGCGCACACACGCACGCATCATCGCAAAACTATCAAAATCGTGTTCTAGGGACCTCAAAACGTGCTTATCAATTGAAAACTCACTAGGTATCGAAATTTTAGCATGATTACAATTTAATACCTCTCTTACAATACTGAGTGGCGAGAGGTAAAAAGTTATTATTGTATAGTGAATAATATTATTCAATAGTGGTGGATAAAACTTCTTGTATTCATGATCGCAAAGAAGCGATATGACATCTGGTGACTAAATTTTGCACTACTGTATGAAGGCATATCTTGTCAAAATAACATTACTAGCATAATGACATTTTATGTTTGTAATAAGTTTTGCAATATAATGGAAATGGTACGGATATCATTCCCGTATGGGAATTTTCCCCAAAAAAGGTGAATATATGGTTACTATAACGCTATAACTTCCAACGCTGGCGCACAACAAACAATCAACCGATTAGCATGGGAATAATATGTTGTGAGATCTGGAAAAAACAATCAAGACATATGAGAATATGCTCAAGACATTTTAAAGAGAGTGATTGTATTTTTTCAGGTAATATTATTTAATATTCAAATTAAATTTATTATTTTCATTTATGTTATTAGAAATTCCTTCACAACGACGGCATTTAAAAAAGAATGCTGTCCCGTCGTTACATTTACCTGTAGTTAGTCATTGTACGAAATATAAAACAAGAGCACGAAGATGCCTGAACAGGGTAAATAAAATTATTGAAGTCGTACATGAAGATACGTCGAGTGAAATACAGCAGATGCATACACGAGATGATGAAGTTATTTTAGATATATTATTTCTTTATTTATTTCCATTATGCAGCACAAAATTATATGGTTTGCATTGAGAACTTGTTCGCCTGTTTAAATAAACAAGGTTAATATCTTCTAAAAATATATACGTAAGTTAGGTATATAAGTAATGGTACCATCAATAATGTTTCGAGAATGATGTGTAGCATCCAGGGAGTCAAATATTTGTACGATACTCAGCTTCATTTTCCACAAAATTATTGACAGATCGAAATTACTACCGTTGTAGGTTGTACCGTACCCAACCTGCCTTCATAGGTTCGCCATATTAATAACGCTCGCAGCGTCACCATCGGTCATATCAGTTGTGAATACTGCACATTTACCTTGTAAAACGTATTTATTTCAAAATAATTAGATGACAATTTACGAATTTGACAGTTGTAACGAAATAAATTCAAAAATTTTAGCGCCAAATAAAATCGATCGACTAACCATCTTCAAAGGAAATACACGTTCCCTATAAGAGTTTTTGACGCATAAAACTTCTTGTATTAAAGCCATAATAGCCCTTTGCTAGGTAACAATCACAGAGTTCAAAAATAAAAGAATTTTGACTGCTGTCAGTTGACAGCTACTTATCTTAATCTTATAAATGAATGAATTGTCTACTGTAGTCGTAGATAAGGAATAGTATTCTGTTTTAGTTTAACATAACTCTCATGGAATAACATATTAATATATTTTATAATATTATTTCTAGGCGGTTATCGACGCGAACATTTTCCCCGTCTTAATCGATATTCTTGGTAAGGCAGAGTTCAAGACGCGCAAAGAAGCTGCATGGGCGATCACGAATGCAACAAGCGGTGGTACCGCTGACCAAATCCGCTATCTTGTAAACCAGGGTTGTATCCGGCCACTTTGTGACCTTCTGACCGTTATGGACGCCAAGATTGTTCAGGTAGCACTCAATGGTCTTGAGAATATCTTACGTCTTGGTGATCAAGATGCCAAGGCGCATTCAGGAATCAATCCGTATGCGGTGCTTATCGAGGAGTGCTATGGTAAGTAATCATTCTACTGTGATATTCCGCTAATGTATACTGGTGTGTTTGTACTTCGGGAAAAAATTTAACACATTTATTCATTCCACACGTTAATCACATCATTTTAAAACAAAATAGCGTACATCCCAATCTTCCAGTTATTGAAATTGGTTCAGTTTTCGATAGTGATCTGACACCTGGGGCCCGATTCTCAAGTCTTCGCATTCGTCATAGTTACTCGCATCGCAGACGAATGCGAATGAAATTTACAAAATCGTATTCTCAACTGTTCGCTTCGAGACGTATACGCGTTGTTATGTTCGCATTCGAAGCGAATGCCTCGGACCACTCGTGACGAGTGCTAAAGCATTCGTATATGAAATTTTTCATTTGTTACTACTAATTTTTAAGTGTCAAATGTGACACATTTATTTAATATCAACTCAAATTAAAGAAAACCGTTAAATTAAGTAGAAAATGGATAAATTATTTCACTTTTATTTAAGGAGGTTCGATACCGTTTTTGAAAATATTACCATTCATCTGAAAATTTTACAAGTTGAAGATGGATGTATTTATCGTTCACTGTTAAAATTTCAGATCAATCGTCCACGCCGTTTTTTAAAAATAAATTTTTAAAAATTTCTGTTTTACATGGGAGTAAATGAGAATACATTTTTAAAGGGCTGTATAATCTATAAAAATAATACCACCAGAAAGAGATTTACAGTAATTATAAATCAGACATTAATAAATCATGAAACTAAAATTCAGTGGATTCTTCCACACCGTTATTGAGTTATTCAAATAAATAAAATTTTAAACGTGACACATAACTAAAAGAGCGATAACTACGGCAACGTCGCAAATCATAGATTGGCGCGAAATTTAAAATACTGTTGGAAGGTAAGAGTGCGTTTATGTTGAAGCATATTATTTTATAAAGTTTGTAACAAATGATATTATATTTATATTTTCACAACAAATAAAATACACATACACAAGTCATTTTTAGGAAATTGGACACACTTTCGCAATGCGCATACAAACACCATTACGAAACTATCGAAAATAAGTAGGAAGAACTATTTGAGTAAGAATTATTCGTGTTCATCTACTAAAAACTCTACAAGGGATATGACGGGTCCATGATCACTTTTGTTTGCAATTATTTCGTAACTAATTCCAAATGTCGCTAATCTTTTAATCATTCCAGAAGATCTGACTCTTTTTAAAGGTTGTACAGCAGAAATAATAATATCTGTATCTTTTGTGTACGTTTGTCATATACTTGATCAAAGCTTTCCCCATTACTAATTATTTCTGAAACAGAAAGATGAATTTCTACCAATTGTCAGGAAATGTTTTTAAATAATTTTAAAGTGTCTTGGAAATAATGAATGACTGGACGAAAACTATCAATTAAGTTCTCATTTCTTATAGCTTGCATTAATCTTGGAGCGTCAAAAGAACAATTATTATGAGCTATTGCATTTACTACCTGACAACACTTGACAGTTAGGTTAGAATCACAGCAGCCAACAGTCAACGTAAAGCAGCTAAAATACTAGCGCTGTTGCCGTGTTTTCGATTGATTTTTAAAATTATGAATTTTAAAATATAAAATCTTTAGGACTTAAAAATACAATTTAATTGAAAGATAGTAATAAAATATTTATAAACAAATATATTTCGCTATAAGATTTTTTATATTTTCGGTGTTTTTTACAACAAAATTTAGTGGGTAGAAGTTGTCACTCTGCAGAAATACAATAGATTTTTGTTTAGATCCCCTAGATAGATAATCGGTATCGAAACTCCTTAATAAAATAATACAAATGCTACAAAATACATTAGAAGTAGTTGAGAACCGAAATGACAATATTCGTTAGATAGATCCTGTCAATGAATTCCATGAAAATAAATTATGAGATTGTTTGGAGTAGAAAAAGTATTGTTTGAGAACAGTTAATACGCTTATGTTTAGACATTTAGCTTTAATCAAAGATAAAATCGAATAAACACATTGAGATGTAGGTAGATAGTATTAATTTTAAATTAATATGCGTTTTTACGCGGTTGATCGCCGTGGATGGTAACTCCGGACGACCATAGAGAACTACTTAAAGTTAATAGATAATAATTCAATATACCTATAATAAAACCTGATGGTGTTTATATTATATTGATTAGGTACCTACTCTACGATTTTACGCGCAGGCATGTTACCGTTATCAGTTGAATAAAAGCCTGGTAAATTAAAAGTCGAAAATAAACTATTTAAGTACACTGTACGCTGTTTTGATTTCGTTGTTTTACATTGTCATTTTTGCACCTGACATAGGTGCTACACAAAATTTCCTAATTTTCTTGCTATTTTTGCTGAGCATCCCTTGCCGAAATATTTGAAATAAATTTGTAAAATTATAGTAATGTATTATTTAGATTCTTTACAATTTTTAAACTATTTAACATAAAAATGTGGTTCTTATGTCACTTTTCATTTAAAATTATTTCTGTCAAAATCAACTCTGAAATTAGCTTCACTCGTAATTACAATGTTGTCAATAATGACCATTCGCGTAGTAAGAAGGCGAATGCGAGGGGTTGTTAAGAATACGATTTTTGTTTACATTTGAGACGTAGTCGTAATGAAGCCATTCGCGTTGTCACGTATGCGTGTGAACGCGAATGAAGTTGAGAATCGAGCCCCTGGGCGACCTGGGCTTCGCGAAAAGGCGGAACTTGGCATGTACTATTCGTTGTACAAAAGAGAGTGTACATATACATATACTGATATACTACATTTCACTTAATGTATGGTATTGTCATTGTGTATATTCTTTAACTTACTTATTATAGGACATTTTTATTAAAATAAAAAATAGACTTTTTAAAAATTTATATATTAATTTTTTAAATAATATTCTGTAGTTTAGTTTTGTTATCATCTATGCCTCTCTGGCTAAGACGAGAATTCGTACTTCGCGTAAATGTCTAGATATCTGAAAAGATCTATAGCAAAATATCGCATCGTTCAAAACAGCTTCCTAACACATTCATTTCTCATTTCAAACACAAACTCAAATTTAAAATCGCAACGTTCTTAGCATTTAACCAGAAATCAATCTTCGCTAATCATTTCTATCCTGACACAATTCTTTTGCATTCAGATTTAAATAATTTTGTTTGTCCTGTTTGTAGGCCTAGATAAAATCGAATTCTTACAATCCCATGAAAACATGGACATCTACCAGAAAGCGTTCGATATAATTGAGCACTTCTTCGGCAGTGAAGAGGAAGACACGCGTGTAGCACCAGCTGTCGATGCTGAACAGCAACAGTACCAGTTTAACGCTGATCAGTCAGTTCCAATGGGCGGATTCCAATTCTAATTCGCATATTACAAGTATGTGTAACTTCGTGGAAAATTTACCATTTATTTCGAAAAAGTTACTAACAATGTATAGATCACCAGTTTTGTAACAAATTGGAAAGAATAGCTGTTATTATGTCATTTATTTGTTAATAATCTTGGTTTATAACTCTATTCATTGACATATCTCAAATGAGTATTGCTTTTATATTGTTTATTTATAGTAAGCAAGATTAGGAGCTGATATTTTTATTTTATTGTTGTTATTATTTGAAAGTTTTTTTTTATTAATTATGAGACATGTTCATATAGTTATATTTTTTACAAAACTATATTTATAATCTTGCTTGCTATGATGTAAATTTTATTAATCCCGCCATAGTTACATTTTTAATTTTTTTGTATGAAAATGCATGTTCTAAAGTTTCTTGTTTCTATGAAATCAAAATAAGATCTAGGCACCATTATTTCAAAAATTATATTTGGAAAATATAATTTATCGAGCTTGCTAATTTTAAGATTTTAAGTAATCTCAAATTATGGAAATTATTTTAAAGTAAAAAATGTACGTATATGTATACGTTAACATAAGCTATCATGAAATGCATTACTTAAAGATATTAAGTATAAAATAATTGTGATATGAAGAGGGTAACATTTATTCCGACCGACTTATGGCGGGATTCTAAAATAATATAATCAACGACTTTTAAATTAAATTTAAAGCTTGCATGTTTGTATGGTGCTTATATTTTATATTCATATTTATACATGTTCAAAATACCTATAAGGAATTAGATTTTTGATTTAGAGAAATCTAGCGGGAAAGACGAATAAATTAATTTGAAAAATTGGAGTCATTTTTAATAATTTAAGCTTGTCTTTTTTACAATTAAAGCACCATATAATCATTAGAAAAATTTAGATAACTTTAATTTATACTGTATAATATTTTCTTTTATTTATTAGTGAAAGAAGTAAGTTTACATTTTACACTAATCGACAAATGGTCAATGCATGTATGAAAGTGACGAACAACATCTATAAGTGTACGCTGTATATAACCGTCAACCTAAAAACACTGGCAAGAAATAAATGATATAAGTTTCATGGCTAGTTGTGGTGATCGTTTACAAATAATTGAAATTATCACCAAAAATTGTAGTTATATTTTAAATTTACAATAACTAATATTAAATGTTATTTAAGTCATATCTGTAAATATATTGATTATTTAGATCAAAGACCGACAGTTTAATTCATTTCTGTTGTTTATTTTGATATAGGTAATGACTTTATTGATTTTTAAATCAGGAATCATTGCAATTTGTATACCAATGCTGGAAATGAATGCTTAAGTAAGAAAGAATTTATAAAATTTAATATATTTTTCGTAGTTGTACAAACTATTAACTTTTGAGTCACATTATCTAAATAATGCTCATTGTAATTATTTTCTGATTATATACACATTGACTTTTTGTTTTACACAAATATACTGTTTATTTTTAATTATGCACAAATCAAGTTGATTTTTATTTCTTATTTTCTCACTTGTGACTCAAAACTTAAAATGTTTATACAACTTATTTTCCTACTTTGTGATTAATTTGTATTTATCTCGGTACTTTTTATAGAAATTTTGAAAAATAATTATAAAATTTGTATTAATCTTGATATACTTGAGTGAAATAAAAAGGTATGTGAAACTAAAATTGGTTTTTTAATTTTTTTAAAGACAATATTATTGGTACCTTTCAAAAAATGAAAATCATTGATCATTAAATTCCGAAATAAAAATTGATATTTTTTTTAATACCTACATATAAGTAATAAATACTTTACAGTTTATAAGCTGCCAATCCAAAGCCACTGTCATTACAATAAATAATAGTACTTCTTCTGTATGATGTGCAACGAAGTATAATGTAAGTATCTGTTTTAGAAAAAAATCATATTTATTATTTTAATAATACAAACAAATAGATACTACATGATACGGAGCACGGAACTAAAAACTATTTTTTTAAATTTGCAAAATAAATAAGTATAATGTATTAAATAATTTGTTATAATATGATTTAAAAAATGGTTCTATGATCATGATCAGCATATTATCATATCTACCCTTATTTGTTTCTTCAATCTGTATTTGCACGTATTTACAAATTGCATACAGAAGTGTAATTTTGTATTTGTCTTACTGTCTTCATACCAAATGCTCTTACCTTATAATTATATCACGATTATATTATTACATTCATAATATTATGTATGTACCTATTCTGAATTTTAATACATTATTTATTCATGTTATCTATATTATTTGATTAAAATATGATGAAATATCCCCAGCTGTTTGTTTCTATTGAAAAACTAAACGGTAATTCGTATATTTAAAATATTACATTCACCCTTTATTAAACTATATAATTATTTTCAGAAATTAATATAAAAATAAGGGCTTGGAATATGATTGTAGTGCCCTTTCCATAAACTATATTTTAAGATTAAATAAAACATAATTTGGGCGATAAAAATCCAACTCTATCAAGATCTCCAACTTGTAATTATGAAACTGGTGGAATATGATAATTATTTACAATAACAATCAGTAGCAAGATAGTAAATAATTAAAATTCTATTTTTGTTGCTATAAACGCCATCATTTCGAATAAAAATATTCTAGTGTTGACACGTTGAAAGCATATTGTTTCAAGATTTATCTGTTCAAATTTATTCACCCATTTTAGGCATTTTTTTACAGCAGACCAATTTTATGTGATACATGTAGGTATGCAAATATGTACAATAAATTTACTAAACTAATTAGGCTGTTTATTTTTTCTTAAAATTAGAATTTATAAATATAGCACATTTACGTCTAGTGAAATAATGTAATATTTACAACAATGATATAATTATTATATACATAGTTTATCTATAGAGTTAAATACATGAATTCGTATTTCTATTTTAAAAGTTTTTATCAAGCAAATTTGAAATTAGGAATTTGGTACAAAGCATAAATCGCTTAATACTATAAGACACATTAATTTGCATTTAGGTACTTTACATGCAATTCTTCAATTTTTATATTTATATTTTTAATGAAAGTGAATTGACATGTTGTTATTTATTATCGTAATAACAATTAAAATGCAACATTCAATTAAATATTATTATGGTGATATATTCTAAAATTATATAAATTTAAATCACAATATTCTTTAAAATAATGTTATATTAAAAATAAACATAAAATTTAAACTAAAATAATATTTTGATTAAATTATTACAAAATATATTTGTGAAATGAAAAATTTGCAAAAATGTATAACCAAAATCTAATCTACAAGTAAATGATATTGAGAATTTTTTTAATTTATACAACAGTTTAGATAATTGGATATTTGTTACATTTTTTAATAATTAAATTTGTCAAGGCACCACTTCAAAGGTCCCATTTTTAAATTTTACTACTTACTTCGTTTCCAATATTATACGAAAAATACATTTGAATTTTTTTAATTAAATTTTTGTGATGTTTTCGTTACCTACTTGTGTTTCGTTGTTAAAATTATTACCTTAAAATAATACTAATGCAGACGAAAAGGGAATTACTGCTTATGCCTATGTGAAACCAGTCAAAGTAACAGTTTTATAAAAGTATAAAATAAAATAACAATAACAATGATATGTGTTTAATTGAAAGTGTATGAATGTAATCTGTATCTGCGTAAGGTTTCATCTAACCACATTTCGATTCTTTTGTAACTATGAGCCATCCATTCGACATTGATGCGAGTTGCTTCTATACTTTGGTCAAAGGCTCGTTCGGCGGTTCCCAAGTTGTTTATATTTTCATTTTTAAAAGCCTCCAACTAGAAATAAAAATAATTCATAAGTATGGAAAAGTAATAAATTTAGATGAATAGAATGGCATTATAGTCCAGGCGAACTAGCATCTATCGGCGACAAAATTAAAAGAGAAGATTTTTTTCATAGGAATGTTGTAATTGACTTCCTAACTAACGTACTAAAAGTCCCTATCGATCCGCCTTGTGCTAAGTCCACCATCTTGAAAAAATGGTGGAACAAGACGACCTTTCTCCTGCTTTTTGCAATTATCTCGAAAATGGGCAATCTTAAGC
Organism: Agonum fuliginosum; assembly: GCA_947534325.1. Classification (NCBI taxonomy): domain Eukaryota; kingdom Metazoa; phylum Arthropoda; class Insecta; order Coleoptera; family Carabidae; genus Agonum; species Agonum fuliginosum. The sequence goes on along the minus strand of OX384038.1, from coordinate 11,837,222 downwards.
AAAAATGTGAAATACCAAACAGAAAGAGCATAAAATTTCCTTCAAGATAGTCACTTTTGTTTTTACGGTATTCATACAGATTTTGAAAAAATCGTAAATAAATATTTTTATAATTCTAACAATCTAAGCCGTTTTGATTAAATCATGATTTTTTCTCATATTACACAAAAACGGCTGTAATTTATTAACGGATAATCATTTTGAATTCGGGATTTCAGTATTAGATTCTAAACTTATTTTTCTATAATAATAATTTAATAATAGACATTTTAAGACGCCAGTTTAGAAAAAAAATCACAAAAATATATTTTAATGACTTCTTTTGTGTTTAATTTCTGTCCGGATTAAGATATTGACTTCCGGTCTCAGGCACACTAATTTTTAATCATTAAAATTTATATACTATTATTTTAATGTAGACGAAAAACGTTACCCAATAATTATTGTTTTGTCATTTACAGGAGATGGAACTAGATCTACCAATGTAAGTAGCATTTTTAATTTTTTGTTTTTATTTCTCAAATTACTTGAGTTGCGATCCTACTTTATACCCTAATTCTAATGATTCGTTATTCCAAAAATATTGTAAGACCCTCAGAATCTTCCTTGTAAAGAAAACAATCATTTTACCAGAAGATCTTGTATTGAATAAATTGAGTTATTGTAAAAACGCTCTTTAATACCAAGTGCGCGACCATAATGATTTGCATACAGAATTTTTTTCCCTTAAACTACTCGTATATAAAATAAAATGAAAATATCTTACTTGTCCCAATTGGTATGGTGTGTTCATGAAGACAGGTAGCGCAGAAATCATTTTTGATATTGTTGAAAACGCCAAACCGTAACTATAAAGAAATATTTTTGTATTGTACTAGAAATGTTTCATATATTTTATTGTTATACACTTACTGATCATTCAGTGCCTTCCAGTTACTTCTTAAGAAATCAAAGGCTAATTGATGGCCAGCAACATTTTGAGTAACAGATTTGAATATTACAACACCGTCCTGCTTTCTGATTCCTGAACTATTAGAAGCCGCGTAACTCAAATACCTATAGAAATAAAATAAAAATGAAAGTAATTTATGCTCATAATAAACCTATTAATATTTTACCTGGATAGAAGCCATCCTTCTGATGCACATCCCAAGGAATTTAACAATAATTCCTTTTCAGTTCCCGAATTTGTGTTAAGATATTTCGTGAAAGCAAAGTCCCATTCTGCTTCACCACCTTCCCTAATTGCTGTGCAATATACAGTTGGTCTCAAATTGGGCGGTACACTAAAAATTACATACTATATACATTAATATTCCATTTTTTTTTTAAAGATTTGACCCAAACCCCTTAAAACAAATCATTACACATTTTCTCAAGCTCAACCATCAATCACTCTTCGCCAAATATTTCTATCCTGGCACACTTCTTTTGCCTCGTCCACGCAATCGCTCACCAACTATCTCACACCCGCATATATTCGCTTTGCATTTGGCATTATTGTTCCACAATCCACATGCCCAAACCACCGCAATTAACTACTTATTTTTACTCTAGCACCCACATTAAAACTTACAAATTAAAAAATAAAAAGATATTTAGTTCTTACGTTCGTTTTGGAGCGGTATTTTTCTTGTCAGCTTCATCAACCATCCAATCTCTAAACATTTGTCGAGCATTAATTGTACAGTCAGAATTTTCAAATGTACAAGCCCATTTCAAAATTTCTGTACGTTTCATTTTTGTATCGTAGGTATCTTCTGGTCTTTCTGAAAATCCTAGCGAGTCATACACTCCACGGGTAATTTGAGACATGAACAGCTAGAAATTGAATTCAATTAAAATATATTCGAATAAATCATTAAAAGAGAAGCATTAATGCAAAAATATAGGAATATTTTAAAATTATTTAAACAGTTAATTAATAAATAAAACTATTAATAAATAAAATCTCTAATCCAAAACTTCCTTGACTTATATGATTGTAAATCCTTGATACAATGTTTAATAAATTCTCGCAAAAAGATGAGAATGTATTAAAAACTACTTATTTCAAACTATAATTATTTAATTATTTTGTATGTAATTGAAAGACGAAGGAGTAAAATAAAGTTGACATTTAAAATGTATGTAGGTTTTATAAAACATTCTATTATGAAATATGATAAAATTTCTTGCGTAGGCCCACCCAAATTTCAAAATAAAATATAAACACGATTTAAAGAAATCATATGTACTGTTATAAAATGTAAAATATTTTCTTACTTTGAATTTTCCGTAGGCTGGAGTTGTCGCCAACATATTGTCTATGTATTTCATATTTCGCAAAGCTGTTGACATTGATATATGTTTAGTATTTCTGAATGATTCAATAACTAAACTGAATGGAACTTCATAATCCAGCATATTTGCTCTGGCCAGATACATCGCATCATCGATCAGTTGAGCTTGCACAACATGAGGGAAATTTAGCATACTTGTTTTAAGATGCAGCCAGTTAGTGTAGTCATAGTTTACTCGATAATACCCTCCATGTTTCACATTAATGTATAGGAAATCATCATGAGTTAAATTAAGTTGTAATGTTATTTCTGGCTCATTCTGCATCCAAACTTTTGGTTTAGTTGTAGTATCAAAGTTATATTCTTTGGATGTTGTATACGACACAGGTACCCACCATGTCTGAGGCTTACTCGAATTTTGCGACAATAAAAATCTTTGCTGTAGTACAAAAACACAATCATTAAAAAATACAATAATAGTATAGTTATTTATGTTACAAGAATCGTAATGTCAATCATTATGGTATAGTTCGGTTCATTTTCATATTCCTGACTTTATAATCTTTAGAGGAAACAATAACCAAAACCACAGATGGTTGAATAAATAGCAAAGGAAAATGGTCCTAACTTACATAGACACCTTAGTCTCACCTTAGATATGAAATTGCTTGCACTTAGAAGAAAGTAGTTGCATTGATATTTATTTATAAATAAATATGTAATGATGAGGTCATTATTGGCTCGAAAATTAGAGTTTATGTGGAACGAATTGAAGATTATCATGGTAAAGTTGTTCTTAGCCGTGAAAAGCAATTTGAGAAAAAGTGTTGCAAGAAGACTATTATAGAATTGTATAACTGGATATTTAGTTTATTTCTAGGACAGTACTAAAATATTTGTTGTTTTTTTAATTTATCAAGTTAACTTCACTTTCATAGATTTAAAAAATAATGGTATTATATAGACTATTTCATAGAATTATATACATATTTTTAATTTTCTTAAAATGCCATTATTGTTCTAATCTATTTAAACGGTATTTTAATCGGGTATACCTTCTACAAAATAATGCTGTCACTAACACCTGTGAATTTATACTTATTTTTAATTAAAATATGTGGTTAAATATTATATTATTTTAATTCTAAATAACGCAAGTACGGTTCTTGAAACCATTACTAACAATGCTTAGAAATTCTAAATTACAGGTAGATTCGTAGGAACCCGTCTTGTACAAGCAATTATGTATCTTAGGTGTATGTAAGTAAGGACTATTTTCCTGTGCTATTTATTATACCATCGCTGTTTTTGGCTATTGTTGCCTTTAAAGATGGGATTATAAAGTCAGGAATATGAAAATGAACCGAACTATAATACTACTCGTGAAAATTATCAGACGAGGTGAACCCGAGTTTGTTAACACAATGAGTACCATAATGATTGGTTTCAATCCGTATTGCATACAAAATTTTATCTGCTGGCACAAATTAGTCAAAAATAACAAATTAATTGGTATTGAGCAAAAAAATTAAATCTTACGAATCAGGTATGCTATACCAATTAAAATGCAGCGTGGTAACGAGTTATATATTATTTTATTATGTTCCTTAAATTGAGGCTTATAATGTTATTATTATGATCTGGCAGCACATAAAATAATATATTACCTGAGTGATGGTTGCAGTACTATCATTGTAATTTCTAGTAACGTTCAAAACAGGAAAACCGGTTTGCAATGTCCAGGAGTCCATGATCTGTTTTAAAGTGATGTTTTTATCCAAGGTTCCATCGCTGTGCGCTTGTTTTGTTAATGATTCCCAAAGATCATCATGATAAGCGTTTGCATATTTCTTATCATTCAAATAATTTATAAGTCCGACTTTAAAAGTAAATTCTCCCAATATGTAATTTAACATTCTAATGATTGAAGCTCCTTTTTTGTAAGAAATTGGATCAAATATTTGTCTGATTTGTTCAGTATGATGGACGGGAACATAAATTGGATGAGATGATTCAAGACAATCGACTTCAAATGACGACTGGATTGCGTCTGTTACGAATTCGTCCAACATATTCCATTCGGGTTTGACCTAAACAGAAATTCTATGAATACAATTTTGTTCTTCAAATACCTAATTAATATTTAGATTTAACAGTAAAGTTTACGGCTTATATTTAAAAAAACTTTTACTTTTAAATGTTATATCCATCTCAGATTGTTAATTCTTAATAGCTGGGTGCATTTATGTAACCGGCTGTGTTTATGTTTATATGTTGCAATTGAGCACAGTAGGAATATCGAATAAAAATAGATTTTATATTTTCTCAAAATCACTTTACCGATTAAATCGACAATTAAAAATTTATTTTAAAAAAATCATTTACAAATAGGTAGTTATTTGTAAACCTATAGGCTGTGAAATGTTTGTTTAGCGTTCGACAGAATTTTTGGATGCGGCGTAGGCCGAGGCTTAAAAATTCTTCGCAAACGAGATATACACAATACCTATTTTATGTGCAACTGCAATGCATATATAATTAAAAACACACATTTAATTTTTTGTAACAACTGTCAAAAATATCTGACATTGATATGCACAACTCAAGAAATTTACTTCGCAGCCGTTGCTAATAGCAATACGGCCGCGAAATGTATCGTACAGAAATGTTTTACTTCGCGGCCTGAATTGCGGACGTCAATATCAACTTTTTTGACAGTTGCGCAAAAAATTGATTTTTAATCGATTCTTTTAAACCGATTTTTAATCGATTTAAAAAAAATTTTAATACGTGTAGGATGTAGGTATAGGTACCTAATTGTACTTTATATTAGTTTGAGAAGAAAATTAAAAAAGAAAAATAAATGGTGGATGATTTTGTTCTGAAACATCTCGACTTATAATGAATTCTTACTTGATGTGCTCCCAAGTATTCGGTGTATGTGGCGAATCCTTCCTTTAACCATAAATCGTCCCACCAATCAGGAGTAACCAGATTTCCGAACCACTGATGACCAAGCTCATGGCTCATTACAGTAACAATATGTTTTTGGCTTTCAATCGTTGAAAAATTTTCATCAAACAATAAACTTGATTCCCTATTAATTAAATCAATATTAATGAAATGTAAAGTCTTTTGAAATCTCACATGGGAGATAAAAGAGAATAAAAGGATAAAAATACTTCATACTTCAATATTTATGCTGCTAAAATAAGCACAGTAGGTCAACGAATGGTAATATTTCATCGCTCCCGTGTGGTTTTGACATTTCTTTTGAACAGTGCAAAAAGCACTGCTTAATACCAAAACATAAAACATGTATTCATAACATCTTTTAGCGTAAAAGCGACATTTTGTCAAAAATGTCAACTGATAGTCGATTTTTCTCGGCATTATTCGTAACACAGTTTAAAATAAGTAGTAAAACTAAAATTTAATTTAATTAAGCATGAAATAAAAACTTAGTATTATAATTATTTTTGCTTCATATTTATCGAAATATTGGAGACTTGAAGTTTGTAGTATATTAAGTATCAAGAACGATATAAGGACAGTTTACCGCTGTGAGACAATTTTGTCTGACATCGGTAATTCCTTAACGTTCGTGATGCTTATATCATTTTTTGCACGAATCGTCTTTTTTATCCATACGCAAATACTAATTTCGTCATAATTAACATTTAATTTAATTACCGTTCTGTTTAATTTACGTACCGTTCAGTTTTATTTTATTTACCGTTCGGTAAACGGTAAGTAAACTACTTACCGTTTTGTTTAGCCTAGCAACCGGTAAGATAAACATTCCGTCTTGGAAACAGGCATGGTAAAAGTTGATAAAAAAACCAATCGTGCAAAAAAATATTGAAATATGAGTAAGTGTATCACGTCAGTGATCACGTTCAGTTTTATTCAGTAGGTACTAGTAGTAATTAATATAATAGGTAATTGTAAAAAAATTTAATGGAAATATATGTTTTCATAACTCCTGCTTATAGAGTGCTCGCAATCAAAGAAAGGATTTGCACAGAGACAAAAAATATTCGTTTGGACGAGTCCAATTCAAAAAGGTAGGAGTGGTTATAGCTAATATTTTAAAGTTGGATAGTACATGTTGGCTTCATGGTAGCGGCTACGGCCATGTTGTGTCCTTTCTCTGATTACGAGCACTCTACTTTATTCTCAGTAATTATTAATCATTATAGAAATATTATTTATAAAATTATTTCCAATTTGAAATTATATTCTTGTTAAAGGTATATTTAAATGTTGCAAAAATTAGTAAACCGCCTCATTTAACTGTATTTTTTGATAGTCAATAAATAATTTTTAATTTGTATAAAACCGTAGATATTAATATTTTAAAGTATAAAAAATCATAGTTAATGATTGTATAGTGGTAATTTGTATTTTAGATTATGAAGTATAATTATGTTGCTCGTTCATATAATAATGATTGCCTAAAATATTAGATAATCTATAACAATCTAAAAAAATCCTACCTGAAAGTGATAAGTCCCCAATTTTCCATTGCCTGGAATCCAAAATCTGGTAGAGCAACCATATCTAATTTCGGCAATGAATAAGGAATTTGGAAGTATTTCTCAAAGTATTCTAGAATTTGTGGTCCGATTTTTCCGGCGAAGCGGGTTTGCTCTAAGGCTTCAAAACGAGACCACACTGTGAAATTGATGTTCTTGGTCCTAGAACTGTCTGTGGACACGTGGAATGGCCGAAGATCGGAGACAATCATCGCTACGAGGTAAGTCGACATTACCGGGGTTTCATGGTAGTGGTCCCACACCCAATCGTCGGTTCCTTCACTAAGAAAGTAGAAAAATTGATTTTATACATGGTGTCATAGATTATTATCTACTTTTAAATCAGAATTAATAAAGAAATTTGTGCAAGTAGGTAAATATCTCCGACTATTAAATATACCTATGCGATTATTTTCAGTGCATAAGTTATACAGGATGCCCACTATGTATGGAATATAATATATATCTTGGTAAATATCAACTTATACTTATTACCATGAAAACCATTTTATTGCTAATTTCGTTTTATCTTCAAGCTTTATTGTAATTAGTTAAGAGACATACACTATTCTTCGTTCATTTGTTTTATTTTATTTTTTCGTTCATTTACATTTTTTTCAAAAAATTTCCGATATAAGGGTACTAAGATTTTATGTCATCGAAAAGAGTAAAAAAATTCTATCAAATGAGCCTAATGACAGGGTACATTTTGCTATTTAAGTAAATTAAAGTGATATTCGTTACTCATTTGTTTTCTGAAATACAAAAAATCGAATGCTGTCTTATTATGGAAAATAAAATGTTAATATATTCCATACATAGTGGGCACCTGTATAATGTATAATGTCGTAGGTTGATTGTAAAATTAGGCTTTTCATGAAACACAATGTCACATCATTTTATTACAGTCAAGAAGGATATTAGGTTCAATATTTAGTTTAATCAAAGTTTTTATCAAAACCGAGTATGTAGGACTCAATAAGAGGGTTGGGTATTTATTTAATTAAGTTCAATAAGAGTTTCTACTAAAATCAAGTATGTGGGATTCAAGAAGAGCATTGGATTGTTTATTTCGTTCAGTACAGAGGGTACAGAGATTGTGTCAAAAGTCTCGGCATATTGTGTAATAAAATAATTTGACATTACCGTGTCATTTAGAAAACCACTGATTTTATATAGCCTGTGACATTATATATGACTTACATGTACCTTTAAAAATTACTCAACAACAAAATTTATATATTTTTAATTTGCTACGTAACGTTCAATTTTGCAATAATTACCGACTTATTCGACCATTTACGACCCTTGTCTGCGGTTCGAGAAATAGACTTTTATTGTCATATTAATTTTTTTTATCATTAAATAATATAATACAGGCTGATTCACAACTTCATGAATATTTCACCAGCAAAGAGCTTAAGAGCAGGAGCAGGTACTCGACTTAGGTGCTGGTACCTACCTACTGATTTTTTTGACATTCGCAATTTTTAATTAAACACTGTTTACAAACAACTAAGATACCTACTTGTCATTCAAATTCATTCGAAGTTCGTCAGATATTATGCATTATGCAATCTTGAATCTATAGTTGTGCCCACAAAATGTACCTACTCCTCACTCCTTGCGAAAACTATCCTTAAATTATAGAAGCATCAGCAACGAACTTTATCTTTTTAGATAATAAAAATTAATGTTGTTAATTTTTTTCAATTTTTCATATTTCTTTTTTGAGAGCTTTTCAAAAAAAAATTTTTTTTTTTAGAAACAAAGTCACTTGAAATATTGAAATAGATCCCAACCCAAAGTTGATAATTCAAAACCTTTTTTGTAGTACAATAAGCATCCAGCACTTATTTTAGTTTATTTAAATGAAACACATTTTCAAACTAATTTTATGGCATGGTTAACCTCGTATATTTTTAAAATTAATCTACAATTTAACTGTAAACTGTAATAAGAATATTAACACTCATGTTTATTTACAATTCGTGGTTTTGTTCCAACTGGTAGAAATTTGTATAGAAACATCTGCTATTTAAATTTATTCCGTATAGCAATCAAATTATTATTATTTTTTCAATTTTTATGCATAAAACGGCGTAAAAGTGAGGCCTATAGGGTATGAATGAAAAAGTACCTTTAGCTTTTATATCCTGGAAAAGCTACAGTAATTCAGAAATGGAGTACTTTCTACTTGCATTATTCATAATCATAACTCTTTTATGAATGTAAGTTGTAATTATGTAGGTATATTACATCTTTAGGAATTTGCATTAATATGTACCTACATTTTTTAAAACAATCGTTTTTAATTACAAATAAAAAATATTGATTTTGAATAAGGAAACACTTTTTACTTCCCCGAACTATGTAATAGGGGATGTATTGTAATAGCGATTTTTTGACAGCTCGAGATTTTGATGAATCATCACGATTTAGACCCTACTGAACCCAAAAATCATGGTTTTAAAAACAGTCGGTCTGTGGGCCTGTCTGGATGTTGGATAAATTAAAAACGCGTTGGAATTGTGGACTGAAATTTTATATTTTAAGATCTTGAACCAAGAACCAGTTCGTTAATGAGCTTTATTCAACCAATGGTACCAACTTTATAAACTGAACTTTTTTTATTACTTTCTTATACATAGTATAAGTAAGTCTAGGTATAATGAAAAAATTCGATACGGAAATACATGTTTGGATGGATGGATGGATGTGTGTGTGTCCGGATGTTCAATATAACTCATGAGCAAGAAAAGATAAAATAATGAAATTTGGTATTTATAAAGTTTATGATAATACGCAGAACTGAAAAGATTTTGGTCACATTTCGAAAACCGGAAGAGGAAGTTTCCTTAAAATACAATAAATTTAATTTATTTCAAATATGGAAGTAGCCACAAAAAATGTTTCAAATATAAAATGTTAACAATAATATAAGGAATAAATATCGTTAAATTAATTTCCTGTATGTTTTCAATTTTGAGAAAAACATATTTCATAAAAAATTGCAACAAACATACGTCAGATACGTCAGTTATTCTATTATGTCAAACGTGTGTAGGTAAAAATAATTATACGAGTACATACAGAGTTGTGTATAACAAAGTCGTGTGTTGATCACACCAGATTTTTTTAAATTAAAATACTATCGAGTGTGGTATCAAATTAAAGCTCTCGGGAAAAGAATTCTAGTAGAAGAATTAAAAAGTCGGTCTGTTTGGATGTTGGATTACGCGTAAAAATGCGTTGGAATTTTGGTATTAATTTAAATCTTTCGGAGAAAAAGAAAATTTTATTTAAATTTTGCTGAATGAAGTATAAAATTTTAGTTACAGTCGGGGAAGCACTGAGGTGGCCATAACTGATTTTTACTTTTTCTATTGGGTTTGTATAAATATAATATTTTTAATATAAATTCTAGAATAATTTAAATAAAATATAAAACAGACGGGCGCAAATGTCAAAGATTTATCGGACAATTTATAAATTATTTGTAGAGGAAAATTTAAACAATGATTATTATCTATTAATCTAGATGTCTATTAAATTAATCTAAAAAAGTTCAATTTTTGATGCGATGGGGGCAAATTCATCCCTATAACCAGTCCGTCTCTGCCAAATAAATCTTTACACTTCGTTCGCTAATAGTTGTAATGTCCGTGTAATGTATGCCTGCTATACCTACCAATAATGACAATCTTGTTTGTTTTTGTTGTTTTAAGAACTTTTATACCAATGCTCCACTTATTGTTTTCATAAATATAGTAGTAAAATAACTGTGACTCTGTTTTAACGATAGGCGATAACATTTTAAAATAGTACAATATTAATTAATATACCTGTTACATTGCAAGGATCGATCTATTGACAAACGTATTAATAGGTAGGTCTATCGAATGGAAATTTTGAAGAAGCAACAATCATCAAATACAAAAATATTATATACATTGTATTCCAATATTCCACATAATATTTCAAATCTGGAACTAAATCTTGGTAACAGTTACCTATGTAGGTTAGGTATCGTCTTTCCTAATTTTCCGCACTTGTTTTGAATAATGGAAAGTCTAGAATAACATCAATAATCGTACTTTATCATAATAATAATAACTCTTTTGGCGATTGAAATCAAGTTATTATTAGGAAACTATAAATGCCTGGCTATGTGAAGGGGATTGGAATATTACTTCCATCTAAAATATTTTGGCCTGAAAGCTCGCATTATTGTGTTTGTATGTTATTATTGCTCGCACATTTTATATAACAATCTTTCAATCTTTTAATGTTTGACTTTGTTGTAGTCACATAGATATTATTTATGTTTTAGAAAATAGAACGAAGAACGATATAAAATTTAACGCAACCAATATATTTTAAATTTTACTATTGCACATCTAGTATAGTAATAAAAATTATCAGCTCATGCAACATAACTTTTGTTTCGTAGAACGGCATATAATTTTAGTAATGTCTTATTGCTGGATCATTGAACCTATAATGATTATTTCAACCTAATAATCCAATTTCAAAAATAGCTCAACGTGCATCATATTTCCCATAATTCACATGCAAGAATCGCATTCATCTCTCGAAAAACAAACATCGGCAAATAATCGATTAACTATAACCCCCCATTTCGAAGATTGACCACATCTGTCCGATAAAAACCTAATATTATAATGCCCATCGCAATTTCTTAGCGACGACTCGTCGAACTAAAAAAAGATTCGAAAGAAACGACAACTGCTGCTCCTGATATCTGTTATCACGGGCGTTGCGACTCCACATTGCGAAAGTTAAGCGAGGCCAATTTAGGTTAGGGTAGGTATTTTCGTATTTGATTGCAGGGGTTAAATGCCTCTCGGAGGGTGCAAGGATTGGATTTAACAAGCAGCAATCGTGAATGAGGTTACTGGAACGAAGGATGTGTCCTGATTGTTGATGGACAGTCAAAAATAATGAACTGTAGGATGTGCAGTTAAAAAGAAAAATGTGCTGCAGATACAGAAGTAGAGCACTAGGGCAACGGAAGTTTATGAAGGATTATTGACAGCTCAGGTAACGATGTTATTATGAAATATTGAGTTAATTATATCCTGCTAAAATGTTCTGGAGTTTAAATCCCGGTAAAATCGTCTCCAGCAAAACGTCCCCGGCAAAATGTCACCACGGAAAAGGACATTTTTCCGGGGACGTTTAGTAATTAGCAAATAAAACCCGTCAGACTAATAACTATGTTACCATATTACACATGACAATACTTCACCTAATCCTACATTTAATTTCATATACTGATTAGTTCAATTCATTAGCGAAATTAATAAAATATGTTCAAACATTTTTTATTTGTTCCTACCAATAATTATTTGAAATGAATTTTGTTTAAAAATTTTTTAAAAACACACTGATAATAGAACCTAAAACCTACATTCCGTAGTCCGGTAGACCACAGAGTACCTAATAGTAACTATTACTTACTATGTGGTCTAGTGTGGTATCTTGTCATTACATTTATAGCATAAAAACAACAAACAAAAAATGTTTGAACATTTTTATTATGGGCTACTTGCTTGTTTTTTGTTATAAAATATTTTTGAAGAAGGGACAAAAACTTGGGACCCGTATTTTTTAATTTCAGAAATTTTTTATCAACAAGCCCAAAAATTTGTAATGAAAATTGAATAATATGTGGTGTGACGTAGAATGCTGCCATATCTCTTATACAAAAGACTTAATGACGACACAACAAAATTTCTTTCTCAATTTACTAAAATACATATACCTACCTAATTATTACCTCTCGCCTCATATTCTATAAGAGAGGTATTGTAATGGGTCAAAATTTTCGAGTATGAGTTTTTGGTGGATAAGCACGTTTCAGGGTCTCTAGAATACGAATTTACTATTTTCACGATGATGTCTGTGTGTGTGTGTGTTTGTGTGTTTGTGTGTTTGTGTGTTCGTGTGTTTGTGTGTTTGTATGAACCGAGGATTTTTCGTCCACGATAACTTAAAAAGTATCAAACCGTTTATAACCAAATTTCTTATTTAAGGTTTTGATAAGTATCTTAACACCGGATAACATTTTGGTAGAAATCTGCAAACCGGAAGTAGTACTTTTAGAAGTTTGGAAAAGTTTTCCTTAAATATATTGGTACATTATTTATTTATGACAATTTTTGCAATTAAAAATAAAAGAAATTGTGATTATCTATGTGTACAGTTAATTATAAATACAAATTGCTGAATCTGGAAGTATTTAACAATAAAATAAAGTACAATTAATATTCTATCTTGTTGTCCATGATATGAAATTTGTTTCTACATAAAATTTGAATTATTATGACAGTGACAGTACAGTTGACATCTTTTGCTTGCATATTGGTTTACATTATCGTTTACATATTACATGAAGATGAAACTATTAAAATGTAAGTAAAACTATTTATTAGATTAGTAGAATAAGCAGAATTAGGCGAGAGGTCGTGTGGTGGCCACAGCAGATTTTTTTTTAAATAAAATTTGTATTTTTATCAATATAATAGTGTACTCCAGTTAAAATACGGGGGAGGGTTGTATTATTACTGGCAACTACCAGATTTGGTCTAGTATAGGTTTTTTGGGTCGCTGATTACGAATTTCGGGGTCATTTTGTAAATAAATGTGCGGAATACCCTTAAATTTGCTAAAATTACCCCCAAAATTGGGTATTTTTTATATATTCACACTTTGAGAGCCCAGATTTGGCACATAGGGGTTTTTTGGGTCGCTGATCAAGAATTTCGGGGATTTTTTTAATAAAAATTAATATTTCACCATTAGCACAAAGTGCGAAAATAACAAAGACACCCTTTTTTGGGGGACTTTTAGGTAATTTAAGGGTGAAATATTAATTTTTATAAAAAAAACCCGAAATTCTTGATCAGCGATCCAAAAAAACTTATACGGACTAAATCTGGACGCTTAAAGTGCGAAAATAGCAAAAATACCCTTTTTGGGGTTAGTTTTAACTAATTTAAGGGTGAAATATAAATTTTTATAAAAAAATCCCCGAAATTCTTGATCAGCGACCAAAAAACCCCTTTGTGCGAAATCTGGGCACTCAAAGAGCGATTATATACAAAAAAAACATTTTAGGGGTAGTTTCTGCAAATTTAAGGGTGTTCCGCACATTTCTTTACAAAATGACCCAGAAATTCGTGTTCAGCGACCCAAAAAACCTATACTAGACCAAATCTGGTAGTTGCCAGTAATAATACAACCAAACCCGTATTTTGACTGGAGTAGTGATAGAATTCTCATTTTCAGTACCATGAATGTAAATTTCGAATAAAATTCGGTAATGAAATGAACAAATCTGTATGAAATGGGGTCGTTTACCAATTTTTTTTTTAAATTTTTAAATTAATTTTCAGGTATTAATATTCCCAAAAATATATTTTTCACCTTTTAAAGGTGCTAAATATAAGTGAAAACATATTTTTTTATGTTGCTCAGTTTAAAACACCGCAAACTCCTGCCGACAAACATTTCAGTGAAGTCTCCGTCTAACGCTGAACAAAACGGCGTGGCCTTGCGAAATGTTTGACGTCACACCTGCAGCCGCTATGTTAATGCGTTCAAAAAACGCCTATTTCAAAGCTTAAATACTTGCGTATTATTGAATTTTCAAGACTTTTAATTTTACTAATAGTAAAATTATGTTCTTATTTTATTATGTTATTATTTCTTATATTTGGTAAAAATTATTTTAAAAAATTCCGGAGTAAACGACTCCATAGGCGAAGTATTATTTTTGTTGTTGAGGTTTTAAATCGGAACAATCCAGTTACAAAAATTTGAAATAGGTAAAATGTAACTACTTGTCTTCCAAAAAAGATGCACTAAATATACAAGAATATAAACTTACATAGGCTCCACTTTCTCGATATCCATGTTAGATCTGGTTGTCATATTCTTCCAGTGCGCTAAGCTGATGGAAAAGCGCGCTTTAAGTGCTGGCTCATCTAGGCAGGGGAACGCTCTGCGGGCGTCTGTAGGTGAAAACTGTGTGGCTGCCATCCATCTGCAGTCAGAAAAAATATTATTGCGATCTCAACAGTTTTCACGTTGAAAAATTATAAATAAAATAGAAAACGAATGAATACTACTGAAAAAAAATTGAAATAAGTTCCATCCAGGTAGAAATTTCAATTGTAAGTGTACAAAACACAATAACACAAATAAAAAAATAATAAATAAATAAAAAATAATAAAACTTTTTTTTTCAAAACAACAACTATTAAACATTCTTTATAAATAAGTATAATTTTAACATTTTAGATGTAGTTTTTTCTCTCAGAATTTAGCTCTATATGAGAGTGTCCGTACCTATATTAAAGAAGAATTTTTTCTCATGAATGTTGAAAATGAATTGTAAAGAATAAACGGATTCAGTTTCATTGTTGATATAATATTTTATTTCAAAACACTTTTTTGTCTATTTGCAAAATTATAAAAGGTTTAAATTTCCGCATATAAAATAAAAGGTTACCGGAACCAATCTGAACTTTTAATTTTAATTGCCGGAAAACATAAAGCTCCATTAAAAAAGTTTTATAATATAAAACAGTTTTTGTTTGTAAACCATGAACTACTTTAGGCACAATTTATTACATGTTTATACCAACAGAATAGAGAAAAAGATACAGTTTGTAAACAGCATGCAATAATAATAAAATCTCATAAACCATTAACTTCCAGTAAAAATTAAATAGAGTACCAACAAATTAAAATTTCTAATTGAAGCACCTATACCTATACAACATTTTTTTATTTAACGATTTTCTGATTCTAATTATAATATCTACATCTACTCTCTATTGTGATACGTTTTATCTTCATTATCACATTTTGGGAGAATAATAGCAATACGACAATATCTAATGTTAGGTTATAACGCATCAAAACAATATGTTTGGTTTGGATTATGTTATAAAAATAAGCCAATAAAATTTACGTGCGTCTAAACAAAAATCTAGTAAAACTACTACAGATCTAAATAAAATACCAACAAGTATTTATATTTGCTATTTGCTTCACTACCTATACTCACTTTTTCCTTCGCTGTTTGCTAAATTTAAAATAACATTTTTATTCATTACAACAAAACTCACATAAAATTTGAGTCATCAGTTATGTCATCCATAAAAATAGCAAAAATTAAAAACAATGCAAACTCAACTCACGCCTAAGTTTAAGGTTGCAAAAAGTCATTTCAATTTTCCGGGAACGTGTCATCAGGAAATCGTTCGAGTGGAATAGAAACGCATAAGAATGACATTCTATTTTAGGATTAGCAACTACAATGGCTATGTTGACATTCTGTGTCTCGTTGCACGTCAAATAAAATAAATAATATATTGACGAACGACAATTTTGCGATATAGAAGTAGAAAAACAGCGCAAAATTGGATTCGTTATTCTGTACTAAATCATAAACGTCATCATTATTTCTTTGATTATTTACTTTTTCTGTTTATCAAGCAATATCTAAAATTATTTTAAGAATACGGACACGTTTATTGAATTCAAAGAAACTTTCTGCAAAAACTAAATCAATAAAACGACATTTATTTTCTTTTAAAGGTTAACGGCAAAAAATTAATCAATTTTTAAGTTTTGAAAAGTTCACCAGTTTAAAACCATAACAATAAGTAAATCTAATCAATATTTACTGCAACTTTATGAAAAATACGGTTTCTATTTCTGTATTTGCAGTATGCACGCAACAAATAATTTATTGTTAGAAATGGCCAGGAATGGCTAAGTTAAATTAAATAATTGTTTCCAAGTAAATATTAAAATGATTTTAAGAAAATGAGTCGTTTACATTCCGGGTGTTCTAAATGTTTTAGAAATGTGAAAAAGAGACAATTAGAAAGAATTTTTGAAAATGATCTGATTCAGCCGGGACTCGAATTCGGAATCCTTGGAGCCTTGAATTGAGCCACTCAGTCGCTGGTTTCATCATCACAGTTTAGTTAAGCCCGTTTTAGACGGTACAATTTTTTTAACAAGGACGTAAAAATACAAATTAATAAGTAAATACTTTGTAGGTAGGTTTTATTAAATTGAACAATAAATCGTACCTAATATAAGTTTTCTCAATTTTCTATTTTAATCACAGACTGCTTGAATATGTTCAACTAAGGATATATCAAATCTTATGTAGAATTGTAGGAATTAGCCTTAGGAATCCATAGGTATGGATTCCTAAGACTAATTCCTACAATTCTACATTCGTATAAGATTTTGGATCCAATATAACCTACAGATATATCAAATCATAAATTTGTATGTTGATACCAAATTAAAAGTAACAAAATATTTTGCTGCAAGTAATTGCGCCATGTATAGGTAATACATTATTTTTTGCTGCAAGATTTATTGCATTATTGAGTAGGTAACAAAAAATTGCATCATCCAAAACGGGCTTCAGAGATTCTTCGTGCGTTTATAATTGGGGACGGGAGGGGGTTAATTTTCCATGTTTATAACTTCCAAAATTATTTTGAAAATTAAAATTTTATAGCACAAAGTGGAATGTGTGTCGCAATAATTTATTTGACATAAAAATATGTATCCGATCACATATATGGTCATTCGCATTTGAGTTGTCTTTAAGATTTAGAAATAAATCTTGTTTTATGGGAACATTGTCAAAATGATGGAATATTTATTGAAAGACAAAAGTCTCGACACAAAAAGTTAAAAGATGTTATTTTAAGATTTACTTACGGAATTTTCTTGTTGGTGTAATCGATGTAACTGATCCTGTACATTCCTTGGAGCAAATCATTCAGATTCCCAGTAAACTGTATCTTCACATCATACAATGTTCCTGTTTTCAAGTAGTCATCTAATGTCATAGAGTATGTTTGTTTTTTAGTGTCATACTTGTGTTCAACTATAGATATGATTTGTGACGATTCATCGCCAGATACTGTAACTTTGACACTATCTTCATGGATGATAATGTCATTGATATGTACGACGACTTTGTTGGTGTCTTCTGTGGCATTTAAAGTTATAATGACTTCGCCGTTAGTAGTGAAGTTGCCTTCCCAAATGAACGGCTGTATTCGTAATCTGGAAGCAAAAGATAAAACATTCAAATTAAAAAATAGTTTTGGTGATTCGTATTATTCACTGTACTGTTCAGATCCAGTGGTGTTTTGAGCGGATATTGACATCGAACGCAATATCTTTTACTGGATTTAAAAATAACAAAAAATGTTCCCATATACTCGTACCTTAGCTATTGTTCTGATCACAAAGTGAACAAAATTGTACATGAACCTCTATATTGATATACATTACACATTTTCTTGGTTTGTTTTAAATGTTACAAATGTAAAGTTATGTAATTAGAGCACGTAATTATAGTTAAATTTATCCGATGAAATATTGTTTAGTTGCGTGCAAAATGCAATAAAAGTACGAAAACTGAGATGGCCTGTAGTTTAGTAGATATAATAATTTATGCTTAATTATATAAAAAAATATAAAGTAATAGAACTTTTTCAAATTTTTGAGTCGAGGTATAGACTTTACACTGATATAAGGGCAGATAGGGTAACAAACTAAGAACTTAGAAAGGAGCGCAACTCAAAAGATTTTTAAAGTATATTCACGGTCTCGGCAATTATTGCAAATACTATGCATAACATAATAATAAGAAATCTATTCGTATATTTTTGACAAATGTATTTTACTTCTGTCATTGTTATTCAGCCTGAGACTGTTCTCCTAACTAACCCTCTGATATGTGCCTGAGGTAAGCCCTTGTTACAATACAAGTAGTACGGGTGATTCATCGTAATTACTTATTTCAAAACGCAATAATGCCCATTTTATGAATCAGATTTTTTTAACTTCATTGTACGGAGTAATAAGGAAGTATTGTAATCGCGAAAAATTTCGGTTTTCAGATTTTGATGGAAATATCCGTTTTGACCTTTTCTGAATCCATTATGACTAGTTTCGTCGTGACGTCTGTACGTATGTACGTACGTATGTACGGACGTATGTGTGTCGCATAACTCAAATACGGTTAGACGTAGAAAGCTGAAATTTTGTATTTAGGACTATTATAGCATCTAGTTGTGCACCTCCCATTTTTGGTTTCAATCTATAAACCGGAAGTAGTACTTTTTAAAAATATTTTGATAAATAATTAGTTTTAGACAATTTTTTTTATTTTAAATGAAAGATTATGTGATTATTATCTACAATCGGTATTTTATAAATTTTTCTGTATCTTCTATCATTTAAGAATAATTAAAGTATATATTTATAATTTAGTATTTCTGTATCTTGTAGTCCATGATCGATTAACATTTGTTACTACGTAAAATTTAAATGATTATGACATGACAGTGACAGTAGCAGTGACAATAGTAAAATATCGTTTATATCTTCTTCTGCAGTTTAAATAAAATGACTAAAATATATTTGTGAGTATACTAGTATAATAAGTTAAAAGAATTTTTTATATTATTCTACATTTTGGTTATTAAGAAAAGTATGAACAAACAAGGCGTACAAGGAAGTCATGTGGTGTCCACGTCAGATTTTTTTATAATGTAGGTAGGTAAGGTACATATCTAAAGTTTTGTTTCACCTAGTTTTCAAAATCATATCAGGTAGGTGACGCCTCCCATTGTCTATACACTGAATAAGCCGATTTCTGGCGTTTGCCATAACCCTTTCCAGCATGGCAGCGGGTATGTTGGCAAATGCGGCCCGGATGTTGGCCTTCAGGTCTTCTAGGCTCCTTGGACGGTTGACGTAAACGCGGGATTTCAAAAAAACCACACAAAAAATCACAAGGAGCCAAATCGGGCGAGCGGGCTGGCCACTCCAAATCGCCCCTTATTGGGATGAGGCGCCCCGGGAAGTGTTCCCTGAAAACAGCCATCGATGCTCCAACGCATGATGGCGACTAACCGGGTGGGGAACAAAACTTTAAAAGTGCATACCTGTCGAATGAGATCACTCTCTCCCAACTACGATCCCTACAGCCTGAATGGCACGCATTTTAAAAAAGCAAGTTATGATGAATCACCCGTTACAACCATCATCCAGTACCAGATAGCTTTAGTAGTTGTCAAGTTATGCCCATGTTACACCGGCATGGCACGGAGCACGGTGCTCGATGGAACAAATGCATAAGGTAAAAACTTTATAGTGTGCATCTCGGGACAAAATAATCACTCACCTATACTTCACCGGCTTCAAGCTCTCCGGCAGTCGATCGTCCGCCTGTCTGAACTCCTCTGGCGCTGCGCTGTCCATCAAGAACTTGTTCTTCTGTTCCGAGTGCTCCGTGTGCGTGCACACGGGCATCAGGAAGTACGTGGTGAGCACGGCGGCCACCAGCAGCACTAACACCCCGGCCATCAGCAAGCAGAACACCCACCGGGATATCAAACAAGAGCCTGGCGGGGGCCGGTTCACAGTGTACTTCTTACCGGCCTTCGAGTCGTGGGTGTCGCTGTCGATCGAGGTTGGCACGCCTGCAAATCAAACAGATTGTTACGGGGATGTTATCAAATTTACAGGAATTTTGGATGCATGTGACACTGCGCGTCAGAATAAAAAGTCATAACGATGTATAATACAAATACGATCAGTGCGCCTGGGCAAAAAAATGCGAAACTACTTTTTCAATGAATGTGTCAACTAGATGTGCTAAATAAATGCATTACCGTGGCATCACCAACTTATTAGTCCGGGAGCTGACGTCAAACTTGACCGGACCATTTCAACAAAGCTGATTTTTATAATATAATTAGTTCTATAATAACTAGGTAATTAAGAATTGCAGTGTAAGCTGGTCCGAAAGCGGGGCTTAAGATTTTTAGAGGCTGTGGAATTTGCAAAAAATAAAAGATTTTTAAGTGAACCAGCAAAGCTAAAATTTTGTATAATGATAATTTACCAATTATATTTAACAAAAAAATATGTTAGCTGGACAGGGCAGGTGGAAAACCTTGTTATTGTCATTGTCACTGTCACTGTTCACCTGCACAGCTAAAGGTAAAGTATCATTATACAAAATTTTAGCTTTGCTGGTTTCACTTGATATTTTTTGAAAGTTCCACAGCCTCTAAAAATCTTAAGCCCCGCTTTCGGACCAGCTTACACTGCAATTCTTAATTAGTTATTATAGAACTAATTATATTATAAAAATCAGCTTTGCTGCAATCACCCATGAAAATTTGACGCCAGCTCCCGGACTATATAATTTTCTGTCAAATAATTGGAATACTTATAATTTTGTTCTGTGTTTCACATTGGAAAGCAGGTAATATTTATTTAAATTAGTAAATAGTATTGTTTTCAAATTTGTTTGTATTGATGACCTAACTTATCCTAACCTAACTCAATCTTTAGATCCAAAGATGAGCCAAAAAACAAGAATACGCAATAGAACATGTTTTGCACCTAATAATTGTTCATCTGGATATTGGAGTAATAACAAAAATGTAACTTTATACTCTGCACCAAGTGATACTAAGTTAAAGAATATTATTTGAAATTCAAAAATACCATTCGGTGACCGAGAGTTTTAGCCTCAAGATGTTGTCTGCCAAAAACATTTAAAAAATATTATGCATTTCAGAATTATTGGAAATGAAAGGAAAATATTTACTCTGAACCCTCTGAACAGTTTTACAATTAAGTCGTCATTGTCTTATATACAAAAATTGATTATGATCGTCAGATATTACAAAATGGTTTATTATCCCATGTTTCAAAAAAGATTGTTCACATAGAATGACTGATTGTCTCTGGTTACATTTTCTCGGCTTGATTCGGATCGGTATCTACTCTCGTCACCAAAGTTGCGAAGTTGGGATACAATTAATGTAGCACAGCTATCGGGAATCGACTAGTGGTTAGTGGTTGTAACAAGGGCTTACACGAGAGGGTTTGATGGAAGACGAAGAACAATCTTGGCTGAATCTCGACAATTTTATCACGAGGCAATTAAAGTCATAAAATAAAATGTCCGCTCGACGTTTGTCGAGATTCTACTTCATCTTAACCATTTCGATACTGGGGCAATTTTACAATGCAGCAAGGTCAAATATCTGAAAAATTGAATTTTCAGAGATTTGTATAATCATACTATACTAGTTGAAAAAAACTTTGATTGAATAAGTAGGTATTTGGTGTCAGTCAAATAAACAGACAAATGACAATTGATTAAACAATGCGATTTTTCAAAACTAGAATAAAGCAGTGTTTAAAAGCTCATAAGATGGAAAATTATAACTATAATATAAACTTGTACAGCTAATATGGTTCGTTTATAATAGTACAATATTTTATTTTATTACTTACCCCGTTTGTCAAACATGGTAATTTTCAAAATACTTTAAAACAAATAATAATCAATCATTGCTTACAATTTTGATCATATTAATTTTGAGAATTTTAGGTACTACAAAAATTAATTTTTCGAAAGGTTCTGTAACAACTTTGTTGTTAATTAAAATAGAAATTAATATTGTTTTAGGTAAGTATAAAAGCTACAAAGAAAATATTATACCGTGAGTTTCATTTAACGTGAAACATGGGATCATTCATATCCATGCTTACGAATTTGACAGCAATGTATTAGAGCGTTAGAACATAGCAATATGTATGTATTTCTAATTATTTTAGATATGAAAAAAGTTGCAAGAAATATAAACATTTAATAGATATTTTTTCAGAATACAATTTATAACAAATTCTCAAATACAGGAAATAAATCAGATAGGTACTTGTCTGAGGCTAACATCTGCATTATACCAATGTAGCATTTGCACCTTTTCTTCAATTATTGTATACCTTATTTTCAACAACACAACCCTAATTGAAAGGTAATATTTACTTGATAATGACAGCCTATATGTTCTATTTTAAATGAATCGCTCTAATACATTGCTGTCAAATTCGTAACCATGGATATGA
The DNA here is from genome assembly GCA_947534325.1 of Agonum fuliginosum. Taxonomy (NCBI): domain Eukaryota; kingdom Metazoa; phylum Arthropoda; class Insecta; order Coleoptera; family Carabidae; genus Agonum; species Agonum fuliginosum. The sequence goes on along the minus strand of OX384038.1, from coordinate 11,814,388 downwards.
AAGATCCCACGTTTCACGTTAAATAAAACTCACGGTATATGGCTGGGTAGACAATTTTTCAAAATTTTGAAATTTTGATGCAATATTTTTATCACTAAAAGAAAATTACAAAATTTGGTTTGTGCATATGTAATATGTATCAGATAAAATATACAAAAAAATAATACGTCAAATATTAATTTATGCATATTATTGGTTATTGGATTTTATATTAATCCATACCACACACATTTGTATCGCGAAACGCGAAACTATAAAAAAGAAGAGTTATTAAGGTCCTAATTGCACTTGTCCACTAAAAACACATTACCTACTCGACATAATATTTTTGGTTATTTTTTGCATTACATACCTCAATTCTAATTAAATCCGAGTTAAAACGTGTAAACACAAACTAAACTTGACTGTATAACCAACAATTAATTTGGTACTACTACTGGCTAAAAGGTATTGAATTAACTAATAAGAAATTCCTCGTTGGTCATTTACTTTATATTCAGAACTTGTTTTGCAAGAGAGAGAAAAGGCCAAAAGAGGTTTTAATATTCAAGTCTGGAATCTAGATGCTGTCTTGTGGTCAAGGCAGATCATCAAGAACATGAAGAAAGAAGAATTCTAATAAATTCGAAGAGAAAACAATAATATAGTTATCTAAAATAAGCGAAATAGAAGAAACATAGAAAAATCAAAAATTTCTAATTCATGATAGATATATTAGTCCAGTAAACTAGTACATCGTAAGTTGCATCAAGTGGTGGTAGTAGGTTTCTATTTTTTTTCTTGTATAGGATGTGACTGAGATGCAAAATCCAAGTTTTCGATCTCGGCAACCCTCCGGAACACTTTTGAATATCTCAAAAACTGCTAAATTTTTGCACTTTTTTCGGATGCTTACCATTTTGACTATGAAGGAGCACGATTTCGACAAAAACCATTCTATACATTTTTAAACTAGATTAAATTGTCTACAATCTAAAACCAGAATGGGCTCGGTAGTCCTAATAGTTTCCGAGATACAGCTTTTCAAAGTTTGGCAAAATATACAGATTTGAAACACCAACCGTTTCTCTTCTACAAAAATTTTACTATATTCTCTCGCGGAAGAACTTTAAATTTCAGCTCAAGAAAAACCATTGAAAATTTTTGACAGAATGTATCTTATAGAAAAAAGTACGAGGAATACAGTGCTGCAAACCGGAAGTCAATATCATTATTCGTTCAGATATTATAGTTAATTAAACACAATAAACAAAAGAATAAACAAAATTTTTACTATATTCTCTCCATGAAAAACTTTAAATTTCAGCTCAACCATGGCCACTGAAATTTTTTGACAGAATGTATCTTATAGAAAAAAGTACGGGGAATTCAGTGCTGCAAACCGGAAGTCAATATCATTATTCGTTCAGATATTATAGTTAATTAAACACAATATACAAAAGAATAAACAAATTTTTTACTATATTCTCTCGGGGAAAAACTAACTATAATATCTGAACGAATAATGATATTGACTTCCGGTTTGAAGCACTGAATTCCTCGTACTTTTTTCTATAAGATACATTCTGTCAAAAATTTTCAGTGGTCTTCCTTGAGCTGAAATTTAAAGTTTTTCCGCGAGATAATTTAGTAAAATTTATGTTTACTCTTTTGTTCATTGTTTTTAATCAACTATATTATCTGAACGAATAATGATAGAAATTTCCGGTTTGCAGGATTGAATTCCTCGGACTTTTTTCTATAAGATACATTGTGCCAAAAAATTTCAGTGGTCTTGGTTGAGCTGAAATTTAAAGTTTTTCCCCGAGAGAATATAGTAAAAATTTTGTTTATTCTTTTGTTTATTGTGTTTAATTAACTATAATATCTGAACGAATAATGATATTGACTCCGGTTTGCAGCACTGTATTCCTCGTACTTTTTTCTATAAGATACATTCTGTCAAAAATTTTCAATGGTTTTTCTTGAGCTGAAATTTAAAGTTCTTCCGCGAGAGAATATAGTAAAATTTTTGTAGAGAGAAACGGTTGGTGTTTCAAATCTGTATATTTTGCCAAACTTTGAAAAGCTGTATCTCGGAAACTATTAGGACTACCGAGCCCATTCTGGTCTTAGATTGTAGACAATTTAATCTAGTTTAAAAATGTATAGAATGGTTTTTGTCGAAATCGTGCTCCTTCATAGTCAAAATGGTAAGAAACCGAAAAAAGTGCAAAAATTTAGCAGTTTTTGAGATATTCAAAAGTGTTCCGGAGGGTTGCCGAGGTCGAAAACTTGGATTTTGTATCTCAGTCACATCCTATACAAGAAAAAAAATAGAAACCTACTACCACCACTTGATGCAACTTAGGCCCATTATAACCATGACAAGGTTACTGGACTATATTATTTATTATTATTTTTATGCGAAAAAGATTTGGACAGTAATCTATACGAGTATAAAGTACAATGTAAGTGGATCAGTTTTTAGTGTTAGGGGCAGCATATATCAAAATATTCTTTTATAAAATTCGCCTTTTGTGCAAAAGTCTATACACTCCAAATTAAATCATTTAAAGAAAGGTGTAACTTGCAAACAATAATAATAAATAATAAAACTAAAATCATATCATATCTGTATTAAATGGTACCTATTCTTCTTTAAATCTTATGGGTGAATTCTGTTCAAATATGTAAATGCTACAGATTTGTAAATTTTTAAATAATGAACAAAATCACATCAATGTTTGTTGACAAGTATAAAAATGTTCATATGATTATAGATTTCATTGCGATTTTGTTTCATATTTATAATTTTACATATCTGTAGCACTTACCTACAGATTTGAACAGAATCGACCCACAAGTCATATTAAATTTTACGATCTAGGTTCTAGGATCTACTTAAATCTTTTAAGATTTTGAGGGTTACAAAGTACCCTAATATTATATATAAATACATTTTTGCCTAAATTAATGGAAATTTCGGACAAAGTACACTTTAATTAAAAAGTAAATTGTCATGTCCCTTGATAAAAGTGGAATACGACATGCTAAATACATCACATACGAGTATATGTGTATTGCACGCAAACAATAAATCTCACATACCTACGTTACGTGCAAATTAATTATTTAATTTGTCTGACCTTAGCCTTCACTCTTATTTTCATACAGAGATTTTAGTCTCATTTTGTAATAAACAAGAACAGATTTATTAAATATTTTGGAAGTAGCCCACATAGATTAAATTCTAAATTCTTTTAGAAAGATATAAAGGTGTATTTTTATTTTGGCTCACTATTGGATCTAAAGGAAAATCTTTTAAATATAACTTTTCTAATTTGTAGATTTTTACCTCCCGCCTTATACTCTATATAATGATGGGTCAAAATTGTCGAGTGTTAGTTTTTAGTGAATAAGCACGTTGTAGGATCTATAGAATACAAATAATGTATTATCTAGATGATGTCTATGCGCGTGTGTGTGAGTGCGTATGTGTCCGTATGTTACAATTTTGTCGTTGACTAAATAATATCAAACATTTAACAACCAAATTTTGTATTTAAGGTTTTAATACGAATCTTAAGAACCAATTACATTTTGATACCAATCCACACACCGGAGGTAGTACTTTACTAAAATATTTTGATAAATAATTAATTTATCACAATATTTTCTATTTTAAATGAAAGGTTAGGTATATTATTTTATCTATAATTATAAATTTTTCTGTATGTAATAAGAGGAATTAAAATTATTGTTAAAAATTTAGAGTTTGAAACTTCAGTACCTATTCAGTATCTTAGTCCATGATTGTTTAAAAATTTTAACTACGTAAAATTTAATTGTTGTGACAGTGACAATAGTGGCATATCGTTTATATCTTCTTCTGCAGTTTACATAAAATGTCTAGAATATATTTGTGAATAAAGTATCTATAGTATAGTAAAAAGGGTAGGTAGAGTATGGCGGGAGGTCTTGTGCTGGCCACATCAGATACAGTATACACAGACTATGAACTTTTGTCACTTGCAAGTTATAAATAGTTTTATAGTGTAGTTTTACAACTTTTTAACCTCAATATTATGTTGCATGCTGTTTTTATTATTATAGTAGGTATTTGTTGATTATTAATTCTTAATAATTGTATTGTACGGCTAAAATATTTAAATAAGTAGGTACCTTAAGTAAAATAAATAAAATAATAGTTCTTGTTAATCCAAAGGTTGCTCCAAAAATTATAGTATATTCTGTATAATAATTGCAATCATAATGGCTATACTAGTATGTTCAATAATATCCCTAATATCTAACATTTAATTTATTCGCTATTTTTATAATAATTAAGATTTATATATTCTGCAGAATGAAAACTAAAACTAAATACGAACAAATCAAATTTTTTGGTACAAGCTGAAAATAGAAAAAATATAAACTAATTAAAGTATTCAAGCAACTAATCTAATAAAATTTTAATAAAGTATTTGTGATAAAATTGTACTAACCATTTTTCGTTATTAGATCGCGTTCAGTGAGAACAAATACAGGTACCATTTTGAAATAACTATGAAGGTATTTTTCTTATTTTTAAAAATTTTAACAGGTACCTGTATGTAGATATTTTCTAATTATTTAAATACATCATTACATAACTGAAAAAAAGAAATAAGTTTCAAGAGAAAATTAATAAATAATTTCAATGATACAAAATACAGAAACAGTTTTAAGATATGGCTATGCTTATTATTCTTGGCATCTGTTCCACAAACAACAATTAAAGCACTATCAGCTGTTTAATTTATACAAAATAACAAAAATAAAAATTTAGTTTATAAACCAATAAATCTTTCGAAAAATAACTAGGTGTAAAACTTTAAAAATATATCTGTTTTGAGTTAACCGTTATTTTTAGTTAATAGAGGTTGATTTAAAATTAACATTATATAATTAAGAATGAATCACTTCAATCTTTAGAAGAGGCAGTGTTGATAAATAATGCGTTTGTTATTATATTCTCAATGAAGTTAACATACAAATAAACGTTTTAAATTTGGCACGATTTTTATTTTTATTTTAGGATCTTGCCACGAGGAAATGACTCAACATGCAGTAAAATTTAAATATCGCTTAAAATCGAGGATCCTTCCATTATGTATATTTAGGTTTATTTATTTACGCTCACGATTTAATTTTGTTACAAAACTAATGCAAATCTGTTAAACATATGCGAGCGGAAATCGGTGTTAATCAAAACATGTTCGCTTTCTTTCTATTGCAAAAAGCAATTTAAGTTACGATCAGCTGCAGTCAATATTAGATGGTTAAAATTAGGTTCTCTTAATGTTATTAATTAGCTGATTTTAGCACGGAATCATGACTACAAAACGGACCTATAACACTATTATTGATTGATTTATTTCTATAATTAATTAGGTATGCCTTCAAATTTAGGGTCTAAATGTAATAATTATTATTTTATAATTTGTTAATAATGCTTTTATTTTCGGTATTAATTATATTATGAAGAAAAAACAAATCTTAAGAAAAAAATGTTTGCATTGTTTACTTACGATCAAATTACACAAATTTTAAATTAAAAAATAGGTATTCTATTAATACATTTAACATTTACAACTTATGTCAACATTTTAAATAGGTATTACTATTTTTTCGAATTTTAAATTAAAGAAGTATAGATTAAGTATTAATCTAAACAATTTTAACAATTGATGTTTTTATTGTAATTAAATATAATGCATTCAATATTTAGATGTTTTGTACAATAAAATACGGTTTTGTAAAAATAGTTAGGCACTTTTTTAGTTATTCAGAACCACGTCCAGAACAAAAATGGAAACTTTAAGATGTTTATAGCTGGCGGCTGCCAAGGCAATTATTTGAAATAGTAAAATTAAGAAGCCACTTTCCGTTCAAGGTACCTACATTACTTGGTACAATTTTTTCCATGATTCATTATTTTATTGATAAATTATATTCTATAAATTGCAAGTGACAGAAGCATATTTATTTATATAAATTACGTTACTTAGAAATGAGCTGTTGTTCTGAATTTAATTAAATGTTGCTATATCAATTTTACTTAAAAATCTATGATTAACGAGACGACTGTAAAGTGTAAAGTTATACTTTTCGACCTTCAAACAGCCCGAAAAATAAAAATTTAGAAACTACAAAATAAAAAATGTAGTGTATAATTCAAATAACTGAAATTATTAAACGTTGAAACAAAAACAACACATAAAACCATAAAAGTAAAATAAAAGTAAATTTAAATTCAATCACAAGTAGTAGTGTGTTGTGAGGACATTTTTGTATGCAAAATCTATTTATTGTACAAAAACATCATTTATTGAACGCATTAATTTATTATTTATTCATTTAACCGTAGTCTTTATTATGTAGGTAACTTAAAATACATAATCATAAAGGTTATCAAAAATAATTTCAGTTATAGTGCTTTAAACAAAACCAGGTACCTGAGGCGCTGTAATACGTTTTATTAACCATCGTTCACCACTTGACACTCCGTCCCGGCGCGGAAGCAACTCGGCGCCGACGTCAACGCCGCTGAATCACGCGTCCTGCAACTGTCCGCGGTGGACTGCCGGCAGAAACAAACGCACGCTACACCGCTGCGTCGTGACGCCGGCGTGGGAGCGCCGAATATCCCATGCCATGCCCGCTTCGATTACTTCAAACTATCCCATAAACACGTCGACTGGGTCAGGAAAGTGCAACGAGACAAAAGGGTGTCATTCTTGAACATGTCGCGTTGAGAAATTGTAGCTTATTGTAGATTATTTTTTATTTCCGGAGGTGACTGTAATCACATATCAAAAACAGAAAGCCAGGATCTGGGTTTCTTTAGAAAAACACCCGAAAAGAAAAACCTATGAAAATATCTACTTTACCACTTTCTAAAAATAAAAACATACTTATTTATTATAGTTATTTACTTACAAGTGGAAGTAGGCAAAGTCAGAAATTACCCACGAGGGAGATAATTTTCTCTAGTGGGTTATTCTTTTTTGCGCACGTGTGAAGGTGAAGTGTAACGTTTTATCCAACACCACTTAATAACTGCTTAAATATTTAATAGTATATCATGTATCAAGTTTTATAAACGTCATTTTAGTCACGAGTTTCTTAGGAACGAGCACAACGAGTGTATAAAAACGAGTAGAGAGTTTATAAACGAGTCACATACTATACTTTTTCTACGACCAACGACCACAATGTAAAGAACATAAATTCATGTAAAATTTCATTTATAATAATTTTAGGTTAAATCATATAACTACAAAATTCTACTTAGGCAAGCGTATTTAATTTTTATATGGGAAAAACATTGACAATGATTGAAAGAAATCATTAATTTCCCTCAGTTTTTCTCAAAAATTAAATGTCATATAAAGGAGCCAACTTCACCTCGTGCTTAATATGTCAGTTGCTATGTTCAGTCCGTGATTAAAAACGGCCAAAGCCACGGCTTGTCGAGGTGTGTTTAAAATGTTATTCGTTAAATGATGTCTTAATACCAGGAGTAGAAAAAAAATTAAGTTCCAACCTAAACATCGTTACTATGGTGACTTTCAACAATCAAAGTAACAATTTACCCACAAGTGGGTATAATTTTGAACAAAACCACTAGTGGGCAATATTTTATTTTCCTTGTTTAAAACCACCATAGTTATGATGCTTTTATTAAAAGTGAATTTATGCAGCCAAACCAAAACTTAAATTAAAATTAACATTGGTATTTATGCAGAACTTACAACGATTTACATTACGCCTGCACAATTGAAACATTTTTAGTTTGACACACATGTAATAATTGTAATCATTAGTTTAATCTATTTGTTTTCATTCGTGATTGTTGTGTTTGATTTTGTCATTATAATTAAATATAAAATTGATCAATGGATGACAAGAATGTAGTACTGGCTTGCTCAACATTATTGTTAGTGACTAGTTTTTTTTGCTTAGAAGAAACAGGCAATATGCACTCGAAAATTTTGACCTATCACAATACCTCCCTTATAGAATATGAGGCGGGAGGAGAGATTGACATTATAATTTTTTCTTCGATTATTATATTCTGAAAATTTAATCAGATATAATAAGCATGGTAATACGACCAGTGGTTTGCTCAACCTGTAGCAATAAGCTTGCGGTTCCTAGTTCGATCCCAGCAATCGACAAAAACCGATGAGTCCGAGTGGTTGGATTCCACTAAAATAATATCTAACATTCTGGTATTGGGTTGAATTATTATCAACAAAATCAAATAAAACTGTTTAACTTAACAAGAGTTTAGCTATGGGAATTACTCATGATATTGGAACATTGGTAGTATTGTATTGCCTTTGCATGGTAAAATCGTTTAAACATTGTAGAAAGTTAAAATGTAAGAAATTTAAATCGTTATAGTTATCCTTGATCCAAATACAAATGACAAATATGCATATTTCATATTTTACATCCTTACTTGATATACATTTATTACATTTCCTTATATGGCATTGTAGTAAATAAAACTAATTTAGATTGTTAAGTACATAATAATAATTATTCAAGTTCAAGTAGTCAACTACATCAATTTTAGTAACAGAACACCTTATATTATAACTTTTGACTTGTTTTTAATGTTATTTATGTAAAAAATATTAAAATATGGGCCAAAATCGAAAAAAATTTCGAACATCATTCTCTTTCCCGTGAAAACGGGTCGTATATCAACCCCACTTACCAATTATAAACTTTAACAAGGGGGGTAACGATAAGACAGGTGTGTGCGTGTGTGAATGACTGGTTACGAGATACATTTCCGTGAAGTTGGTGACGCCACGTGCTAAAGTAATATTAAAACAGCTTATTGGCTCATTGGCTGAGTAATAAAGTGGACTTTAACTTCAGTTCCCCCATGAACTAAATGAAATAGAAATAGGAAATGTTTATTGCGGAACACACGTAGGTTTGTTTAGAAGTTTGCATCATCGATGCAATTTCGGACTGCAAAATGCAATACCTATATAGCGTTGTGCTACATATTTACCATTCTATTTTTACCACTCCACCTTTTACCACAGCATTTTTACCATCATTCTTTTTTATCGCTATCCTGTTTTACCGTTAACCCATTTTTTACCACTCAATTTTTATTGGTAAAAGAATACGTTGGTAAATACGTTGGTGGTAAAAAAGAATTGGGGGTAAAAAGGGACGGTGGTAAAAAATGGATTGGTAAAAGTATAATGTTGGTAAAAAATGGATTGGTAAAATAATTACGGTGGTAAAAAAGGGACGGTGGTAAATAGGGATTGGTAAATATGGGGGCAAATCCCTATATAAATTTACTTGAATTCTTTAAAAAAGAAATATAAATATACCTTCCTAACGTCTTGATGAAATTTCATTTAATAATTTTGTTAGCAATAATATTAAAACCTTACGACGTTCTAGTTTCTTATAAAAGATGCAGTAAAGTGTTTTAAAAGAAGTAAATAAAGAGGAAAGATTTGATTGTTTGTTTGTTTGTTTGTTTGTTTGCATTGAATAGGCTCCGAAACTACTGGACCGATTTGAATTATTTTTTTCACCGTTGGGAAGCTAATACCCGGGTCCCCGAGTGACATAGGCTATATCGAGATTCTTATGAAAGGTGCAGTAAAGTGTTTTAACAGAAGTAAAATTTGTTTATATATTATAAACATTTCTCATGCAAAATAAAAATGTAATATATTGCTTCTTAGTTCTTTGTAACAAGATATTGCGTGCAGATTTCCGTATAAAACTGAAAATTTAAACGAATAATTATAAATAATAAAACAGAGTGAAAAGTGCATTATTGACGTACCTGCATGCGATGATAAGAAAATCTAGGTAACCTAGTATACCACTTTTAATTTTTAACAGGAAACCTCAATCCTTTGTCTCTGAGTTCAAAGTTGTCCTTAATTTTCTTGTCATTTCCCTAATGACAGCGTTGACATTTCCACCTGGTGGATATTTTGCTCTATTTTTGACGAAAGCAGAGCAACTTCAGATAGGTAGGTAGGTACTTAATACCTTACCGGTATGTATACTCGCAATGTGAGTCTGCAACACCCAAGATTGGTAATAGACCTGCCGCCAGTAACACTTCTGTATGCAAATCATTTCAGGAAAGAAACATGTTGCTGGATTAGTTACTTGGATGTGCAAGAAATTTCAGAAAAAACGTAGAGGGGCCGCTTAAATTACGCCATAACTTTGTTTCATGACATAAAATCGGCTGTAAGTTTTAAACAGATCAAAATATCGTCTTCATTTCGAAGCATTCGATTTTACAGACATATTTGTTTCAACAATATTGTTTTCAAATTTTTGAGGGATCGGATTTAGCCACAATTTTTACTAAGAAAATAAATAATTTTTGTGTTAAATATACTCTAGTCGTAATTCCAAAACGAATTAGGATATCGAATTTCGGTTTCCGGCATCACCCAGACATTTATAAAGCCTTGTTCACACAAGGATTCTTTGATGCTTTTGAATTTTGAGAAAAAAAATGTATATTGGAAAATTTGAGACGAGACGAGATTTGACTATTTCTCATCTCGTCTCGTCTCGTCTCGTCTCACAGCATCACTATTAACTACTATACGTAAATACTTAATAAAAATGTCTTTGTAGCTAAAATGACTACTGTTATTCCTATATAATCATTTTAATCATAGCCTGTAAAATAGAAAAGTAAACAAGCTTCCCTTTTAAAATAACTTGTATTTTATTATAAAAAATCAGACATTTATTTTTAAATTTGACCAAGTTGGCTCAACCGCAGGTACCTCATACAAAATACAATAAATAAACTGTAACTGTTTAGTGTTAACAGGAACGTGGCTAAACTTCACATCACATAGTACGCTATGTATGCCACGAAACTAGGCAGGATTGCCTCGTGGAAAGTGACGTAACCGTCGTATTTATGCAGGAGCACGGCAGCGTATTTTTAAACTGTCTGATGCTCCGAGGATTACACATTTACTCTTTCTTTACTTCATTGATAAATATTGCTATTTATATTTTGATGTATAGTGTACATTAATTTTAGTACCACTCACATATGCCGAAATTATCAGATATGATAAATAAATGAGCTCTTTGCAAATTACAAACATCATTTAGTGTAAATTGATCTGGTATTTAAGATCTGGTTCAATGTCAGCCAGGATGGAATATAAGTTGAGTTGAGTTATTGTCTTATAATTAAACTTTTTGGAGAGAGTGGAAAGAGTTATTGTATCTTCTAGTTCTAATCCAAATAGAATACGCGAATGGATAACTATTTTTCTACGCCTTGCAATGGAAATTTGTTTTTTTAAATCACTGCTTAATTCTAGAGAAAGAATAAAACACTGATCAGCGCTGACCGCTGAAACGCGCTGATCTGCGAAGAAATGCACAGATGCACACAAAAAGAATAAAATCAATCCAAACCGAGTATGAGGGACTCAAGAAGGGTTTAAGGTTTCTTTATTTAGTTCAGTTCAATTTGAGTTTTTATCAAAACCGAGTATGTGGGACTCAAAAAGGAAATTTGGTTTCTTTATTAAGTTCAGTTCAATCAGAGTTTCTACAAAAACTGATAATTTGGGACTCAAGAAGGGTATTAGTTTAGGTTAGTTAAATGTAGATCAGCGAATTTTTAAATCCATTTGTATATTTCTACGCAGATCAGCATGTATAAGTATCTATTAGAGATGGGCATTTTGGAAAATTGTAATATCCGATTTGATCCAATCCGACCCTACCCGTAATACGATCCGATCCGATCTGAAGTTAAATCCGATTCGATCCGTAATCCGATCCGGAGATTCAATCCGACATCCGATTAGATTCGAAGAATCAGTCCGACATTCAATACGAGCTCGAGCTGACATCCGATCTGAAATCAAATCCGATATCCGATCCGATATCCGATCCAATATACGATTCAACATTCGATCCGATATCCAATCCGACATTCTATCCGATCCGATCCAATTTTCACTTCTTTGAACTGATTTGAGGTCAAATCTAATTGGAATACGGAACAAAAAGAATGTTTCCGAATATTTGCAAAAATACTACCTACAGATTTATGTTTTAAATATCAAGAAACGTACTTTGACCCATTAAAGTACCTCCCTTTAATGTTGCAAGACGGGAGGTAATTTTAAATTAACTAGCAAGTCATAATTTACATTTATTTATAAAAATTATATTAGGTATATAAATTCATCCAAAAATAATAACTTTGAAGTTTTGTTTGAGGGTCACTGGTATTTCACAAAATCAAAGTTCGTTGCGAACCGTTCAATTCTGTTCGTTGCAGAAAAAAATCAATTAAATCGACAGTAGTGTGATTTTCGTGAGATTATATCAATGTCTAGTGAAATGTATGGTTAAAAATACATCAAATATATAAAAATTTGCGTGAAATACATAGTTTTAGTGATATAATATAGTGTGTGAATGAACTTAATGTATGTTTCCAGGTGAAAATATACGAACTTTCTTTGATGGGACACACAAGACACAAGGAGCCAAGCATGGACCATGGAGACGATAGGTTAGCATTTATTTGTAAATAGTTAGGTAGTTATTATAATATGTTAAAGTAGAGAGCAAACCGCAGCTTTGCTGCCTCAATGGCTTTTAATGGCAAAGTAAAGTGATGCTATGAATTCAGTTTAGATACTAAAACAGATGATAAAGGTGTCATGAAAAATGTATGTTCATTTTTAATATAACTCAACCCTCAATAGTATAGCAAATTATACAAAAATAAGATCTTTAATTCCTAAGAAGTCTTGATATATTTCTTTTATTAATTCTCTGTTTCTCTTGTTGCAGGTCCTGCGAACCTTGAGTAAACAGGTAGCCTCGGGTTAAAGGTCAGTGTATTAAATTTACTAATTTTGTGTTAAACGTATTTGCGTTTTTTTCTGCCCCAAATTTTATTCCCAGCTTTATCCTTTATCCTGTCTTATATCCAATTTGATTACAATTAAGTTACTAATTTTGTGCCACTATTGGAAGCGGCGAATTTAAGTTACAGATTTCAGGAAATTTCATAGCTGAAGGGGTGTTGCAGTTTGCAATATTGAAGAAATATCGATACGGAACTCGTAAGTGTATTATTAACTTGTTAATTTTGGGAATTTTCATTATTCTATATGAATTTAGTTAAAATATAAATATAATGACACAAATTGCAATTCCATATCAAATCGAGCATATAGCCTTGTAAAATCAAATAATTAGAAATTTCTAAATTTCTAAATTAAGTGTCATATTTTTATTTATGGATTATGGCTACCTACAAAATATCGTTAACAATTGTTAGGTATTTCATTTGTGACGGAATTAGTTGATTCGCTATAGCAAACGCATCTATGCACCATTAATTCTAATTGAATTGATGGTGTCTATTTCATCGCAGTTAAATGTAATATAATATAATGCATAATAATGAAAAATACAAAATATAAATGAAGTGTTTGCTGGAAATATTGAATATAATGATAAGTTGTAATCGTGACTGGTACAGGAAAATGAATAAAAAACAAGATCGCTGGATTTTCAGTCAAAATCTTTATTTTATTATATATTAAGTCGACGCTTCGGCCTTGCTGAGGCCTTCTTCAGGACTAATATAGTCAAAAACTTGAAACACCAACAACAATAAAATAATACAATGAATGTACAGCAGTAGATATACATAAACACATAGTTATATGAGATAAAACAACTAAGTCGTAAAATGTGGCTAACATAAAGAACATAACAGTATATAAGTATACTTTTATGTTTATTGAATATAATATTGCCATTTTTGTTTTACTAAGATATAAAACATTATAGTAAGTAAAATCATGTATTATTATATTTTTAAATAAGCAGATAGCAGGTGTGAAAAAATAAATATAATATTTTTACATTAGATAAGCTTAATTAGAATAACAAAATCGAATATCCACATGTAATAACGAAATCGAATTAGAAAATTATACATTCATGTGACACTTGTTTCTTTAGGTACTAGCTTTGAATAAATAATTTACTACAAGAACGGCAACGTAATGTATCTAAAGTGTACAGAAATTTTTAGCCGTCCTAGGCTGCCCCTAGCGGGAGTTCGAGAAATTATTACTGCAAGAGAGAGAGAGAGAATGTAGTAATGAGCTAGGAAAGAGCGTCTGATACGAAATGCAGAGAGGTATTTTTGTTATACAATACCTAAATAAAATAATTTGTTTTCTTGTTGGAAATATAAATCTCAAAGTCTTTTAAAAACAATTAAATCAAAAATAGAAATATAATTTTTTCTACAATTAATTTCTTCCTAACAACTAGAGCATAAACATTTTCTGCAAATAGATTTATCTAAATTGACAATATTAACAATTTTTCTACGCCTCTAAATAATTTTGATGTGGCTAGCACATGATATCCCGGTTTTTTTAATGAGATCTCTACGAATTTAACAAATTAATTGTCACTTAATATAATTACGATGTATAAATTTACTAGGTTCGTCACTTTAAGTAAACCAAATTGTTCCTAATATTTTTACACTGCCATGTAGAAAAAACATGAATTTTGTAAATTTAGGCCAGGGAATATGAAAAGTAATTTTGTAAAATCTACTAACTGTCTTATCCTTTTATCTTCCTTCAATCTAATAACTAATTTATGAACATGTGTGCATGTGCTTTGACATCAAATTAAACTTAACAAATCAAACTGTAGAGCAAAAATATCAAAATTGTTGTATGTGTGTAATTCAAACGCTTTCTGTCATCGGTTTCTCCCTTATAAAATTGTATAACGGTCTAAAATATGAAAACAATTAAATCAAAAATAGAAATATAATTTTTTCTACAATTAATTTCTTCCTAACAAGTAGAGCATAAACATTTTCTGCAAATAGATTGATCTAAATTGACAATATTAACAATTTTTCTACGCCTCTAAATAATTTTGATGTGGCTAGCACATGATATCCTGGTTTTTTTAATGAGATCTCTACGAATTTAACAAATTAATTGTCACTTAATATAATTACGATGTATAAATTTACTAGGTTCGTCACTTTAAGTAAACCAAATTGTTCCTAATATTTTTACACTGCCATGTAGAAAAAACATGAATTTTGTAAATTTAGGCCAGGGAATATGAAAAGTAATTTTGTAAAATCTACTATCTGTCTTATCCTTTTATCTTCCTTCAATCTAATAACTAATTTATGAACATGTGTGCATGTGCTTTGACATCAAATTAAACTTAACAAATCAAACTGTAGAGCAAAAATATCAAAATTGTTGTATGTGTGTAATTCAAACGCTTTCTGTCATCGGTTTCTCCCTTATAAAATTGTATAACGGTCTAAAATATGAAATTTGGTAATTTTCCTCGGCTAGCGCCTCGAAAAATAATACTCCACTTTGGTAATAAAAATCCTTTACAGCATTGACCTTAGAAGCTGGAGGTAATAATATTATAATTTATTATTAAATTATCAATTTAATAGGTAATCTGTTTTATTCTTTATTCATAAATATTATTTTTGGGAGACAAAATTTTGGCATGATGAAGGCATAATATAACTTTGGACGATATATTTTAATTTAAATAAATAACAAATATTGATTTGTATTTACTTTTTAACTATAGAGACAGAGATATGAAAAATAATGTACAGACAGGTTTGTAAGATTAATAAATTCCGATGTATATTAATTACTTGCTTACATTATATAATGATAGTGCCACTACAGTTTTGTTTTTAATTTGATTACAACAAACCGAGAACAAACAGTTCATGTACCGAGTGCCAGGTGGCACTGCCGTTGTTAGAACTTTTTTCGTGTGACGTATTCTATTGCTTACGTTGCCGTTCTTGTAGTAAATTATTTATTCAAAGGTACTAGTTAGTTAATATCGAGTTAATATACACATACAATTCAAATTCTAATACCTATGTAGTAGGCTAGTATAGGTACCTAAAAATATGTATTGAAATTTCCTGAAAAAGTATAATAGGTATGCTAAAATTAATTGTGCCGGTTGATACATATTCTTTCTTCGTATAAATAGTTTCTTTCATTGTTTTGTAAAATGATTCTAACGAGATGATGAATGATCATGAACACGAATAATTAAAAGATATGTTCATTGTTTTAATGCGGAGGAAATAAAGTTTATGAGCGTATAGATGACAAATACTAAATTATTGTGGGAATCAAAGAAAAACAAACACATCTTATTAGAAAATGTGTGCTTAGTATATCTTAAAAATAAGAATATAAAGTTCTAATTAACTTTTAAATATTCCTTTCTCAATTTTCAAATTTAAAGACAAGATAGATAAATATTGCAGCTTCAAACAGGGTGGTTTTGAAGTTAATGTCATAAATTCAAGGGTAAGTAATATGACATGTGTAGATTACGAAATAGAAAGAATTTTTTAAAAATTCGAAAAATTAAGGTTAAGTTTATCTGCAGCATTTTTTGTAGTACTGCACTGAATTCATTTTCATATATAAACACAAACAATAGAAGTAGGTAATCAATCTTTTAAATTACCTAATACTAGTAAATAAACAAAAATTTTTTTTAATGAAACAATAATTACTCTTTCCAGTGGCAGCGGCAACGAAATATTTTTGACTGGGAAACATGGAAATTAATTTGGCGATTTTAAAAAATTTCTATTTCGTAATCTACACATATGTATATGACATTAACTTCAAAACCACCCTTATACGCAATACCAAACCAAAAATATTGAGAAAAATTAATTTGTGAATAATTTTAAGTCCGCAAAATAATATTTTACGAAATCCAGTCTTTTAAATAACATAACCTAGGTAATGAGCTGTTATTTACATTTTATAGGATTATTTTCACTGATTTTCATTGTTTCATATCGCCTACGTTACCTACTATATTTTAGAATAATTTCGAATAGTGACTAAACAAATTTGGACAGCATTTACCTACTAAATTTTTTGTATGTAACACGTACACAAACTGAGCTTTAGAGGACTCACGAAATTTAAAGACTCGGCTTGTGCCTCGTCCGTAAATATATTCGTCCCCTAAAACTCTATTTTGCGTACTTGTTATACATAAATACCTTATGTAACTATTTTTCAGTACAAAAACGTCAGGTACTTGTCACCTGTCAATTTAAATTATTTAGTGCATAATTCCTATTGTTTTTAATTCATGCGGGCATAATAGACAGCTGTTCAGGACTCCATATGGTAGGTATAATAAAATGACCTCAAGAAACAAAATTTTATTAACAAATTATATATGATTTTTAACTGCAATGAAGACAAATGAAAATGGAAAACGTGAAATCGCTATCGTTTTAATGCGGTCGTGTGTGTGTGTGTGGGCCCGGAAGTGCAGGCGCGTGTTTGGAATGACGCCCGCTTCTGGCTTACGTTCACGTTAGCAGATATTTAATCATGTGTTGATTGCTTTTCGTCATAGATTCGTAGTTAAAAATAGTATCAATTCTACTTTCGTCTTTCAAACATTGCTTGAGCATGAGCACTTGCCACTTTGATTTTGCATATGAGCTACATATTTCAAATACCTATACTTTTCCAAAAAATATATTGATTAAATTCGCTAATTCGCTTAGTTTCTCATTATTTATATGAATGCTCAGAAAAGAAGGAAAACCGGTGCCAAAATATTGCACATATTTTCTGAATGTATTAATTTTATATTTTTCAATTTAATTTTTTGTAAAAAAAATTGCAAATCTGAAAATGAAAATACCGATATATTTTTATGGAATAATACGAAGGATAATACAAATTAAAAAATAATAATAATAAAGTATTATGGGAATAGAAATAACTACTTTCATAAAAATTCAATATAATTATAATTTTCATATTTTCAGATTCCGAATAAATTTTTTTAAGAAAAATTACATCGAAAAATAAAAAATTTATACCTAAGTATGTTTTTTAAAATATTTCCTTTACGAAACTGTAAAAATAAAAAATGTAAGTATGTTACCATTAAAAAAATACACAACAAACGTGTGTTCCGATAAAAAAAAAACGCCACTGTTCGTGCTTATATCAGTTAAGCTATGTTTAAATAACTGCTTCTCAATTTTTAACTCAATTAGAATATACCTATTAAGTGAAAAAAAAAAATTTAGATTATATTTTATAGTCACTTATTATACCTACCACGATTATTTAAACCTATCTCGTATGTTGAAATTTTTTCTTGTTTTATTACGAATGTTTCTTATGCTGGTATGAATATAACGAGTGCGTATATAGCACAAGTTATATTTGCTAGCACAAGTAGCATGAGTAAAAAATACAACAAAAATATTCGACATAACTTTGACTACGAATTGTACAGAGGACTATTTATTGAATCAGATCCAGTTTTTTAGTTAATATGACTCAAAATAAGGTATCCATGATTAAAAAAACAAATGGTACTTAAATTTTGTAATCAATTATAAATGTCAATGTCAAAGTATTTTATGAATTTTATTGTTAAATTACATATAATTTAATGTATAAATGTGGTGGAAATTTACGAAAAAATCAGACAGAAATGTGCATTAAATACGTATTAGTAATAGTAATAATAATTATAAAAATTTCCATTTGTTTAAAATATCAACTAGGTGCACGAGGGCAATATCCGATTCTACTACGAGTGCACATATGCACTGCTTATTGATTTTTAATTGATACGTAATTTAGAATCCTGCATTTTTGACAGATGACAAATGAAATGAATAGTCATGGTAATAATCATTTCCCCATAAATTATTTATTGCGAATGTGTTAATGTTTAATTTTGTCAAGTGTACTGTGCGTGCAATAATTAGACGTGACGTAGGTAGTAGAGGGACGGAGACAGACGAGGTACGTCATAAAAAGAAATGGCGTATAAATCGCTATGACGCTATCACTAGAATCTATGACGTCATCAACGATCTTTTTACATGTAAATTTTTGTTTATAACGACATAGATCATAGTCATATGTTTTGATGACGTACCTGGTACCTCGTCTGATTCCGTGCCTCCACTATACTTATTGTACCTAATATATTAATTTATTATAACTATAAAATGTTATACACAATTTTTATTTCAGGATGCCTGTATAAATTAGATAATTCTATCTTAAAAACTTAGCTGATAATATGATAATAAAAATTATTTATATACTGCACAATTTACTGTAATGATGTGATATTTTACAAAACAAAAGTTGTAAATAAAATATGATTAACTTTTATTATTTAAAGTATGATACAATTCTTTTGCGCTTTGGCTATAATAATAAAGATAATTACCAACATAATTGTGTATTTTGAAATAAATTTTTATTGGGATCAACCATAAATAAGTCATTTTAAATGTAGCGGATAAGCATTGGAATCTGTCAGATAAAGTATACGGAAACAAATAGGAAGCCCACTGATCTTGATCTAATTGAAAATTGCTTCACTTGCAATGTTGCAATTTTAATAATCAACTCTACCGAACTTGCACCAAAAAATTTTTTATTCAAAGAATAGTGTATACTAAAGATTTAAAAAGATTAAATTAAACGCACACAATTCTCCTTACTTAAAAATGGAAATTATGTTACAATGATAAATTTTTATCCTTTATCCTTCGATTCTGGTCTGGTGGTAAATTATGTTCGTGTATAGATGTAAAATGGAATGTTTAACACGAATTTCACTACTTACCTACATATTTTTCTATTAATACTAAAATAGTCTCCTTTTTTAAAATGAATGAAACTGTTGTCCACCAGTAATCTTAGAAAAAAAAATACTATTCTAAATATGCCCCATAACTTCAATGAAAATGAATTATTAAATGCACACGTGAATTATAAATTATTAAGCGCACAAGTCTGCATATTCTGCAATCACTTGACTTAAAAGGAAATAGTAAAACTTTAAAAAAATTATATGTAGGTATTGACATTTGATTAATACCAACAGATGGCAGCTTTAACTTTATGCTCTCATAAACACATTTTAATTTGCATGCGTACATAAATATTACTAACAAAATGAGCGTATCAAAATCATAAGCGCACGTGGCGTTCAAAAAAATTCTTTCCTTGTGACTCACTTTGAAAGGCTTCGTTGACATTTCATATGGGATATGAACCATTATTTATATGAAATGCCTTCAATATCACTACTAGTTCTGTCATTTATTTTACTGCCGACAGAGAACTATCTGTAAATTAACAAAAAAATTGTTTGTAAATAAGTACCTAGGTAATTTATATTTATAGTGATTGTTTTTCGTATTTTTATATTAGGTATTAATTGTTTCTACAAATTCTTCATTCTTAAGTCTCATTTCCACCGCCGGTTTTATAGTGCAGTCATTGAAGCGAAAAATAGGGTCTTACCTCCGAATTTTTTTACTGTGAACCGATTTGCATGAAATTTTGGAATTAGGCTCATCTTACCCTTAACTTCAAAAGTGAAAATGATCTGAGCTCCGCCTATTATTTTTAAGGGGTGTAAACAACCCCTTAATGGAAAAATTGACATTGAGCCATTTTATCGCTAGAAAACGTGTTTAATATTAAGGGGTGAAATTGTAAAGTGTTTTCTAACACAATTACCTCATAATAAAATCATTTTCAACCCCTTGAAAACCTTACAACCCTTGCAAACAACCCCTAAATTGAAAAAATCACAAAAAATTACTTTGGTATGACATAAAAAGATTTAAGTATAGAGTAAATAATATTTTATGTTCTCTATCTTAATTACCGAATTTTTAACCCCCTTTCGACCCTTAAAAACAACCCCTTGATAAAAAATTGTTTAAAAAATTTCTTTTGATGAAATGAAAAGGATTTAAATGTTATTCCACATTCTCGAAAATGATTATCACATTCTCAAGCTTTTCAACCCTTAAAACTACCCCTAAATTAAAACAGTAAATATATATGATTACACATATAAAAATAATTTAATTATAGAGTAAGAAATCACCATTTATTGAATAAAATATAAACTTACAAGTTACTTACATATATGAACGTTGGTATGTATTCATGCCTACGTTTCCAAAATATATGTCCATAATATGTATATATATATATATATATATATATATATATATATATATATATATATATATATATATATATATATATATATATATATATATATATATATATATTCACACTCCGAAATTTTCAGTTTACTAAGTAGAAAAAAATACGATTAGTTTTTGGACCATAACTCCTTCAATTTTGATGCTATCACAACTTATAAAAAAAACATTTTAAAGGTAATTAAAAGAGCTACAATTTTTCATTACAATATATAGTGAAAAACCTTTTATTTTAAAACTGTGAAGGGTCAAAGGGCTCGAGAGAGACTGTGATTGCGCTGCTGCGCGCTCTTTAAACAAACATATCTCCGTTAATTTTTGTGTGACAGATAAAATAATTTTTTTTGTCAGAAAAAGACCTACATTTTTTATCATTATACTTTTTATACGTATCTTTCATCATTTTTGAGATATTATGAAAAGAAGGTGGTTTTTGTAAAAATTCGAACATTTTTTTTTCTTAAAATCGTGATTTTTTTGAAAAATATGTGTCCTAAAGCAGCCAAACTGCTAGAATCCATCAAACTCTTTATAATAAAGTTAATTCTAGACGGAATACGATTAATTTTAAAATTGGTGGAAATGGCACTTATGAAACACATTGATTTAAAAGAAAAAACCATTAGATGTTCCTCTTATTTGCATTACAGCTCACTCATTTTATGTGCAAAAGACTTTTAACAGTGCTCATTTTAAAGCTTATTTCAAGCACTACAAAACCCTATTTCATAATGCATAAAATGTATCTGCTCGCCGCTAGATGGCATTGAATACATCGATTAAATTTCAGACAAAATAAAAAACGGCTTTGATCTTTAATATCTCGCTTAATATTGCACTTAGAACACTTTATAAAAAACCGATTTGTTCAGTTTTTTACCTGCTACAATTTTGTTCATCAAAAAATTTCGTTAAAATGCATATTTTTGGAGATATTTGCAAAAAACCGATGAAAAACGTGAAAAAATCCGATTTTTCAATTGCCAATAACTTGAAAAGTTTGGGTTTTTTGAAAAACTTTATATAACATTTTTTTCTTAAAATTAGGCCTTCTATCGATATCCGAGGTTATTTTGAAAAAAAAAATTACACCACCGAGAAGGGGTGGCAACCACCCCCAGGGTGGGTGCGGAGTTCAGATCATTTTCACTTTTGAAGTTAAGGGTAAGATGAGCCTAATTCCAAAATTTCATGCAAATCGGTTCACAGTAAAAAAATTCGGAGCAATAACGCTTCAATGACTGCACTATTAATGCTTAAGACCTAGGTATATTAAATGCATAGCACCGCATAATAACTAAAGTTTACAAACTCCAATGTAAGCATACCTATGTCATAATTATTATTCTTTGTTTTGAGTTACTTATCAATTTTTGTTTGTCTTTCTGATCATGGATACCGAAATTAAAATAGAAAATGTAATAAAACAACGAAGATTGGCAATTACAATAGCTACTGATTAAATTAAAAACTTACAAATTTCGACAACAATGTCGAATCAATCATTACACAAAACAGGTGGAAATGGCCATCTAAATAAATAATCATTATGCATTACGTCTTAAGCACAAATCATTGTGCATTAAGAACTAATACATTCGGTGGAAATGAGGCTTTATTCTCATATAATTTATATTACATATAGCAAATAGTTGTTATGGAAACAGTTGTCATAGAAACGTTTGTTATAGAAATAGTTGTCACGAAAACGGTAGCTATGGAAAAAATGTTATGTAAACGGTCGTTATGGATACAGATGCTACGGAAACGGTTACTATGGGATCAGACGCTATGACAACGGTTGTTATGAAAACTATTGTTATGGAAACAGTTATTGTTGTTATGCAAACAGTAAAACGGTTGATATCACGACGGTAGCTAAAAGAAATGGTTGATGTGTAGTAGTACTAATACATAGTTTCATGCATCCAAATACATTTATTCGAGCATTTATTTATTCTATGTATATGTATGTGCCCGTACATACTACTATAATTTCTAATTATTTTGAGTATCTGAGTTACGATATCACGATTCACCCCCAAAAGAAATTACTTAGCAATGTCACGGTATGCTGCACTTAAAAACAGGTAGAGGTACCATTATGTCCTAAAAGCTAGATAACTTTTGTAAATGCTTCTATATTTCCAAAACGAACATGTATAGTAGATTGTATTCATAATTTTATAAAAGCATGCGGTAGTGTATTTTACTATGACATACAATTTCAATTTTTTTTTTATGGTAACCAACCTACAGGATTAACTCCCAATTACAGGATGGTAGATGTTATTATAGTGGAATCCACCCACTCGGACCCAGTGGTATTATTGTCGGTCGTGCTGGGAATCGAACTGGGGACCGCTAGCATGCTAGGCAGACCCTCTACCGCTGAGCTAACCACTGGCCGTTTATTTGCAAATTTATACGCAGTCCAAAACCGAATAATCTGTTGCTAGATAACATACATACATTTCAAAATATATAATATTGTCTCTTATATGCTTTTGTAAGCATTCATTTCAAATTTTGCTTATAACTATAACAATGAATGATTCGTTATTATTTTATATGGCCATAGATAGAATTAAATATTCTGTGTGTACAGTAAATCCAAGAAATATGAATTATTAAAATATTTTAATAAACCCGGAACTGAAAAATAGAATCGAGTACTTACTAACTTATAGTATGTATAACCATAACTAAGTTCAAAGTTCTAAATCTAAATCCAAGTGTTTGTTTATAACTTTAAAAATTATATATTTGAAACTCATAAAGAGGCGTTTGAAAAATTAATATGCGAAATAAACGAAAATTTATTACGCAGCAAAATATTTAATCGTGAAATAGCAAAGTATGCGTAAACATTCAAGAAACAAGAAAAATAATTCTACATGAAGTGTTCCACACTGATCCAGAAACTGAGAAAGTATTTATGACACAGTTTAAATTTAAAATTTATATTACTGGTTTGAGTAAACAGTGAACAGTAAAAGTATTTTTAAGTATGAGTTCATACAACAGGTAGTGATAAAGTCTAACAAACGGTGGTACGTAGTTCGACTGATAAGAATACTATAAAAAATTTATACTGCTGTAATGTAATATTGACCATGTTTATATCTTAATTGGATTTCTCATTATATCAGAATTTAACAAATATTAAAACTTGACCGATCTTAATTTAGGTATACAACATAAAAAAATTTAAATTTAATTAAAAATCGATTTGTAAGATTGGATTTTACTGGAATTATCTCATATTATTGCGAATTCTATTCAGTGGTCACTGGTCAGTGTACATTTTGAATGTTATACAGAGTGATAATAAATGATTGACCGTCACGTGACTTGCAGAAGTAAGTTTTTTAAATCAAAACTATGTTCCGTGGAAAATAGTTAGTACTCAGTTTTTGTCAAACCTGTCAAACGAACGTTATGTAGTGCCATTACGATAAGTTTGGGAGTTTATCCTGTTTTTTTTTTGTGATTTATAGTAAGGCCGAAAGCAAGTGAAGAACATTATTATTAATTAATATTGAAAGAAAACTGTAATTTTTTACATTTTAAGGTTAGGATAGTGAGCTTAGTTTAAAACCAAACACATCGAGGTGGCAAAAATACAGTCAGAACGATGTGACACGGTCAATCATTTATGATCACGTTGTGCTTTTCTGTAGTTAATTCTGTCATTTTCGTTTGTGCATTGATATATGTATACAAAATATTTAATCAGCTTTTATCCTGTGCAGCATGATGATTTTGCATACCATAATGATAATATTGTACTATGCAATACATAAAAATGAAATTTGATACTTCATCTATCTGTGTTATTTTGAAAAATGTGCGCATGCAAGCAATTTCATACATGTATTTATATATTTATAAAATAAATTTAGTTACTATGTGATATTTTTTTACCTATATAAAATTCAATACAAAATGCAATTTTATAAGATTAATTAACTCATAGATTCATGGATCGAAGCCCAATGTTTTTCTTAATTTCAATTATTTAATTTACCTTACATTTACGCCTTTATTAGAAACAAAAATCAATTGGAAGAATATTTTCGTATTTATTGTAAAAACATAATAATTGTAGCAATAATTACCTATTTCTATTATATGGATGCACATGCATGTGCATTAAATAATATGATGTAAAATTTTCGTTGATGAACTTTTTTGGTCTGGGTGCAGAAGTGCAGATTAAACTATTTACATCAATTGAACCATGTTCTTGGCAATAACATAAAGTGTAAAGCTTAATAATTCCTATTAAATTATGACATCATGGTAAAAAATCTAGGTCAAATATTTTGCAAAATATAAACCTAAAGTTAAGTCTAAAAATGCGCAAAAAACAAAATACAAAATGTCCACCATGGATAGTTTATTTTAATTATTCAAGTAGTCATTCATGAATTACACGAGTAATTAATTAATGAAGACACGTTACATCTCATGAAAATGGAACTTAACGCTATTAACATAATGCTATGTAAATTATTCAAGGACAAAATTAGTCTCAAGATCTTGCAAAGTTCAAAATATTCAGCAGTTCCAAAATTAACTAATATAATAAGTAATATGCGAACCTATTCTCATTTAAATTTATAAAGCTGCGTACTGACTTGAGTATTTTTATGCTCACGTACAGTTTGCGCACACGAACATTATTATTTGTGCGTATAGACAAAATTAGTGCTCTAGTCATTCGTTGAAAAATAAAATGACAAGAAATGGTAACGAGTGTGATATTATATTGCAAAAATGTTGGCCAAACATTTTCTAAGTAGTAGGTACACCATCGAAATTTGCATCTGTGTGGTAATGTATAAAAAGTATACACACTTCTACTGTAGTTGCTGATTCAAAGTTATATGCAATAAAAAATATTGGTATGCCAAAGTGAAATGTCATAAAACGCATGTAATAATGAAAATGTAAGAAAATATAAGTATGAGTAATTGTAGAAAAAGTGCAACCTGTGTCGAAAAGTCATGTTTTTTACAGAAATCCTTTTCGGGCCGTGACGCAAATTAAAATACTTGTAAATAAAATGCTGCGTTTTCGACACATGATATTATAAGTATTATTACAAAATGTTCTAATGCTAATGGAATATACTAGTGGAAATATTGGCAAATATATAAGTATATATCTACTAGTAAGGTAGAATACAAATACTATATATAATTTACGATAATTAAATTTTTTATTTGTACTTAAAATTTTAAATGCAGACAAAAAATTCATACTACAAAATTTGATCACACGGTATATTACGTCTAAACTATTTTTGTAGTAAAATTTGTAACAGGAAGAAGTATTTTATTATGAATGGGACATAAAATTCGGCAGGAAGTAAATGTAATAAATGCATTGCATTGAAGTAATTATTTATAAACACATGTCGTTTTGTATTTCAAAACATATTTTATATTATCTACTCTATTTTTAAGTTCAATGTCAATAAAAATTATAATATTTTTCAATTGATAAACACCTACTGAATTACGCAATTTTGTCATTCATAATTTGGAAATAATGCTGTGCACAATCAGTTTTCTAATTTATTTAATATTTCTTCACAATAATTTGTGAATTTCAGTTTCCAAGCTTTTGTGACGATTTTTTTTACAATAATCATAATTATAAACAATATATGCTACCGAAAATTATAAAACATAATTTAAATGGTAAAATAAAACATAAGCAAACTAAAATGGTATTATTTGAGATTTGAGCTATAAAACTATAAATGTAAGTTGCACATTTAACATTAATAGAAAGAAATATTTAAAATACCTATGACCTAGTTGAAGTTTTTATTATGTACATGAAAAAATGCAATAGCGATATAAACTATTATAGGTTATGGTTGATATTAAACAAGTTACCATATTTGTGTAAATTTCTATATGAATAATAGTTTGATTAATTAAATTGACAATAATTTCAATTACTTTTTAGTTCGATAAAAATACAGATATCTTTTTAAATTGTTTATTGAGCATAAATAAAATATTATGCAAACTATGTTTTATATTATTGTTTATCTTTATTTCTTTAAAAACAGGTAGTATTATCGAATTAATAATAATAGTTTCAAAATAGACAGAATTTATGATATAAGTAAAATAAGTATTTAAGATATGAAAGAATTTTTTTTACAAAATTATTCAACCACAAATCGATTACAATACAATAATATTTCTACTTATAATACTTTAATTAATTTACATGACACATGTCATGACGTACTATTATTTTTAATTCAAATAATCTTCAAATGCATATAAAAAGTTTGAAAAAAACAAGTTTAATGTATTTTATGACTTTATGGGTCAATACAAAAGGTTAATAGGAACAAGTAATTGTATGTTATTTTTAAGTTTAGTTGATAATGTACTTATATCAACATCACTTAATGCATTATCAAAATTTTTAATAGATTAAGTTCAATTTATTTCATCTAACACATAAGGATTTATTTTATGTGAATCTTTACATTTTTATATACGGAGCTATTTTAGGGTGTGTTTTAATTTAAATTATTTTTTATTTCGGATTGATATTTTTGTAATTTTATATTTTTCATGAAAGGGTTACAAAATTATTTTGCTTGTAACTATTTTCCATTGACAATGACAACCATAAGTAGTAAAATAGTATAGAAATAAAAAATATCTTTACGCTGAAAAAATTATAGATCTGTGATCTGTGTGTGGCTGTTACATCTTACACCCAGGTTTAAATGTAAATATTTATTTCATATTTTGTTTTCATGCGAAATAAAAAATAATATTTATTTTGATTTATGATTCTAATGTCTTAATAATAAATTTAGTAACACGAAAAAATTTTAGCATACGGCGCCAATCGAGGTGCCAAGTAAAATATTACTGTTGGTAAATTATGCTTACAAATTTATTGTTATAAAAAGAATAACTTTTTCTTGGAGTAAAAATTAAAAAATATATTTATAAATTTTAGATTGGTACGGGGTACGGGTCCTTATTAAAAATATTTTTGAAAACTCATTAAAATTAATTAATTAAAATATTGGTATCTATCGTATACAGTTTTTTAAATAAATTAAATTTTTTTAAAATAAAACAATAATTGATTAGATTATAATTATTGAAATTTTAACGTTTTGCCCTACCAAACATGAGCCTTTTTCAGAAGGTTGTTATTCTAACAATATTTCAGAACAGCAAAAATGTATGTTATTATTTGAATAGTTCCTGAAAGTTATGCTCAAAATTTGTGTTTAAGTTTTGCACCCAATAATTCAATTTTAATTGCGTAAAGAAATGAAAATAAATCAGCACTCACTCCGATAATCCAGCAAGGCAACTCCATTATCCGCCGTTTTACCCATTGTCACAATATTGAACTATTTTTCACACCGAATTCACAATTTTTCACAGTTTGGGCCGCAGCCGGCAGCTGTCAACTTGAACTAAGCGCACTGCGATCCGGCACATGTGACCGTCATTACGTAATGCTAGAACTGCCAGGCGCTCACTATGTTTACACTATTCGTGAACATTTTCCTTAACAATAACACCGATACACACGCTTACCAACACTGTAACACTGATTGTTTAAGTTTCAGTCACTTGGTTCATGAATTGTTGATGATGTTCAACTGCTGAAACAATTAAAAGGTGGGATTTTGTTTTGTTGTATTATTGGTTTACTTTCTCTGCTTGTGTGTTATGTAACTTGTACAACTTTGAGCTAACTAAATATTTACATAAATTTGAATTTCAATGCCAGTTAGTAAAAATGTTACAGTTGAGTGAAATGTATGATGCAGTTGGATATTTTTAGTAAACATTAAAAAAATAGCCAATCTATTATCTAAATTGAGTTATTTAAGTATACGATTTGATTTTGATAAAGTATACCTACTGAAATTTTTTAATCCAGAAAAGAATTTGTTACAATGGATTATTTATATTCTATTAATTAATTGTCTATACCTACAGATTATTTTCAAACTTAAGAGATGTTATGTAAAAAATATTTTAATTTAATAAAAAATTAATTGAATAAATACGACACAATTAAGAAGATTAATCGGTTGTCTAAGCACAAAACTATTTATTTTAATTAGGCTAAAACTTTATCTTTAGAATGTGACGAATTGGCGAATTCTCATTTTAACCATTTCCACTTCGAATAATACAATTTCTAATGGCTCTAAATGTTATCTAAATGGAACTCTTTTTTGTAGATTTAGAATCATTCTTCACACTTTCAATAAACAAACCCCTGACCCACTATACTCGCGAATAACGACGAAAAAACTCAAGTCGGTTTAATATTCGATATTATTTATTCGATTTCAGAATCGCCTACTTGGTACAATTTTTTTGTAATTATCTTACTGGCCGAAATGGGAACGGGAACAAATTATATTACTTTCCAATGTCCAATGCAAGTTAAGATTGACAAAATTATAAAATGAAGATCATTACTTTATTTTATTACTTACAATAAAAGTTTTAATTGTTTCTAATTTTAAAGTTTGATTTCATAACTTAATTAATACACAGGTAGTAAAATATTTATTGTAAGAAAATTTTTATGTAAAATGCAAACTTGTAGAAGAAACTGGAAACACAAATATATTTGAATATTTTAATTATTATGTGCCTAACTATTTTTAATAGTAATAACAATAATAAAGGTTTATATATTTAGAAAATAAATTTAGTAATTATTATACTACTGCTACTGCAATAAATAACAAAAGTACCTAGTTTATCAAGATAAGTAAAGAAGTAAGTAAAACTAAAATTTAAATATCAACTTATTCCAACCTAACAAAACAATTTAAATGTCACACAAACAATAAACACTCTTAACAAACGACGGTCGAGAGTTTCAAAAAGTGACTGTCTCTGTTTCATAGCCTATTCTCTCTCAATCTGACACGAAGGCGAAGGCGTTTGTGTCGTTTATGGCATCTAGTAAACCCAGTTTGCCCACGACTATAGTTCGTAAGTGATACTTACGATTTTATTTTTGTCGTGTAAAGTGACGTAATGTCATTTAACAAAAGACAAAAATGTGTCGACTGTCAACTGTCGAACTACTTCCTGCAGGAAGCCGAAATGGCGTACGCAGTTCGCAAGTGAATCAAGATGCAGTGTCATGAAGATATGCAGCGCGGCTTTATTAATTGATGGATGACGATATTCAATTGTTTGTTAGTCACCTCTATGCCTACTTTGATGGCCTGGGTGCGTTAGAAATATGTACTGTGCGTGATTCAATCACTGGCCTAAATAGAATGAATTATTTTGTTGGGTTTAATTGGTTAATTGTAGCTCCTTATGGTGTATGGAATATTTCTATAGTGCAAGTCAAGATGGCAGTGACCATAAATCTAATGTTTGATTTATAGAGACAATTAGTTATAAAACAGTGCGTAAATTTGTAGTAATTATAGTCCTAGAATGCAAGTAGCAGGTACTAGGTATGTGTTTATGAGATGGACTGTATATGAGTTACAATTATGTACCTTTTATTACTTAAAATTTAATCAAAATATAAAACAAACAATCATATTTTCCAACATTAATTTCACACAATTTTATCGAACTTAATTGGCAATTGCAATAAATTAATAAGTGACTAACATTTTATAAAATTAATTCGTAAACAAATATCAGTGAACCCAAGCATTTTTGCTGCTGTAGGCGTTGACTTACGTATTTTCCGATGACTTGTAAAACCACTGCCTTTTAAACAAATATACTACCTATGTTTTTCATTGCCTTGCTATATAAATTTATTAAAAATAAATGATCT
The DNA here is from genome assembly GCA_947534325.1 of Agonum fuliginosum. Taxonomy (NCBI): domain Eukaryota; kingdom Metazoa; phylum Arthropoda; class Insecta; order Coleoptera; family Carabidae; genus Agonum; species Agonum fuliginosum. The sequence goes on along the minus strand of OX384038.1, from coordinate 11,783,352 downwards.
AAATTTTAATCAAAATAATTTAGTAGTATCGTATAATTCAAATAGATGGAGGCGATAGGTATTGGATTTATTTTTGATCTGTTGTAATTGCAAGTCAAGGATAAAACGCCGTTAATACTAATAAAATTCTATTGATACTCGTATACCTACAACCAAACCTTAACTGTTATTAAATATTTTGGCAATCCCATATAAACGGAGCCGAACTGAAAACTGGAACTAATATTTTTAAGTAGGTAATTGATTTTTGAACCGAACCCAGAACTTGAGTCGCTTTTTTTAAACCCGGTTCATTACGAGGAGAAATATAAAAACCGGAACAAAACCGAACCCTAAAGCACAGTGAACCGTGAACAGAACCTGAACCTTTATTTTGTGTTATTCGAGTCCCTTCCTACAGTATAGGTACACATTTTTATCCAGATACATAATACGAGTACCTATATCTTTCTATTCTTCTCTAGTTTATAATTATAATTATTTATTATAATTATACTTGTAAATCTTTTTTTTTCTCTAAATTGTTCCTAAATCAACTTATTAATTTGTGTGAAGGTACCTAACGTAAGTGCACATTTAAAATTTACATCAGCAATTCATCTACTGTAATATTTTGATACATTTATTTAGCCTCATCTAAATTTATATAATCCTTTTCATCACTCGGTCAGTGTATTAATACCACTTAAGGCACTTAAATGGTCAAAGAACTAATAAAATACCTAACAAAAATAACCATTTCTTCAGTTCATTAAAACTAAATGAAACAAGATGCATTTTTATTTACGAATAAAATTATTATTTTATTAGTGGTGCGGTTACGAACATAAATAACATAAATAAATAACACACTTAAATTATTTTGGAAACACGAAGTTCTTTATTCTTCTGAGAAATATAGATAAATTTGATTAGCAATAATTCAGTGGATTTCGCAATTTAACTATATTTTAAAAATTATAAGGTGTGTTGCTAACCACAAATGTATAGGGTGACAAAATATTGCGGTTAAATATATTCCCTCATAGCTAAAATAAAATTTGTCTAATTTTCTTACGTAAACCTTGTGGTCGGATTGGATAAATATATGATCTAAGATGAATCATGTATGTATATGGACAATATACGTATGCAAATAGGTACATAATATAATCTTCTAGATAAACAGAAACATAAAATACAAGGCTTACCTAGTTAACTTTTATTTGCACTAGCCATATATCAAATAAATAAATGAGTATGAACAAATAACAAAACATTATTTTTCCTTATGAGGAATATCAGAACTTCTATGGCATAAAATAATGAGGACAATTATAAAATTATGAAAAATGAAAGAAAATGAATATTTATGTTGGTACCTACTTGTCTGTTATTATAATTTTATTGTAAAAGGAAATAAACATCATTACATACATGACTTTTTATTTTTATTATAAATAGAAATAACGTAAGAGGAAATAGAAAACACTTGAAAATTAATATTTAATTAAAAAGTAGAAAATATACATATACCTAAATATAACGCGATATCCCCAAACAGGGTTAACCCTCTAAACACATTATCTATTCATTCCACACCCTAAAATCAAAATAACCCCTCAAACAGTTATATTTCTTGGTTTAAGACTGCATTCAAAGTTTTCGAAATAAATCTTGTAATCTTGAAAAACTACGGTTTTCAAATTTGTATTAAGTAGGTATTAAAATATCTATGTTACTATATGTAACATTTTTTAAAATGTTTATTTATTAAATAATAATATATTTATATTTCTTTGTTCGTACAAATTTTAAAAACTATTTCATATTTACTTTTTTCAAAATCATATTTACTATTTACACTATACAACTACGATCTCTGCCAAGAGAACTTTTGTTTTTGTAATAGGTACTCGAGTAATTTTATTGTTATTTAAAAAATAACAAATAAAAAAATGTTACATATAGTGGCACATATATTTTAATACTAAATACAAATTTGAAACTGCATCTCTCTAAGTGCAATAGTTTCCAAGATTTATGCTTGAAATTTCAGACACTTTGAAGATGCACAATAGCACATTATAGGTATTATAATTTTTTAGCAATAAAGAAAGATTTCAAATTTAAACTATCATTAACACAATTATTTTGTTTCAATTTGTGATAAGAAAATTGCTATTTGGTAATTTGGAATTTATCTAGTAAATGGCGATTTTATACTATATACTTGAACCTTGAATAATTATAATGTTCACTGCTTTATTTATTAATTACTATCTTTTAGAAAAGAATGAGACAAATACGACATAAATATATTGACCAATTTTAATTTTGTAAGTGTAATATCAGTAATATAGAACATAATACACTTAACCATTCTTCAGGTTTAGTGTGACGGTTATATAAGAGGAAGAAGAAGAATAAATGCTGTTTGACTGATATTTAAAGGAATTTTTACCTTTATACACAACCATAGTTGATTAAACTATAACTCAATCTAATTTTATTGGTGTACTAACCAGAAAAATTAACATACTCAGACAGAAAGGTATTATAAAAATCAGGCAGTATGTAGATTGCAAATTAGTATGCATTAAATGTTCTTAACTAATGGTGTTTTTAATTAGACAGCCAGCGAGAGCCAAGCAGTCTAGAAACTTGTGTACCTGATTCACATAATCAGAATAGAAAAGTCGAAAACAACTGAGCAGCGGCCTAAAATATTCGGCTGATTAACATCCACGCAATCGAATATTGGCTAATATGAGGTGTATTTTTATGTGTGACGGTGTGAAATAGAATTCAAAATATGTTTGTGTTCAAACTTACTATGACTTTTATTTTCTTATCTTAATTAAATATATATTTTAATTAAAGGTGTGAGTCACGATAACTTTTAAAATACACAATTCCATTTATACAGAAAGTCTCACGAAAAAAACAGGTTACAAAAGTTTAGTAGAAAAATTATGTGATATTTATAATTGAATAAATGTTTGACTGTGGACGACCTATGCAAGAATGAAAGCCACGATATTAATGATAATAACGCAGCCACCAGATGAAAATAATAGCCAAATCGATGTAATTGAATAATTAGATTCAATATTTTTTTAATTAAAGAAGTATAGGTATATTTTTTTATTAAATCCATTATTTTAAATTAAACTTTAATTTTATACCTATATTTTAACTAACATAATATTAAGTATAAAACCCATTATTTTTATTGAATTAGAAAATATAGTCGAAAACTAATACTTCATTAATTATGAAACTACCCTCATAAAAATAAAAACTACCTGTTGCTACCTTTCTACCAAATTTTCAATTCCAAAAGTCTGAAGATTTCGATTGTCCTGTCCAGTGAAATGATGTTGAAGAGACCGAAATAAGTGATAGTTTGAGGGAGAGCGGAGAGATACCTGGACTATTAAGGAGAATAGGTACAACTTCCAAATCTCAACTCCAATTTTATTTGCTTTTTGTTAGAAGTGAAAACAGATTGTTATTTGTGTGTCCGATTCTGATCCGAAAGTTTGTATGGCACTCAAATACCTTCTATTTCTTGATTTGTTGGAGATGTTACCGTCAAAATCCGAAGTTAGTTAAAACTAGTTTTAACTAGTAAAAACTGGAAACTAACTTAACCTAACCAAACCCTAATTTTGAATAATAATACGCGAAGTTAATGTTAGGTTAATTTGTACAAATAGCCTTAATTTTTTCGAGATTTAACTGGTTTCGGGTTTAAACGGCAACATATACACGAGAACACTCCATGATAGCCGCCATTTCTCATACCGATCAGATTCATAGAGGGCTTCTACTATCGGAGTAATAAGTATAGTCACTCGGATGTAAAGTTGAATAACTTGTTTAAAAATAATCCAAATAATTTAAGTAAAAATTCATACTAAATTATGCACATTTCTACGTTATTGTATAGAATTTCAAATTTTTAAATGTACGAGTATATGTATAGAAATAACAAAAATTTATAGCAAAAATGAGCTATGATTTTGACACATTTTTAGAAACTGTTAACTTTAATGACGTCTACTGTCAGTATACATCATGCAAAAAAATTCAAATTTTGGTATAGTATAGTTATAAGCTTAGTTAAGTTATTTGCTACTGTAATTTTTTTTAAATATTTATATTTTGTTTATAATAATAAAATAAATAAAAATGATTAACAATTCTTTTTTTATAATTATATAAGGCATCGGTAACCTGAATTTAAATCTTATAAGATTACCAGTAACCAAGATCATACATGTTCAGTTATTGCTTTATTATTAACAAAATATAAACATTTAAAAAAAATTACGTGAACAAATTACTTAACAAAGCTTATGACTACACTATAGCAAAATATGCATTTTTTGGATGAAGTATATTGACAACAGACGTCATTGAAATTAACAGTTTCAAAAAATGTGTTAAAATCATAGCTCATTTTTGCTATAAATTTTTGTTATTTCTACACGAATACATTTAAAAATTTGAAATTATATACAATATCGTAGAAATGTGCTTACTTTAGTATGAAGTTTTATTTAAATTATTTGGATTATTTTTAAACAAGTTATTCAACTTTACATCCGAGTAACTATACTTATTACTCCGATAGTAGTGCTAAATTGTCCACTTTTCCACTTTTCTTGTAGGCTGGCCACCAGGCTGGTCGTCGAGGTTGAATGTCCAAGACCGGAATGTTTTGAAGATTGAACGATATACTTATTGTTGACAGTTTTGGTGTTTTTATAAATTTCACAAATATTCCGGAGTGGCATTTAGCATTATTATTCTTTTTTATAAATCATTGAGCATAATTTGTAGGAAAGTTAAAATTAATACTATTAAAAATAATTCTTATCTATAGGTTTTGATGACATATGGCGTTTAACGATATAAATTATATAAATTTAATACTACCTACCCTTTGACGCTTTGGCCATAGTACTGATTACTGAATAAATTTTAAAAAATTACCCTACTTGAGTCCAACATACTCAGTTTTGGAGAAACTCCGATTGAACTGAACAAAATAAAAATTCTAATACCCTTCTTGAGTCCCACATACTAGGTTTGGGTAGAAACTCTGATTGAAAATAAAGAACCTAATACCCTTCTTGAGTCCTACATTCACGGTTTTGGTAGAAACTCTTACTTACTTAGTTTTATTTGCGATTAATTTTCTTGCAATCAGGGCCGCGCCATCGCACGACGGCGCCAAAGGTCTAAAGGCGCCGTCAAATTTTTATTAAATTTTTTTTTTCATAATTTTAAAAAATAAAAATATTTTAAAGGTTTAAATAATTATTAAAAACTGAGTTTGGCACTCTCTCCAACTGATACATTGAACTATATTACCATGCAATAATTTAACTCATTCTTTTCCAAACGTTACCGTTGCATTACGTATTTTATTAACTATGCCAGTTTCTGTTGCTTCAGCTGAACGATCTTTTTCGAAATTAAAAATTATAAAGAATTATTTAAGATCCACTATGATTCAAGAACGACTGCAAAATCTTGTCATCATTTCAATAGAGTCTGACTTATTAGAAGAGCTAGATACTGAAATGTTAATTAAACAATTTGCAAAAAATAAAGCACGTAAAGCCCAGTTTTTGTGAAAAAATTACTATTTTTCTTCTAGTATAATTTTTTTCTATGTACAAGTTATTTGTTTTTGTTTTATGTGTTATTCATGTCTTGTTAATTATTAATAAAAAATTAATTTCAGTGAATTTTAATTATTGCATGTATATTTATTATATCATTGTTTAAAAATGTAGTGCAATGTACATGAAGACTTAGGTAGGTAGGTAAGTTGTTTTTTTTTACAAATTTATGTACCTACCTATGTCAAGTCAGTAAATGAAACTTAGCAGTATACACTCAAAAAATTAGTAGGCGCCAGCTTTTATTTGCACGAGAACGCCCATTAGGCTTGGCGCAGCCCTGCTTGCAATGAATTTTCAGCGATGAAATTTCCTGTGATGAGTTATTCCTTGCGATGAATTTTCCTTCAATTAATTTTCCTGCGTTTAATTTTCCTTGTGATAAATTTATTGGTGATGAATTGTTTGCGACGCATTTGCCAGATCCCCTCTTAGCGGTCATGGTGGATTTAATTCGCAATTTAATTTTCCAGGTTTTTCAATCAAACGTTATTGTTTATTAGTTTACTTAATCTTTAACTCAACAAGCCATTTAATTGAAATTAAATTGAGTTCCATATTTATAAGTCAGAAGATATCAATTATGTTATCTTCAATCCAATAATTCTAAAATATGCTCGAAAGCTGCCCTTAAATTTAATAATTAAAACACATAATTAAAATCGAATACTATACACCATCAAAATAAATAACTGATGGTAGACTATCCTCATTACTCGAAGTCGAAACACATTTAAATGTTAGTTTTAAAATATCTCTATTCTAAGAACTAAGTTTCCATTTCGATGAATTAAAACTATAAACTACGATTCAATTAAAAGACTATAAATAAAAGCAACATAAATCATTTCCCGCTATTTAAAAGATCACAAATGATTCACATTTATCTACACACGTCAATCACTTTACGTCACAGCGCACATAGCATTTTTATTACTACACATTATTATTCCTTCTCCAATTGAATGCTCATAATTATTCAACATTCATTCATTCGTGATTCACATCGAACATCAACATGATCATAATCATGATGCATACGTTATTGTTGGTCGATATCGTTAACGCCACTGTAAAACAATCGCAGGAACATTGGCGCTATGACGCTGATTTGTTTGGTCAATTTTAGATGTTTAGGTACGTCTCCACCAAAGCAACATAGAGCAACTTTTGTGTTTCTGTTGCGTGTTTCTTTAAATGGTCCCGAAAGTTCCTGTTAGTTCCTATATGTTGCTCCTGGTTTCCGCAACATGTTTCCGTTGGAGGAAAAAGTAGGAACAACGGAACAAGTGTAAACAAATTTGACTTGCGAAGTTTTGTTCCTTTGGTAGAGACATAAGTTGTCACTATAGTTACTGTTTGTTACATATTGTAAAAACAAGTACAGTATATTATTTTAGTTTGGGTTTTTAAATTATGTTGATTGAGTGCAGAGACTTTCTTTCATCTACTTACGTAACAGGAACAAAACTGAAACATGGTAATCTTTTTGTTGTTTTGGTGGAGACAAAATGTGTATTTCTGTTGCTTCCTGTTACTATCCTTTGGTACCAATGGTAACAAACACAAAGCAACACGAGTAACTTTGTATTGGTGTATGTTGCCATTGGTTTCAAGGAAGCAACAGTAATAAACATTTTGTTTCCACCAAAGCAAAAAAATATAACAATGTTTTTAGTTTTGTTCCTGTTGCGCGAATAGATGGAATAGTGTCTCCCCTCCACTCTCCTTTCACTCTTGTATATTTCCTTTCTCGAAAAAAATTGTGCAATAAAATTTTTTCAATCTTCATTTAACTTTCGTTTCATTTACTCCATAAATCTCAAATAATTTTGTCCATGAATCTGTTTTTTTTTGCATTTGTGTAATAAATTATTGTATTCTTGATTTTTTGGATTCCACAGACACTCAAAACTTCGGTATGCCTCAATTAACAGATTTATAAAATCGATACTCCAATTAAAACCCTGCATGTTTATTTTACAAATTTAAAATATTACAAACCATAGTAAAAAACTAAACACCCAAACTAAAATAATGTATCTATAGTTATGTCTCCCCCAAAAAAACAAAACGTCGCAACTTAAATTTGTTTACACTTATTTTTACTTTGTCTTTGATATTTGCCACTTCCAAATGAAATATGGAACACAGCGAAATATTAGTTTTTGTTGTGGAAAGAAGTATGAACTTATAGTTATAAGAATTTACAGGATCATTTAAAGAAACACGCAATTGAAACGCTAAAGTTGCTTTGGTGGAGACATACCTTTACGCTATAGCAGCAATGTTATTTTATTAATTGTCACAATTAGTCAAAGAACACATCCCATTCTTGCAATTTTGGTATCATAATTCCATAATATAACTATGTTTTGTAAATGCTGGACGTGGCTTGGTTTGAGAAACATAAACGGCGTTAATGCAATTAAAATGAGGTTTTTGTCATACCTTCACGAAAAGTAACCTTATTTGTAATTGTTTTGCGTGAGCAAAGTAGCTCATTTCTAACTACATATGTGAATATGTGTGCGCAAAGTAAGCGTGTGAGAATAGGCCGCACGAAAATTGGTCTATTTGCGTTCGCGTGCAATATTAATTTTTGCAGATTTTTTAATCAAACTGTTTTGGACCACTGTCTTCCTATGGAATTTCAAAAATTTACTTAATTTTTAACTATACAAGTAATTGCGTAAATAATTATAATTTAATTCAATTTCATATTCATATCCTAAGTCATATTTCTACATATTATGTAACATGCAGTCCAGTGTTTCTAAAAATATGCTCCTTGCGAAAACTGCCGTTAAATTTACTAATTAAGTAAGTAAAATAGGTACTATTATATGCTATTAAAATATATGCACGAATTGTGAATGACTCTGCATAGTAGATGGGAGGGGAGCTCTCACTGTGTGGAGCGAATGTCGAATGAAAAAGTGAGATAACGTAAGATAATCCGGTGAATAAATGAATTAATGTGACTGGTAATTTGTTGCGAAAAAATGTAAAGGATTGTGAACGTGAGAACGTGCAGTGGCAGATTACCGAACAGGCTGAATAGACTGCAACCTGAGGCGCGCAAATTTGGGGGGCGGACAAATTTTAGCGCGACTTGCAAAGACAAATTTTTGAATTTCTTGTTTGGTATAATTTTTTTTTCATTTTGTATGACAACGTATCTTTTATATGTATAGCTAAATGTTATTTTGACTTGAATTGAGTGTCTTACTTTCTTTGTATAAAATGTAATTACAACCCAATTATAGAACTTCTTGTTTAATTACCTTATATATTTGATTTATTGATCGAAAAATATTATTGATAAATGTACAATTTAATCATCTATACATATAAAACATTTGCATCGGTTAGAAGTATCTTCTTTAGTTTCAAAATACTAAAGTTATCGTGTTTTTAGTAAAAAAAACTAATTCAGGTAAAGCAATATATTTTAGAAATTGTTATTACAATAGGTCATGATAACCAGCACTAGAAAACAGTAATACAATATTAGTAGTGGTGATACAAATTTGTAATTGTAATTAACATTTCTAAATTATTAAGAAATCGAAATTGTGATAAATATGATTTTTAAAAGTTGATTGAAGATTGTAGCTATCAACTTTTATTCATATATATATTTCATACCTTTACCATATAGATATAGGTATGAATATATATTGAAGGTTGCTAAAAAATTTGGAAGCTATAGGGCCACACAGCTCTAAGTCAAGCACTGTGAACGTGGACGAGACAAAAGTAGTGTCAGGATCATTCAGGATAGAAATAATGTTTTACGCAGATAGCAGATTAATATTGGTGGAAGAGTTTTATTATTTGAAAATATATGCATGCTGATAATTATGTATATTTAATATTGCATGGTCCTTGTCTACCCTTTTCAAGAAAAGTGCGTGACTTTTATGTTTGTCCCTGACCATCCTAACGTTTTTTAAATTATCCGAGTTAATCAAGAAACATCAGCAAACAACTTTATATTCAACTCAATCAATTCGACCATGACTGACGTACCTAGAATTCGACATGAACTTGCTACGCACTTCACATTCTGCAACTGCATGTGCATATTACGAAGTTAGCGGTTCGTTAGTGCACAAAATGCAGAGAAATCCGCTAATTTCGTCCCTCGCAATCGTCGGATCTCACATCGTCGTCAATTACATGGAATATGGAATTAACCTTGTACGTGATCGTGATACAGTTTTAGTTTTGCTATATGGGCCACGGGCTCAGGGGCTAGGGCAAATCATGATACCACGGTGTTAATGGGTTGAAACATCGCAACTGGTAATTATGGTATCATTTAAGTATTGGGTGTAGTACGTTTAATAGTAGTTTTGCATTGTAAAATGCGGGTTAGCGGATGGATATTTTGTTGTCATGGCCAATTACTGTAGATATCTAATGAAAAAGTTGGGCCATTTTTATCTTTATATTTTACCAATTTTTAAAAATGAACACAGTACATAAATCTACATAACAGATAATTATTATAACGAACCTTTATTAATTCGCTTTTCTTTGCATCTACAAAATGGTTTGGTTTCCAATGTCCAGCTCATATATTTCGTAAACTAATAAGAATAGAGAAAAAAATTTCATGTGAACTTATTCTACATGATAGCAAGAAATTTTTTAAATGGCAACATATTATTATTTTTATAGTTTCGTTTTCTGAAAATTTGAATTTACGTCTTATAGTTTACCTATGTTCCCAAAAAAAATTTGCACAAAAAAGAGCGTTGAGAAATCGTATTATTAAGTACCTATCAAGAACGGTAAGGACAGTTTACCAATGGAAGTCTCCAATTTTGTCTGGCATCCGAAATTCCCAATATTAGTCTTTTTTATCCATACGCAAATATTAATTTCTTCGTAATTAATATAAAATTTACTTACCGTTCTAGAATGGTAAGTAAATAACTTACCGTTCTGTTAGTTTACTTACCGTTCAGTTTCAATTTACTTACTGTTTTGTTCAGCCTAGCAACCGGTAAGATCAACATACTCTCTTACAAACAGGCATGGTAAGTTGATAAAAAAGAACAATCGTGCAAAAAATAATAATTTTTTGACATATCCTTATACTGAATAAGTTCCAATGAAACAATTTTCTCTATTGTTACTAGTTTATGAAATTTCTACTGGACACCCATATCTATACTGATGGTGATGACTCACTCATAGTTATGAGACTGCCACACTCCAGTTTCAGTTGGATAAAAGGCGGGTGCACCTTATTTTAATTATTTTTTATCCGTAAACTGCAGATGTTACAGAATCTGCTACTTTATTTAATTTTTATACAGAAGTTTGAATCATCTTATATAAAAGTAGAATTATGCGATAATGGAGTTTGTTAATATAAAATACACGTAACGTAACTCTGAAGTGCGTCTGAGAAGTTAGAAGATTGTCGCAGTAGCGTTTAATTTTCCATTCATGTATTGCGTAAATTTATTTTAAAAATACTCTTGCCATATGGCAGAATAATTTTAAATTTACATAGTTGCCGTATATTTTTGTTGTTTTTACGATATTTCTATAAACGTGTTAATATATATATATATATATATATATATATATATATATATATATATATATATATATATATATATATATATATTATATGATCCATGAACTGTGGTGAAAAAATAACATAACAAACACACTACAATTATTATAACTACGTTCAAATTTGATGAAGATGCTTCATATTTATATACGCGAACAATGAATACAAAATATGGCAGAAAATCATTATGGAACAAACATCCATGTGTCACAGATAATTCAATTGCAATAACGCAGTTATAGAAACGAAATTTTATAATAAATTCTTTTAGTATTTCCATAAGTTATAGTTCCACTGAAAAATAAGTTTATAAATTAAATTTACTATAAAATTATAAACTATAAAAATTTAGTGAAAAATTTTACGACTTAAAGACAATTTATAGCAATAATAAAATAAATATATATGAAGGTTTTTAAAATTAATTTTAGTAGGTACTACTATAACGTACAGATACAAGCAACCAGTATTATGATAACGATGACACATAAATAAATATTAGTTAATTTATAACCTTTTAAGAATATAAATGGTGCTTTCGGACATTATTCAAAAATTCAAATATCAATGTAGGTACACAAGTTAGCAAAAAATGAAAATGTATTAGTGGGTAAAATTCTAAAATAAATTTATGAAAATATAATGGCTAATACATCAAAAATATATTGATATATTTATGTCTCAGTTTTAAATTATTGTAATGAAAGTATTTTTAAATCCTTTATATTAACTTCACCGTCTTGTCTGGTCTGTCTACGTACGGCAAAAAAACAAAACTCAAAAATGACCCACTTCCCGGAATCCTATCGAACTGAAATTTTGCAAATAGACTTTGGTCACCTAACAATGCACTTTGGCAAAATTTCAGATTATCCGCCATCTTGAAACAAAATGGCGGCCAGATATCTCAAAATGTACTGTAACTATTGCGTTCAAATTTGGTACAGTAATAGCAAATAGCTAATAATATATTAAAATGTTAGTCCGCCATCTTGAAACAAAATGACAGCTAGCTATCTCAAAATGTACTGCACCGATCTGGTTCAAAAACAAAAATTTAAATAAACATCGATCGAGTATCATATATAAAGGATTTATAGTGAAAAACTTTGTTTTTACGGGTTCGTTATTTAAAAATATAAGACCGCTGAACGGAGAACGTTAATCAACGGTAGCCGTGTAGGGTGTAATCTGTAATATATTAGTAATGGTTAATGCGCCCATTATCAACAATCAACAATTAGCACCAAAAATCTGTCAGTAACAAACTAGTATCCGGTGCCGATTAAGAAACAATGATATAAATCACTCGATGATGAGTATGGGAAGGAGAGAAAAAGCTAAAAAAACAAACAACAGTCCAAACTGAAGACAAGAAACCAAGAAAGATTTCCACCACGTTGAGTTGATGAGATACGCAGACAAATAAATGCACATCGGCCTCAGAGCCAAGATGGCTGGGATCCTCCGAATTACGCTGATTCACAACTAACCGAGGTCGTACAACTGTCAACGAGCTGTTAAACCCAATTTCTTACAAGTTTTTTGTCACATTTACCACAGTTTTTTGAGATTTTATTAGTTTGAATTGAAAAAATATGATTTATTGCGCGTTGTTTTGATGTGACTCAATGATTATCATATTGAATCAAATAGTAGAACTTTTAAAATGGCCGCATTTTCACCTCAAATAAAATGGCGCTGCTATTTTGAAATGCCGAGGAAAAGTAAAGATTAAATATAAATAAGAATTTCTTATTTCAAAATTGCATAATTTATAGAAAGAATCTAGGAAATAATTATTATATAGGTATCGGCTATTTTATTATGGATTGATATTCTGTAAATAATAGATAAATATCAGAATCTTAATTCATGTATCACGTGGTACATATTTGACTAATTTGATTGGCTGAAATAAGGTAGTAACGTGATATCAAATCGATTATATTTTTATAACCGCTGTTATACATGTCAACTCTTTTTGTTAATTAATTTCCTACTGTCAGTTTCTTATTTAAATATTGCTGTTTGTCAAAAATAAAACTTAAATTGAATGAACCTGATTGTATTCGGTGGGGAAATGCCAGTGAAGACAAAATTGAGAAAGGTAAACAGAATTTAAAACGTTCTCGACAGATATTGAAAAAATATAACCAAACATTTTGGTTTCATTCATGATTAATTATAGGTGATAGCATTCGTTGGTCTTCAGAAAATTGAACTCGTGCTGCGCACTCTGTCAATTTTCATCGACTAATTCATGCTATCACCGATGATATAATCATAGCACTTGTTATATTACTCCCGATAATATATTGTTAAATAAATTTTATTATTTTTCAAAATACTTGTGATACAAAAATAAGCATAAAATTAGGAAAAAAATAGGGGCCCTTTAGCCTTGAAAAGACTAAAGTTTATACGTATTATATAGCCGAATTTACAGACAGAACTAGTACTAAGCGAAGCAAGTAGGTAAGGTTTAAACAAATTTGTGTGTAAACACCTACTTATGCCTTGTCTCTGCACGGTACCGGTACCGGTACCTACCTACTGTAAATTAAATTTTTATCACTATGAACCTAAAGTTAGGTCCAAGAAATTGGTAAAAATACAAATTTTATTTAAAAGAAATTAAGTACCTATATGTTTTTTAGTAAATTGATAAAGAAATTTTGCTGTGACATTAGGTACTAGATATGGCAGCATTCTACGTCACATCACATATTACTCAGTTTTCTTTTTTTTTTTTGGTTCTCTACTTAAAAAAATATAATAAAAAAAATCATGTAAAGTCGCCCATTTTGTGACTATTATTTCCTCTTTTTAAAATCTGAGTAAAAATAGACTAAATACCTTACTTACTAATATAAATTCTATTCAGAAACAATGCGCTAATAAGACACGCTCTAAAACTTCTTATCTTAAGAATTCTGAATTCACTTCCGTACACATTCAATAAAAGATCTTTATTTATTTTTACTTTTAGCAGCCGTACTTTTGGGTTATAAATAACAAAGTATCAAATTAATGAATGAATAATAAGTACAAAAAATATAGTATTGAGATCTAACATCTCTTTCTTTAATATACAATTTAATCAAAAAGATAAATGATGTGTAATTTGAAACGATTTGATTGTAAAAATTCCTGGCTCAATGCCTAAGAATTTACGTTTATTGGAGAGTTATAAATATGATAAGTACGCCTGGCAGAATATCAAATACAATTGAAAAAATAAATTGTTGGCATTATTTAATTCATGACAGAACAATTTCTAATAATTAATAATCGTTCACGTACATTTTAACACTTATATTTTTAAAGTGTTTAGTTTACAATAAAAAAGTAAACTTTTCCTTGAAAATAAATAATATAAATTCATTTTATATGACTGTTTCAACTTGCAAATTTATTTGTTCAGACTTACGATATAGATATGTCTCATGTCCGTGTTTCAAAAAATATAAAAGTAGGTATCTTTAAAATGTAAGCAATGAAAATAGATTTTGCAGCGATGTTCTATGCAAATTTAGGTCACTTTACGTTTACACATTACTATTTATAAATGTAAAAATAAATTAAAGGAAATGTAATTAGAATCAAAATAATGTTGTAATCAAATTCAAGACTGTAATATTATACTAGAAATTTCCACCTGTTGTTAACAATAAAGAAGATTGATTTTATATGTAAACTTGTACCATAATAAAATAATTTAAAATTAAATCACATTCGTACAATGCCAGAATGAATCATTTCTATAAATATAAATTTAAAAAATTGGTCTCGTGAACAAAACAAATGTAGGTATGGTATATTCTTTAGATTGCTTGAATACCAACATTGATGTTTATAAATTTTAATACAAACTGCACAAATATTTTTAAAATACTGAACAAGAAATTCAAAATATGCCATTAATCTGTCATTACACTATATTGTGAAATGTAAGTAGCAAAGCATATCTAGCACAGCGCAACTAAATTTTATTATTTACTGTGTGAGTATATGCACTATTAATACTTATTATTTGTTTACTGCACATGATTATTAATGTTTTACGAAGAACATTACCAATATTTCTTAGAAAAATCATAATTTAGTGGTAAATAATAACTCTTCTCAGAAACACTCTATTTAAATTAATTAAATACATTTGCAACATGCTATAATCGCACGATTGGATATTAATAATATGATCTAGCATTAGCGTTTTCTGGATCTATTTCCAATATGGAAGGTTTTGTATACCGTGATACCGTTGAAGTTTAGGTTGGTAAAAATAAGGCAGTAAATCGTACTTTTCGTTCTTGTATTATAGGTAACTAACGTAGGAAAAAATAAGAAAAAAACATAACAATAACGTCAAAATAAAAAAGTCTAACTTAATTAAATTTCAAATTAATACCTTTATACAGATACCTAGCGAAGAAGTTACCCATTATCCATTAAGTGTTTTTAAAGAAAAATTTCTTTAAACTTTTATATTGTATTATTAGCATCATAATATGCTCTTTTGTTAATATGCTTTTTAGCCCAGTGGCTCTAGTTAAGGTCGAAATTTAATGTTTATCTCGGAGAGAAGGTAAGTATTTTGTTTATATGTATTTAATTGCTTTCTCTATGAAACAAAACATTAACTTTCAGCTTCACTAAGGCCGTTATTATTTTTTAAATAATGCATCTTATAGAAAAATGTCTGGAGAAGTAAGAAGTAAGCAAATCTCACGAGTTTAAAGTTTAAATTTTCTCGATATTGAAGGTCTGCTTACAGGTCTGTAAACTTTAAACTCGTGAGATTTGCTTACTTCTTTAAAAATGAAATTGGATATTTCGGGTGAATAACTCAAATTGCATAAAATATTAGAAATTTTGAAAGAAAATTTCATTTGTGAAAAAAAACAACAATTTCGTCGAAAAACTTCCGACTTATGAGTCAAAAAACCACAAAATGCACTTTTTTCAAACGCCCATAACTTTGTGCCAAATCGTTGTAGGAACTTAGTTTTTTGAGTCCTGCACAGGTAATTGAACAAATTTTAGTGTCCTTTTGGAGGTTCAAGTAAAAAAAAATTAACTCCGTACACATCGTCAAAGCTGGACATTTTTAAAATTAAAAAAAAAATTCATAGTGGTGCTAGAGGGGGCGGAAGGGGTTGCGCTTAAATTTGCATGCATGGTGACTTTACAGTAGACACTTCAAAGTTTTTCGAACTCGAAGATTCATCGAAATCGATTGAAAATACTCCGATTTATGGCGGTTTGAAAATGGTCGAAATTTTTACGAATTTCAAGTGTTTCATTTTTTTCCACTAGTGTACGAGTATATATTAGACATTTTTGTCGAGCTATTTTGTAATTGAATTGTTTTAACTGATTAAAAAGTTCAAATTTATTTTTAAAAATACAGGTTTTTATTCAGATCGACAGTACGGGCAGACCGCTTATACTTTATAGTCTTTCAGTAAATATTATTTAAAAGATGACTATTAAAAATACAGCGTTTTTCAATTAGATCAAGAATGTCACTGAATCATATCAATCATTAGCTATTTAAAGTACATAATTTCTGTCGGTGATATCTTTGGTAAACATATCTCATCCGGTTTGCCATTTGGGGCGTAGTGAGTGGAACTAAGGAAGGTCCTCAGGAAGATCTCACTCACCAAGAGACAAAGACAAGGAGAATTCTGGTGCCACGCTGTCTGGCCCAGTGAGGTCCAGAACCGCCGCCGCCGCCTCCGCCTCTACCGCCCATCATTCACACGTGCTCTGCCGGTCCGGTCGCCGGGTAGGTATAGATGGATAAGGATATAATGTTGTTTTTTCAGTTTTTGTGAACTGACGTTTCGGAATATATTTGTATTTTTTCCTGTTTGAAATTTATACAAACATGGATTTTGTGACTAGCATAAAATAACACTGTTGCGATATACCTAAATTTACTCGTAGGTATACCTACTCTGCATTTTGTATTGTAGTATACCGTTACAGAAAATTTGTGTTATGTATTATTTTATAATAAATAATTATTATTTTGCAATAGTTTTTAACGGTTTTGTTTTCATATTAATTAATATGTACCTACTACCTGTAGTTTGTTATTTTTGTAACAAATGCGTGGAAAATATTACGTTTTCCGCTGTGTTTCAAACATTTTTTTCCTGAAATCTTCTACAAACGTAAAGAGAAAGATAGGTATTAAAAATAATTTTTTGACAGTTCATATGTAACTTCTCGACCGTCATTACGAGAGTGTTAAAAGTTAAGAACGGTTAAAACCCGGTTATCGATATTAAAAATTTTGATCTTGAATGAAAAATTATCATTTCGTTTTCGTTTGAGTTTTTGTTCTTCTAAAAACTTCGGTTAATTTCAATATTTCGTTTTCGTTTCGTTTTTAGTCCCTGAAAAAATCACAGTACAATAACTTGATAAACAGACTGATTGTGTATCCTTAAAAATTCAATTTCAAAACATTTCCATTGATAAAATATATCTTTACAAAAAACAAAATGCGCTCATTACATTTCTTCGCCGATACATTTAAATACACAAACGAGAAAATAAACATCCTGCCACTTTAAATTTAAATTCTCTATATCGAACTGAACACATCAAACACGATGCAACTTTTCGAATCTACGCATGTTTACAATCTGTACTATGTGCCTACCGCAACAGATCAAATGGCGCGCTTTTGACATGACACCGACAGTCGACAGGAAAAGCGCTAATGATGCCAGACGCATCGCAAGAAACAACAACGACAGCGCAGTGAGTGACTGGATGATACGTCTATTTTAGCGTTAATTAACCGACCTATACGTCTGTAGATATGCTACGCAGTGTGCAGCACACTTGTGTGTACTTTAAGTTGCCGACGTGTCAAACTTGATAAATGACAAACTGTACCGGTGCTAATTTGTTAATTTGTTCAACATACGAAAGAACTTTTAGTTTGTTGCTGGATGCTGTGTTTAAAAAATTTAAGAACAAACGACATACATAAATCTATCACGACGTTTATCCAACTTAGGTGTAGCGACCTCATCTATTATTATAGTGTGTCACGTTATAGATATACAGGTATCCGAAGAAAAGGTCCCCTGCAAAACATCCCCGGCAAAATGTCCCCAGTAAAACGTCCCCAAACACGAATGTCCGCACGTAAAAGATCTCCTCGCAATTGGTCCCTGGCAAAATGTCCCCAGTAAAATGTCCCCAATAAAATGTCCCCAATGAAACGTTCCCAGACACGAATGTCGCCACGCAATTGGTTCCGGCAAATCGTCCTCAACAAAACGTCCCTGGCAAAATGTCCCCAGTAAAATGTCCCCAATAAAACGTCCACAAACACGAATGTCTCCTCGCAATTGGTCCCGGCAGATCGTCCCCCTCAAAACGTCCCCGGCAAAATGTCCCCACGGAAAAGGTCCCCATGCAATCTGTCCCCAACGAAACGTATAGACAAAAACAATAAAATATTCGGTACTGTTCAATGTTTTCTAGTAATTAAAATATATGTATGTAAAGTTTCGAATTGAATTACGCCATTAATATCCAATAAGGTCTTCACGTGACCCAAAACTATCTCTGTCTCTCGACAATCTTTGAGTCAAGTTAATATTTGGTCAAAGTTAATTACTTCATGCCCTTAGTACATTATGTACTTCGTATACAAAACATAAATAAACAATTATAAAATTATTTTTATAAGAAGATTCAAATTAGTAAAATAACTTACCTTGATAGAAGTTTGCACAGGAGCTTGTACTGCTATTCGTTGATAGATTCTTATCCTGCAAAAATTAAAATAAAATGCTATTATTTCGATAAATTACAATCATAATACAATACATTTTCTTTTATTTAGTAAATCTAAAGTTAAAAATTACGTGATTATAAGTTTCTTTGGAATCATTTTGAAATATGTTGAAATAATATAAATTTACGTAATATTTCGTATATGCGATACGATTTACTATGTAATACACATATTTACAAAGTGATTTGTTTGCACTTTTTTTATAAAAGACAGTAGGCGCTCGATCATGTTTGTAGTGTATTGAATAATTGTTATGATGCTTTAATGTATTAGATTATTAGATAATTGTATTAGTAAACAAATTATATTAAAGAAGTATTTTATGTTTAATGAGAAATTGAGTTCACAGTATTTCAGTTGATGGCAGATTGTTAATCTGTGTAGACGTTCACAAAACAATAAAGTTAGTAGTACAAATACATGTTCGTGTCATATAAAATAAATCTACGACAACGAATACTACAATGTGAACTAATAAAAACCAGGGCAATTCATAAAATCGAATTATTGTTCATTTAATCGAAAATGTATTTTAATTAATCTATTTAATATTATTCGATGCCATATCTCTACATTTTCGCAATACAAGTAGGTAAATAATCAAGATAAAAAATATTTCTTTCGCATGGGCTTAAAAATAGAAAATGAAGTTCTAAAGTTAATAAATGATTAAAAATTTCGTAATTAGAGGAAGTTTCACTTTATCTACTAAACTAAGGTATCAAGTAGATCTCTGTACTTTATTGATTGTACCAAGCACTATTGAGCTGTTCGCATAATCGAAAGTGGACCGTGTTCTTATCTATAGAACCTCATATGTTAAATTTTGACTGTTTACTATATGTAATATGCGGTAATTAGATTAAATGCAATATAAAAAACATTCAACTTTGAAGACATAGCCGCTTCAAATAGTTTACCATGAATAACATTAAATTGATCAACAATACCAATAAATAACAATTTTTCACCATATCAAAGCTGCCGCTTTCCAAACACCATACATCAAACCCCACCGTCTAACTATCGAGCAACCGCCCTTCCATACATTCACACATACACACTGATTCATCCCACATGTTCAAAGTTTAATTTGCGTGTTGTCTTCCCGCTTTCCTTTCCCGAATCCCGAATTGAAAAACGAGCAAAGGAAGGAGAAGCTAATTGGCGTGTGAGGATCGCTGAAGGTGCGTTCAGAAAGTCAAAGATGCCGACGATTCGAGAGAAGCGTGGAACTATTTGGCTCCCAGGTTC
The DNA here is from genome assembly GCA_947534325.1 of Agonum fuliginosum. NCBI lineage: Eukaryota > Metazoa > Arthropoda > Insecta > Coleoptera > Carabidae > Agonum > Agonum fuliginosum. The sequence continues at coordinate 11,762,987 of OX384038.1, read as the reverse complement.
ACGAGTATTAATTATGCGTAAACAAGATGTCATGTGTGGTAATTGCCATGTAATTTGTAAGTGTGAATGAGGAGGAATTATGATAATGTGATGATTTATGATTATGGGGTATGGAGTTGATAGTTGATGGTAGAAACTAACTAATATGTGGAAAAAATTTTATGTGTCACTTCGTCTTTTTATTGTTAAATCATAGTAGTCCAGTCAAATTAGATCATATTTTGTAGTTTAGTGGAAAAAATTAGTAGTAAACTGGATTTTGCTATACACCTTCCTAGTACCTTTATCAACAACATACTAAAAGTCTCAATCGATTGAACTGGAGATTCGTCAGCTATTTTGAAAAAATGGCCACCATTGTTTTATATGTTTATCTCGTAAATGAGTAATATTACGGAAATACCGTTAATAACAAATTGTAGATCACAAAATTTGCTATAAAATGGTATAAATATTTTTTATAAAAGTGGTACAGTTTTCGAGAAAATCGTGAAAATGTATTTGGCTGTAATTTTTATGAATAAAAATATTGATTTCTGGTTGGCAGAATCCAATTTCCTGAATGTGAGTAAAATTATCAAAATTTCTAACGCACGGGTTTAGTCACAATTTAAGGATATTCTTACAAAAGTGTCACAAAAAATTGTTTTTTAATTTACATTTTTTAGTGTTTAATTTACAGTGACTTCTAATGGGCCGGTTAGCGCAATATTTCTCCTGATAGGTTCGCTAGGGAGCTAATTCCTTTTAACCTTCAAATGACTTTGAAACGTCAAACCTGTGTGTATATAAACGAATCAACAAAAGTCAAAATGCGCGAATGCTGTATATTGTACACGGCAATGGCAAAAGTAATTCGCGATTTAAAATCCTAAACGACCATAGAAGACAAATTTGGATAAACTCCATTGGAGAAAATAACTTAATATTTTAAAAAATAACTTAATATTTAAAAAAGTTGCTGTCTATAATTAAATTATGTATTAAAATAACTATTCAATTCAAGTAACCTTTCTATTAATTCTGTTTTTGTCCCGATGTTTTTGCACCTCTTTGAAACAATACATTTTTTAACTCTTCGACTTTCCTACTTTGATAATATGACATGGTTATAATAATTGTAGTATTGTCACAGGTATTGTTGTATAATTTTCAACAGAGAAGACATCATTACACGCAGTAACATTATACGTACGTCTTCTAATTTTTACTTAAGTATGTATCGTGTAATATATACTTCGGAAACTAGCTCCCTGCTGCCACCTATGCTAAGCTTTACGCTAACGGTCCCATTGAATAAAGTTATTAACATCGGGATTTCTGCATACTATTCTCTATAAATTTTGTTTAAAAATTATGTTTTAAACTTTTTTTAGGTTTAGGTCGATACTTTAATTTTTTTTCTAATAAAAAATCTGAAGAAATTGAAAGTTCTTATTAAGTTTTTGAAATGTTTGTATTAATCAACTGCATGGAATTTTTTAACGATTTAAAATATTGAGTTGCGGCTAATAGCATTAAATTTTTTGAACATTTTTAATAAACTTGCATGATATTTTGAAGAAACTCGAATTTAAAGAATTTAAAAATTGTTTATATTGTTCCCAGTACAAAAATGTTCAATGTACTGCTACATTCCTAAATTTAAGAAAATAACTCTTGCATCATTGGAAAAATGCGTCTCGTATAATTTCGACAAAAATAAAGCAATTAAAGCTATACTAATAATTGTTATTGTTGCATAATATTTAGTATAATTAATGATTCGGAGTATTTTTACAGCTGTCCATCTATGTAAGATGTTTAGGGGTGTGTAAGATTTGCAAGCAACCGGCCGCGCGACAACACCAACGGACCGAAACATCCCAGTTGGTGGTCTTCGGAAATGAAACTGAACACCACCTACGAACTAGAACCACTATGGAGAACGAGAGTGATATATTGGAAATGTAACGCTGCATTAACATCTAATTTGTGACGGGTTTATCTTTATTTTAGAATTGACATTTTTCTTAATCTCTAGGTTTGTAGTAGACACTTCAAAATTGACGTTTTTATTAGGTTGTATAATATGTTGGATTTGTTGCTTATTAAACAAGCATTCCGGCATATTTTATTGTAATTCAAGTTATAAAATTGTATAGTGCATTGAATAATTTATAATGGGGACAATTTAAACTCGAACCGCAAAAAAAACGATTCGGGTTTTGTTAACGGTTTATTGCGATTTATAGTATTCCGTTTTGTTCCGGATTTCATAATCCTAAAGCGGTAATCGGTTTTCAAAAAAGCGGTTGAAGGTTCAGTTTCAGTTCAATGAATTATTTTTAAAAAAACAATCCATTAAATAAAAATGTTTGTTCGATTTTTAGACTAAAAGAAATGTAAAAAAATTCTAAAATGAAACAAAATTACGCTTTTGGCAGAAAATACATTTTTATTAAAAATACAATAGCTATATAGTTCATGCTTTAAATCGTTCCGAACCGGTTCGCATTCATCGATTCTGCTCCGGTTATGGATTTACCAAAATACACTCGAGGAAAAAATTAGGGGAAACTCGATTTTTGACCAAAAATGTCAAATTTTCAAACCGTGATAACTCGGTTGCATTTGACCCAAAATCAATAATTCTTTGGGTTTTAAAAAGATCAAAGTCTCCTCTTTCGAATTGTGTCCCTGAAAGCTACATTCGATACATCCCATGTCCCGTAAACCACCATAAAAAAAAATGTTTTTGACTGAAAAAAATGTCCAACTTTATAACAACTTGCACGCAGTACAAGAAAAATTGTAGACCATATTCAAGGCAAGGACATTAAAGTTCACACAATTTCCTTTAAAGTTCAAAAAAGAACAAGTTTCTACGATGATTATATCCAAAGTTATGAGCAAAGTACTAAAAAGTATTTCCTTCAAGTAATTTTAATACTTGAAGTAATTAAAGTACCTACTTGAATTAAAATACTTGAACAATTTACTTGGTACTTGCTTATATATATATATATATATATATATATATATATATATATATATATATATATATTATATATATATATATATATATATATATATATATATATATATTATATATACATATTTTGTACTTCAAGTACTTTTGAAGTACCTACTTGAAGTTAGTTGTTGTTGTTGGTTGCATTCGTAATTCGTATGCTTATACTTCTTTTTGATATAAAACAATGAATAATTTAAAATTAGGAAGTTAATTTATGTATCCTGACTATTACGTTGTTACAACTTGGTACTTGGTACCTGATATATAATGATATTAATTTTTTACTTGCAGCTTTTCAAGTATTTTTACTTGGTACTTAATACTTCAATATATTAATTTAACTTGTAGCTTTTCAAGTACTTTGTAAAGTACTTGCACTTGATTTTCCAAGTACATTTTTAAAGTACTTGATACTTAGTCATAGAAACTATGAAGAAAAGTACTTTTACTTCAAGTATAGGTACTTTCCTTGGCCTTGGCCATAAGTTACTTGGTACTTGTACTTCAAGTACTTTTTTGTGGTACTTTGTCCAGCTCTGTATTACACTTAAACCTTCTTCAGGGTTAGTAAGATCTTACAATTTTTCAACCTTTATATTGTATAGAATGTAGAAAATACCTCAACTTGACCTATGCACCATAGAAATATAAAATGATAAATATCGATAGGTACGGGTGATCCTATACTTAGAAGAAATCAGTTTACTGTTTCTTTTGCAATTCATTTGATTAAGCATATAGAAATAGTATTTTATTTGGATATTACTGCCGAAATTATTTGCGGCTTTTAAATAATTATAATAATTTTAAATTACTCCTGAGCGTCAGGATTCTTAAGATATAGGTATAAAAGTTAGAAGCTTTGGTCAATAGGATATTATGTAGCGCTAATATTGCAATACTATACCCAAATATGTAGCAAATAGTAACTTGCATTCCCATAAGTAATTGACATTGTTAAATATTCAATGAATAATATATGTACTATTTTAATTAGAAAAGGATCGAATTCAATATTTAATAAATTTGTCTACTTCGTTTCTTTCAGTAACCTCAGTAGGAGTTTTATTATTTTAGGAACGCCGACGCAATAATTCAATGATAACGCTGATTTTTCTGTTATAAATCTTTCATTCCAACCTGTTTATTCAGTTTGCAGTTCTTTTGGGTTTTTTTTTTAATTGATTAGTTTCTTTAAAATATTCATAAAGAAAATTTAAATTAGTATTCAATAATAATCTTGCAGAGAAACAGAGAAATAACTACGTATATGGCTAAATAAATTTTTTTCATATTAAAAAATGTTTATTGGTTATACTTTTATTGTAATTTGTAATAATAAAATCTAATTAAATTGTGAAAAGGTCAAATCATATAATTATTATTATAGGTTCATATATTTAGATCCAGTTTCTCTTTCAAACATATTTTAGAAATTGCCTTGTTACTGTATAAATGTAATATTTTTCTCGCACCAGGTAAATGCGCAAAGCTTCATCAAGAACTGGAAAAATCAGCAATTCACTTTTTGGAAAAGAAATGTTATTAATCATAAATTTTACTTTAATTTCAAAATTTACATAATAAATCTGCAATTCAATTTTGAAACAAAAAGGTTTTAATTTCTACCTTGCACGAATTTATCTTAAATCTTGTTCATTATAACCAGCAACTACTATAATAAAGAATAAATATTTTTTAAACAATAATTTTATATTTATTACAATAGCATACTGTACTGGGATCATATTTAAATCATTATTTCTCAATTCTCTGAATAATATTAACAATAAAATAATTCATTCCAAAAACCAAACAACGAATCACAATTCATCCACTATTTGGTCCCTCCTACACTCTCAAAACCAAACAGCCTTATTGGCTGTAAATGTGACATATGTCACATAAAGTCGTGTCTCATCTCACGATCTACTCCAGAACTTCAGCTTCACCAACACATCTTTCTAAACGTGCAGTGTTCACATTATCATAAAGTGTAACAGTCAAGTGGTGTTTAGTGGAAGGATAAATGTTCGCAAACATTAAAATGGAACCGGAGTATTTTGACCATTCGGCAAACCCAAATATTTTGCATTGTCATCATTATCAGAATATTTTTTACGATAATTCGTATAATTTTATTCCTTTGCCTCCAACACCTCCAAGTCAATCGCCGAATTTGAATTATCTTCCAGAAATGGTTCCAAACCAAAGAATATATTTCGAACCGTATCAAATTCCTTTTGGAATTACCAGCAAGCCTATGCGATCGAGCGAAGAACTAAATTATTTATTCAACAATAGTGACAATTCTTGCGGCGCGTCTTCTCCGATTTCACTCCACTTAGAATATGAAAATACAGCAAAACGTGATAAAGATTATGAAGAAATATCAAATGAAAGAATTTTCTTGTCAAAATTTGAGCAATCAACAAATAGATGTTTATATTATGAGAATGGATCCGGCGGCTCTGAAATGGAACAAGATTATTTCGCGCAAAATAAACTCAAATATTCAAGAAATGAAATTGTTGAATGGAATAATACAAGTGAAGAAAATTCGACGCAAGAAATGGATCAAACCAGCAACGCACAAGAATTTACTGAAGAATGTTTATTATCTGTCTCCTCGCCTAGCCAATCAGAGGATATAGGTAAGATAATTTTTATTTGGTTATTTGTTTCTGCGCATATAAATTTTGCGACCTTTAGTTTAATCCTGATTAATTTATTAGTTTGATATATTATAACATAAGTAGTACAATTTCCCAAGTATTTGATTTATTATCAAAATTTTTTGTGTACCGTCACAAGTCTTTTTACAATAAAAATTGTAGATGTGCGCGCGGATTTAGCCAAATTCGTATTTATTTCTCTGTGTTTCTCTAGAAGATTATTATAGTGAAAACTAATGGACATTTTCTTTTAGAATATTTTAAAGAAACTAATCAATTAAAAAAATTAACCCAAGAGAAAATATTTAGGATATTACGAGGGATATACGTATATCTGATCAAAGGATATTTATTTACAAGTTTAGATAGTCGCGGCAAAACGGCAAATATTAATCTATTTTAAAATATTACTATTGAATTAAGAAAAATGTTTTGATTTAGTTTAGTTAGAATCAGTTTGCAGAAAATATTATATTCAAATATGATTACTGTCCTCTACATTTTTACTTTTTTTGGACCGAAATTTTATATTTAGGATCTTGCGCCAAAAATTGACTTCGTTCGTTAATGAGCTTATTCAAACAGTGAGGTACAAACTTTATAAACATAACTTTTTATTTTTATTTACATACTATCGTGTGTGGTATCAATAATTAAAGCTCTCGGGAAAAGAATTTTAGTAGAAAAATAAAAATAACATTTAAACGATCGCCATTTTTTATATTTTATAAATTATTCACATTATACCGAGTTTGGTGTCAATTTTAAAGCTGGGAGATAAATTTAGTAAAAATGTAAAAAATGACCTTTATACGATTTTCAATTGTTTCTCCAAAAATTATTCAAATTTTTTCAAGTGTGTTATCAAATTGAAGCTATCTGGGGAAAAATCTAGTCGACGAATCAAAAACATGCAACATTTAAACGATGGTCAGTTGTTTTTTCACGCATGTTATTCAAATTAAGCCGAAGTTCTTATGAACTTAAATAGTTGTAATATATAAATTATAAAGTAATAGGGAAAAAAGATATTTATTTAAATTTTGCTGAATAAAGCATAAAATTAAAGCCTTTACGAAAGGAAGTTATTAAAACTTATAGTCAGGGAATTACTATGGTGGCCACAGCAGATTTTTTTCATTTAATCTCACACATGAGTAAAGCCCTGTTCGCACGCGGATTCTTTGAAGATTCTACCAAAATTCTGAATCCTGGAAAAGAAGAAGTTTTCTTCTTTCTAATGAGAATTACTATGGTGGCCACAGCAGATTTTTTTCATTTAATCTCACACATGAGTAAAGCCCTGTTCGCACGCGGATTCTTTGAAGATTCTACCAAAATTCTGAATCCTGGAAAATTACCTGTTAAATTGCGGTGCAGCTAAATTGAATCATCAATGAGTCTTGGAAAAGAAGAATTTTTAATTTATTGATTGCTTCGAAACCATGAATATTATTTTCAAGATTCAGAATCTTGAAACTTCTTTTCCAGTATTCAGAATCTTCAAAGAATACTCGTGCGACAGGGCTTTATATAGAGGTTGAATATTATTGTAAAATTGATTTTGAAGAAGATATAGTATCAAGAAATTGTTAATCATTTTTATTTATTATACATTTGAATAAAAATACAAAACAATGTAAAAATAAACTATACTCAGAGCTAAGTACTAAATTATTAACTATCGCTGTGAACACTTGCTAAAATGCGTGCATAATTATAATTGTACGAGACTTTGTAAGAAGAGAGAAAATTAAATAAAACTAGAATGATAAAGTCTACTTTCTACTTAGGGAGTAGTAAAAAAGTTTCTTAACAAAGGGATAACTGATAATTATTTTAAATTTTCTTTAAAATATACAAGTGAGAGGCAAACTAAAAACAATTGTCATATTTTAGCCATTGTTCGAATTAAAATTGTAATGATTGGAGCTCCTAAAATTTCAATGCATCCGTCTATCTCTATTTTATAGAGACACTCAATAATGTTTTTTTGGCACAGCAGTAATCGGTAGTAATATTTTTTTGGTTGTACTAATTAATCAATTGGATAATAAAGATATCAGATTTGATTATGTAATATGTCATGCGGTTAAAATCAAGCATATCAAGTAAAGGGCACAAGCACAAGTGTCAACTGAAGTGTGTATGACTATGACAATGACAGCATAATAAGACAGCGGGTCTTACTATAGTTATAGTGAATCATATTTCTCATCTTTGTAACATGATCCAGGGTATTCCGAGGAATCACCCAACTTAATCCTGCAAAAACTAAAGGTTATGTCAGAATATTACACATACTTAAATTTTGCCTAACATATGCTCTCAGTTTACTAACATTTCATATTTCATTTTATGTTAAATTTTATGTGTTGCACTTCCTCTGTATTCTCCTTCCGCATAAACGTTTTTGTACATACTCTATGTACTTTAATTTCAAAGTAATTTTTTAAGAAAAATTTTGTATCATCGGAGCGTCAAATAACTTCAAGAAATACTCTTTTCTATTTATATAATTTAGACTAATGAATAATAAAACAAAACATTTTTAAATATTCAAGATAACAAAAATTCTGATATTGTAATTTATATTTTTTGCTCTTTTCATAGAACTGCAACTGCAAATTGTATAATCCCATCAAAATGTATTGCAATAATATTTCTTTTTGTTCAAGTGCTAATACAGTAAAGTAATAGATAAATCTAGATAAGTGGTTCGCTCAGCGGTAAGGGGTCCACCTAGTAAGCTAGCGGTCCCCTGTTCAATTCCCTCGCGATTCCCAGCACAACCGATAATAATAATACCACTGGGTCCGAGTGGTTGGATTCCACTATAATAACATCTACCATCCTGTAATTAGAAGTTAATCCTGTAGGTTGGTTACCATAAAAAATAAAATAAACAAAATTTGAAATATCATAAATTTTAGTTTTACGGCTGGACAATCAAGTTAAGATTTAACGTAAACTTAATTAATTAATTAATATTAAGCGACAAATAATGTTATAATAATTTATAATTATATAGTGCGCCAAAGTGAGCAATGAACACGCAAAAAAGATGCTTTATTAACTGCTGTCAAAAATCACGTCGTGCGTGGACACTCAAAAAAGTTAAATTTATATCAACCATAAAAACTGACATGTCAGCATGACTAAGTTGGACTAAAAAATGTAGTATTTATATGTACAAGCCGAAAATTAAAACATGTCGTTTGTGCGTGCCTAAAATCTTTGCGTGAAGCACAACATTACAATGTAAATTATTATTATACAAATTATTACTATAAAATAATTTAATTAACTTGGCAAGTCTCGAAAATATTAGTCGTTTACTTTATAAACTAATTAAAAGTTTATCGGAAAAATAGTAGGTATTCGTAACACACGTACGGAAAGTGCCATTACAAGGACTCGCAGGCTTCAGCATTTGCTTACGACCACGACTTAAGTTTTACTTTCCAAATTTGATACGTAAACTATAAACAGTAATATCAGAATGGATAAATATACCCTGTGTCTTCTGTCTTTGCTGTACGTTCACTCAGTTTTTAAAATACTAGGTATCGAAAATCGTACTTTAACAAGACTTTAATTTCAATAAGAATATCTTTCTCAAGTTTCATTTTTTATAAAAATTACCAAAGTTTTAACTGTTTGGAATGAAATTTTAGAAGCGATTAATGTTTAGTAGTTCAAGCAAATTAGACTTTTTAGAAGATTTAGTTTATCAAGTTTTCATATTAATTAGATATAATATATTCCCAATAGGGATAGGAACAAAAACCCGAAAAGTTTCCTTTCAACACGTGGGTGTAACATACCCTTTTTGGGTTTAAATATCATTATTTTCAATTTTCCTAAATAACTCAAATAATATGTAGTCTAGCAGAACACTTTCTTAATAAAATTATAGAGAATAAAATTCTCTACTTATAAAAAAGGTGAGTGGCACAGTTTTCAGGAACATCGTGAAAATGTATAATCAATAGAGATGGGAATTTAGGATTTAAAATTTGCGAAAATAGGTTCCTAAAAAGGTTAATAAAATTCTCGTTTTAGGTACAAAATATCTAAAATTAGGTTCCAAAAAAAGTATTTTAGGTTATAATTTTTTTTAAAATATTTTATTATATTGATATAAATAAACATTTAGGTATTCATAAATATTCATAATTATATTCATAAATAAAATAATAAACAAAAATAAAATTTTACAGGTTTGTAAATATAAATAAACATTTACTCTATACTATAAATTATTGGTGAAATTCTGTGCAAATTTTATATATTGCACAAATCTATTAAACTTTAGGTTTAAAAAAATTAGTTAGGTACGGTTGTACATGTACAATCATCAATTTGTACAGAATTCTAGCACCAATAACAATAACAATTAAAAAGATCAGTCCAAATTATTTTTGTAACTATAACAAACTAATATTTTTTCAATATTGTCTACAGTAAGATTGTGTCGCACAATCTACACTACAGCCAGTGTGGTGCGAGTCGTTCGTATACGAACTGCTGTAACCATCACGTTTCTAAAATTTTAGTTTTCGCACCGATCGCTGTCTAGCTGACAGCTGTATTTAATTTCAAATACTTTTTAAAATGCGCGAAGAAAATAACTGCAGAAGTTCAAAAATCTAAATTGACAACTTAAAAAATACAAATATCTGTGAATGTTAAATTTAAAAAAAGAAAAAAATTTAAAATACGATTTAGGAACATAAAAATATGATTTAGGTACAAAAATAGTAAAATAGGTCCAAATTTTAAAAAACCACGATTTTAGGAAAAATAGGTAAAATCATATTGGGTTCAAATGAAAGCATTTTCTTCAAAACGGATTTTGTATTATGACACAGAAAAATAGTACTCACGTAGAAAAAAAGGAAAAATCACTAAATTCCCATCTCTAATAATCAAGTATTCCAATCATTAAAAACCATGTCGAAATTTTGTCTCCTTACACGAAAACGGTTGTAACTTATGGATATAAATATTAACTTCTGCTTTTTAATTTTTTTTTAGAATGTTCGATATAAATTTTTACGATTTTCTCGAAAACTGTGCCACTCACATGAAAATCGCTAAGGACCTTTTCTATAGAGAATTTTACTCTCTATAATTTTGTAATAGAAGTGTTTTGCTAAAACATATAGTTTTTGAGATATTTAGGGAAAACTGAAAAAAAATAAACTTTTCGGATTTTTGTTCCTACCCCTATTGGGAATATATCTACCTACTTAATATGAAAACATTATAAATTTAAAACAAAACGTATGTTAGGTACAATATGTTATTTTGTGACTTGGATTTTGAAATCTATGATCTCTTTAGTAGTGCTTTAATAGTGCTTACCTACTCGGCAATAGAATTCAATTTACTACCATAAACACCTTGTGGTTTTTTGCATTAAATAATTTTTAACAAATTAATAAACTAGCGAATTTTACATAATTTTTTGACGAATTAATAAACGTATATATTAAATTATTAACTGATAAAAAAATGCTACAAGTTTCGCTAGATGTCACAGCAACTTAAAATTTATGAAACTTTGTTTTCTTAATATTTCTAAAATAATCCTTACTTAAATAAAATATTAAAATAATCCTATGAAAAATATGCAACGTGTACGTAGGGGTGGGAGTATAGAATTTTAAAATACAATTTCTTTTACGTAGATAGAAAATTATGTAGGTAATATCAGGGTAATATTCACATTTCTGCGCTCAGAGTTCAAGAAAAATATGTATCCTACTAAATATTATTTATTTTAATAGTACGTTACTTTTTTATTTTTTTGTATAAATATCTCGATAAATATAAGTTTTGTTGTGGTTGCCATCATCTTTTACTTTTACAAGATACCGGCGGAGGCGGAAACTATAAAACGAATATTGTCATTACAATTAACAAAACATAATTACAAACTGTATGAACATTTACGCGAACATTTGTATATTTATATAAATGGCTCGTGAAATATAAAACGATGTTTATGTGTTAATCGCGAGTAAAGTGACGCGACTTGTAGATAGTTATTTAAATCTCCAATCTTTTTGCTCTCTTTAATGTCTTTGAACGTAGCGACCATTGCGAATTTGCACAAGAAATGGAAAAGATTGCACCTTATGACATAATGGTGTAAATATTTAGGGATGTTACAAGTTTACAAAGAAACCGACAGTCACTGATACCAAAAGTACTTGATGTTATGATACACAAAACAACATTTGTTACAAAGATGCTAACATTTTCTATAATGACATCACCGTAAATATTATCATTTACTTAAAATAAATATTAATTCACTATGCAGTATTTTAAATTTTCGTTTAGAGAGCTTTTTACTTAGAAATCACAATTTCTTGTCTTGCATTCAAAAAACTTGCGCTTTTATTGCCAAATTGAGTAGGTATTTTCTTAGTTGTGCTAAGACCAAAAGTTGGCTTAATTGCTAATAATTAAAATCTTGACGTTACGACTACTATATACCGGGTGTAACCCAACCCCAACCTGTGTAACAAAATTTAAGGGTGTGTATAGTATTGAACTGATCATGAATCAAAAAGAATTTTGTTGAAATTCGTAAAATTAACAGTAGTTTGCAAAACAATACCTATCATTTTGGGTACCACTGGTTGTCACATTTAAATACAAAATTAATTATGCAATATTTATTAGTGTAATTATATTAATGCAATAATAATTTTACAAACATGAAAAAATGAAGTTTGTAGGTAGGTACTTACAGAATGTCTCATTTGCTTGGACCCATTATTTAATTTGCGAATTTCAACAACATTTTTTTTGATTCATGATCAGTGCGTCCAATACTATACACTCTTAAATTTAGTTACACAGGTTGGGTTCTTGGGTTACACCCAGTAGGTTAACAATTTTATTTTTCTTAACAATAATACAAATTAATTTAAAAAATTTGTTAGGTATCTACATTTTCAACTTATTATTCCCGGCGATTGGTATGGCAAAATAAGTCTAGATAGCAATCATTAAATTTATAAATTATTGTTATGTAGATCATGATAAAAAATAATAACAAAAAATTACAGTTTTAACTCAATTTGTCGATAAATCAAAGTCGTAAATTATTTACAATTTACAAAAATGTCTACTATATCTATTTATCTTTTGAAGCAGAACACTCGAAAAATAATGTATTTGATATCTGATTAAACTGTGTTAACTATATTTTAAAGACTTTTAATTTTTTTTTTAACTTACAATTTACCTAGTTATTAGTCGAACACAAAAAATATGTAATGGTAACAGTTAATATTATTTATTAAGGTCTTTTTTATTTCCTATGAAAATAAGTATTAATTTGTATTGTCATTTCTATATTATCACAAATAAAACCAATTCTTAACATAATGAATTTTGCTCTGTGTTGGTTATTTTATCACAAAATATAGGGTTTATATTCTATTAGATATCACAATAGGTACTTTTATAAATGAAGTCAACATTAACAATTATTTTAATTCCAGATTTAAAGCAAACAGATTTCGACAACAAGCCAAGGAAAGAACGAACAGCATTTACTAAAAATCAAATTAAAGAACTAGAAACAGAATTCTCTCACTCAAATTATCTTACCCGATTAAGGCGGTATGAAATTGCTGTAGCGTTGGATTTAACAGAAAGACAGGTAATAACTAAATCAAATTTATGTACTAGAACAATTTATATAGACTAAAACCAATAGATAACATAGAAATAAACATTCCACATTTTTAGATTAACTTGATACAATTCAATTTTAAATATCAGTAGTTTTGTTAAGTACCTACCTATTGAGATTTCCTGATAATAGCATAAGAATACAATTATGTTTTTAAATTAAATTTATATATAGGTCATGAGCATTACTAATTATTTATTTCTTCTGTGTAGGTAAAAGTGTGGTTCCAAAACAGAAGAATGAAATGGAAAAGAACTAAATCAGGGTGTGACAGAAACACAGACTTCAAACCAAGGCGTCAAAATAAAAAGAAGTTGTATAATTGAATTTATTTTATTCATACATAAACTCAATTAATGAGTTACAATCAAATACCAAAAATGTACATTTAACACTACTATTTAGTAATTATTGTAAAATAATACATTTATATTTCATTTATAAACGTAAATATTAATTAAGTATAGTCAATAGAAAAATAAAAATAGTGCATAGCAAAATTTTTACATTTTTTTAAACAATAAGTTACAAAGATGAAATTAAATTTGGATAAAAAAAATTGATAACAATTAACTTTGGTTAATTTTCGTTTTCTTTTTCTTTTTTTCGATTTTCTTTACTGTTTTTACTTGATCATTTGTTTGTATTAGTCCTTTTATTAAACTAGCTTTCTTATCTGAAATCTTTTGCACCTTTTTAGATTTCTTTGTAATTCCTTCTACGTTTACTTTGTTTTTCTTCTTTTTCAAAATTGGACCTTGTGCTACACTTGATTTTATTTCATCTATACTTTCATTTAATTTCTTAATTTTCTTGTCTCCTTTCTTTTGTTTTGCTTCTTTTTTATTATTTTCTTTATTTTCATTTATACTATTTTCAGTATTTTCAATTTTCTTCTGTTTATATTTAGGTGATTTCTTTATATTTTCCGTATTTTCATTTATAATATTTTCAGTATTTTCAACTATCTTCTGTTTACGTTTGGGCGATTTCTTCATATTTTCTTTATTTTCATTATTGCTGTTATCAGCGCTCGCTGAATTACTGGAATCTTTATTTTTATGTTTCTTTTCTTTCTTAACTTTCTTATTTTCTTTCTTACTGATTTCATTCAATGATTTGTTTTCTAGATTATTTTTATTCTTCTTTTGTTTCTCCTTTTTTAAACTATCATTAGTATTATTAACATTATTTTCTTTACTCGTTAGCTCGAATTTATTTTTATTCTTCGCTTCTTTTACTTGTTGCTTCATTTCCTTCGTAGATTTGTTTACAATACTAACAACACTTGCATTCTTTTTCACTTTTTTGGGACTAACATTTGTTTCTTTCTTATTACTTTTTCTTTTATTATTTGCATCTGTTTTTATTACTGCTTCCTCCGAACTTGAATTCATCTTTTCTGGTGGTGTAAAAATAATATCTTCACTACTGGAATCGTCAAAATCATCTTCTACTTCTTTTATTTCTGGTATTGCTTTTGGCATATTTGCTGGAGTGAAATCATATTCAATGCCAGCTTCCTTAAGCTTATCTTTAATATTTTTGATATGTTTCAAAGCTTTTTTGGTTGATTTTTTCAAAGTGTCCTCTGTTATTGCTGCGTTAAATGATTTCTTAAATCTTAAACGACGAACTTTAGTAGGATAATGTTCTTTAGAGAAATTAGGTTTTTTAAACAATGCCTTAGTTTTCTTATCGTACGGAAGAAGTTGAGCTGAAATATAAGAAGTAAACAATTAATTACAAAAAATACATTAATTTGTATTTATACTTACATTTTAATAACCTTTTTCCCATAAGATAATTGTTCATAGTTTCTGCAGCAATTTTAGCTACTGCTTGTTCTTTAAACTGAATAAATGCATGGCCTTTGCTGTTACCAGTCTTTTTTGATCTAGCTACTCGAACCTTAAGAACATCACCAAATTGATCGAAGTAACTTTTCAATTCTTTTTCATAAAATCCATGGGGAATATTGCTCAAGTATATGACACCTTTGTTAAATCTTCTTGGAGATTTTGCTTGTATTTTAATATCTCCTTTCTATAAAAAACAAAATAAATATGATTAAAACCCGTCTTTTCATAGATTGTAATAACAAATACCTTTATTTTGTCTTTTGTTTTTTCAACGGATTTACTGAAGGATTTTTGTTTATTCTTAGTTAATGCTACGTTTTCAGGCATATTGAAATATTATCAAATTACAAAAAAATATTACAGCACATGGAACTTCAAGACGGTATCAAAACACGTTTTTGAAATTAAACTTAACCTCAAATTATGGTCCGGTCAGTACGTCGGTACCAATGTTGCCAACTATCGGAAAGTAAATCTCCCGTATCACTTGTTAGAATTTTCCTCTTTTGTACCAAATTTCTCTTTTAAATATTTCTTAAAAATAAACAAATTTAGTGAATATTTCAAGTTTCTATCGTAAAAAGAATTCAAAAATAGAGCGGCGGTGTCATTGTGATTTTCTTACCGAATATTTCCGCCAGTTGGCAACACTGGTTGGCACGGTACTGTATAACTGAATGGAGATGGCAGCACATATTTGATATTTAGAGATGTTAGTTTTCTAATTTCGAAAAAGAAAATGTTGAAAACTGAAAACCGGAAACAAAATGTATTCAAAAATTTTATATTTTTCATACTGTTACTGTTACTTAATTTGTACTTCATATCCTTCCATGTTAAAACATTTCAGTTGATTTCATTAACTTGAATGTTTTCTTACTAATCTTATCATTTGAAATGAAATACAATAATAATAAAAATAAATGCAATATTGTTGCGTATGTTATTATGTAACAAACGACATTTCGTGAATGGTTTTTATATTTTTTTTTTCATCTTTTACCTTTTCTCAAATTATTCTGACGCAAGCGTAGTGTACAACTCTTGATTGATTAACAAAAGAGTGAAAGCGTGTTTTATTCGCAGTTCATTTTTAAGTTGTGGAAGTGTCAGTTTGTTGATGATATTGAATTATATGCAGTAAACATGTGTGGAGGGTTTACTTGTTCAAAAAATGCACTCACAGCTTTAAATATTTTATATATAGTAAGAAATATGTCTTTTTTCATATAAATATTTAAAAAACAATACTGTTTGCAATAGATCACGCCAATCTGTCAAAGTGTAACAATAAGATCTTATATTTGTCTTTCTTTTTAGTTAGTAGCCTTTATATTAATTGGAGTAGCTGTATATGGACGAGCAGCATCAATTGTAACAAATTTACCAATAATAGGAGGAATTTTAGCATGTGGAATTTTACTAATTTTAATATCTATACTGGGGTTGGTTGGAGCAGTGAAACACCACCAAGTTATGCTCTTTTTTGTATCCTTTTACTTGATCTGAATCATCACTCATTTTTATATAAAATAAATTCCTCAATGTGCAATATAGTACATGGTCATCCTGTTCATGTTGTTCTTGATCCAATTTTCAGTAGCTTGTGCTTGTCTGGCTGTCAATATGAAACAACAAGAACAGCTGGCTGAGCAAGGATGGAATAGGGTTCCGAATGATGTTAGAGTTAAAGTACAGGAAGTATTTGTTTGCTGTGGATTTGAGCATCCAATTACCTTCGCAAATCAAACAGATACAATCAGGCTTAAAGAATCTTGTGAGACACTAAAAGTAAGTTATATGTTACATAACTGCTTCTATGTTATGCCTAAAATATGAAATTAATTATAGCCAAAATGTTGTGAACTTACTGACGAGAAATGTACTTGTGATCCTTGTATGAACAAACTCCAAAGTACTATTGATTATGCTTTTAAACTTTGTGGTGGTATTGGACTGTTTTTCAGTTTCACTGAGGTAAGTTTTTATAAAAGTATATTTCTATTTATACGTAATGGGCCGAATACCGAATTCAGCACTAATTGAAGCTGCGAAGCTTCTCTAATTCCCAAATAAACATCTCGTGTCTAGTTATTTATTGATAAATGTGTTTGTTTGTAAAAATACATACTTATTTTTTTACTTAAAAAGGAAACTGAATTCGCCCTAATTTTATTTATAAACAATAAAAAATTACTATTGATTGATTTTAATGAGCATGTTGCATGATCAATTTGTCTTGAAAGTTAAATTACGCAGAAATTCTTTTTACTACCTACTATTTTGATATGAACTTTATTCATAATATCGTAATATATTTTAATTGTTACACTTTCTTTTCTGTAATTTAAATATTTCTCTTAAATTTAAATATTAACAAGTTTAACATTTAAAATAATTATTATAAGTACCTACACACTTTTTGTGTGTTTACTAATTAATATTAATATACTTACATTTTGGACATTCTAAAAATTTCACAAAAAATTTAAGAATTTTGAAATAAATTTTTTGCAATTCATTTTGTAAGTATAAGCATATTTTTCACATTTACTCTATGTAGGTATGTAGAGATTTATCGAATTACATTTAAAAAAATATTATCATTTTAAAATCTACTTCTACATTTTTTGAAATATCTAGTTTGTCAATAAATAAACTTTTTAAGTATTACGCCTTTATACAAGTGATATTTGAGAATGATAATAATTCTTATTAATTTAATCAATAATATTATAATATTAAGCATATTTACTACTTGTTTGGTGCAATATTTGTTATATAATGGCATGTTGTTCCAGTTTTTGGGAGTTTGGTTAACAGTGCGTTATCGAAATCAGAAAGATCCTCGTGCTAATCCTAGCGCTTTCCTCTAGTCCTCTAACGTCACAACTCTGTCAATGGCTGGTGGGTTTAAGGTTTTAACACTAATCTGCATGCATTTTACATCAAATATACAATTTTATAATTTTGTACATCTGTGTATAGGGTGGTATTAAATGTTTGCTTTTGGGAAGTTTCAAAATTTGTAAAAAAATTTATTTTATTTTTGTTGCTTTTCGTATAGTCTATATTAATATTGAATATTACAATACAAAAATATCAGCGAAAAAAATTTTCAAACTGATTTTTTTCAATATTTATATTTGCATTAAATGTTGGTTATTGCTTTATTAGTATAGACTTTATACGATTTTGATTATTCGAAATGAATCGATTGATTTACCTCGTGATTTACAGTTAAAATGATGCGTCATAAATAACTTATGCATGCATAAGGTATTTATATATTTGTCTTAAAGTTTTGCTTTCTTAATTTTAATTTGTTATAGTTCACAGATTAATAAACCGAACGTTATTTTAACGCATCATTTTATTAATTGGCGCTTTACCAAATATTTATGCTACTGAATAATTTAAAGCAAATGATTACTTATAAGAAATTGCGTGTTTTCAGATTATCGGATTATTTCTAACACGCAGGTATCGTAATCAAACAGATCCTGATGAAAAACAAGCCACAGCCATATTTCCACGCCATAACTATACGTACTAGTCCCATTTTAAATGCATTTTGTGATCTAATTGTGTTATAAAAGGTCCTTTTACCAAAGTTACTGTTTATTATTTATAAGTCTGATAGCGCTATTTCATTGTATTTATAATTTGTACATACGCATACCTTCTTCGATATTTGTTGCATTGGTGAAATTATTACAATTCCAACAAAAATCCACTAAACTGTACCTTCCGGGAGTTTAAGATAATCTAATCTATTTAAATAATTTATTAATGACGTAACTCTGGATGTAAGATTTCATAATTGACATTTTATTTTATCCTTGAATTATATTAAATAATTCTTTTTGTCTTCTGTGTGGAATTGTAATTGATTCACGAGGCGTAGTCATTAGATTAGAAAATTTTAACTGGATTTTCACTTCCAAATTTTAATTAAATTTTCGTGAATTATATTGTAGTACTGTTTGCTGTATGTTTTCAGTTAAATATAATTATAATTAGATACAGTAATAGTACTGCCAATACAAAAATTATACTGCAAATATACAAATCTGTTTCTAAGACTACATAATAAAAGATATTATAGTTCACGAAAATGGTTTGTTAACATTGTCTTGTTTCATTAATTTCATCAAAATTTACTGTGGGATCAATATGTAAAAATTGATACAAAACTATATCTTGCTTGGTTCATCATTAGGAGGCTCTTTCCTACTATATTTATCGAAAAATTCTGTGCAATAACGAGCACCTTTTTCATAGGAACTCATTTATTTGATAGATCTTTATATATGAGATTTTCTGATGATGTAGATAAAATAAACAACTTCAATGTGATGGCTGTTAAGAACAAGACTATTTTGCTATCAATTATACTGTTGAATGTGAATTTTAAGCTGCCCTGCATGGTTCATTCCTGCATTTTTGTGTGCATTTTTAGGTGTCTATCTAGTTGCTAATTGATTCAAAAGACATTTATATACTGACACGTTTTTATTTGTTTATTTTAATTTAGTTTTAGAAATAATTGAAGAGAGAACAAAAAACTCATAAACATTTTTATCATTTTTTTGGAAAACTGAATCCTAAATTAAGAAAGTATTGTAATCTAACTTTGATTCTACTCGTACACTGCGAGTAATATAAACGACACAAAATTCTAAATTGTATAAAGTAGTAGTGAATATTGACAATAATTTTTCAAACATCATTTGGGACTGATTAGTTGAAGAAAGGAAATATTTTTGACATGCCCTGGAAGGTTAAGAATAAAGTGAATATAAGTAATTATAAGATTGAGTAATCAATGGAATTCGAATGAAAAGTAAGATATAGGATTCAGTTCTCCTAACATTTTTCATCGAATCTCAAAAAATACGTTTCAACGAAATATTGTTAGAATTGCTCTTCCGTTTTAATAGTTTAGCTGTACCACACAATTTTTAATTTAAATTTTAAATTCCATACCAATATGAATAAAGTTGTTAATTTTTAAAGCTTACTATTTTTAAAATTTTTTTAAAAGATAATTTTAATTATATAAATTTTATTGACTGTTTTATCGATACGATAAAAAGGTACAAAAAAAAAGTTTTTTCATTTTTATTGTTCTAAACTATTTATAGAGCGATAAAATTATAATTTTAAAGCTTTCTGCATGTATGTGTTAAAAATAAGACTAATATAAGTAAAAATATGAACGTAATATCGTAAAAAAAATCTCCAATATATTCGTACACCGCTCAAAAATTAGATATTCCAATGTTTATTTACATACTTTATAAATTTTATTAATGTGTCTTGTTTACGTAATTATTTGAAGTAATTTGTATTTTAGATGTAACAATTATTGCTGTGTAAAAATGTGTTAAAAATCGAAATAAAGTTAAATAGATTGATTGTAACTAATATTTTCTATAATTCTTGGTTTTAAGATTAATTTACAATAATAAACTTAACCATTCGGGAAAATTATTAAATAAAATTAAAATTTTTAAGAATATAATAATGGATAGCTTTACTTGCAACAGGTTATTAGAATATTGTACAGTGATTTACAAAGCATTACATATTATAACATAAATAACTTAAATTGTATATCATGATTTTCAGATTATATAATTTTTACTTAGATTCATCGTAAATGGGCACATATCCATGAGGATGCTGGTTGTAGTACAATCTGTTCGCTTCTTGCCTTCCAAGCAATGATTGTTGTCCTGCTCCATTATTGGCACTGTACCCTTGGCTGTTGCCATGGTAACCCTTTTGTCCATATTGTCCTTTGTCAGCGTTAGCATTGTCCACGATGTGTTGTTTCTCATATTGTCCCTGTTTGCGTTTTTCGTCAGCAATGAATTGACCGTTTTCGTGACCTCCTTTGTATACGTTCTGGCCCTTGGTACCGAAGGTGCCTTCATTTGATCCGTAGCGGAAGTTGCCACCTTCATCATGAGCATCGTCGTAGAAGGTTTCTTCGCTTCCGGACTCATCTTTGTGGTGGGTGGATTTGAATCCCTTTCTGTTATGACCTTTGCGGTGGTTGGCCTTTTGGTTTTCGCCTTCTCCTTTGCCGCCTTTAGAACAAATACTTATCGTTAGATTTGGCAATAATAATCTATGGAGTGGATAGCCGAGTGTGTTACGTGATCAACTGTGGTTCTGGCAATTAAAACTACACAAATAACTCCTGTACAGAAGATTACAATCTTCACTAATTGTGACGACTCACAGTATGTGAAGCTGCCGCACAAGTTGAGTAAAAGGTGTAATAAATATGTTTTTAATAAATTTAGGAAAAGGAACAGATATAGTGAAAGGGTTTGAGAATAATTTTGATCTTGAGTGTATGAGTGCAATTCTTACCATTTTGGCTGTACTGTTCACCGCCTTGGTAGGCCCGTCCATCATTGAACCCTTTCTTATCACCAGCTTGGTTGTTGTACGATCCAGAATCTCCCTGAATATTTTTTACAGCGACTTGTCCTTGTGTGAATCCTTCTGCGCCATGCTGTCCACTTTCACCTTTGCTTCCTTCAGCTTTTTCGAAGCTTTGCCCTCCAGCTTTCTTGTTCTCATCGACGTAGTTTTTCTTGTCAACATAGCCGCCACCATGGCCCTGGTAGTGAGGGTAGAAAGCTGGTCCGTAGTTGCCACCGAACTGCCCAGGGAAGTAACCACCGCCGTATCCTCCTACTCCTGCACCACCGATGTACGGAGCGACGTTGTAACCTCCACCGTAACCGCCTACGCCTCCAGCGTAACCGCCTACGCCTCCAGCGTAGTTGCCTACACCTCCAGCGTAATTGCCTACACCTCCAGAGTAACCACCAGCTCCTCCATAACTACCAATGTTTCCACCATAACCGCCAATGGCTCCACCATATCCTCCTCCGTAACCACCGCCGCCGATCAGTTTGCCACCATATCCTCCTCCTTGGACGCCGCCATAATATCCCGTGGGGTACTGAGGATAATAGTTGTGATACGGATATTCCGAAGCAGATGACTTCATGGTTTCTTCAACCTGGTGCCGGTACTTGTAAACTGGTTCCTTGTTATCGACATCAATTCGGATTGCAAAACTCGAGGTAAAGAACAAACACAGAACAATTGCACTCAACATTGTTGTAGTTGTTGTGATGTTGTTGCTACAATCAGTGGTGATTGATTGATGCTTTGACTGTGGTCCACTGGGTATTTATACAGGGGTTTCAGGAACAATTTCGCACTTGATTAACTTCAGTAATTTGGAATTCGTATGACATAATTGAACAAATGGATGGTGGTACTACGGGTTGTAATACGAATAGATGACCTTCTTGGAATTAACTTCAACTAATTGTGTTTCTTGCGAGGATTGACCTTCATTGCGGTCTAATAGCGCGACCGGATGCAGGAACGTAAAGTGCCCCGTTTTTACCTGTTAAGTTAGGTAAGTGTGTATCCGCTCCCAGGAAGTATGCACTAGTTTTTCGAGACGTAGACTGACGCGGTTGGAGAATTTGTACTTGAATTATTGTTCTGATCGTGCGTGACAACACAGTTACTTATAATGTTATAATTATGCTTTTTATTGTGCAGCTACTAATTTCATTCATAAATTTATTGTCATTCATTAGAAAGGAGTATTATTTGTATTTCCTGCCAATATAAAAATAGAGTATTTCTTTTATATAATCTTTTTGCAATTTTTTTTTCAAAGTATAGGACAATAGATTCTGTATTTTAGATTTGCATCGAACGAAGTTCATTTATTGAGTGCACAGGACGCGCTCTGATTGGCCGAAAAATGCGGAGCTATAGGTGTACTTTTTACTACGATTTAGCGGAGCTAAAGTAACTCATTATTGTACGATTTCAAAAAAATAAAACCCTCCAAAATAGCTCAGATTTTAATGATTTTTAAAAAAAATGTTTGTTATTATTCAGTTATTTACAATCAGAAACATTCTAGCTGACAGCTGGAGCATTTAAATATTGACAAAAATAGTTCTTAAACAATGTTTCTTAGTTTTTAGCTATTTTCTTGTAAATAGTAGGTATATTTTGAGGAACACTGTTTTGTATAAAATTGTAGAGCACAAAATTCTCAGGGGTAATACCATAAGAGATGATAATTTTTTGAGAATTGTTTTGTCGTTTCCACGGCAACTTATTTCTAACAATTTCACGACACAAAACATCATCTATCAATTTCCCGAAACGAAGTTGAGGGGAATTGTCAGATGATGTTTTGTGAAGTGAAATTGCAATAAGTTGCCGTGGAATAGACAAAAATTCTCTCAAAAAATTATTATCTCGAATGGTATTTAGGAAGAATATTTTTCTTCTTAAAAATACTACCAAAACGACTCATTTTGCTAAACATTTTTGACGTTTCATGTGTCAAATTTATTTATTTTTTGTAACTAACGTAACAAAATAAAACCTAATCTACAAAATTATGTTGTCAGATACATCATTTTACATTTTCAATTCTATTGGTTGCATTACGTCATTTGACGTCATCAGTACGCAATATGATTGGTTAAACCATCTATCAAAAAATATTCTTTAAAAGATATCTCATAAACGATTTTCACGTAAATTTCAGCTGTTTCGGAGGGTTTAGAAATAAAAACCTTAATTGACACGACTAGTGCAGCGCATGTATAATTCTAATTTTTGTTGTAATACTAATAACAAAATTTATTAATTTTTAAACAAGATGGTTAAGATTCATTTAATTACTAAGTTTTTCTTGACTCGGGCAGTCGACGTGCTCTTCCACACTCTTATCAACATTTAATCAAAAATTTCTATGAAACAAAGAAATTAAATAGGTCAACATTCAGCATTCAATATTCTTGATCAATAATGATGAATATAGAAAGATAAGCTAGCCAAGCACTTTTAAAATAGTTTTTTTTAATGAAATGAAAATCAAGGTTGCGTTGTACAGATGTACAAATTTATGGTACCTACTGATAAGAAAAAATAAATATAACGATTTGTAAATGTACTGACATAATCATTTTGTGATAGAGTTCATAAACACATTACAGAAATTATGTTTCTTTATCTTGATTCTTCGAAGTGCGTAAACGTAAACTTGAAAGCCGAAAAAACCAATCTTCGCACATCGCATCACAATAATTTACACTTCAAATCATCGGAATAATAAAAAAAGCTGAAAATTGGTATAAATATAAACCGCAAGAGGAAAAATTCTGTGAAATCATCAATCATCTCACAACCGCAAGGTCGTCTCGAAAATATTTTATTGGAATTTTTGACTCTTTTCAATTATAATTTAAATATTATAAACACATAAAAATAATATAATTCTATGCTGATCCAATTTGTAATACTTGAAGAAATGGCAAACGAAATTATATATTTTTAAATCGTTTCGGCGTCTCTGACGTGTGAATTATGTAATGTAGCGCAAATAATTTGTTTTTCGCATACTCGAATAATAATTATGCTATAAAAAATAATGGTGATGATATGATGTAGATATCTACCATATTATACGAATCTTATTTTTCGATTTATTTTATTATCAATAGTTTTTACCGTCAGACTATTGTGTTTACAAGATATTAAATTTAAATATTTGTTTCATTAGTTTATACACTAAATGGACAGCATGTTACGAATGCGAACGTGCAAAAAAGATATTATTTATTTTGTATTCCACAGATTAATTTTCGAATTCATTACTTCTATTGCCATTAATTATATTATTTTTATGAATATTATAAGATCGGTATTCTTTCTTCTTCTTTCTTCAGTCTTTTGGTAAACATCGTGGTGGATGGTTGAATATTAGTTGTGTGATAGTTATTGCCAATTTGCCACTTCTTTTGAAACAACCATACTAAAAAACCATACTAATCATATTTTAGGAGTATGTTAAATGTTAAATTTCTAATAAAAATAATTGATGTAACAGAGTGGCTAACTGTGGCCGTATAAATTAATTTTTCATAAACGCCGTTTTCATGTTACACTCGCAGGCGGTATAGATAATTAATTTTAGTCCGATAACGTGTAATATTTGAACAACTATGTAAACTAATTACTATTACTAATAATAATGATCTACATAACTGATATTTCATTTATTACCCATCATACGATACCTAATGATTATTCGATATCAAAATTAATATCATATCATCATATAGGCCCTTTGTGTGTTCCATATAGAGAAAAATAATTGTATGCTTTTAAATCATACATATAACCATTATGTATAAAAATATACCTTATGTAATACATGTATAAATAGAATATTTTATTTTTGTGTCATTTGCTTGTAATCTAGGTTTAAATAAATGAAAAGGAGATTAAATTTAAATGTGAATTTGTCAATGGAACAATTTATAAATCGATTCCCGCCATTTAAGTATGTTTAGAAATTAAAATATAGGTTTTATAGGTGCAATCAGCAGTGGCGTACACATAATTTTCGTCTGGAAGGTAATGCCGAACGGTGTACATAGACTAATGTACCAAGCACAGTAATTTGTTTGTTCAAGTTCGAAAAGGTACTTTTAATTAAGTATAAATTGAAAGTTAAATTTTGAGGTATGATGAAAACCTGTCCATTTTATAGAATAAAAATCTGTTGTGGCCAGCACACAACCTTCCACCTTATATAGTAAATTGAATTTTTAACAAACATGTACAATCAACCATAATTACACAAGAGCTTTTTATTTTGCCGGATAAATTTCTGTTTGTATTGAAACTTTGTTGCCTAGCAATTTGAAAAGAAAAATTGTTTAATAAAAT
The DNA here is from genome assembly GCA_947534325.1 of Agonum fuliginosum. NCBI lineage: Eukaryota > Metazoa > Arthropoda > Insecta > Coleoptera > Carabidae > Agonum > Agonum fuliginosum. The sequence continues at coordinate 11,736,908 of OX384038.1, read as the reverse complement.
CACGACACCGTAGGTGGAGTGGATTTTATTTTAAAACAATTTTTCGAGTCAAATTTTTGTCAGGTGACAAGGTTGAGATGTCAATTATAAATTTATTCGGAGGAAATAAAATGCTCGAGTGTAATTCAACGAGATAATTTAACGACTCCTTTGGTTTTTCTTCACAAATATTTCCAAAATCGAAACATTACACTGACAAATATTAGAAATATGAAGCAACTGACATTTTAGTGATTTGTTTGGTTGCTAAGAAAAAGGTAAATAAGGTTTTATCACTTGCAAAAAGTTACCTTCCTTTTTACCTCTCGCCACTCATATCTGTAAGAGAGGTATTGTAATCATGCTAAAATTTCGATAGTGAGTTTTCAATGGATAAGAACGTTTTGAGGTCCCTAGAACACGATTTTGATAATTTCGCGATGATGTCTGTGTGTGTGTGTCTGTGTGTGTGTGTCTGTGTGTGTGTGTCTGTGTGTGTGTCAGTGTGTGTGTCAGGATGGATGTTGGAGGTACGATAACTCAAATACCACTGAATAAAAAAATTTGAAATTTTGTATATAATATTCTAACACCCTAGATTAGATCTGATTAGATTTTGGTGTTGATCGTGCAACCGGAAGTGGTAGTTTCTTGAAGATCTGAAGAGTTTTTCTGGAATATCCTCAAAAATTTTGAATTAAATGGATTTTTTTAAATAACATTGTATACTAAATATTACTATCTACAATATGTATTCAAAACGTTGTTTCTATCTAGCACCATGTTCCAATTACAAGAAGTTAAAAATTCTACAAATTTGTTACAATTTTGATTTATCTGCCTACCTATGGAAACAAAAAATAAAATATTTGAGTGTTAATGTCATATGAATTTTTGACTTTTTGGCAAATTGAAATGGAAAATATGAAATGTCATTTAGTATTTATAAGGTCATAATAAACTTTAATAATATTATAAAAACTACAATTTCCGAATTCCCTTCTAGTACAATGGTATATTTGTGAGTAAGTACCTTCATACACACTTATAAAATAGTAGAGTATATGGCGAGAGGTCATGTGTTGGCCACATCGGATTTTTATCCGCTGTCAAAGCGATAAAATTGTGTTTTGTTTATGGCTTACTTTATACAGGAGTGGAATTATCACTAAAATATTTCATTATTTATATTCTTATTCATGTATGTCGTTTTATGTCACCTGGGTTACCTACCTGTCAATATTTTTTTACGCAGAAACAAATATCAGCTGATCATGGATTAATTTTGAAATTTGAGTACAATTCTTAAATGTAACCCAGATACAAAAATTTATGAAGTATGTAGCAAATAATTATTCCTCTTATTCTCACTACAAAGAAATACTAGATTTACTCAAATTTATATTTTTACCAAAATCTAATCAGCTCTTTTAATTTGTATACAAATGTAAAATATCAAGTATCGTAAAAACTATCAAAAATAGGTTGTAAGGATCCTAATTCATGCTCATCCACTTAAAACTCACTACCCGATTTTTATCATGATTCCAGTACCTTCCTTTACAGGTATGGCGGAAGGTAAAAATTAGTTTATTTAATAGATTAAGAATAAAATGAATCTGTATAACAGCTACCTGCCTGGGCTATAATTAATAGCAATTTACCGTTTCAATATTAGTTTGTAACAATAATACCTCGAATAATACTAAACTTTATATAAATTCAATATTCGCTAAATGTTCAAGACCGTTCGGACGTATTTTATTTGCTAAATCACGCAAAATTTCAATTCCAAGAGGTATTGTGCCCACACTTTCCGTTCTCTTGTTTTGACGTTTTCAAATATTTCACGTAAGGCACTACATCAATTTATACAGATTGTATAATAAGTAGCTGTCAAGAACAGTGCAAAACATCGATGGCATATTGCGCTAGAAACAGTTAAAAATCGATTTGCTGTCCCAGTTCTGTCTTTGTATCCAATCTATTTTTTTGCAGCTTCAATTGTCACTAGCACAACAGGTAGAGTAGATAGATTAGATTGTTAAACTTTTAAACTACAGATAAACTCAATCTAAAAACAAATTTACTACTTGCTTTATCAAAGGGGCCTATACAGTGAGTTTCTTTTAACGTGAAACATTGGATTTTTCATATCCGTGCGGTTACGACTTTGACGCAAGAATGTATTAGAGCGTTCTTTTTAAAATGAAACATAGGTAATCAATTTAACTGTATTATTCTTGAACAACATACATATAAGATATTTGGGCAGCTGCGATAGTTCCAAGGGACGCTTTCAACATAAACTTTTAATTGTTCAAAGTATAAATCGTATTTCCAGGTAGCAGGAGTATGACAGCAATTGACCTATCCTGTTGAACTTCGGTTGCGCGCGCATACTTGGGCATTGGGCATCCGGTTAGAGGAAGTGAGTAAGATAGATACAAAGTAACATGTGTCTTATTTTAAATTTTTTAAATGTAGCGGAAAAGTTAAATTCAATTTAATGACATTTCGCAATTTGACCAATTTAGTACGCAACAAGCATGAAACAAATTAATAAAATCGTAAAAAAATTGAAATTAAATTTTGACATTTGAACAAATCTGTCAAAATACGCACGCATCACCAGGATTGGTCTATTGATGTCACTTCCTTTGCCACAAGCATGCGCCCAGCGTACTAGCTTGCTGTTCCACTCAACACAATGTTACTTTGTATCTATCGCACTCGCTTCTGACAGGATAGGTCACTTACTTACTTTATGAGGTCAATTATCAAATTCTTATTCTCTTTCATTTTAAATAGAACGGACTCTAATATATTGCTGTCAAATTCGTAATCATGGATAAATGATAATCCCATGTTTCACGTTAAAGTAAATTCTCTGTATAGTAATATATAGTATATTCCATGCCAAGATGTAAAGTGGTGCATTTGATATAAGTATATGTTTCTCAAATTATTTTGGAATGACATTTTATGTTGATTTGACAGTTTTAATACTTAATTTAACAGGTTAAGCGCCAAGGATGTTCATTTAAACTTTCCACACGGGCCAAGATATTTTTCGACATATTTTGATGAATCTGTGTCTTTAAAACCTATTTCACACAATTTTGGCTAATTTTAATCTTTGCAATAAAAAATTTCTATTTAGTTCGTTTAATTTGGTTTTTAATGATTTTTGAGAAAAAAAATAATTATTTCTGCCTTAAAATTATGGCTACAGAAAGCCTGAACCAGCGTTTGTTTTGAAGGGCCACAGCGGACACAATACAACATTGAAACTCGTAAGAAAATGTCCGCTTGGCCAGACAGGAACGACAAAAAATTAAAAGCATAGCGGACACCGGTGTCCGCCATGGCCGAATTGGCTAGGCGAGTAGAGGACACCGGTGTCCGCCGTGGCGCTTAACCTGTTAATAACAAAATGCACCCAAATGTTAATTCTAAATTGAATTTGATTTAAAAAAATCGTTTGAGAATCTCTGCAATTTGTCTGAGAACTTCTGTTGATACCCTAGCAACAGCCAGCCCAGCAAACACAGTAATATAACATACAGAGAGTTTTTTTAATCAGTAAACATAGGGTAGTTTCATTACCATAGTTACAGTGTTACAGAATGACAGCAATGCATTAGAGCGTTTTTTTTATCAGTAAACATAGGGACGAATAACATATTAAAATAAATATGAAATATAAATTAAAGAAATGATAAATTATTTATTTATTTCTACACTTAAGACATAGGTAGATACATTAAACTAATGAGGCTTTTTAAAACTAATTAAATGCTCAAAATTGGAACCATTAACTTCTAAACAATATCCTAAACGATTATAAAAAGAATTTATAGCATTATCTATTTGCTGGGGAGTAATATTTTGGGAATAAGCACTAATTCGATTTTTTAATTGTTCAACATTAATTCTGTCACCATTGTACATATTATTTTTTAAGTGTTCCCAAAGAAAAAAAATCATTTGGTGCAAGATCTGGTGATCTTGGAGGCCATTCTACTTCCACTTCTTTGGAGACACTTAAAAAGTAGAAGTTAATGGTTCCAATTTTGAGCATTTAATTAGTTTTAAAAAAATCCTCATTAGTTTAATGTATCTACCTAATGTATCTAAATGTAAAGTGTAGAAAACATAAATAAATAATTTATCATTTCTTTCATTTATATTTCATATATATTTTAGTATGTTAATTATCCCTATGTTTACTCATAAAAAAAACGCTCTAATACATTGCTGTCATTCTGTAACACTGTAACTATGGTAATGACATGCCCTATGTTTACTAATAAAAAAAACTCCCGGTATATATTTAAAACATGAAACACGCGTTCTTTAGGTTTCAAAAGTAATATGTTATGTAATATACTTGTAAGTTATATGTAAGGCGGAATGTCCGCCCTGGAACATTGTATCGTATACATAACATAAATAAATTTTTAAAATATTGATGACATGTAACTTTAACGTATCAGCCACAAATTTGAAATATGGGTGTTATGTACATAAATTAATATTAGTGAAATATTACATTGCAATATATTTTAAAAATAAAAATAAATTTGATTATAAAGCATAACGTATAAAAATGTATTTCAAAAGATAGTTTTTTATTGCAATTTACTACCATGCTATCATTCAATTCGATTAAATTACACTATTTGTTGATTTTTGAATTTGGATGACTACTGGAATTGAACCCGGGACCTTTGGACTGCCATGACCACACGTTGACGACTGAGCTAAATTGGAATTTAAAAACAGGCGCATTTTTAGCCATAATAACAATATTAATAAAATGTTAACAATTTTAGCAACAATCAATACAAATTAAAATTGTATAAGATATGTTAAATATTAATGCAAAATAATAAAAAATCAAACTTGAATTTTAAAAATAATATTGTTGTTTAAGCTTTTCCCGCCGTATGTTATTAATAAAAAACAACTAATTTTTGCTGAAGTATGAACATTAATATTATTTTGTTTACTTAACACACACTCCATAATATTTTTTTTTAAACCATGAATAGGTATTCTTAGATTACTTTGTTTATATTGCTTAAAAACCAATTATTTAAATTTGATGAATATTTTCTTCACATGCTCTTGCACATTCGATTGTATAGTGCTAGTGCATCTATTTCTTAATAAATAGTACTCGTAATACTAAAAACTAAAACATTTATATCGTTTATGTGTTTGCTGGGGTAACACTGATAAGAAATAATATTGAACATACTAAACTAATTCATAATTAGTTTGTTTATGTTGAGGTAACAAAAAGTAGTATAGTAGGTACCTATAGGTATTATTAATGTTACCTCAAAAATATTGCAGACATATAAATTAATATAATCAGTACATCAAAAGTAATATTTAAATAATATTTAAAACTTCGTATATCATACATATAAAATGTGTAATATTTACAATATGTACCATATTTATGGAACTTACATATTTCAGTATAATTTGTAATTAATATTACAAAAGTATTGTGTATGCAATGTAATGTTCTGTATACGATATATAAGATGTGTGATATTAAATATACCTATTTAAGTTATGTTACTTATATATTTTATAATTAATATTACAATCGTACTGTATATAATATGTAATGTTATGTGTATGACACGTAATTAAAAAAATATACGTATAATATGATTCAAGAGAGATAGATAATGTATAATTTATGAATATACGTAATATTACTTTGTGCCTTAAAATATCTCCAAATGTTATGTATCATTCATATGTGTGTTTCCTGGGAGGTAATTTAGTTATAATAGAAATTTTTTGTGGAAAAATTTGGTGATGTCAAAAAATGTTAGTTTTCTTAATACATATCTCGTTTTCAAAGCTATAGAAGCCAAACTACCAAGAGGTATTATTTTTCAATTCTGCATCTTTTGATACAATTTATATATAAAATTCATTTATATGCCTCCGGTCGGCATCGCTAGTTTTCCATATCTCAAAATCCGCCAGAAACTCTTTGTTGCCAGCCTAGGCCGGCAAACAACCGGAAGTTATAGGTTGGCATTTTGACATTACTACGGTTGTCAAGCAGATGTCAATTTTATGCGTTGAATATTTTTTATACAAGAATTAACAAGATTTTGACAAATTTTAAACGTAAATCGTTAATAGAAACTGAAATACATATATATTTTAAGCTCAAATGCAAGTATTCAGTGCACAATTTTTTAGGTTATGTATAATTATTTTATATTTTTGTAATGAAATCGGCACATTAAATATTGTGTATTACAAGTCCAGAAACTGTTATGCTAGTGCTCGTAATTTGCAAGCCTCGCCTGTGGCTCGGCGTGTCAAAAATACTCGCGCTTGCATAATGTCAGTTTCTGGCCTTGTGATAAATAACTATTATTTAAAATTTCGCAGATTGGAAATTAAAATTTCCGACCGGTTGGAAAGTGAACAATAACTGACTTTCCAACTTTTTAAAACTTAGAAATTAACATTATTATTGACCAATTGTAAATAAATGTTATTTTTTGTTTTCTACAAACGATTGGACTACAATAGTGTAAACATGTAAAGTAAAGTAATTTGCAATTAATAGAAAAATTATACATACTCCAGATGATGGTGTTCTAGTAATTGCGAGGGTAATAATAAACTACTTGCATGAATTTTTTTTATAAAATATTTTTGAGACGAGATAAAAACACTTGGGACACGTATTTTTTATTTTGAAACATTTTTTTATTTATTTATTTAAATAATAATTAATGAAAATTGAATACCTATTTTATATGTGACGTCAAATGCTTCCATTTCTCCTATACAATATAATGACGTTACAGAAATATTGTCTTCTCAATTTACTAAAAACCTATATTTTTTAAAAAATAAAATTTATAAATTCACCTCCGAGTGTGTTTCCCACCTGACATTAGGTAAATTGTATTGCGATAGTAATATTATTTTCAGTACCAAAATAAAATAGCCTATTGTAGGACGAAGTGCTAGACAGCTAGAGAGCTAGACGAATCCTGCAATACTCGTACCTCGTATCAAAGTGCGCAGTGACGCAGTTCATAGGAAGTTGATGTTAATAGTTAATATGATTGTCTGGTTAATTAAACTCATCATAAATAATAAATGATATTCTTCTTGTATATTTTATAGTCGTTGCTACAAACAACAAGAAATAACATAAAGTAAAATATAGGTACTCGTGAAACTCGTGTCGTGTCTACTGTTATTTCTCGTTATCTAGAAACAATTATTATACCGGTTCTTTTCGTGCTGTTATTCCTACAGTTTCTTATTGACTTATAAGTAGGTACTTGTTATAACATCGCGATTTGCGAACCATTGAATTTTTGTCTTTTCAAAGTATAATAGTTATGTAGGTATTAATCTAGGCTATAAAGGAGGATTACGAATGTTGGAAAATAACCACTTGAATAAAACAAATATCTTTACAGCCGAGATATAATAGTATAATATATTTTAAAGAAATTATAATTTAAAACAGTAAAGTAAAATATCAACACAAACAAATGGTGTATACGGGTTGCTGTTGCAACAACAATAGCCGACGTTCTGACCAATTCTCGCCAGCGGTCGAGTGCACGAGCGCTCTGATTGGTCCAAAAATGCGGAGCTAAAGTTGTAGTACTTGTCACTACGATTTTGCGGACGTAAAGTAACTCATTTACTGTACGATTTTATTTAAAAAATCTTCTGTGGCCACCACAGTACTTCCTCGGCCATAAAGCCTTTAATTTTATGCTTCATTTCATTTCATTCAATAAAATTTGAATAAATTTTGAAATAACTTCGGCGGTGTCAAAGGGATAAGCGTCAATGTCAAAGTGACAAACGCCAATGTCAAGTTGACAGCTATCACTGTCAAAGTAACAGCAGTCATTTAGTAACGTTTTTAATTGCATTTATTATAATACGAGCAATATGTAAATTAAATAATACTAGTGAAAGCGCAAATGTTTACAATATTTTCATCAATTCAAGTACTAATTTAAGAAAAATGAATTCATGAAGTTTGTATACACTCATTAACGAACATAAAACTACCTTTTTGTTAAAAGCTTAAATATAAAATTTCAGTCGAAAATTCGCACGCGTTCTCAAGTTATCGTACTTTGCTTATGGACAGACAGACAGACGACAGAATTTTTAAAAATATATGTTTTTTGGTTTCAGTAGGGTCTCTACATCAAAATCTCGAACTATCAAAAAATCACGAGTTTCAATAAATAAGTAAATTAATTAATTTTATTAATGAACAAAAATTTCCTAATCATTTTTATACGAAAAAAATAGAGACTTATAAATATTTTCACTTAAGCCTAGTTTCCATGCATGCGTTTCATCCGTTCCGTTGTATCCGTCGCAAGTTGTGATTGGCTAGTTCAAATTATGAAAAATTGGCACGTTGGTAAATGCAGCGACGGACATAGTTCGTCTACTCTCTACTCGTTGCAGCGCGACCTTGAGAACGGATGCTTTGATGTCAGTTTGACAGTTAGCAAGTGGTTTCATACGGTTATTTGTATTTGTTTGGTTTACCTAAGCAACATGATTAACTTCGTAAGTTTATAAAATCGTAATTAAGTAATATTATGTCATAACAGCAGTGAATAGAAGTACCAATCAAAACATCAAAACGGATGGAACGCAACGGACACATGTGAACAGTCTGAATTTCATATGACGTCAAGTTTGCAGCGACGTATAAAACGGAACGGATGGAACGTATGCATGGAAACTTAGCTTTAATGTAGTAAGTTGTCATGTTAAAAATTGTTGATATATACTACATTACTATTACTACATACTATACTTTATTTTGTTATTTAGTAATTTGATATTGTATGAAGAAGTAAAAATATTATTTATTTATTTATGACAGTGTTTGTAACAAGAATTCTGTCACTGTTAAGTCATAATTACTTATCTTTAAAACTAATTAAAAATCAATTGACATTTCTGCAACAATAGATTGTAGCAATAATAATTGTTAAATTGATTTGATAACCTTTAGCTGTTATTAAATCATCACACAATTTACAAGCAATTATAAAAATGATATCGGTGAACTTCTATCAATTTTTCTTGGCATGTAGGTTGCTAATCAATAAAATGTGTCAACCGTATCAATTTAATTGTATTGTTTTGTGAGAAAACAAGTAGAAAAACCAATCAATTCACTTAGGTACCAATTACACCAATATTCTCGGATGTGTCGATGAAACATACAAATAATAATACAATACAATACAATACAATAACAATCAACTTTAAAATAATTGAAATTTGATTGATTTCATTTTCCGAAATAAAATGTTCGCGTGCACTATTAATTCAATTACATAAATTAAAAGTGCTTGGAATATCTCATATATTTAATATTTGATAATGGATATGTTATCAATTATCTTCATTATTAATTTAGTATTTGTTGTTGCATGCCCGCTATATGAACACAGTAAAAAGGTCAATAGGTAAATATAAAATATTACAGGTATAGGTACGTGCTTTTCCCCTGTGTATTGGTAGATGATTATAAGTGTAAAATTTTATTATAAATTATTATTATTATTATTATGAAATTTAAATTTCGATACCATTAAAAATTTGTACCTAAGTCTATATCTGCCGTGAAATTTAATTATTAGTTATTATTTATGTATCTAGGACAAAAAGGTACAAGCAAGTTGTTTATGGCCAAGGCATCTAGCCCAGGTCGGAATAATTATTACTTGTGAGTACCTACCTTAATGCCACTTGTTGTCTGAGATGCATACAACATTTTTTGTTTCATACTCTTTCTTTTCAAGTGTTGTACTTCATTTAACGAAATATCATTGTATTCAATAAATGTCAAATTAAGCCGGTATAGTTTAATTTTGTAAATGAGGTAACTTAGCAATGGCTTTGTTATAAGTCGCAAAATTACCTACTATAAAGTATAATTTTGCGACCTAGACCATTACAGTTTTTTTGCGGTCAGTTTATGTTACAGTATGAAATAAATTATAATTAAATATGATGACTCGTATTAAAGTAGGTAACATTCAACAACAAATTCAGGTATACAGTGAACTTTTGTGGCATAACCCATTAAATAATGTAGTCGACTATTTTTATTTTTTATGACCATATAGGACATACTACACGTTTTCCACGCAAAATGTTGATATTTAACTTTATTTATTTAACTTTTTTTTAAAAATGTAATGACATTGTTTTATATCTATAAACAAGCATTCTAAATCATAAAATTTTGTATTATTGTTAAATAAGTTTATCTGGTCCTAAAAAAGTTGATTTAGTGGTTTAGAAAACCATGAGTTTATTTTAAAAATGCCCAATACACCTGAATTTTTATAAGATTTTTGTGTAGATAATAGTAGGTAAATAAAAATATATTATGTATTTATTTTTCTTTGATAATTAATATTTACTTACATTAATCGATATTTATAAAGCCGTAGGGTGTGGTTGTTTTAAATATTTAGTCTATATATTGTTTTATCGATACAATAATTTTATTATTGTTTTTAACTATTTATTTATTTATTACTCGTATTTTATTCCACGTTAAGAGTCCATGTTTCTCACTGTTTTTAATATAGTCCGTCAGCCCGCTGCCAAAAAGTGTAATGATAGTATAACGTATGCTCTTTAGGGTTTTGGCAGTTATGTATATAATGATCAATGAACAAGTAAAATTAGCGGGTGAGCGTGGAACTTACACTAGACAAGTTGTTAGTTTATTGCTAAAAAAAATCACATTTTGCGATGATAGTATAACGTATGCCGAGCATACCAAACGATGTTTCATTAAAAAACATCCATCGGAATACGATCGGCATACGGGCAGCGTGGGTCCTAATGGTCAACATGCGCCCTAAAAGTGTTAAGAAATATGTACGTCATTTGTATATTACTATGTTCACTTCATACTTTGAAGGTTTTTGAAAATTATTTTTGACAGCTGAGAATTAAAATTTATCAATTCTTTGTGTTATTTAAATCAATAATTAAAGTGTTATGTTCTTATTATCTAATTTACCTATACTGTTATTATTTTAGCATCAATTATTCACCAAATGTCAAAAATTATATTGAGGATTCATTGTGAAATCAGCAACAAATTTCCAAATGTATTTATTATTTATTTATGTATTAAGTATGTTTGACCCACCGGATTTGTATGCCGTTCGAAAATTTACATAATTATAGGTGATATCCAACTAAAACCACAATGGCATACGTTATACTGTCATAGCAATTGTTAGAAAATTCGCGCAACTTTTTATCGAATTAAAACATTTTTGTTCCAATTTATTCGTATGCCGTTCGACGAACTTGCATAATTAGATGCATATTTCATTTAAAAAACCAATGGCATACGTTATACTATCATCGCAAAATGTGATTTTTTAAAGCAATAAACTAACAACTTGTCTAGTGCAAGTTCCACGCTCACCCGCTAATTTTGCTTGTTCATTGATCATTATAAATATAACTGCCAAAACCCTAGAGAGCATACGTTATACTATCATTACACTTTTTGGCAGCGGGCTGACGGACTAATATGTTTATTGTTGTAATGCACATGTTTTGTAATCACTTTTTAATTTACACGTAAGTTTATACATTTTTAAATCTATATCAAAGTTGTATCTAAATGTTGTAATCTCTGTAATCCAGTTCCTGAAGAAGACGCATGTGGCGTCGATACCGGTCGAGGCAGTAGAATAAAATCTGTTGGCTGATATTCAGTAATTTTCTTTCTCTATGCTATTTTTTAATTTGAATTTGATATACAAGAGATTCATGCGGATACGGTTTAATAAATAACATAGGTAACAATTTATTAATTTACAACTTTAAAGTTAAAATAATTGGACAGATACAGGATAAAAGGTTATAAATAAAAAGTTAGTTTAGCAGAAATCAACAATAACTATTTCGCATGTATTGTGCAAAAAGAAAACAAATCAATCGACTCCACAATTGCGGTTTTAAAATTAAAAAAAATTTTTTTTGACTACCATTATAATTTTTGTTGTTCTTTACTATACTGGGTGTACAAAAAGTTCCGGGACGGTCAAATATCTCGAGAAATACGCATCTGATCGAAGAACAGAAAAACACGTATTCAATATATTTGTTAAAATCTATCTAATGACACCTAACACGACCCCCACCCTTGGAGGCGGGCTGGGGGGTAACTTTTAAATCTTAAATGGCAACACCCATTTTTTAATGCAGATTCGTATTCTACGGAAAAAATAAGTAACTTTTATCACAAACTTTTTTTATTCGCGACAGAAATATAAAAATAATCTATCATATAATTACGTCATAAATTTTGGACCTTTGACATTCACACGTAAGAGTTTTAAAACTAGCTAAATTTCTAATTTGGACTAAAAAACAAAACTATTAGCATATCTTTTTTTGAAGCAAAAACAAACTATTTTCAATAATACGATTATATTTTTTGTCACATAAGATAACAGTTGTCATGGATATATTATTTTGTTTGTAAATGAAAATTATTAGATTACCTAATTCGCAAAATAGACTCGCTTTAATAAGGAATATATTTTTGTTTCATTTTGTTAGGAATAAATCAATAAATTATGTAAGTAAATTTTAAACAAACAAAAGGGTCTTTAAATTGACTTGCATAATTCACTGTAATTAAAAATAAAATTTCAAATACATTTACATGATTCTTAATCTATTGTTAGAATCTAGAGTAAAATTATATTTTTTCTACCTATAATATAAAAAATACACTTGAAGATAAGGCAAAGTAGGTACCTATAAATTTTATTTGTTTTATTATATTTAATTCAAAACTAAGTATGGGCGTGTTCCTCGGTTTCCATTAATTGTTTACTGCCGCTCCCAATGGATACAAAATTAAATTTTTACCTTCCGCTTACCTGTAAAGGAAGGTATTGGAATCATGCTAAAAATCGGGTTGTGAGTTTTAAGTGGATGAGCACGAATTAGGGTCCTTACAACTCATTTTTGATAGTTTCTCGATGATGTCTGTATGTATGTGTGTGTGTGTGTGTGTGTGTGCGTGTGTGTGTGTATGTGTGTGGTTCGGGCCGATGCCGGATGTCGCATAACTCAAATACGAAATACCCAAAAATTTTGATATTTGGTATTTTGCAATTGTATACGAATAGGAAGAGCTCATTAGATTTTGGTACAAATATCTTCACCGGAAGTGATATTTTTTGAAGATTGGAAAAGAAAATTGTCCAAAATTTATATAAATTTTGATAAATATAGTGTTTATTTGTAATAATAATAAGAAGCAAAGTTATTTGCAACTCACGTTATAAAAAAATTGTCTTTATCTGGTAGCATTAAAGAACTGCAGTAAAATTTAAAAAATAAATTTATCAGATAAAACGTTGAAATCTTGTAATCCATGTTCGGTTGACTTTTGTTTCTACGTAAAAAATATTGACAGGTGAGACGGGTGACAAGTTGACATACTAGCGCCATATAAGTCATAAGTGAGATATTAAATGTAGTAATTGAACGGAGGATGGCTTCAACACAGAAGAGTTTTCGTGTGAATGAATCTTTTGATTCAGGTGATACTAATTTCTGTGCGAGGGGTGAACCACCAATGGGAATCACTGTACATTTTGGTCGGAATACATTTCGGAATACTGGAAATACTATGGAATAGATCGGAATACATGGGAATACTTGGGAATACATGGAAATACTTGGGAATACATGGAAATACTTGGGAATACGTGGAAATATTTCGGAATACCAATAGAATTCATAGAAATTTGCAGGAATTCTTGGGAATACATGAAAATAACACTAGAAATATTCTGAATATTGGTTGATTTATCTGCGAATGCGATAATTATAAATGTTGCTTTGGAAGGATGTAAGGTACCTACTTAAATTTGTATTTTTTAATTTGTATTTGTATTGTATTTTTTTATTTTATTATTTGTATTTTCCTTTGAATTTTACTTGTACTATAAAGAAATGTGATTATAATAGGTGTTTTCTTTCAATTATGTTTTCAAATTCAAAAAAAGTCACTGACTTCTATTTCATAGACGTACACCAGTTGTTATAATATTACGATAAATGAGTTTGAATGTAATTATTACTTTCAGTTTATTTTTTGTTATTTACGATTATTAATAATAGTTATTTTTTTACTACTATGCTAATTTACAGTCATCTGTACTTTAATGACACTCATTTCCATAATAGATTTTCATTTCGTAACAGATTTTCATTTTGGTACAATGTCCGTTTTCAGGTAGCATGATACACACAGGTTAATTTCATACAAATAAATAGGTTTTTTTTTTAAATAAAGCATTGAAGTATAAAAATAGTATAGGTACCATGCAACTATCTATCATTGTATTTCATAAAAAATGTCAAATGACAGAAATATATTTATTTATTTATTTCTCGATTTATTTTGATGGTAACTAATCTACAGGATTAACTTCCAATTACAGAATGGTATTGTAAATGTTATTATAGTGGAGTCCAACCATTTGGGCTCTGTGGTATTATTGTCGGTTGTATTGGGAATCGAACTGGAGACCGCTAGCATGTTAGGCGGTCCCTCTACCGCTGAGCTCGCGCTGTGGCCGTTTACATGGAGTTTACATAAATAATCTTATCTAGCAATGACCAGTTATAAGACATTAATATTCAAATTATAAATATATAATACTAAAAAAGTCACTATAGATTCAAGTATAAATAATAAACAAATTTAATAAGGGATTTTTATTTTTTACAGTTCCTGTGTCATGTTTCATAACTTCAGAATAAAAATTACGAGTAGGTACATAATGTACTGACTGAATTACAACGAATTTATTTTAAATTCGCAAAATTTTACATTTTAAGTGTCGCTGGTGGTTATAACATTAATCAGTTATCAGTTACTAACTAATTTACTATTATTTTTATTAAAATTTCGTATCGATCAGTGCTACTTTATAAACTATACCCTTAATTTAAAATTTAAAAAAAAATTCTTAGGGGTTGCTTTACTATCTGTTTAGAGGGATCAAAACATGTTTGATCCCTATCGGGAGAAAAGCACACCCGAGGGAGCAAAAACGTATTTAGCTCCCTCAATACAGGGATTAAAAGCGTACTTTGCGTTCACGTGTGACGCAAAATACTTTGGGAATACTGGGAATACACTGGAAATATTGGGAATACATTGGAAATACTAGGAATACTTACAAAATACACTGGAAATATTGGGAATACAAGGAATACTTACAAAATATTGGGAATACTATGGAAATACTAGAAATACATGAGGAATACAGGAAATACCGGCAATAAATGATAGGTATTCCCATATTTTCGGAATAACTGTACATTTTCATTATAGTGGTTCACCCCTCGTTTCTGTGTTTGAATATTTTAGATTTTTATTTGTATATTTTAAATGGGCACCGGTTTGTACGTATATACATTTCTGTTTAAAGTGTAGATATGGCGGAAGGTTGTGTGATGGCCACGTCAGATTTTTAGTATTTATTTTGCTGATACAGTCAAGCAAATAAGAGATTTTTTTAATCATTTTGATATTGATATAAGATGGAAAATTTTGCAGTTTTTTTTAATTTCCACGCTACAACAGTGTACAAAATTAATTTTCAGTTGAAGCAAATACCCACTTAGGTACTACCTAGTTATTACAAAGTGTATATTGCATTGTATAATACAATTAATTTGATGATATTTTTTGTTGAATTTTTTTTAAACACATTTATAATTATAAAATTTTATCCCATTAACATAAGGGTGCGTATCATAACTTCGAGTAAAAACAAGATAATGGTAAATAAAATTTGATATGCTGATTACGGATCAAAAAGAATATTAAGAGAACATTTTTCGTATCACTGAATTAATAATTGTTTTCACATACGTATTCGTAAACTTGTAATAATTTATTAAAGTTGAGTAATATTGAGTAAATGAATTTAATTTAATTTTCAATTCTTATAAATTATATTTGAGCCGTAATCAGCATTAAACTGTATGATTATATCCAACGTATGTTTGAGGCACCCTACATAATTTAAATGCAAATAAATAATTAAGTAATTTATATTTGCAATGCAATAACTACGTATAGTTTGTGTGATGGAAAAGGTCATCTGTATCATGAACTACTAAACAAACTGAGTATCAGGGACCAGAACCGAAAAAAGTGCGGTTCAGTCTCGGATAACGGTGTTTACGGTAGTTAAATTTCGGTTTCATTTATCGGTTACGGTATTTTAAAAGTTTTTTATTGGTTTTGGTTTCGGTTTAATTAAAATTAAAAATTTCGGCTTCGTTACGGTTTTCGTTTTTAACGGTTACTACGGTTTTTTAATGGTTGCGGTACTAATTAGCTTCATTTTTATTTCAACATAAATGCATTTGGAATGTAGGTACAGTACCTACCTCATGCTACATAAGTATTTAATTTACATATAATGTTAGGATGTATAGAAGTCAAAAAATTAATAATGTTATTATTTAAGTTTAGCTTATTGATGCATGTTTATATTTATGGTTTTAAAACCGAAATAATATCGATTCCGTTACGTTTTCGGTTTACATATGAACTATTTTTTCGTTTCAGTTTTCGGTTCCAATATTTAAAGAAAATAAATATTGGATTCGATTTTCGGGTACAGTTTCATGAAATTTTAAATGTAGGTGCGATTTTCGGTTACGATTTCTTTTCAGTTCGAGTCTCAGGGGTGTATATATTTATCTTGGTCGTACTTGCATTGTCTAATGGTATGCAATAAATATGGATTGAACGCATTTGTTTTTCAAAAATTCACATTGTTTCGAGTAAGTTACGACGTGCCTAGAAAAGCGTTGCTCGTTCCACTCAATACTGTTATAAAGCTCAGTTATTATTACTGAATATGACAATATGGGCGGAGCTTAAATCGTACTTCGTACTGTTTCACGATGACCTTTTTCAGACTTCTTTCATCTCAAAAATTTTGACAAAAATTATACAATGCACTAGGTAATGTATATGTCTTATTTTATATTGTTACCGTTTAAACCCGAAGCCAGTTAAACTTAGTAACTCTCGAAAAAATTAAGACTATTTATACAAATTAACATAACCTATAACCTTTAATATCTTCGCATATTAACTATCCAAAACTAGGGTTTGGTTAGGGTTTGACGGTAACAGATATACATAATTGAAAAACGTCTTCCACTAAATGTTTAAATAGTAAATAAAATTTTTATTTTAGTATAGCAATAAAATAAATACCTACCTAGTCTATCAACTGATAAAATCATGATTCTCAATAACAATTCAACAAATAGAACAAACATTTGCTCTACACGCTATCACAATAAAAATTAGATCCTGTGAAGAATTCGCGCACGCCTATGGCGATCAGCGGCGCACGCAGCATCTAACCGTTCTACCCCAATCCCCAAATCGCAGAACTCCGCAGTTTGCGCCGTGCCGAGCTCCAAATCGCACGAACTGTTGCCACCACCGCCACCCCGTCAGTGAACCATACATAACCCAACTATTCTGCACCAAAGAAACCCACCCCACAGCGTCGAATAGTTCATACAAGTGTGAATACCAGTGCCTAAAATTTATCCACTAAGCTTCAAAATGTCACATTCTGACGAGGAAATTGATGAGTGAGTACTGAAATAGATTGTATGATATTGGTCAATGACTTTCGCGAATTTTTCGCTGGCTGAACATCACTTCCGCTAATTATTTTCGGTTACGTGTATTTATTGTTTTAAGTGATGTTTTTTGTGTGGTAGAGAAATGTTTTATTTTGTGAATGAAATGTTTGTTCTTTTTGGTTGTGGTAATTGGATTAATAAGCATTTTATTTGTTTGGGTGAGATTTTAGTGGTGTTCCGGTAGTTTTAAGTTAATTTGGTAGATCGAATAACGGACATGGCGCGGGGAAGTAAAAGCATAGCCAACGCGATCAATGCGAGGACTCACACAGGCAAGGGTAACTACCCTCTGTTCTGCTGTCGACAAAATGTATTTCGAAAAACACTATTCTCTTTTACAACCGTTAAATTACTTTCTTTCAATCGTTCAATCATTCTACAGTAGAACTACAAGCAATTATTTATTGACCAATTCTACCAAAAAGTGTAAACATTGCGAAATTACTATCAATAGTATTAAAACAAATTATTGTACAAATCTATCCTTGCAAATTATTTCTCGAAAATTTTGTTCCAATCTGTAAACAAATATCACCAAATATCATACTTAAGTAAACTAGAAAAAACTTATCAGTTTTTATTGTTTAATAAGTAATTGAAAATAAAATTCTATTTAATGATAAGATATTATATTTAATTCCGTCATTATCGTATTATTAAATAAATTAATCAAATAATAAAGCTGAATTAACATCAGATAGATAGACTGTCACACCCACTTGTTTGTAGACTTGGTTGCATACTCTGCACAAATTTCGTTTGTAGGATTATTAAAGATTAGTTAAACAATATTTAAAAAGTTTTTTTGTAAATGATAATCTTATATTATATTAAATTTTAAAATTATAGTGTATAAAGATCTTCTTAAAACGCTACAAGCCAATAACTAGACAGAAACTTGAATTTATTGGCACCTCCACCAAAATATGTATTAATAACAGATATGAATATTGACAAAAATGCATGTTTATCATTTTTTAAGAATAGAAAATCTGTTCTTAATTTGATATTACATAATATTATTTAAATTTAAAAGAAAATAATTTATAGAATAATTATATACAATGTGCAGTATAATTTATTATGAAAGAGATTTCATTGATTTTTGTGCAAGAAAGAATTATTTCATTTTTTCCTATTATTTCGATCGGAAAAAATTATACCATTCCGGTGTGTTTGCAAGCTGCAAAATTCATTATTTGGATATTTGAGAATCCACGGGTAGCCGCAAACTTTATGTAAGTAGGGGTCGCATCATGTAAAAATTCAAAAATATTCAAGAGACAAGAAAAGAGGGATTAAATGGGGGTTAACAACGCCCAAGGCAATTTTGTCTTTGTTCAAGGTCAAATTTCTTTAAATTGAATATTCGTATTTCGGTTAGGCTCTGCACGTTTTACAATTTTTTACCTGTAAAATAAATAAACATTACTTTGGTTTTTTCGTCTTGCATAATACTTTTGGAAAGAAACAGAAATTTATACAGGGTGTTTCTATACCTCTGCACGCAAGGTTATATAATTTGATATACTGATAACAGAAAAAAACAGATTTTTTTTTCAAAATTCGCAAAAATAAGGGTAGTGAAAATATAAGTTTCATTGGTCAACGTCCATTTAACTGTTTATTTATTATGTTATTTATAAAATAAATTTTTTAAATAGTATCAGACTATCCATCCACAAATGTAATAATTAATAAATTAACATTTAACTGCACTTCAAACCAGCGGCACTAATATTTTCACTACCCTTATTTTTTCAAAATAAAATCTTTTTTTTCTGTAATCAGTATAACAAATTATGTAACCTGTTAAAGTTGTGTGCAGAGGTATAGAAACACCCTATGCAATGCTCTTAGTTGAGTTTTTGAGCATTCCAATTTAAGTAAAGGGATAGTTTTAGTACATGAATAAATAACTACGTAATAATTTTTTTTTCTATTTTATTCGATGAAAGAAAAATTATTTATATTACGTAAAAATGTGAATTATCTTACAACTTGTTCCACAACTTACCAATTTTTTACAAATATTAATGCATTGAATTTGAAATATTTAATATTTATCAAGTTTGTTTTGCTGGTGTTTACATCTTTTGTCTTATCAAATTTATCAGTCCCATTTCAACATGAGTTTGTCTTTTTGTTGTTTATACCTTAATTTTGTATTTCTTTTTGCTCTGTTATTGGGATAATCCCTGTATTCCAGTCAGTATACTACTAATTCGAATACTAATACTAATAATAATAATAATGCAATAACTAAATTTCACTGTTACACAATACACAATAATATACTATTGTTTATATTTTTTAAATCCATTAATGTTTAGTATAGTGTTTGATGTTATTTTTGCCGGTTTAAAATTTAATTACCTACTTAATTATACAAAGACCTACATGCTAACTATTCCATTCCAATATATACGTAATAATTTAGCTAATAATAAAACTAAAGAATTTTTTATTATCTCTAACAATTTTTTGAAAAATTATCCTTTAAAATAATTTGGGGTGCAATATTATGACATATAATAATAAAACAGATTTTTCTTATGTTAATCTATAATCCTCTACTTTTACAAGAATTTCGGATCAATCAATCAATCAATCAATACATAAATTAAATATCGATATGTAATAGGACTAAAAGTTGACCTAATCTATACATAAATTTATTATGTAAGTATCGAACTAACAGCATAATAAAGCTATTTCAAATGTGGAAGTTAATATTGAGCATAAGCAAAATTAATGGATATGTATATGACTGTATGAGTTGGTATACAAATGTTAGTAAAGATATTAATTTTCTCATGAAGAGATTGCAAATTGATATTCACCAACAATGATATTGTTGAGTTAATGGAATACCTTTCATACTCTTCTAATATTCGAAATATCTGCATTGCTTAACGTTCAAGTTCAAGGAATTAATAATATGAACCTTTTAGTCAGTTCGTAAATAGAATAGTAAATTTTGTTCTGCTACGACTGAAAACGAATGTTTATGTAAGATGAAACATTCAATTTAAAAATTATAGTACTTATATTACTAGAAGTTAAAACAGTTTTTACTGCTGAAAGGAAATGACCGCCGAGCCTGTCACTTCCTTGAAGCAGTAAAACAGTTATACCTTGCGTGTACTGTACAACATTTTACTTGTTACGCATTTGTAATAAAAATTAAAAAATCATAATCATATTCTGTCATTCACACACAACAACTGTTTTGTCAAATATTATCTAACGATTTCTCATAATTAACAACAAATTAATAACAAATTCACATAACAGCAACAAATTCTCGTAAATGTCATGAACTGCTGTCAGTTTTCAAGCATTTGAGTAAAATTCTCGGGAAAATGATTATTCATTATTATGTTAAGGATTTTTAGGTTGCGAAAATAGACTAAAAAATAAAAAATATTTAAAATAGGCCATAATTTAAAAAATAGGCATAAAAAGCATTTAATTAATATATTTTATTGATTACATTTTTTTCAATGTATCTATTTTAGTAAAAAAAAAGACAGTTTAAAATTCTTATACCTACTACACGATACACGACTACAACTTATTGTTTTAAATCTGCCAATTTACATTCAAAGTAAGATAAAAGTGCTATTTAAAGGCAAAATTTGTTAAATTTTACAAAATTGGCTAAATTGGCAAAATTAAATTTAACTTAAAATAAATATAAACGGTAGAAACTAAAATAAATGCTATCAATTTTGTCCTCAGTCTTCTTATTATATACCTACAAAATGTAAAACCAGTATTCCAATAATTACTGTCTTCTTAAAAAAAGAAGTAGGTACCTATAGTTCAATTTCAATAATAAAATCTAACATAGGTATATATATATATATATATATATATATATATATATATATATATATATATATATATATATATATATATATATATATATATATATATATATATATATATATATATATATATATATATATATATATATAATTACAGTCTCAGTGAAATATGATGTAATACGGACTTAACACTGAACATCAAAATTGAAGATAGCCAAAAAAGAATGTTTATGATAATATATTTATATTCGGACTTAGTTTAACACATGTTCCTGTATATTCGTTTATCAATTTTTTAATTAAACATGATTAAACAAATTATTGAAAAATCCTGATCTACCTTAATCATAAAAATATTATTTTTTTCTGTGAAAGATAACTAGTGTACCTGTTATTATTATAATCGAACTGAGTAGACACAAACAGTTCAATATTTGGGAATTTGATTTTATCACCTTCCTGTGGCGAGAACAATGAATAATGTTGATGACAACTATTAAATCTGGGAAAGCTTTATGTGTATTTTTTTATCTTATCATTTATTTTCGTTTTTTTGCGCATTGTTTTGTTTTAGTGGTATAGGTCTTATGTTCTAATTTGAAACAATCTTCTATGATATTAACATTTATTTATATTAAACGAAATAAAAATTTATGAAACAATACAAAATATGCATATTTTATTATTTATTTCTTAATAATAAAATACCTTCATACTCCATATTATTTATAACATGAATTAATTATTAATCGGAGAATTAGGTAGGTACATAATTCTGGCAGGTTCGTTCAAATGCTCGGGTAAACCGTATTTATTTCATAAAATCGAGTAAAATCACGTACTTAAAAAAATCTGATGTGGCCAGCACACGACCTCTCGCCTTAACACTGTAATTTATGTGAATTTGGTTTTAGTTAGGCTTTCTTAAATTATAATTTTGCAATAAATTTACAAAATTTGTGAAAATAATTTTATAGTTCTTAGTTTTTTAATTAGCTCTAAAAATTTAACTTTATTATTACCTTATTACATTATGTTAATAATATTTACATTTCTTTTAAAATGGTGCCACAAACATTTCAGAAATTGTCTATACGTCTGTCACATTGACATATTAATTTTTGTTTTTAATTTTTTTCCTATATTGTGATTTACAAATCGTGGTAGGTAAAATTATATATCTTTGAAAAATAATTTTCCTTTGTTGGTAAGAGATATAGACAAGATGTTAAATAAATATTGTAAGATATAATTTGTTCTTTGAAATGTAGTATGACAAATTGTAACTATCGCAGAATGTTCTATATTTTTTGCAAAAAATGTTAAAATGCTTCAAGAAAATACCATTTCCGGTTGGCAGATTTTTACCAAAATCTAATCAGCTCTTCATTATCATGTATAAATGTATAATGCAAAATATTAGAATTTTATGTTCCATAGAATTTGAGATAATGAATAAGAACGAAAGAACATAGTAGGCACACATACAGACTTTCATACACACACACACACACAGACATCATCGTGAAAATAGTCAAAATAGGTTCTAAATGTGCTAAAACGTGCTTATTGACAAAAATCTCGACATCGAATTTTTTCACGATCCCTATACCTCTCTAGGCGAGAGGTAAAAATAAAGAAATACTTTTTATCTACGACCATTGAATATACATTCATTTCAGTAAGATAAACCTATCTATAAGACACACCATTATATTTTGAATTCATAATTCAACACTATTGTATTATGAGTCTATTATTCAACACAATATAATCTGAAATCACACCAAAATGTCACGTTAGGTCGGGTTAGGTTTTAATATTTGAACAAAAATTTGTAAACAAATGTTTTATTTAAAAAGTCGTAGATAAAACGTCGTATTTGATTTGCACATAATCGTTATAATTAACTTGATGATTATACACTACACTCGCCTTATTCAGCTAGTGCATAGACTTTCATCGTCTTGAATAATAGCCTACATTATGTGCTCGTAAAATAATATATTATAAAATAATCAATATGTTTGTAATAAATTTCGAAACAATTCAATGCCAACTAAGGATAAGGAAACAAGAAACAGGAGTGAGTGGGAAACCTCATTTTTAGATAAATTTATTTTATGATACCTACTACATAAAATTAAACCACATCATAATTGTTACTTCAGCTATCGATAATTGTTTTTGTTTTCCCACTTGAACATTGCAGTTTTAATTTTTAGGGATTTATGGTAAATAAATATATTATACATTTATTAGATCATGATCTTTAATATTTAAAAAATATTTAGATTCATTGTCTAATCATAATAATTATCACATATGATTATGCAAAATAATGATATTTAGAAATCATTTGATAAATAACGTATTTAACTTAATGCTATAAAAATAATATTAAAAATGAAACTCAGAGTACAGCAAAAAAATACGTAAAAATAAATACGACACTCACTAGATCACTAGACAATAATATTTATACAAGGTTTACAAATCTGAGAAATTGTTTTTTATTTAAGAGCGCGCTTAAAATGAAAAAAAAACCGTAACACGAAGTCTGTAATGCTTTTAACCCGATAATAGTAAAAATCATATTATATCATAATTTGATTTAAAATAAAAGTTTTTTTTCTGTAACTACTAGTGCCACGTCAGCGAAAAATAGATCTTAACAAGTCACTATAACTACTCGCTTGTAAATTTTTTTTACTTGTTAGTTCTGCGCATATGTTTTTCTTTACAAGCGTGCTCAGTTTTACTGTTGTGTTAATTCAATAAACAATGTACGTTGGCACAGCAATCATACTTCCAAGGCTTATGAGATATTATTTAAGAGAAAACAGT
Organism: Agonum fuliginosum; assembly: GCA_947534325.1. Lineage (NCBI taxonomy): Eukaryota > Metazoa > Arthropoda > Insecta > Coleoptera > Carabidae > Agonum > Agonum fuliginosum. The sequence continues at coordinate 11,712,435 of OX384038.1, read as the reverse complement.
TGTGTGTAACTGACAGGATTTGGTTACAATTTTTACCTCTCGCCTAGAGAGGTATAGGGATCGTGAAAAAATTCGATGTCGAGATTTTTGTCAATAAGCACGTTTTAGCACCTTTAGAACCTATTTTGACTATTTTCACGATGATGTCTGTGTGTCTGTGTGTGTGTGTGTGTGTGCGTGTGTGTGTCTGTGTGTGTGTATGTATGGAAGTCTGTATGTGCGCCTACTATAGTCTTTCGTTCTGATTCATTATCTCAAATTCTAGAGAACATAAAATTCTAATATTTTGCAATATACATTTATATATGTTAATGAAGAGCTGATAAGATTTTGGTAAAAATCTGCCAACCGGAAATGGTATTTTCTTGAAGCATTTTAAAATTTTTTGCAAAAAATATAGGAAATACTGCGATAGTTACAATTTGTCATTCGACATTTAAAAGAACAAATTATCTTTTACAATATTTATTTAACATCGTTTCTATATCTCTTACCAATAAAGGAAAATTAATTTTCAAAAATTTGTAATTTTACCTACCACGATTTGTAAATCATAATATAGGAACAAAATTTAAAAACAAAAATGAAATGTCAATGTGATAGATGAACAGACGTATACACAGTTTCTGAAATTTATGTGACTCCATTTTTAAATATAAATATATTATTAACTGGGTTGAAACTTAGAACCTATAGGAGCCGAAATATAATAAATTAAAAACTGACTGAATTCCATTAAGTTTTCATCCTTCCATTAAACGTATTCAGTCAAGAAGTATCATCGATTCATTATTATTATTATTATAACTGGATAAGGTAATAATAAAATAAAAATTTTATCTACAAAGAGCTAATTTGATTTCAATTCCAATAGGAATCGGTACTTTGCTTGAAGAACTATAACAAAAATTACAAAAAGTAGCCTAACCAAATCCAAATTCACATATTACAGTGTCAAGGCGGGAGGTCTAGTGATGGCCACGTCAGATTTTTTAATTTTATTCTGGTTTACAGATGAGTAACAAGTAAAATGTTGTACAATACACGCAGGGTAACTGTTTTTACTGCTTCAAGGAAGTGACAGGCTCGCCTAATCGGCTCGCCGGTCATTTCCTCCTTTCAGCAGTAAAAACTGTTTTACCCTGCTAGTAATGTAATATACTATTACATGGCTCATTTTGCACATGCTTTCTGTATACATTTTGGATAAACAATGTAACGTACAATGAAAATTATGTTTCACAATGAAAATATATAAATTCCTAATTGCCTTATTCTAAAAATTATGTCTGTAATAATTGTTCATTTTGCATAAAATGCATTGCAATTTGATGAATTTTGCTCCCTCTTCTTTTATTTCTACTGCATATTATGTTTATTTTCAGATATTCTAATTTTGCAGCAGGCAATCTAAAAAGTCTAATAATTCTGTATTGATATATTTTTTATGCCTCTTACTTGTTCCTATTTGCAGAAATTTATGCAGATAAAGTGCATAAAAATGAAGAGAAATAAAATTGTAAATACGCCACTGAATAAATTTAAGATATTTAAACATTAACATCCATCAATCTAAATATGCGAGAAAATTATAAGAAAATTACTTTCGACGACAAGTATGAACATGATATAGGTACCTTACCTACAAACAAAGTACAAAATTTCAAGTTTTTTACGGCTTCTAACCAAAATTTTCTCAACTTTAAACTTTGCAATTCTACCAATTTACCCGCAATTTGCTGATGAAACTTCATGAACAAAGTCCTTACTTATAAGTTTATAAAATTGTAATATCTAAAAGTTCTCGGCAGCCGACATTCTGAGAAAAAATCCATTTCCTTTAACAAATTGATTGAGGGAAAATTCACGGAAAATTTTACGCGATGAAAGAGATGGAACAAATATTTGATTTTCTTGTATTATTTTGTAATACGAATACGTGAAAACTTTTAGAGTTTGCTTTTCCATTCCAATTTTCCAATATGACTATTTTTTTTTAAATATTATTTGTTTCACTGGTTAGTTTCTATAAAGCCACTTATATAGTAAAATCAAACTTTGTTCAAACGTACGTGTAAAACATGTACTCACGTTTTTTTATTATAACCTGTGAAATATACTGAAGAAACACATGAAATTTGTACATAAATCCGAAAGCTCACCACAAATCTGTTGTAAAAAATGGTTTACTTAAAGTGTGTATTTGTAATACACACTAAACATAAATCAAACTAGTTTGTTCATTAGCATCAGAGTAATCCCTCAATTTTATTTTCTTACAAAAAATTAACATGTCATTATTTTGATAGGACACATATGTTTTGGCGTTTTGGCAGTATGATGTATGGATAGAAAGAAATAATAACAAACTGTCGGTTTACGTTCACACTGTTGGTATCTACCTAACTGAACTTTTCTCATTTTCTAGAAAATTCGAGCTTCAAAAGTACAAAGTGATATATTTGTTTGTTTTCAACCAGCTCGACAGCTCGGATGTTTATTTCCAAAATTTTCATGCCAGCACACAACGTTTTATCTTAATGTTTACATAAATTTGTCCTGTTTTGAACATATCAAGTGAAAGAATAATTCAAATTAGGTAATTTAAAAGTCAATTTGTTACGAAAATATAGATTAAATGAAAATTACTAGTACCTACTATTTTTAATTGCTGTTATTATGCAATATCATGACGAAGTAGCCATTGAAACTATTAAACGCATTTATAGGAGTACAGTTTAATACGAATTAATCAGATATACCTACGAGAAAATATACATATACGCAATTGTAAGCGTTCTTGTAACAATATTCTCATGTAGGTATCTTGTTAATTAATCAAAATAATTCTAGTGTATCGTATATCCATAATACGTTATTTTTATTTAAAAAAAAGTTTGTAGATATGCAATTAAAAAATGAGTTTCAGTTTATTATTCTAAAAGTTTTATGAAACTAAAAACTTAAAGCACACAGTAAAAAAATTAACACAACATCGTGTCCCATTTGGGACACACCAAAATAGTGTTAAATTGACACGGAATGATGGTGTAAATTGGTAATACCCAATAATGTAAACAAAAATTAATACCAAATATTTATACACTTTGTAGTGTTACGTTTCACACACAATTTAGTTAAAATTAACACTAATATTGGTTATTACAACATCTTTACATGTAAAAAAATAAATTTGTGTTAAATATTTTACACATAATAATGTTATATTTAATATATAGTACGTTAAATTTTTACATTCTACTGTGTCAAATTTACACAATTTTATAAACATTTATTGATGAAAAAAATTTAATTTTTAGTTTTACAAATTGCTTTTACATATAAAAATATTAAGGTTCTACATTTACGTTTATAATCTTATATTGAGTAACTATGAAATAATTTGTAGGTACTACCATCCTGCGATCCATGTAACTGATATGGAACACAATGAATAAGTTCCTTTAATTTAATTAAAACATATGTTTTCACAGGCTTACATTTTAATTTAAAGGTATGGAAATAGAAATTTTTCACTTTTCAGTAAGCACAAAGCACGTCTACCATGTTACATACATCTAACAGTACATCTGTACATCTTCCAGTTGTTGAAACAGGCAGTTGCGTTTCTTTTACAATATACAGTGTTAAAAATACACTGAGCAGTTTTGAAATTTTGAATAATTGTGTTATTTAATACATTATTCCGTGTAAATATTAATTCAACATAGAAATATAATAAATTTGACACAATACTAACACTATGATGTGTTACGAAACCGAACAACAAATAAAAATGTTAAATTCCACAAAAATAACACTTAACTCTATTGACACCGTTGATGAGTGTAAAAAATACACAGTAATGGTGTTAAAATTAACACTATTTATTTAACAGATTTTACAGTGTTAAAATTTAACACTGATATTACACCGAGTTTTTACTGTGCAAAAATATAAAAATGTTTTTTTTAGTTTAGTGTTATAAAAATACCGCTAAATAAATTTTTACCGTAAAATTAGGGACACGAACCGCACAACATAACGGTTCAGGTTCGGTTCGCGATTCAGGATTTACTGTGCTTCGGGTTTGGTTTGGTCCGGTTTCAATATTTCTTCTTGAAATCAACTGGTTACCGGTTTTCAAAAAAGCGGTTCAAGTTCCGGTTTCGGTTTAATGATATATTAAATTACAAGCAATTAATTAAAATAAATCGCTCCAGTTTTGAACTAAAATATAAAAAATTTCTATAAAAATTTAAAACTTAACCAAACTATAGAAAATACAAGTTTCATAAAAATTTCCGATTTTCGTTCCTATTCTTGGTTCGAGTCTCTGCGTAAAATTGTACTTAGTTCGAAATAATACTGATGCTATTACATTATTCGGCTAAATTATCAAACACTGTATCGAAAAGTTAAAAATAAAATAAAATGTGCACATAGCAGGTAATTAACGAAAACATAGCGTGATATTTTCAAAAGCAAATAAAGGTAAATATTATTTCCTCCCTGGTTTCATATACTCGTTTAATTATGTTTTATTGAATTTCGGGAAAAACCGTTGTGTTATAAAAAATTGAATTAAATGTATTTTTACATTTTACTAATTTTTAAGAAATACATAATTTATTACCACATCCATGATGAGTAATAGGTGTGAACAGTGACGGATTTAGGGGTCTCTCCGAAATAAATCTGAATGATTATTTTTTCTATTTGACTCAGTAAAAACTAAGCGTAATCTTAGCATAATGCTCCAAATTGGAGCTTTAAAATCATGAACAAGTAAAACAAAAATAAATTTCTATTATTCTGTATACTAAATTGAATAATTCAGGCACGCATATTAAGGGGGTGAGCAGGAGAACTTTCAAATACAGGGAATTTGACTTTGTATGAAAAAAAATTCTCCTGCGGCGCATTTTATTGCCACCTCCAGCAAAATTCGAATTTTTATAGCTCTGTGAGTGAAAGATTATGTATGTATTACGTATTAGTATAATAGATAGCCTAATACGCTGTGAATAACTGCGCGGTTCTGACAACTTAGCTTCGAATCCAGTTAGGCATTTTTTTCAGTTTTATTGCACAAAAATCACTATTAATAATAACAACCTTCAAAACTTATGAGTTGACTGCTGGTAACCGCACTTAGAGCACTGCAAGGCCCGGCCCGGCCCGGACGGGCCACGGGCTACCCGGCCTGTGGGCCGGGCCCGGGCTTTATTTCTTTTAAGTATAGTGGGCTTCGGGCCTAGCCGGGCCTACCATATCACGGGCTTGGGCCTAACCGGGCTTACTATTTATTGTACTATAACGGGCTTGGGCCGAGCCGTGCCTGTTATGCTCCGGGCTTGGACCGAGCCGGGCCTGTTATGCTCCGGGCTTGGGCCGAGCCGGGCCTATTATGGTACGGGCTTGGGCCGAGCCGGGCCTGTTATGGTACGGGCTTGGGCCGAACCGGGCCTGTTATGCTCCGGGCTTGGACCGAGCCGGGCCTGTTATGCTCCGGGCTTGGGCCGAGTCGGGCCTATTATGGTACGGGCTTGGGCCGAGCCGGGCCTGTTATGGTACGGGCTTGGGCCGAGCCGGGCTTGTTATGCTACGGGCTTGAGCCGAACCGGGCCCGATATGCAACGGGCTTGAACCGAGCTGGGTCTTTTATGCTGCGAGCATAGGCCGAGCCGAGTTTTTTAAATTAAAATCTTATTTCTAAGTTATATATTACAATAATTTCCTACAGTTACTAAAAAAATTTGGAGAGCATTACACTAAATTTTTTTGTATGATATGTAACGCGATAACACGTACACAAACTAAATTTTAGAGGTTTAGTTAGACCGAGCCAAGTCGGGCCGAGCCGGGCCGGGCTTCAAAAAATCATGGGCTGACAGGGCTGAGCCGAGCCGGGCCGGGCCGAGCTTCAAAAAATCATGGGCCGGGCAGGGCCGGGCTTCGAAAAACCATGGGCCGGACAGGGCCGGGCTTCGAAAAACCATGGACCGGACAGGGCCGGGCCTTTAAAAATCTCGGGCCGGGTAGGGCCGGGCTTTGTTTTTATTTTAAAATATCGGGCCGGGCCGAACCGGGCCAAATAGCAGGTGGTCTTCGGGCTGTCCGGGCTTTGGTAAAATTTGAAATTGTCGGGCCGGGTTGGGCCGGGCCTAATAATAGTCGGGCTTCGGGCGGGCCGGGCTCCAAAATTACAGCCCGTGCAGTGCTCTAAACCGCACTCATGGTAAAATGTTATTTACTAGAGCCCCACAGTATGTGAGACTGCTAAGCTCATGTTACCTAAAAGGCGTTATACATATTTATCTATGTATGTAAATTTTGATTTACAACGAAATATTTAAAAAATCTGAAAACTGCCGCGAATCCACCAAAAAAAGCCCAAGCGTCACCTTGAGCTTGAACCTAATCACTAAATCAGAACCACTATCTCTCACGTACAACGTACAATCCAGTATCCCTGAAATCCCCAAACGCAAGCCGTAAGAAACTCCCGTGACGTCACAGCAGGAAAAGAAGAACAAGACCGTGCACACAAAGGCTACTCCGTGACGTCACGCTGCTTAAACAAGGGTGCGCTGCCTTGTTGCGCTGGTAGCTGGTAATTAGTTTCTAGAATAGATGAAAGCGAACAACGACTGCTCCACACCAGCCTACCTTATCAGCTGCGGCGGAATCAGGAGAAATAAACGGCAATGTTATCAATTTGGGAAACGTGCGGGAAAAATATTACTTGTGATGGAGCTATCTAGAACGGTATATTTTGAATTAAAGGACTAGAACCGCACAAAATAACGGTTCAGGTTCGGTTCGCGATTCGCTGTGATTTAAAGAGTTCGGATTTGTTCAGATTTTCATATTTCTTCTTGAAATGAACCGGTTACCGGTTTTCAAAAAAGCAGCCCAAGTTCCGGTTTAGGTTCAATGATATACGAGTATTCAATTACAAGCAATTAATTAAAATAAATCGTTCCAGTTTTGAACGAAAATATAATAAATTTTTATAAAATTTTAAAACTTGACTAAACTATAGAACATATAGCAAGTTTCATAAAAATTTAATAGCATTTAAATAAAAAAAGTTAAATATCAATTAATGTATCTTGCAATTTTTTATTTGAGTTTCACTTTGTAATTTGTAGTTAGGCTTGTAGTATATGAGTAGCAAATTAATAAATATACAGATCACCAAATTATGAGCAACAAACTCATTCATAACTCATAATCACAATTCAAGCCGTTATAACTACAAGTATAATTTATCCCTTAGATTATTTCAAAAAAATCTGAAACAAGACCTCCCGCCATATTTTACTCATTTTAGTTGTAGTACAAATAAACTATTTTTATATGTAGTAAGTAGCAAAAATGTTAAAAGATTATGAACTACCTTACTACCTATAAGATATTAAAGTTTGAAACTATAAACAATTATAAATAATTCTTTCATTTAAAATACAAAATATTATTATTTATCGAGATATTAAAGTACTAACTACTTCCGGTTAAGGGATAATTACGAAAATGTATACCCTTGATGCGAGGTTTACTAACCAATATCCGAAAAACCATTAGGTTCTATATACCAAATCTTTTGAACTTTTCTGATGAGGCAATCGATCATCAAAAGATTGGCCCTTACAAGATTCAGTACAACTTTTGTTTGAAACATTTTTTATAAATTGACACTTGTTGGTAGAAAGCAGATTGTGTTGTTTTTAAAATCCTTTCAACTTGCCAGAGGCGGATGTACGATTATAATTTTTTTTAAAGGGACAACTATTCCAATTTATTCTTAAATCAATATACGCAGAAGTAAGACTTATATTTTTATTTATTTTTGCACATATAGAGTGTTGTTATTATGCAAAAATTCAATTTGAAAGTGCGGCGCAATTTTTAATTGTTTTTAATGTTTTAATATAATTACCCTCCGTAAAAACATCAACTCGAAAAAAGAGAAAAGATGACATAATAAAAACAAATCATTGTAAGTATATATCACATTAAACTTGGCGCTCTTGAAAATAATTGTGTTGTAAAAGATAATTTAGATATTGATATTATCTCAAATTGATAAAAAAGTAGGTAGTATGAATATTTTCATGATTGTAATAATTATTTACGAATATGAATATAGTTTAAAACTGACGTATCTAATTCAAGTTTACAACTCAGTTTAACCTATAACTATATTATTTTGAAACAGATAATCGCTGTTAAAAATTATAATAAGATATGATTCAGAAGCGATCATAACTTTAGGATAAAGTTTTCATTGCATATTTCTATAAAAAGCAGTAAAAGTACCTAATCCTTCATGAATTATTTGTTGTTTTATATAGGTGAGTCCTCTATAATGTAATTTACCTATGCGTTAATCTATTATGTAAATTTTTAAAAATTTGTTTTTTATCATGCAAAAAATATCTACGTTTTTTTAAAATTTGTTACACTAACCCACACAGAAAAACCATTTTTCTAAACTAATTTGTAATTTCTTTGTTATTACTCATTTTCACGTGAGTAAAGTTAATTGCGAACCGATTGCAAACATAAACACTTTTATTTACACTACGTGACGTATGTTACAACATATTAACATTAACTGAATCAGACCCCTAAAATGCAACTTAACTAATCTGATCTATGTATGTAACCTCTTTATGAAATTTATCGGTATAAAACGGTAAAACTAACAACAAATATTGCTTTCATGCAAAATTTATGGCATAGTACCTACTACCTACACATAATTGTTTTTACATGATTAGAAATTACGTGAATTGTTTTATTATTGATCCTTCTACAAATGAAATGAGCAATTTCAAGTATCAAGAGAAAAATAAAAATAGGCTTCGTAATGACAATGACAAAATAACAAATATTTTTAACTGAAGCCGTACATCAGATGCTGTCGAAAATAGGTCAAAATAAGACTTGTTACAATTACAGCAAAAACATTTTTTTATAGTACCTGTAGTGCTGTAGTAGCTGAAAGTTTTCCTGAAAATATCTTCCGGTTTTGCATTAGAAAATTGTAGATTGAAAAACATGAAATTTCTATTTTTAGTAGGTATTTAACTATATTATGATTTATTTGTTAGGTACTGGATACAGTTTATAATTATTCTAAAACCAAGCGTTGATAATATTGTAATTTGAGCGAACCCTTTTGCTTATTTTCAATTATTCAACCATATTTAATATTTATACGATATGTGTCTACTTATTTATTGTTACAGTTTGAAATCTTCCCTTACTCTTAAATAAATACTAGGTATTAAATAAATACAGAATTTACCTTGAATTGTTTTTCAAATTTTTTTTTACGTAAGATGAAATACTGTAGATTACTGTAAGTTATGTTATTGACCATAAATAATAATACCTTTTGATACGATATTGAGATTTGAAATAATATTTGTACTATGTAGTAGCAGTAGCAAAGCAAAAAATGATTGCAGTTTTATGTTTGAAATATAATAATATTTGATGCAGGTACTTACTTGGTAAGTCATAATAAAAAATGTCCTTTATTGAACTACCAAAAAAGTTGTTTTTATGGAAAGTAAATAAATAAAAAGCACAAAAAAGATACCTACATATTTCTTAGAATTATTTTTATTTTAAACTCTTTTTATGATATTATGATATGATTACTTTATTATTTTTATAGGTACCAGGTACCGCTAAACAATGGTTAGAATATCATATTTCCCATGTTAAATAAAAATCTTGTATATTTGAATAAGTTATGAAGTTTATGTAATGTAATGTAATGCAACTGATAAAATATTCACTCATTCAATAAATGCTCAATTTTTATCATATAAGTGCTAAAGAGCAATTTTATGTCTTGTTTAAATTTACTACTTTATAAAAATGATTTATATCATTCATTTCTTATGTATCCAACGATTAATTTCTTCAATATTTGCATTTAACCGGTATGTGATTGTAATTAAAATGAGCTATCAAACCTTTTTAATAAAGATTTATTTAATTTTAAAAATCTAAACATTTCCCAAGTTCTAGGTACTGTTAGGTACATTACATTACTATTTTATCATTGAAACAAAAATAAATAAACTGTGTAAGGTGTGACTAATTTTATCGCAGATAAAGATTGCATTTGCAATTTTTTTTTGAAAGAAAACAATGCAATAACTTCATACAACAGTCAATAACAATTTGATGTAGAAATAGCTGTATAGAACGCCGAACGGTAAAAAAATTATTCTATTAAATTGCACATTTTAACAATAGAATAATAAAGAATATTGAGAATTATTTTTGAAATACACTTTGTTCACTTATCAAAATGGAATACTAGTTTTTTAAATTTGGTGTCAACTTTTGATACGGTTTTCTTTTTATTTCATATTATAGAACATTAATCTTTAAAAAATTAAATAATTTATATCTTATTACATAAAACAACGATGTCAAAACAAAACTGTAGTTATTGTTAACAAATATGACGTATGAAAACGATAATCATACGACTATAAATACTATAAATGTAAACAAAATATAGTAGGTATTAAAAAAATTAAAACTATGCTGAGAACATAATTGAAAATTGAGACTTACATAAATAAGTTTATAATAAATATTTGCGTAGATTGTAAATTGAGTATTATTTGTATTTATATTATATTTGTGAAGGTCAGATGATAATAAGTAGGTACTTGCTACGTGTTGGAAAAGTATGAATCTGTAAATAATTAATATTTGAAGGGGTTCGTGCCAACCTGGTTCAGTGAAATGGCGTGATTTTATCTATTTATTTAGATTTACAACCCCTTCCACTGATTTATGTTTTGGTTCATTCGAATAACTTATTTAACTCGGCAAGCCTCGTCAAATTCTTATACGCACAAACAATATAATTAGAAATTGTTATTAAGCGACTGTATTGTTGTTGTGAAGGGTTGTATAAAAAACGGGAATGCAGTCTGGTTGATTATATTGTTTATTACATCAATTCAATTCAAAAGCCAACGTTTCGCCACCAATGTAATAATGTTTCATAATTTTGTTAGGTATAGGTATCTCCTTTAAAATTACAAAACTATTTTTCAAATGGTGCTTGGCTGTGAAACTGAACAGTTTAAAATTTAGTGTTTATGCTATTTTTTAAATTTACATATTTGCAAACTACAGGTGGTAAACTGTCACTAGTGACTGATGCATGCTTTTGCAGAAAATATAAATACGGGCTTAAAAATGTGTTTTATGTGGGTGAACATACCTGGTGTCCGGGTATGGGTAATCGTAAACCAAGATTACACGAGAAAAGTATCTTCGAAATCTACTAAAATCGACTGTTTTCATTGGAAAAACATTTTAATATTTTTATTTTACGATTGCTCTTATAAAAAATTGAAAGGAGAAGCTCTGTTTTCTTTTGCATTCGAGAAATTAAACTTCAAAGGTTGCTCTTTTACAGTGATTGCCCGGTTGTACCTGTAAAATTTACATTTTAAGCCGATGTTAAATGAAAAATAATACACAAACTTTAATGCAAAATGAAAATTAATTATTTGTGTTTAAAAATTTGAAATTTTGTTAAAGTTTTATGCATTTGTTGATACAATATTGTTTGAAATCCATGAATAAGCAGTTGACATAAAGGTGTATTTGATTTGCTTCAATAAAGTTTAAAGTTGATTTTCTTATATATTCTTAGAAATTAAATTACTCGTATATTTTAAAGTTAATGATATAAATACAGTTGTTAATAATTCTGTTTTACCGTGTATTGTCGTGGTTTATTTCTTTGGCATGGTTCAGTTTCATAGGTATCTAATAATAATAAAATGACGTAATATTTATTATTTTAATTTTTAAAATTGAGTGTCGATAATTATTTTTAACAAAAATATTTACATAATATTAGCACCTCATATCTAAATATTACATACACTAATCAGCCAAAAAAATACAAAAATCACGTGTGTAAACAAATCTTTTATCGCGCAATAAACCAAAAATAAAATTCAATAAAAATCATTAGTTAAAAACATATCAATGACACATATGAAGTAGGTACTTTTAATCTAATAAAAAAATATAAAATTTGCAAACACGATTTATCAGAAGTTAAACACACTGATAAACTTGCCAATCGCTGGGAATGAAGCATATCACCAACACCCACCAAGCAAAGATTGCTCAGACACCACGTATATATTCCGCGGACTGTGTTCTGCAACTTATTGTACTTCTAAACATCTGCCTGTGTAGATCAGTTTGCTCTTTATAACGTGCCTTTCATTCCTTGACCATTTTTGCGGTAAAGTTCTGTTGAATTGACGTGCGTCATAGTAAAATATCGTTACAAATAGTGAAGGAATACAATATTGCATCATGCCTTGTACTTGTGAAACAAGTCTTATTTTAGACAATAATAATGTGCAAAAAAAGATTTACTGTGATGTTTGCTACAAGAAAACCAATGGATTCAATAATACGAATTGTGTCAATGAGAACAAAATCAATGGGAATGTTGATGAAGAAAATATTGCAGATGATATACGGTAATATGATTTTTATTTTACTAAATTATTAGGAATAGATAACTAGTTAATCAGAAACAAATTTACATTTTAAAATATATGTGTCTATGTACCTACCGCTAAATATAACTGCCAAGGTAAACAAACTATTGCATAATTTAAAATACTTATTTTATCTGCGCTTAAAATTATCTATGGTTGTTAGAAGTCGAGCCTCCAAAAACTACGAATCATATCAGAGCATTATTATGCGTAATCTGTTAGTTCAGGAAAAAATATAGGAAAATTTGTGGTATAGATAAAATATAAATACCAAGAATTTTTTTTTAATACCTTTATATTATAGTTTTATATGTTTATCACATTTAATCAATATATCACTGGATACATAATAACTTACATTATATGCATACAACGTCAATAATGTACAAATACTATATATTCTACATTATTCGTGTTTAATACTTTAGTGCCGAGGGATTATTAAGTTTGTTTTAGAAGTCAAATATCATTTAAAAGTTGACATTTCATTTGAAACAACTTTACGAGCATATTTAAAAATAATTATTTGTAAATAAACTGAAAACTGAACTATATGTTTTTATTGTTATTAATATGTAGGTAATATTAATTTGTTGTATATGAATTACTTTAGTGCCGATTTACTTAAATGATATTTTCTCGATATTTTCTCTGTATTTCACAGAAAATAATAATTTTAGAAAAATATATATTTTAAATGTTAAATAGGTACTTTTTGCTGTTAATTTACATTAATTATTCTTGAATCTTAAATGATTTAAATTATTGCACTTATAAATAAATGCAACGTGTTTTATATTTGAAATATGTTTTAATTTGTATCACATATCAATATCACATACCAATCATACCTAGATCACATTACTTAGTAATTATCCTGGTAAAATCGTAATAAGTAATAGAATATCGGAGAAAATATTTCTTTTACCTACCTAGGTAGGTAGGTAGGTACCTACTACTTAATATTTTTTAAATTCACTTATTTTAACACAAAATTACTGTCATGAAAAATAAATTAAAATTTATTGGACGAGTCAAATTGAGACTTAAGTCCATTTTAATTATCCTACAAAGCTTATTATCAATCTACAGCACAATTTAATATAATTTCCAGCCGTATTTCTTTTAAGTAACTAATTAAATTATATTTTTTTAATTGATAGGCACGAAGTAGCAGCGGCATACTTACGGTGGGGATATATCCTCCCCAAAGGTCGAAGAAAACTTTTTTCTGTTATTTAAAATTCAGCATGAAAATGTACAATTTGTATAGTTTTTATTTATTTTGGAATCGCATTTGTTTCTGGAAATTTTGTCTAGTAGCTATATTTCCAGAAATTTTTTAAAAATAAGTAATTATGCGTTTTCTTTCCGAATATTCCTTGGCATGAATAAATATCCAGAAAATTTATTGTCGTGCATTGCTGCAATACAATTTTACTCGCCTTCGACTCGTAAAATTGACAGGGTTGACACGTTTTAAACAAATGTTTAAAATTGTTTAAAACAAAGCAAGTGTTTAAAACACGTTTTATACATTTTTAATACTTTATCTAGTTCCTATTGCTAATAATAGTGTATAGCATATACTGTTTCTCACTAAGGGTACTTTCCAATACTTGAAATATACATAATTTATATTAAAATTAGAAACAACGCGTGCAATCAGAAGCATCGGTACAAACATTATTGTAAATATTAATTTCCAAACAGCAGTATTAGTTATTAAATATTTTGTTACGTCATTTGCCCTTCGTTCAAAACAAGGTCTCTTATTGGTCGAGGATATTTTAGCGCCACGAGGAACAGCGACACGAGAGTGCAAATGGAACATCAGTGCCCAAGCAATGTCAAACTGTTGTACATCTACATAGTATTATGGCTTCCAAAAATATATTTTATTTGTTTTAATAAGTTTAACGACTATAACTATAACAAAATTAAACTTTTATTCCTTAAAATAATATTTTTCAATTATTTAAGTATTCACATTCCACAACTTTAAAAAATCATATCTCTCTTAATATATGTATTTAATTTTCACCGCGTTTTCGCCAATTGTTATATTTATTAATAAACTTTCATAAAAATTTAAAAAAAAAAAACCGGAAAGTACCCTATTGTCACCCATGGCCATAACCTGGTAATAAATAATAAGTATAGGTACCTAGGGGAATCCCCTTTTTTATTTATCGCCATAATGCGTAATGATGCATATTTCAGAACTCCTTGCTGATTAAAACACTGTTTTTTTGTTTATAAATAAAACAGTTTTAAAAAAAAATCGTTTTTTGTTTATAATTAAAAAACGTGTTTTTTGTCATCTCTGGAAATTGACATATTGACAACAATGCACTCGAAAATTTTTTGGAATTATAATCTATGCATTTGGGATACTATAAGTGAAAATTCAGTTTAGTATTTGACCTAGAACAACAAAATTATTTTATTTTATTATACACTTCATAATTAAGGAAATACACATCACCAGCACTGACTGCAAGATATCAAACAACGCGTTTTGGGCGAAATATTTTTTTTGTTATTATACAAATCAGTTTTATTTTCTTATCCCCTCCCAAGGCTGATGTCTGGGTACGCCACTGCGATGCGAAGTAGCTATTTAATAAAAATGGAATAATTGAATTGTAGGTATAATTCGTATGACCTTTTCATCAAATTTCCTCTCGAATAATGTAGCTATATTGTGTGCACTATGCAGAAAATGTATTATTACATATTTAAGTAGTCGCTTATTTTGTTGTAGACTTAAAAAACGAAATGGAAAATAAACACTGAAATATCTCGCAATATATATCGGGAAGTAAAAGAAAAATAAATAATTATTGTTTATTTATATCATTAAAACGTTAAAAGAAAAAGATAAATACTATCATTTTGAAGTGATCTTATTAATAACCTTCAAAGTTATTTGCTTTCTGGTTTCTGTTTGCGTTAGATATTAATTTATGATCCGAATATTTTTGTTTTGTTTTTACATATTGACAAGTCATTATCAAGTGAAGTAACACTTCATAATACGTAAAAATAAATGTCAGATTAAGTATAGAACAATAAATTTTTTAAAATTATTTGCATCATGGAAATATTTTTATCCAAATATTATATTTGTGTTAAAATTAACGGTCGTATTTTATTAAATTATCGTACAATATTAAACAAAAAATGTTCGCATGGAGAAAGAACAAACATCAACAATGATAAATGAATAAACATTCATCCTATTTATCTCCTACTAAGTATATCGAATGTATCAGAACGATTTTATCAAACATGAAATTTATCGCATTGATTTTTTATTGCAAACGCTAAAAGCTTTACCAAAAAAGTAAACAAAATGAGCTTTCACAAAAAACTGCGTTTTGTGTAAATTGTTCATTTAAATCTAGTGAATACTTAAATTGAAATGTTTGGATTATTTTTATTAATGGAACAAAATACTATAATCTAATTTTAGGTATACCTACATAATTTTGTACAACCTTGTTATTGTATTGGTATAATATTTTTATATTTTAGTATAATAGCGACTTTAGGAAATATAAAAAAATGTAGTATGAAGTAAATGCGATATCATATTGATTTATTTGTATAGTTTGTTTCAAATTAAGTTTTCATCTATTTTAAACGTGAAAATGTAAAAATTGTAGTGTATAAATAAAAAATATCTAAGTACTTATTTTGACTATTCTGCATAATTGACCAGAATGACGTCACAATCCAAAGGCAGGCTACTAGCTATATAGTATTCTAACTATTCATTGCCTTATTTTTACTGTTCTTAGATATAAAATAAAATCTCTTGGGTGCAAAATTTCTACAAAACTGTACACGAATTTGTATAATGTTGATGTTGATAATGATAATGATAACTTCATATTATGTTTCATTCATTTTCATCGATTTTCATCAAATTTAACAACAGAAAGTTACTTAAATTGCATGATAATTTATATAATGACTTAGATTGTAATAAATATTGTATAATTTAATATAATTAAAGCCATTAATCCATTTATAAAAATTGGAAAAAATTACTACTATTTTTCCAACTTAAATTTAAACAATTTTTGGCTTACCTACTTCAAACATAATTTGAATACACTACGCTCAGTATGATTGAAAACTTTTGAAAAATATTTGCTTGAACATTATACTAGTATTATCTACAAACAGTTTTGACCAGTATAAAAAACATTTATATGGCACGAAATTTCTACAAAACTGTACAGAAAGTAAATTGTTAAAAGTTTTTAGAAACATTTGTTGTTTTGATATATGATTGAAAAACTTTACTAAATATTATCCATAATCTTCTCTGTATGTTTTAATTTTTGTTTTTATAAGAAAATCAAAACCCTCTTGGTTTGTCCACAAAATTTTTTGGACAAACCAAGTGTTTTGATTTTCTTATATTCTTTATGTTCCACCAAGTACCGACTACTAATTTCCTTTCAATTATTAATTTTTGTTTTGTTTGTTTAGATACCCCGATGGGTCCGTGAAGCTTCGCAATGCCAACATCGAGCTCATGGACCAGGACATCCTGTACCATTTGGCTCTTGGAAGCGGCTCACACGATCTCGTCGAGATGTTTGGAGACGTGAAGGTACCGAAAACTACATTCGCTATTCACAAAGCTTCACAAACGTCGAAACGTCTTACTTACACCCCTACTTCCACGGGTGCGGTGCAGCTTGATCCTTCCTTCTAGATCCGTACCTCAAAGTAGTGCAGTTTCATCCGAGGCTTATTACGTTATTCTAATCCCTTGACTACTAAGAATTCATAGATACCCAACAGAGAATGGGTGGTAAACACCAAACAATAAAATACTATATTATTCATACAAGAAGATTCAAATGTAGAAAATTTATACGTAATAAAATAACTGCATTAAAATATTTATTCAAAGGAAAATGCGATACGGCATAAATGCAAACATAGAAAGATGCAAATCTAGGAAACTAATTTGTCTCTTCAACACAAGGGAGATACACAAATTAAGTTGAACTGAAATAAATGAACAACCCAATACCATTCTTGAGTCCCACGTACTCGGTATTAGGTAACTATAATTTTTCTAGATTTGCATCTTCCTGTGTTTATATTTATGTCAAATTAAAATTTTTCTGTGAATGAATCTTTTGATGCAGGAATTTTATTACTTATGAATTTGCTAGATTTGCATTTTCCTGTGTATTCTAGAATTTTAGTTTCTGGTTTGAACCCAGTCCCCAGATGATGAAGTTAGTGCCTATGGTTTTTTTCTTACTATTTGCCGTATGGTTCATGAAAAAATATTTACTTTATCTTATTGCTTCACGAAAAAGTTAACATTACTTCATTTTTCTTGCACAAGCAATAATATTACGAGTAGGTATTACAGAAATATGATTGTTGATTCAGATCTAAATTAAACATTTTTGTATAGAAATAGATTACTGAATTCAATTGCTTGAGCAGTAAACATTCATTGATAATTAATTTTTTGATATAAGAATTATTGTGACGTTTTGATCAGGAATTTCAAACACCGGAAAAGTTTAAAAATGCAAATAAGCATGTGTAAAAAATACAGATTTGTTTGTATAAAACATTACAAAACAAAACATACCTTGAAAATTTTTCCAAAAATATGATATTTAATTGAAAATAAAAATTACCTAATTAACACAAAATTGGAATCGAAATAAAATAAAAGAATCAGCAAAAACGATGGTTACTAACAATTGAACTAACATGTGATCAATGCAATAATCTAATTCTATGGGGTAGTAGGTATTTGTTAAAATTTAGATTGCATACATGGCAAAAAGTAAATTTTACATGAAGTATCTTTCACACGGTAATAAAAATTAATATAAGACATCAAAAATCAATGATGGGTAGGTGGGTATTTCTGCTGGGAGTTTCTTCGTTTCCTAGAAAATTTTCTCTGAACACAATGGAGTACCTACTTATTACCACATAATGCTGATTTTTTATGTTAAACTATTTTTGAATCTAAGTTTGACGTATTAAAAAAATTGAATATTCAGATATTTTTTCGCGGTCTATGTGGTATAACGTGTGTGTGGGAAAGGGAGAAGTAGTTGTTATGATTATGATTGTGTTGATTTTGAGTTTGAATGTAAACACAAAACATAAATTCTTCGTAATAGTAATATCAATAATCACAAAATGAAATTAAATTAGGCTTCTTGAACTGTCACCGCTGTCACTTTGATATTTTCCGATCAGCGCACCTGCCTGGCTAGAGGCTTATGACAAAATCTGGCCAGCACATGTGACGTCACATTGCAGAGGTCGTTTTGAAACATGTAAATTTTAAATCAATTTTACAAATATTCGTAAATTGTTGATTTTGTTTACATTAAAAATATCTTCTTATAAGTGAAATATTGTACAAATAGAAATTTCTTCTAAATAAAAAAAATGTTAAGAATCTCATTCTCAGGAAATTTGTCGGAAATTTTATTTTGAAATGTCCGGGAATAAATATGGGGGCATAACCTGAAAATTTCTGGGCATAAACGGGACAATTTCCAACAATCAAATCTGACACACGGCCAACATTAGGTACTGACATGTTGTATCTCGAAGTTATTAGGTACCTACCTACCTATATATTATGTGCCCGTATGCTTGACTATCACTTGGTATTTCCTGCAAAATTTTTCAAGGTATTATCTGGAACATTCTCCAGAAAACTTTCCAAAATATATCCCGGAAAATTTTCCAAATTATCGTTCCCGGGCATTTACCCTTCCCTGTCAAAGACGATGCAATTTCTTGAGACACTTCATCACCAGGTAGCTATTTTTAGACTAAAAAGCAATGGATTAGAATTACCTAATACGCCTCAAATGATACTGCACTATTTTGGGACTCGGATGTAGGGGTACAGACGAAAGTGGAAGACACCTTTTCGTGTGCACCCTTGTTAACGATATCGCCACTTTGCAACAACCTCTTCAGCTGTAACTCGATATCGCAAACGCAAACTCAAATCAAAAAATACTCGAATGTGTACGTAACGGAAAAGTTATTGTTGAGATTTGTGACAAAAGAAAGTTCACCAATTACGTTTCAATACAAGAATTCTTGGGCAAAATAAACGTAAAGAAAATTATATTGTTAAGAATTGATTCTGTTTAGCTTTGTGATAAGTAGTTATAATATTTTTTCTTCTTGCTTGCTTTAAAATTTTAGTTACTTTACTTATAATATCATTTTTTGGAAAATATCTATATAATAGAACTTAGAAATTAGAATAAACCGAGGAATAAACGCAAACGTTATTATAAATACGGTGTAACTTTGATCCTTTGAAAATAATAATTAGTATTAAAGAAGAGTGTTGCATAATATTTAATAGGGATCTTTTAAAAAGTAGGTACGACGAAAGCCGGCATTTTAAAGACCAAGTATATGTATTTCCATTAATTTAGTAGTTACTATACTAGTTACTAGTCAACTAGTGTGTTAATTAATTTTAAGTAAATATTTTAGTCGGTACCTATCTTAACCAATTTTTCTTTTATTTTTAAGGAATAATCATAGTCAATTCAATTTACTTTTTATTTATAATAAATATGTTTTTCGAATGTTTTTGCATTTTTTTAAATGTGACGTTAAAAAAATTACAGACATAGTTTATTTATAAAAAATATCTTTATCTTTTTCTTCCGGTATCCTAAAGGTGTTATAACTTATAATAACTACAAGCGAGCTTATAAAGCTCGGATCAAATATAACAACTGAAATACTCTCGAGAATACGCAGTAATTACCCAGCCGCCATATGCAAAACCCTTTCCTGTCTCACTGTTTTCATTATTAAGTACTTTTTTTCTTTTTTTGAAGTTTTGTATTTTTAATTTTGAGTTGTGTACCGTCCGCTGCAGCCCTTGTAATTACTACATGAACTGGACAGTTTATATTTTCTGGTAAATGTAGCAATTAAGAATGTTATTTTAATTAATAGAAATAATCGTGTGTAATTAAATCCACGCTGCACGAATCGAAATTTTAATAATTGCATTTTTAATGGCCACATCCTAGTTATGTGAATGTGAGTTTTATCTTAAATATAAATAATGTGAAATTAAAATTAAATTACCGAAAGCCTATCAAAAATAAATGTGACATAAACATAATTATTGTTGGTTAGTATTTGATAGTTTCAACACAAAAGAGATCTAACATTTAAATATTTATTTATAATACCTATACCTACTCCTACATGTGATCATTTAGTAGGTAATGTACTATCATATTCTAAATCTATATACTAGTTTAATTCGAAGCGAGTTAGATATACTTATCTACCCTTGATATTTTCTATGTAGGTACTTTACTAAATTGACCAGGTCACGTCAAATAACAACATTGATCTAATTTAATTAACCTCGTAGTTAACACTTTATATAGTGTTGTAGTTTTGTTTTACATTGTAAACCTATATTGAATAGCCAGTAGCAATACAATATGAAGCTCGTTGAATTACCATGTGGCTTATTTAATGACACTTAAATGTTTATTAAAATTGAAACCCTACAAAAACTACTTATATAATTTGTTATTATTATATTATTCCAGATTCCGCATAAGATAAAAAAACCCATTGTATGTAATGTACTTTTTATATGAGAGTCATATTTGTTATCCGAAAACCGAAGTAAAAAACTGCTCAAAAAAGCTTTTATTTTGTAGATATAAATATTAAGTAACAATAATACATAGATTACCTAAGTAAAATGTACAAATAGATCATTTAAAAATGTAAATGATTTAAAACAGTTGTCATTCGAAGACAAATTGCGCACTGATTGCGGAATTAATGCTATAAATTGATCAATTTTATCACCAGAACTGTAAATTTGTTGACAAGATTTACTCTGATGTTTATAATCACACTCATTAATAAATATTTTTACGCTGCGAGTTCCTGGAGCAGTGCTCCAAACGCGGAACGCAAAATTCAATTATTTATCAACTACGAGTGCCGTAATAATATCATCAGGCTGATGTAATTAAAACATTACTTCAAAATTATTTCTTCCCGATAAAGACAGAAGTGATTCTCAGAAAACTGCAGTATACCATTTTTTCTTTACTCCTCTTGATAAAACTGAAATTATTAACTAGTTATTAATTTTTTAATATTAGGTACTTTTTAATTTCTAAGAATTATATTTTTAGGTATTAAAACACGAGTATTGGTTCAAATAAAATTATAATAATTATATTTTAAAATTCTTAAACTAAAATAATTATAAAGTATTCTATTTTTGTCATTTGCGTGTGTATACATATTTTTTGCTAAGAAATGAGATCTATATATTTTATAGATTTTGTGCCAAGTTGAATGACTTGCACATAAATATGTATTTATTTATTTTTTTCAAGTTGATATACTATTTTTTATTAGATTTATTACATTTAATAGGTATTATGTGAATTATAAGAATCTTAAAATTAAATTTATTCAAAAACAATAAAGAAAACAGCCTGATGGGTATTTAGGGTAAGACAATATTGGCACTGGCAGAATTGCTCAATTTATTAAATTAAATTTTATTTCTGCACTAGTTCGGATTATTGTATCCGTATTAAAAATGCATTGAAACTAATTATACAATAACCTTTAGAAGCGCGCGGCTTGTAATAATTTTATCTACGTAACATTTGAAGATGATTACACAAAACACAACACTCAACACATTATTTGATAATTTACCATACCATAATGCGTCTGAAATATGATGACATAATAATATCTCAATCATGCTATCGCATGCGCAATATGAGATTATGTTAATGTTAATATTGTCAATTTAGCTCTCGTCATGTGACAATAAATTTAACACCTACAAAATTAGAGTAAAACATACACAGATTAAAATGTATCAGTCTGTTTCATAATTCTCTAAAATTAGCTTCATGGAAATACTAAACACGCAACATCAAAATTAGCCATATCCGTATTGTTTTGATTAGTATGTTATTATTTATAATTATTGTTGATAGTTTAATTCTGACTGATAATTTTTGCGTCAGTATTTTTACTAGTGTTGTGTCTTATTGAATATTTTGATAAACTTGTTTATACGTTATGCGGAAGGTTATAATTATATATCTTATTTTGCGTAAGATTTGGTTATAAATATATCTTCATTTTATATTAACTTTGTTTGAATACTTGTTTAGGTACTGCTTAGGTTTCAAAAGGAAATGTAATCAAAATATATTTCCTATTTCAAATAAATAATCCGAATTAAATAATTGTTTTTGTGTAAGATAAATCATCGTTTATTTATATCGAAATTGTAATTAAAATTTACGAAATCATTGATTAACAATTTGATTCGGATTATTTACACATAGATAATGTTTCTTTACCTATAGGCCTAGGGTCTAAAAATTCTGTCAAATTATTATACCTATGTTACCTACCGTACTACTGTACCTACTCAAGTGTTTTCTTAGAACGTTTTTGCAAATAAACCAGACATCATTTAAGAAATCGTAGCCTGCCAAATTACAGATAAATAATAAATTTCCCAATTTTCATTTCATATATTTTTAAAATTTTAATTTCTACTCGTAAACGAGGATAAGATTTATGTAACACCCCTCTATGGAAAAATTTAAATTTTAATGAAACAGCCGTTGACCTTGATTTTCGCAGTTTTTCTTTAACTTGAGAAAACAATTTTTTGTAGGACTTCGCCTACTCCTTACAGATTTTCTGGCAGACATGTCAAATTTAATTGATGAAATTCATAACATTCTAGCTAAACTAATTGGGAAATAGGTACCTACTCAACTTAGCTTTTAAAATTTAAATTCGTATTTAGTGGTATTAGCGGGTATTAGAGATCGCGACGATTTGATTTTATTCATAAGCGATGATCGGTAGCGCTCTGATTGGTCTACAAAAATCGGAGTTAAAGTAATATTTTTCACCATGATTTTGCGATTTTATTAAAAAAATCAGTTTTTCTTTTCGCATAAGTTATCACATAATTGGACAGCAAATATTTCAAAAAGATGTAAGAAACAATAAAACTATGCTTCCAAATTAATTACGGTTTCTGTTGTTTTTAAAAGTTATTTAATGTATTTTTGAGCAACTGTCAAAAAAGTTGACATTGACGTACACAATTCAGGCCGCGAAGTATAACATTTGGGTACAATAAATTTCGAGGCAGTTACTATGAGTAACAGCTACGAAGCTGTGTATACCTCGTCCGCGAAATGCGTTTATTGTCCTCGAGAAAATTTAGCTTCGGCCTTCGCACCGGCCATAAATACTCTCGGAAGCGAAACAGTAATTTCGCAACCTACATATTCAAATAACTATTGTTTTGATTAGTTTATTTTGCGACTGTTTGATGGTCGACCCGATGTAGATTTTATAAAATTTTCAGCAAGCCATATGAAAACGACCTCAATAGCTTTCTTTCCTCTTTCCTGAGGGAAATTTGCAACAAGTTCTCTTTATATTAAAAGCTACTGTATATTTCATCTTATTGCTATCATTCGATCAACTTGTATTTGTTTAAAAACCACATGTATACAACTAAAAATAGGGTTTATTCCCCAATGTACACCACTATTGGGTTACCAAATCCCAGTAAACAAGTTCTGTTAGCTTTTACCGCATTTTCTACGATGCAGCAATACACATCACATAACCTTTAACCTTATTCCCAATTTCAACACCAACTGGTGTCGAATACTAAGATGTTTCTTCTTGGTTGCAGTTCGTATGTATGGGTGGCACTCCGAAACGGGTTGAACAGTTCGCACACTACATCATGGCGGAGATCGGGCACAAGCTTCCCACGGGAACCACCCTCCAGGATATCAGCCAGTTCTCCTATCGCTACTCGATGTACAAAGTCGGACCGGTGCTGTCTGTGAGCGTAAGTATCAAGCTAAACATTCAATCGTGATTCAATAAGAACCGTTGGCAAGATTTATTCAATTTTTATGAAAATCGCATTTGTTCCTGGAAATATTGTCTTGTAACAATATTTCCGGAAATATTTCTGTAGACATTGCAAACGCCATTTTAAAAAGTAAGTAATAATGCGATTTTCTTTCCGAATACCCCTCGGCATTGATTAATATCCAGAAAATTTATTGTCGTGTATTGCACTAAATATAATAAACTTGGGATATTACAAGTGAAAATAGTACACAATCAAAAATATTGTCACAGCTACCATTTTACGAGCATTAAGGATGAAGAAAAATTTCGCAATCATGCATTATTTTATTTCTTTACTAATGTGGCATCAAAACTAGTAAAGTCGAGACTCGAGAGATAAAATGATCAGGGACTAAAAACGAAAAAAAAAATACGTTCGTTTTCTATCTCAACGAAAACGGAATATTTAGTTTTCGTGTTATTTTGTACTGTACATTTGTTATTTATTTATTTACGGAAGTAAAAGTTTGTTATTAATTTTCAAGGACAATTAAAAAATACATTTCTACTTAATATGAATGTTGCTAAAAATAGTTCACATTATTGCAAAAATAACTGTTTTGAAATGTCAATGTCAATTTCAAATAGCTCCAGAAGTGAATTCCACATAGGCATTAATTTACATTCACACCTTACATTGTGGATGTATTTTTGTATCTATAAATAAAAACAAGTTGAATAACATTCCAATACACTTTGTCTGTTAAAGGAGTGGAAGTTTTGCCTATTGCGTGGTTGTGTAATCTATATTGGCTTTCAGTTTTCAGTGAAAATGAAATCCAAATGTAGTTTGGTTGGTTTTGTTGATACGTTTAATAACACCGATGCTGGTGTTCTGTTTGGACATTATGTCACAGCGTATACATTAGTGTAATCACATGTACATAAGTCACATTTTATGCTAAATTGTGAAACAATATATTTACTATCTGCTGCTCTGATGCACATGTAGAAGTTGTATACTTACCCGCAATACGATTTATTGTTAAGCTTCCTGAAAACCCTCTGCTCTTTGGTAATAAATAACTACCTATACCCAAGACGTCAGATAACCTAAGAACTATAGGTACTATAATATTATCTCAATTGGGTACAAAGACATCATAGATTTTTTATTTATGTTGATTTATTTTAAATGTAGATTTTTTAAATTTGTTTTTGGGATATGAGTTCAAATGTTTGTTTTACTTTTTTAATCGAATTTTTCCGGACGAAGAAAGGCAACAATTTTAATTCATTTTTTCAGTTTTGCCGAGTTTGCACTGTATCTTTATAATGTTAAAATTTTTAAATTAATGTGTATTAATTTGTTATTATGAAAATTAATTTTCGTGTATTTAATGTATACGCAGTTCCATTACAAAGTAAATATTTACTGAGCGATCATTATTAAATTAGATGTATTATATTTGTTTGCTATATAAATATTCATTTTAAATGAAATAAATTTTTGTTTTCACGGCATAATTTTCTTCTCGCGAAATAGTGAGGAAAGTAAGTTTTCCCTCTCTAGAGAGGAAACTAAGCAGTGTTACCACCAGTGTTATTTTGCGATGAAATATTTTTTAAATTGTAAGTAAATTTATTCTTTTATTGAAAATTCTGATTTTATTTTATAGTTATACACTGTAAACTATTATTTTACAATTATTATGTTTTATACTTTCTTTTTGTGCAATTTCACTATTTTACAACAAATTTGTTTTGTCATATTGACTGCAGTGAAACATTTCATTGTTTTTAAACGTCATTCTGACAGATGGCACTGACTGCTAGCACAGAAAAAAGCAAGCTTCTTCTACATTTACAATATTTATAATTATGTTGTGTCTAACACAAGAGGAAAGCGCTCCTCTTTCCCACTCGAGCTCGAAGTTTGCGTCACGAGCGAAGCGAGAGTAGAAAAAGAGCATTCCTCTTGTGTTATAGACACAAGATTTTTTTGAGCTCGAGTGGGAAAAAGGAGCGCTTTCCTCTCTAGTTGAACAAATAAATATTTTTACATCATTTGGTTTACTAAACCTAATTTTTTTAAATAATTATAGAAATACTTACTGCTGATTTTGTAAAATATTTAGACAAAGATGTTATTCTAAATTATAAAATATATCATTAAGTAAAAATATTTATATTAGAAATTCGGCTACAAAATAGCCATTTTCAGTAGTAGTAACACAATAATTTCGAGGGGAAGAAGTTTGTAGAGGTCCTATGTTCCGAAAAGGAATGATGGGACATTTTATATGCGATTAAATAAATTTCCTTATATAAAGTCATATTCTTATAAAAAATTAAATGTTCAATTCTTTACTTCGAATTATAATGATAAGTTGGGCCGGATAGCCAAGTACGTTAAATGACAGACTGGTTTTGACAACTCATGTTTGAATCCAGTCAAGTAGGTACACATTTAGTTTAACTGCACAAAAATCTACCCCGTGAGTTGACGACTAATTACCGCACGCACGGTAAAATATTTTCCATACTGATATGACTTACAGTATATGAGACTGCCACACCCAATTTTGGTAATAAAACTTGCGGATACATGTATAAAAACATACTTTTATTGCAATTCTACGTATGTTCATACATCAAGCTGAAAAAACCTTCATGAAAAACTTGACTTTCTGAAATGAAATGGTATATTTTTTGCAATTACAGCACGGCATGGGCATCCCGTCCGTGAGCATTCTGCTGCACGAGATCATCAAGCTGATGTACCACGCACGCGTGCGCGATCCCATCTTCTTCCGCATCGGCACGTGCGGCGGCATCGGCCTGGAGGGCGGCACCGTCGTCATCTCCGAGGAGGCGGTGGATGGCATGCTGCACAACTCACTTGAGCTGGTAAGAGCGGGACAAGCTTGGAATCATTCTGATAATAGCGATCATAAATGATTGAACGTCATGTGACTTGGAGAAGTCCGTTTTTTTAATAAAACTTGTTTCGCGGAAAAAAGTTAGTACTCATCTCTTGTCAAACGAACGTTATGTAGTAGAGTTCGCGGCATCTAAGAAAGGACACCATGGCCGCTACTGCGCAGCATGTACTATCCAACTAAAAAATATTAACTATATCCTCCTTTGCATTCTTTAAATAACTTTGACACATGACACACCCCTACAATTTTGAGTTGGACTCGTCCAAACGAATATTTGTCTCTGCGCAAGTCCTTTCTTAGATTGCGCGAACTCTACCAGTACTATAAATTTGACAGTTTATCTTGTTTTTTAGCATTTATAAAGGCAGAAAGCAAATAAAGAACACTATTATTA
Source organism: Agonum fuliginosum (assembly GCA_947534325.1). Classification (NCBI taxonomy): domain Eukaryota; kingdom Metazoa; phylum Arthropoda; class Insecta; order Coleoptera; family Carabidae; genus Agonum; species Agonum fuliginosum. The sequence goes on along the minus strand of OX384038.1, from coordinate 11,684,551 downwards.
ATTAATATTAAAGGAAAACTGTATTTTTCGATATTTTAAGGTTAGAATGGTGAGCATAATTTTGTAGCTATCACATCGAGGTGGCACGGTAGGCTCGGTCAATAATTTATGATCATTCTGTTTAATAGTTCAAAGGATCGTCGGATGATGGATGATAAAAAAGGATAAATAAATTGTTGAACAGAAGTAACGCCGACTTCGTTGAATTATAAAATTGGAGAAAGAATTAAGCGGCAAGATGAAAGGGCATGAGATATTTAGGAAATACTCATAAAGTAGTTGTTAATTGTATTTAATTCCAATATTTCGCTACCAATTTTGGTGCTTCATCAGGGAAAAATAATTATATAACAATTTAAAATTTTGACAAAATGTTTCGTAATTTTCCATTTTTGCACGTTCCAAAGTTAAAATAGATCAATTTAAAGCATTTTTTGCACCATGCTGTTACACGAGGTTCGTAGTGTGACCAAACCAGTGGTTTGGTAGCGAAATATTGGAATTAAATACAATTAACAACTACTTTATGAGTATTTCCTAAATATCTCATGCCCTTTCATCTTGCCGCTTAATCCTTTAACCAATTTTATCGATAAATAAATTACTCCTAGATGCAGACGTTTCGGTTAATATTTAACCATCTTCAAATCCTTTTTTATCATCCGATGATCTTTTCTCTTTTGAACTAATATCAACATCTGGATACGATTTTTTCAACAATTATTCTGTTTAATTGCATACAAAATTTTATCTGCTGGTGTAAATCAGTCAAAACATATAATAAATTATTTGGTATTAAACAAAGAAAATCGTTTCCAAAACGTCGCAAATATGCAAAAATATAGATAGAACTAAACTCAAATTAATAACTTATTTTATTATTTTCGATTATTGATTGTTTTCATACATCACCGGCGAAAATTTAAATTTATGTTTTTCAAAGATGTAAAAAAATACATTAAGGGAAAAGAGTACCCTACGTTCTGAATCTTTCGAGCGTAGCTTCAACAAAATTTAGTTTATGACGTATGTGTTACTTATTTACTTATTTATTTTCTTCAAATATTTACATAATAATTGTTTTCATTGATTTATACAGATTTTATAAAAAAACGTGACGTAATATAACAATATATGTCGAATACAAATTTTTGACTCGAAATATCTCTAAAAGCAGGCCCCCAACTTTCTTCAAATTTTTATATGTTGTATAATAGGTCTTTCCCAATATATAGATATCAAAATGATCAAAAAGGAACACAAGGGTCATCCCTAAAAAAAATAAAACGCGCACTAAACAAATTTTTTTTTTCAAATTTCAAATTTACCTGAAATGCGTTGATATGTACGAAGACACTGTAGTATACTTATGTTTTTTATTTTTTTTTTATCAGTTTTAGAAAGTTCTAAAATAAATAATATTTCTAAAACTAGACCCCCAACTTCGTTGAAATTAATATATGTTGTGTAATATTGCTTCAATTATTACACAAAAAAATTTAGTTAAAAGTAAACTTAACACACAGGAGATATTTAGAAAAAATGCAAATAATATTTTTTATCTAACAGACAGCAAAGAAAATGTTTGTGTCAAACATTGTTTTACATAGAATAAGTAATATTTAAGCGATTCTAATTTTTGTCTCATGATTTTCTCTTATGAAAACATTAAAATAAATTATTAAAACAATTGACAAACTGCAATGTACGTAAGCCTGTTTGGTGGTGACATATTGGACCCGTGTTGAAAGGACGAACTACTATGAGCGCGAGTTTCGGCGACTATTGTAGAAAATGTTCCCCTTCGAAAATTCTCAGTAAAAGATAAGAAAGAGGGTCAGGTTACTATATTATTCTCCATTTGTATATTCCAAATAAGTTAATTTTATACATCATTACTACAAAGAAAATATTATTTGAGATAAGAATCTAAATTTTTTATAAATTAAAGGTTTTGTGAATTTATAATTTTAACGACTCATATGCAATAAAAGTAAAGCATTTTGGAGTTTTTTACTCCATTGTTTTTTTTGTCAAAAAATGCATTTTTTTCTCATAAAAAATTAAATATTAGCACTAGTAGAAATGTAAAGCTTTCTAAAGATAGGAATATTTATTTTATTACAGAATAATCTAATAAGAAGTTTTTTAAATTTAAGAATTTTAATTTAAAACAAGGTTCTTCGATCGATAGCCGATATGAATACGTTTTTGCCTAAGTTAAATTCTAGATACCTATTAAAAAATTCTTTTTTAACTAAAAATACATAACCATTCCTAACAAGAAGCCACCAATGTTCTTTCAATTTGTACCTGTTGTATGATGCCTCTTTTCAAATAGGTACATACTAATAGATACCTATTAAAATTTTCAATTCTAATCATCAAGGATAATATCATGAGATGATAATGTTTTGACTATTTCACGAAACGTAAATGTTGGCGGTCTGGTTTCAGAGATATTTTGAGTTAAATATTTTTATTGCCATATTACGGCACATTTTGTTGTAAAATACGTTTTTACAATAATAAAAATTATTGTGTAAATATTTGAAAGAAAAATATAAATAGATAAACAATATTACTACAAGTTTAACATATTTTATTGAAACTACGCTGAAAATGTTCAGAATATGGGGTACTCTTTTTATTACACTTGTTTGAATTCGAAGTATTTCAGTCAAAACATAATTTACGAAATTCGTTACACTTGTACTTTAAAAGTATAATCAAATACAAATAATGCAAAATAAACCATATCGTCAGCTCTAAAAATTAAAAATTGTCAGTCAAAACATAATTTGCGTAATCCGTTGCACTTGCTTGAATTCAAAGTATTTCAAAAATTAGTTAGAATTACTTACTTTTGATAAAATTTTGGATTGTTTTAAGTGCAATATTACACAACTATTTTAAAGTTCAGAATAAAAAACAAACAAAAATTAAACTACAATGTTCTCATATAAACTAATGCACTCTCAACACAAGTGCCAAATTTGGGAAAAAACATTTTTTTGGTGTTTTTTATTTTTTTTAGATGTGACCCTAAGGATGATTTTTTAAAAGCTTTACAACCATACGTTCGGGAATAGTAACTGTATGACATAGAAATTTGAAAAATATTGAGGGTCTGGTTTCAGAGATATTTTGAGTTAAATATTTTTATTGTATTTTAATTGCCATATTACGTCACATTTTATTGTAAAATACGTTTTAACAATATTAAAATTATTGTGTGAATATTTAAAAGAAAAATATAAATAATAGATAAACAAGATAAGAACAAGTTTTACACATATGTTCAGAATATGGGGTAGGTACTCTTTTTATTACACTTGTTTGAATTCGAAGGATTTCAATCAAAACATAATTTACGAAATCCGTTAAACTTGTACTTTAAAAGTATAATTAAATATAAATAATGCAAAATAAACCATATCGCCCGCTCGAAAAAATTAAAAATTGTCAGTCAAAACATAATTAGCGTAATCCGTTAGTTAGGATTACTTTTGATATAAAACTTTGGAGTGTTTCAAGTGCAATAGTATTAGACAACATTTATACAAATTAGAATGAAATTGGGGGTCCGGTTTTGTAAAAAAAATGTTCTGAACTATTTTAAAGTTCAGAATAAAAAACAAAAAACATTGTTAAACTACAATGTTCTCATATAAACTAATGCACTCAACACAAATGCCAAATTTGAAAAAAATAATTTTTGGTGTTTTTTATATTTTTTACATGTGACCCTGAGGATTATTTTTTAAAAGCTTTACATCCATACGTTCGGGAATAGTAACTGTATGACATATAAAATTTTTTTTAATATTGGGGGTCTGGTTTCAGAGATATTTTGAGTTAAATATTTTTTTGGATTTTTATAGCCATATTACGTCACATTTTATAATAAAAATTTATGTGTAAATATTTAAAAGAAAAATATCAATCAAGGCCGTACGCTAACAACTTTATACGGAGAGATTATATTTTACAAGAATTAGTACAGTTTAATCGGCTTCTCAATCGGCCCAATATTGGGTCCGCGTCTGCCTCTCGCCTCATAGGTAGTCTAAATTATATTTCCGTGAAAATCCCGGTATCGAAATTTTTACATGATACCTAGACTTATGTATACTGTGTATAAGAAAGTAAAATTGTCAGTCAAAACATAATTTGAGTAATCCGTTTTTTAATTGAAAGTATTTCTAAAATCAGACCGCCAATTTACTACAAAATTTTATATTTTACATAATTGCCTTTTATACGTAGCAGCAGCAGATATTGAAAAATAAGCAATAGCGTCCCCCTACAAAAATTGTTTAGGATAACAACTTCAAATAAGAATACTTTTTATTGTATTGAAACTGACAAATATAATACAAGCTATTAAAATATAGAGGAATAACAACAATAAGGTGGAATTATATCAATTTAAATATTTAATTCTTGGAAGGTTTGCCTATACTTCTTACGTTCTTTGTTGGTTGAAGCAGCTCAAATATTATTGTTACATTGTTGCAAGGGTTCTATCCACCTCCGCCCTTCTTATATTTTCATTATTATCTTTTACCAGTTATAGACGGCCATTGTTACTTGAATATTTATATTAGTTCATTGTTGTTATTTTATTATATTTATTTAAATACAAATTTTATGCCATGACCTTATAAACATAAATGTTTTTTTTCATTACTTCCCACAGCGAGATACAATATGATATAATAAGTTACTTTTCATTTAAAAAATAGCATTCTTTACCAGCCCGAACGAGATAGATTACAAATTTCGCCACTTTAGATGTCTTTACAATCATTATTGGATTTATTTAAATTATCTTATGTATTATTTGAAAGAAACTCTTTTATGTTTTGTTATATCCATTTATATTTATAGATGATGAATACATACATACTTATTTGTGCATGTGACGTATTATGCGGAAAGTACAATAAAAACTTTTGGATTTTGTAATTCCCGGGAAAAATAAGGTTAGAATATTGCGCCCTCTATCTACCGAAAGCCGCTGCTAAATTGAGAGTCCCTCTATGCTAAATATCTAAACTACTTTGTTACGACATCTATAGAGCATAAATTACAATAGCTACTCAATATTTTTTCTGATGTTCGACGACAGTGCCATCTATAGAGCTAGAAACAAAAAGAAATCGGGTCCCATTTTCCCTTAATTTGTTAATATTATCAATTGCTCAAAAAATTATAATTAAATTGGACAAATTCACCATGATGAATTTAAGCGAAAGGTTGACAAATATGTAAAACCAACTTTACGATTTTATTTCCTGAAAAATGTATATAAAATATTGTTAATATAGAAGAAAAGTTGGTGTTTTAAAAAAGTCAATCAATACTTTTTCTTTGACATGTAAAATCTAAAAAGAAACGCTTCAAAACAACATTGAATAGCTTTTTCATACATATTAATGCGGTGTATTTTAAATTTAAAAGATTAATCAAAGTAAATGTTTATTTTACAAAAAAATACCTATATACCTATTTTCCTTCATATTACCTATATTGAATTAAGTTATTTTAAAATATTGTGAAATCGAACATATAAACATTATTTGGATGCTTGTTCTTTAAAAATGTGTTTGTTATATATTGTTTAAATATGAAATTATCGGTTTTAATCACAAAAAATAGAAAATTTGTTAAATTTATATTTAATTAACTTATTAGGTACCTATACATGTTTTAAACAAAAATATTATACCTACTTACGTATTTGTGGTGACTTAAAAAAAATTAAGATTCTAATTAAATTAATCATTTTTATATATTACAAAAACATTCAGCATCAATAATTAAAAATAATGATTTTAATAATAATTTTTGTGTTCATAAACATAGACAGAATTCCATTTGCTTACAGATATTACATTTTTCCGTATATTGAAGTTGCTCTTTACATATTACGAAATTTTTTCTTAAAACCAAATAAAAGTAAAACACCTGCAAGACGCTGAAAGTCGCATAAAAAGTGTCTTAATTATTTCTTGCTACTTTTATATGCGTGTTGTCGTGTTAGTGAACTTGTAAATGCTCTTAAGTTATTTGTAAACTTTTTGCTGGCAGCCTGTCCTGGGTAAAATTGTTAGTCGACCCGCCAAATTGGACCGAAAGTTGGTGAGGGAGTTAAAGGCCATGGCAGATCCCGATGACCCATACGAAACCGTCTCTGGAAAAACTATGTGCACATACGACTTCTATGAAGGTAGGTTTTATTTGGAAATTGACTTAGAATTCATTAAGAAATTCGAACAAAATATTGATTTTCATTAATAAGGGTAGGCGTAAATTAATCTCCAGTTATAATTTAATATTTAAAACAGGTAAAATTTTAATTAACTAATAAGCAAGTTTTATTTTTAGTATCATCGGAGGTATTTATATAAAATTTAATTAATATTCAAAATATTTGGAATTTGCGTCTTTTAATTTGTACACTGTCAGTTTTTAATTAAATTAAACTCAATGTAAAACTGTAAAACTGTGAGTTGAAAACGATGTGAAACCGTACACACAGAGTAGAAATAATATCTGATCACTATAGTACTATAGCTAAAGCTATTGCTTCAAACAAAAATAATTATGCTTTTATATCATTTATTGATTATTTTTATTTTTGGTTTTTTAGAAGTTTTACATTAATTTTCTACAAGAATAATAGGTAATATATGATTTAAAATGTATTTTTAGTTTAATAAAATTTGCATATTTGAAATTCAACATAGTATACCAATATACCACCTGTTATTATACGAGGTCTGTTCAAAAAGTATCGGACGTCGTAAAAAAGAAAATGATTTAATTAGAGCTCTGGAAGTTTGGTCCTCTTCAAAGTAGTGTATTTGTTAGTGCACATATTTAATTAACGTACCCATCATTGTTGGAAACACTTTTTCTTGAAATCTTTTAGTGGTATGGTGTACAGCTAGTCCGTCGCGTTTTGCATAATGTCTGCTCGTGCTTCAAAATAGGGGTTATTTAATTTGGAAAGAGGTGAAAAATCACAAGTAACCATGCTGGTAAAGTAGAGCAATGTTGTGTTTGGTAAATATTTGTTTAATTAGATGCGAAAAATTGGCGGGTGCATTTGGAACGAATTTACCAAACACTCTCCCCATGCCTAACTCCTAATAGAATGTGGCGATCCAATGCTTATTACTACCTCGTTCGCATCAGACACTGAAACTTAATTTCTATGCATCCGTTTTGTACGTCGCGTTTTATCCGTCGTCAATGGCGATTGGTTGAATTCAAAAGTTTTTTTTTAATTCGACCAATTACTATTGACGACGGATGAAATGCAACGTACAAAACGGATGCATGAAAAATCTAGCGTGATACGACGGATCTGCTTGATTAAAGTTTGCACTTGACATTGTCATTTTGACTTGTTAAGGGCCTACCGAAACGCAGTTTGTTATCTACGGACGTGCAATCATCTTTGAAGTGGATGATTCACTTGTTTATTTTAATGTGTGTAATATTCACAGTATCGTCTCCAAAAGTCTATTGAATTTTCCGAACAGTTACCAGTCATCAAGCTATTGACTAAATATTTTACAATACCGCTACAGAAGTCGTTCGTAAAATTGAAAATCCGATGAGGGTTTACTACACTTACTCACACATTACTTATATGCTTATTGCCAGCAACTGTTGCTGAAAAAATATCATGAATGTACATAACGGTCCCCTACATATCCCCAAAAAGGGCACCTCTCGTCATTTGTTTGTTTACGTGAAAAAAATAAGGTCCCGATACTTTTTAAACAGATCTCGTACTCAATATGAAGGAAAAATGTACCTACAGTTTTATAATCATGTTAAACAATAGTTCAATATGATATTTAAATTAATTTAGGAAGAAATGGCAAGCAAACAAATAATAATTTACGTTTTTGTGTCGATATCAAATTTTCATTCATCATTCATTAAATTATAACATTTTTCAGTTACTAATAAAAAAGCTCAGAAAAGGCACCACACAAATGAGAAAGAAATTAAAAAGTTGCTGACAAATTATCATAATTATATAATTTTAAACTTTTCCAGAGGGAGAAATAAATTTCCATTTTCTTCTAAGTTATCCCACCAAGCGACAACATTCTAAATACATTTCCAAGTTTAAAACTACCTACAATCTTTCCAAGTGTGGTACAAATACTGTACACACAAACTTTTTAGTACAAGTAAAAATAAACGTAAACCACAATGAAATAAGAAGTTCTAGAGCTTCTAGAGATTTCTCTGGTCTATACCTAAATCGATTTTTCCCGTCAATGTTACTAACTTCTTCATTCTGCCGCTAGGACAAGGTCGACTGGATGGCGCGTTTTGCGATTTTACGGAAAATGAGAAGATGGAATACCTGCAGAAAATCCATAAACACGGCGTCGTAAACATCGAGATGGAGTCGCTGTCATTTGCCGCACTCACGCACCACGCTGGTATCAAGTCGGCAGTCATATGTGTCACATTGTTGGACCGATTGAAAGGCGATCAGGTAAGAAGTGAGGTATGTGCAATTGGCCATCTTAATGTTTTTTGCACGCTGCACGTTTGTGGTAGTGGATAGAAAACAATCCATATTACTATTTTCAACTTTACGTATCTTTACATCCACTTACTATAAAATGAGTTAATTTCATGTCAACGTTCGTGTTCATAACAGCAAATAAATTTAATGTTTAGTGTTCGTAACAGCAAATTTGATTATTTAGATTGCTTCTAGTTATGGTTCCACAAACCGGATGTTATAATATTAAATTTCATACAAATTAAATCACAAAATATAACTACATATAAAATACTACCTATAGTATTAACAAACAATTTTCTTAAATAAATCTGTTGTGCTAAAAAAATGAAACAAATCATATTTTTAAAAGTTTGCTGCACAAGTAGATAGTAGACTATTACACTAGTTAATCCAATTTTTGTCCAAACTGTACAATATAATCTAATTGTTTTTACTATTTGACTCTTATGTTCACATTTTCATGCATATATTTTAATCAAAAATGGAATAGCCGACTGCGGGTAGTGTAATGAAGGATGTAAATAATCGAGAACGCAGTCAATTGATCTTTATTTTAGTTTGTCTGCAGTCTTCACCACTACACCGTTGTGTTGTCTTTGACCGTTATAATATTTTCTTGAGACGTGCAAATTAATTTATAATTATTGACCACTCTACAAAATTATCTATGGACAAAAAGTGATTTTTTGTATTTTATTATGTAATTTATTTTACATCATCACATAGCTAATGTGAGTATTTTTACCTGTTGTAATTACAAATTGTTATCTCCATTGTTTCTTGTAGTTACCCTGATGAAGACACAAGAATGTGTTGAAACGTCGGTTTTTTACTAAATAAAGATCAATCTGGTAATATAGTACTCAGAACTTATGATCATGAAACAAAAATAAATTATAAAAATTCGTAAATTTACGGGCAGGTTTTGTAGTTTCATGTGAACTTATTCAGTATTGGGTTCTGTATTATAGTGCAATTTTTTTAATGAGAACATATATTTATTTTTTAAATTCGTAAAGATAATATTTTTCTGAATTCAAAAACTTATAAATTTTTTATTTTTCAATTTAATTTATCACCAAAAAATCAATTCAAAAATCTTAAAATATCGAAATAATAATTAAAGAAAGTAGTTTGTGAAAATTTGTTTTTCTTAAGTTGTTGTTTTGAATTTGTATAGCTATCAAAAAAATATATTTTTAAAAATATTTTCAGATTTGTAAATTTTTTTTGATAAAAATTTAAATTGAATAATAAATAACTATACATTTTTGAATTCAGAAAAATATGTGCTTTTCAAAACTGTAAAAATAAATGTATGTTCCCATTTAAAAAAATGTGCAACAAAAGTGCGTGACGAAAATTTTTTTTTCTTACTATAATATAGAATACATAATACTGAAAAAGTTCAATGAAAAAATGCTCGCGAATGTTATTAGTACAGGAAATATCAGCTGGACACAGGAAACTAAACCGCACGCTGTATAGGTACTTATTGGATATTTGATAAACTATGAATGGAGTAAAATTAAATTTTAATGAATAGTTAAAAATTAAATAAAATTATGAAATTCCATATGGATACAGTGGCATAAAACTGTGTGATTAAAAAACCTGTAAATTAAAATTACGAATTTTGAAAAAATTCTTCCAGTTCCGTATTCAGTAAGTTGAGTAGGTTAAGACTAAATGTGATTTAAATATGTGCACGAAGTTGTGAATCATTCTGTATACATTTCTGGCAAAATGATTAACAACTCTTTGTAAAATATACCGGAAATAACGAAAAATTGGGTATGTTAAGTTTTCTTTTAAAACAGTTGTAGACAAAAAACATAGATGTGCCACTTATATTGTACATACATAACAGAGTAGACAAATAGCTCTTTTTGTTAAAAGTTATTGTTGTTTAATAATATAAGTTAATGTGCGTAGGTGTTGGCTCCAAAGGAAGTATTGGACGAATGGCAACAAAGACCCACAACACTTGTGGCAAGATATATCAAGAAATACCTTCAAATGAAAGGAAGATTATCTTTTGAGGGCCATGGTTCCATGAGCGTCAAGAGCCCAAGAAGATTCAAACTGGTTCAGCAGGAATCTGAAACATACGACTAAATCTTCGTTATTTATCTATTTATTATTTATATTTTGTTTTTTAACTATTATTTTATATATTTATCTTAACTCTAATTTTTGTTTTGACTATGGTTTTATATTGCTATCTGAAAGTATAATGGTACCAGATAATTATATTTTTATAATTAATTTTATGGTGCACTAATATAAGACATTCCTTTTTATATTGTTTGTAATTAATATTGTAACGAAAAAAACAGAATGTAATTCTGGAAGTCAATAATTTCTTCTGAATGAAGAAATAAATCGCTTAAATTTTTGTTGTTAAATAAATAAGAAGGCTGATGGCCATGTTAAATATTATGGTTAAGTTTGTACTATTAAATATTGGAATCAAATTAATTGAAGTCACTCGTATAAAAGGGCACAAATATTAAATTATACAAGCTTTATATATGTGTACTTTCTGTAAATTTTTACTCTTGATTTTACACTTGTATAAAATAATGAATGTATAATTTAAAAATAGACATAGCTGTTTAATTAATATGACATTAAAACATTACAAATATTTCATGAAGATTTAAATGGCGAAGATGAGTGCCAATGGTACCCTATAATAAACTGTTAAAAATTCATCAAACTTCAATTAACAAGCGAATAACATATTTTTATACTTTTGGCAATATTAAATACACCAACAGTTACAGTTGTTCAAAGTTATTACGAGTTTTAAACTGCATTAACGTTAGGAAATATCTACCTCTTGATTTTTAAATCAAATTTGTGTGAAAGTGATTACGTCATTATTACTAAAAATCTTCCACAAATTAATACAGAAGCAATACTGTATTAGTCAATCACGTAGTAATTTAATCAAAACGATATGTGTTCGTTATTCTTGTGAGAATTTATGAGTAAAAGGTAAAAAACATCGAATATATATTGATAAATGACGTAATCACAGTTGTTCTTTCAAAAATTCTTAAATCTAAATTATCTTTTCTTAAGATGCATCACAGTTAAACAAATACTCGTATAACGTTTAAACCTATTTTTATTATATCCAATTCTCTAGTTACATCAATATTAAAAATTCAAACTATTTTAAATAGATGCATCTTACCTCTGTAACTTTTAAATGTATGGTGTTTTTATAAAACGAATTCTTACATTTTATCTTCTATACAATCGTTTTATTTTCACTTTTATCTAAAATTAGTTAAACACAACAAATAAAGAGAAATGAGGCATATAAATTTAAAAACGAAGAAGCGCCAAAATATATACTAGTAATGACAAAACTCTTAAATCTATTATTTGAGTTGGAACTTTAATGTAGATTACATACGTACTGTTATAATGTATTTTCGTAAATAAACAAAAACTCAAACGGATGCTAATGATTTCTTTGAAGTAATCAATATCAAATATGTAACAAAGTAAGATCTGAATTTCAAAGATTATTAAAGTAGTCGGGAGTCCGTTGTCATCACTAATATATACCTAGTTCAAAGGATCCCAAATAAAAGGAGAGTAGTTGAAAATATATTATTTAGGTATAGGAATATTAACCAAGTAGAAACAGTAACTTTTGCAATATTTTCACGTTTCTTCAGTGCATGAAACTTCAGATAAAATAAAACAGATTCTACATTATCATGAAGTGCATAATACTCTTTTTTAAACATTACGTAAAATATTCATAAGTATTCATGTTGTAATTATTAATATATATAAGATACTACCAAGTGTCTGTATTCTTAATATTAACAATATTCAATGCGCTGAATGGTGTAATTGATGTGTTTTCGCAAAATTAATATAATTCTTAAATAGTAGAACATGTTGATTCAATCAAGTTAGTTGTACAGGTTTGTTGAATAATACCTGTGCAAGCAAATTTGTACAAACAAAATAATTCAACAAAATATTTATCCGTTACAATTTCATAGATTTTTAGAATCTTCACTTTCATCTCAACTTATTGTCTATAATCTTCAAGTGAATATAGAGTAACTTTGTAACAGAGCAATAAATTTGTTGAATCATTTTGTGTCTCAGTTCTTCATTCTACATATCAGCATTTGTAAATCATAAAAGAAGAACAGAGACAAGAAACCCAACTGTAGTTGTAACATATTCATCATTATCAATGGGCAAATCTTTTTTTGTCACATGTATAATATGACACATTTCAAATGAATCCGCAAGCCTAGCATAGTTTAGCAAAACGTTAATGTTATTGTGCATTGTTATGAAATGTTGACTATTCGCGAAGAGTGTTTACATTACATTAAAAAAATATATTAAGTAGCGAAATGTGGCTTGTACCTAGCTACACCTGTACTTGTACTAGTAAATTAATTTCGTGTCGGACTAGTAAGATCTATTATAGATAATCACCTCCTTGAAGGAAATCCACTTATAAAATAAAGTTGACACACTTTCGTGGTCTTCAAAAAGAACTTTAATATAAATGGAATATATAAAAAATACCGATTACGAAATTATGTATAGGTATGGGAGCTTTAGTGGCCACCATTATTCATATTTGCATCAAGACGTAAATTATAAGAATATACATACATATATTAGTATATGAGCATTAAACAATTTGACAATACGTTGTTATACAATATACCAATGTTTATATGTGTTGACTGTATATTTAATATTTGTTTTATTTAAGGCAACGATATACTTATCTGTGATTTTCACTCTTTTCTTTAGGCAAACGCTTTTAAATGTTAATGAAATTGAATCAGCACTATTGAAATGGACATATCGCATATTCCAGTCTTGAATAAACCGATTTCGATGAACGAAACCGAACAATTTAAAATTAATATTTATTGCATCACACTGATGATTCAAGTTAAACAAAAGTGATTATTGTTTTCATACCGATATTTTTGAATTGACTTTTTAAAATAAATTTTTACTGCATATGTGAAAATAAAAATACCAGAAAAGTTACGATTATGTAATCACATGTAATGACATAAAATATTATTTATTGGATTCATTTCTTTTTTATTAAATCCCATCTAACAAACTTATATTGTAAAACCGCAAATTTGTGAAGTCTGTCATATGGCACCACCAATTTCAGTGATGTGAATGCTAGTAGGTACACATTGCCGTATGATAGACTTCACAAATTTCGTCAAATTTCACCAAATTTCGGGCTGTGGATGCAGCTTAAGTAAGAAATACTAAAAATAACAATAAAAATTTAAATAAAATAAATTAATGGCTAGTAAGTATAATATAATATAATGTATTTAATAATATGGTTACACAGAAATAATTTTTGAAAGAGCTATTTAACCAACCAGCGCTTCCACAAAGTTTCAATTATAAGTGCGAACCTTGAGCGCTGCGCGCTGGTTGGTGAAATTAGCCACTTATAATTATAAGTTTGAATCTAGCTTTTTGTATTCGATCGCTTACGAGTGTTGACAAATTATTGTTTCGTGTTGGTGTTGACTTTTAGCAAAGTAAATGCCGTGACTAGTGATTTTAACTCACGCTCGAAAAAGTTCACTCACGCTCGATCACGATTCTAAATAAACAAATAAAAGAAATAACAAACACAATCAACAAACAACAACAAAATGATGAAAAAATGTACAAAACTGACAAAAGCCGCAAAACAAACTACCAAGCCGAAGCTCAAATTGAAAATGGCACTTAATTCTGACGCCGGGCCCGCAAAATACGTGACTTTCGTCACGCAAATAATTATTATAAACAAGCAAATAATTACATTCAATAAACGTTAACAAGTCTATGTTATAAGATCATCAGACTGTTGGTAAGATTTACATAATTAGATTAATTTGTAACATACATCATTTATTAAACAAGTCGTTTTGTCAGTCGAGTCCTGATTAGAGCTGGCCGCGGATCGAGAATTTTGTTGGGTCACGGCACGGTGTGACCCACTTGAACGTGATTAATTTTAAAATTTATAATCGTGATTGGGCGTGAGTTACATGTAATGTATCGTGACCGTGAGTAATCGAAACTAAAGTATGTAACTTATTATTGTTCAATTTCCAAAAAATATTTTTACGTGACCTGCCGTGCGTGTCTATAAAAATAAATTCGTGAATCAAATGTAAAATGTCGTAAAATACCAAAATAGTCACAGGTCGACAGTCTTCAGACAGTAAATGGCGTAAACGAGTTCTTCAATGCAATGCCAACAACAGTCTCTTTTATTGTAATTAGTAAGTAATAACAAAATTAGTTTAAAATATTAATACAACTACTACTACTACCAAACCATAGACTAAGATACTGACTATGACTACCAAACTACAAACTACACGAGGCGTGTTGGTGTGTTTGTTTTGCTAGAAAAGTAATGAGTAATAGACTGGCAACACTGCGAGCAATCTGGCCACAGACCAAAGATGGCAATGGCAACGCTGTGTTGTTCTCCTTCACTAGACATGTGTGTCAATCGATTCCATGAAAGAACAGAACAATGAAAAAACAGAACACGAAAAAACAGAACATGAAAAAACAGAACAATGACAAAAGAGAACAATGAAAAAACAGAACACTAAAAAAAGAGAACAGTGAAAAAACAGAACATTGATAAAACAGAACATGAAAAAACAGAACACAAACTAATCTATGCTAACAAAACCCTTCTTGAGTCCAACAGAACTCCGTTTTATTGACATAAACTAATCAATGCTAACAAAACCCTTCTTGAGTTCTGTTTTGTCATTGTTATGTTTTTTCATATTCTGTATTTTCATGTTCTGTTTTTTCAGTGTTCTGTTTTTTCACTGTTCTCTTTTTTCATTGTTCTGTTTCTTCAGTGTTCTGTTTTTTCATTGTTCTCTTTTTTCATTGTTCTGATTTTTCACTGTTCTGTTTTTTCATGTTCTTTTTTTTCATGTTCTGTTTTTTCATGTTCTGTTTTTTCATTGTTCTGTTTTGTCCGGTCACCGTGTCAATCCCCTCCAGTTGCGTCAGTTAGTTGCTTTGTTCGAGTGTGAAGTTGTGTTTTTGTTGTGTGTTACACAAAATGGAATGGAACATCAAATTTTGACAGAAGATTTGCACATGCGAAAGGTCTGTGCCGAAAAACCTCACAACTGAGCAGAGGAACAATCGAAGAAACGTGTGCCTTGATCTTCTTGAGACAATTATTGCCAATGACACCTATTTCTTCAGTCGTGTGATTGTGATTACAGGTAATCTCAGTCCTTGTGACTTTTTTCTCTTCCTAAAACTGAAAAATGTCTTAAATGGACGTCATTTTGGAACCGTGGAGAACATCCAAATGAATGTGACAGATATGTTAAAGGCCATACCCGCCATACCGGTACCGGTTGAAGCCTCCAGCGCTGCTACCAAGACTGGGAACAACTACTCCGCCGATGTATAGCTGCCGAAGGAAACTACTTTGAAGGGGATATTGTAAATATAAAAAACTTTATAAATACAAAGTCAGTCTCATTACTTTTCTAACATATATGTATGTCATTGCCATGGACCTAAGAACTAACATTGAGAAAATTAATACTACATTCTGTACTGTAATATAAGTTTTGAATTAAAGATTATTCGGCTCAAGTGGAAAGATTGTTACATGAGCCGTAGGCGGGGGCCATGGTTTCAAGAGAGTGGAATATAATTAAGTCATTTCAATCGTGTTCCAGACTTAACTATAATTTCTCTATAGCTATAAATTTAGTTGAAAAGAAAAAATACAGTATTATCAATTTTTAATAGATTCCTTTACAAAAAATTTCATGTATGTGGTGATTGAATATAAAATAATAATTAACAAATATACTTACCTACAATTTTATAATTTACAATTTAATTAGATTTTTATAGAGATACATTAGAAAATTCTTGCTTAAAATACGTGCCAGAATAAAAAAATATGCGAACTTCAGGCACATAATACCTACCTAGAATCCATAATTCCTACTTACCTAAAAAAATCTAAAATGCCATTTTTTGAAAATAAGTTTTTAAAGATTATTTGTAGCTGCGGTATACATAACATATACAGTATGATTCACAACTTCGTGCATATATTTTAATGGCATATATCTAACTACTCAACTTACTGATCATGGAACAAAAATATTTAAAAAAAAAATATTGTGCAATGGCAAGAATAGTACCTAACATTTATGAAATTTCATTTGAAAACAGTGGCTCAAAACTGTTTGATTAAAAAACCTGGATACAAAAACTGTTTCAGTTGCGTGATAAGTGTGTTATATTCTCGGTTATATTATATTATTATTATATATTATATACCATTAAAATATATACATTCTGTCTCGTTTTTGAAGCTGTTTTTATAATTTGAAGTACTCCTAGTACTTGGAGTGCTATTATTGTAATATTATATTACATATTACTTAAAACAAAAATAATAAACAATGATTAAAACAACCAACACCTTATATTTCTAACACTAAACAGGTACGTTATTATACGATTATTAGACTATTTATAAATTCAATGAATTACGGTTTTAAATTGATAATTAATTAAAAGAACAAAATATTATAAATAAATATGATTCAACAACCATCACCTTATATTTCTAACACTAAACGCCTACTAAACTAAGTTCCTATACTAATATTATGAAATAACATTAAAAACAATATTCATAAATTCCATGGATTATAATTTATAATTTGCATGCCAATAAAGTTATGTAGGTTAGGATAGGACAAAAACACTACTGAGTGCCCCTATTCTACCATAATATCAACTTGATATCTTGGTTGATAGTTATTATTGCTGTTGATAATATAAAGATGTACGATTACGATGAAATTGGATTCGCAACAACAATGATAAATTAGCACAGATTCTTGTTGAACTTATGAACTTTGAGATATAGTTTTGATGAGGTGCGTATTGAGAATCTTCGATAGGGAGCCGTCCTTCTGATATTCCTATGTTTCACTTGAAAAACAAAAGTCAAATATAGTGACACAAAATAATATACGAAAACTAGTTGAGATATGTTGGTACCCAATGTTGACCGAAAAAAAAAGTATTTTTAAATTTAATCTCCACCCCTAATGGTCCGATCGAATTCAAACATGTCTGACTCTGTTCAAATGGTCTACATGTAGATATAAAACAAAAAAACAAACAAACAAAATATTCAGTTTTATATAATTATTATTAAAATTAAATTCCGATTTACTTTGGTGAAGAACAACAATTTGTGCACCAATGAATTATTTTTAAAATTGTTACAAAATCACGCATGAAAGTTATAATTTTATGTGTGTGCAATAAAGAACATCAAAATTATCTTGAATATCTCATGATCAAATTTTATTTAGATTTTTATAGATATCTACTTGTACACTTATAAGAATTTTTGGTCAAGAATAATATAACCATTAATCTATAACTAAAATAAAAATTCAAAAAAATGTATCAATACTTACTTATGATCCCGGTTTGCTGTTCCACAGGATTCGGCACAGAGTTGATTGAAGGTTGAAGACTTAGTCCAAAGTTCAGAGGTGCATAGCTTAAATAAGGGCCTTCATTGGTGCTCTGGATATCGTATTTAGTTCAGAATCCTTTTTTTATCTTGTATGCATCATAAGCACCAGGTATGTGTTATATTTATTTTCAACTTTACCATATTCGTAATCTTAACTAAATCAATTTAGATATTTGTATAATTGGTACCATATAATATTGTATTTTTCATTTATGGTTGTCGTTAATAATCCTTCTGATTCGTGGAATAGTTATTAATATTAATACAGGGTGCTACAGAAAATTGAGCTATCTTAATTATTACAACAGTACCGAGAACAGTATTGAATAAATTTAAGAAAACTGACAGTAACATGGACATCTGTCCAATAATAGGTTTATATATTATTAGGACCACAGATTTACAAATAGAAGCACGAATATATATTTTTTTTCAATGATAAAATGCTATTTTTTCTGAATAGAACCATATTATCAATAATTATTTACATCTTCAAATTTAAACATCAAGTCCCAATAGGTGTTCTAAAAGTTTCTTCCGTAACAAAAAACTGAAATATTGGATGTAGTTTTTTGCTGTTTCACTCTGCATCAATTTTCTATAATCTACATTAAGTTTCTAATTTTAACAATACTTATTACTTACTATAAATATATCAATATCTTTATAGTTTTTGTTTCTATATTTTTAACAACTCACTTGCAATATATTTGTGTTTTTTAGTTATTGCAACTTGCAAAAATGTTTTTCCTTGATTATTGCGAGTGTTTGTGAAAGCAATAAGCTCATCAGGTTGTACTGATCTCAACTTATCAATAATTTCAATATTACCGTATTCTGCATCGTCAAATAGCTCTTCAGTTAGTTTAAGTAGATCATTAGTTTCTCGATCTTTAGAAAGATCCAGAGGTGTTTGATGTTCTTTATTTACAATATTATAGATTGCACCATGAGTCAGCAGAAGTTTTACAATTTCTAGGAATCCATTCTTAGCTGCAACGTGAAGTGATGTAGCACCTCCAACAGTAGTTTGGGCGTTAATAAAATCATTTAATCTGTTGTGATTTACATGTTTTAATAAAATTTCTATAATTTCTTTATAACCTTTAGAAGTAGCAGTATGTAATGGTGTGTTGCCTTTATTAGTAACTTGAGTAACATCAGCTCCGTTTTTTAGTAAGATATTAACAATACTTATTTGTCCAGTGCCAATAGCGAAATGTATTGGTGTTCTTCCATCAAGGTCTTTATCATTGGGATCCGCCCCTCCTTGTAATAGACGTTGAACAGTTTGTGTATCACCGTTGTTTGCAGCAATATTAATTTCTGTCTGCAGATGCTGGAGAATTTCTGATACTCCACTACCTTCAAGATTATATCTAAAATTAATTATTTTGATTTGTGATTCTGTAGCCAAAATATCAGGATGATTCGGCCCTAAAATAGCTTTTCTTTGTTCCAAACTTTCTACATAATTTTTAAGTGCGCTAATATATTTTCCTTGATAAAAAAGTATATTAGCCATGTTATACTGGGTGTTTAAAGTGTCAAGGTGACTTGATCCTAAAATAGCTTTTTGAGTATTAAATACTTCTTGACATGTTTTCAATGCTTCATCATATTTTTCTTGCTTTAAAAGCACTCCTACCATGTTATATAATGGCCTTAAAGTATCGGAATGACATGGACCTAAAATTCTTCTTCTTGTGTCGTGAACTGTTTGATACATTTTTAACGCTTCATCGTGTTTCCCATGATTATTTAATACCATTGCTATATTATTTTGGATAGATAATGTTCTTGGATCATTTATGCCAAATTTTTTCTCAAAATTTTCAAAGACTTCATAATTGACTTTTAATGCCTCTTCGTGTTTATTTAGATGATCTAATACTAGAGCCATGTGCATTTGACTATCTAAAACATCTGAATGACTTGTTCCCAGTATATCTTTTTGTTTTTGATAAACTTCCTTGTATATGTTTAATGATTCTTCGTTCTTTCCTTGTCTATGTAGTACTAAAGCAATACCACTTTTTGTACTTAAAGCATCTTTGTTATTTATCCCCAATATTTCTTTTTGTTTTTGATAAATTTCTTCAAGCATATTTAATGCTTCCTGATATTTTTTTTGTTTATACAAAACCTTAGCTATAGTTACTTCAATATCCAAAGTACCAGGATTGTCTGATCCTAATATTTCTTTTTTCTTTTCTAAAACTTCCCTAAGTATATTTAACGACTCTTGATATTTCTCTTGTTTACACAGTACATCAACCATTAACATATGAGCAGATAAATCATCTTGTAATATATGTTTTAACTGTTCCACTTTAGGATAGTCATTATGAATTGCAGTTACCACTAACGTTCTGTTTTCTCTACTACGGGCATTCATAACTGCCTTTATTATCTCTAAATCTGTTATCTTTTGTAGATCATGAATAGCCTTTGAATTGCCATTTTTTATATTTTTAAATGATTCATCCATTAATTGAAATAGTTTTACTATACTCTTATCAACAGCTAAATTTAATGGTGTTTTCCCAGTGTCAGAAAGAGGGTTATATATTGCCCCGTGAAATAATAGGGCTTTTACCACTTTAAAGTGAGAAAACTTAGTAGCATAGTGAAGAGGGGTAAATCCTTTGATACCACTTACATTAGGATTACCTTGATTTTGTAAGAGAATACCAACAACTTTATCAAAACCTTTCCATGAAGCATAATGTAATGGTGTTCCACTATTAACATTTTTAGCATTAACGGATGCCTTTGCTTTAATGTACTTAAAAACCTCAGAAGAGCTATTTTGTTTTACTGCTTCAAATAACTGTTCAGTTGATGTTAATAAGTTAATAATGTCTTTATCATGAGCCATTTCTAATGGTCTTCTATTAAAAATATCAGTGGGGTTATACATTGCACTATTTTTTAATAAAATTTTAATGATTTCTTTAGAACCACACATAGCAGCAATATGCATAGGTGTTTTTCCATTGGCATCTTTCATATTAACATCAATTCCTTGCTCTATAAGATATTCTGCAACATTTGACTTACCCTCTATAGCAGTATAATGCAATAGTGTCTGATTAGCTATCCCAAGGTCATTGATATTTAATCCCTTAGAAAGAAAAAATGCTACAATATTTTTATAACCATCCCTAGCAGCTATGTGTATAGCTTTTGAACCAGAAGAGTTTTTAGCATTAATATTAGCCCCATTATCCACTAAACATTTTGTGATTTCTAAATTACCTTCTTGTGCAGCAATATGCAACATTGTCCAATCATCATTAGATTTTGCGTTTACGTCTACTTTGTCGTGTTGTAACAATGTTTTAACCACCTGCAAATGTCCATGTGCAACGGCCAATTCTACACATGTTCTGTTTTTATAATCTTTAATACTAATATCTGCTCCATTATGTAACAGAATTTCAACAATGTTTTTATGGCCTTTTCCTGCAGCTATATGTATCGGGCTTTCAAAATTGTCAGTGTTAATAGTATCAATGTTAGCACCATTTAAAATCAAAACTTCAACAACGTCTTCATGACCTTCAGCTGCCGCAATATATAATGGTGTTAAATTAAGATCAGTAAAGGTAGCATTAACATTTGCTCCTTTTGCTATTAAAGCATTAACTATCCCTTTATTACCACTTTTAGCAGCTAAATGCAAAATTGCACCGTCTTCATATTTTTTATGAACTTGACCTTTGTTTTGTAACAAAATTTCTACAATATCCTTATACCCTGAAGCAACTGCGAATGATAAAGGTTCGCCACTTTCTGTATTAACATTCGCTCCATTAGCTATCAGGACTTCAACAATTTCTTTGTAATTATGTTTTACAGCTGACGATAAGAGTGTGGGGAGACTTTTACCTCTGGCATTAATGTTAGCTCCATTTGCTATCAAAATTTCAGTAATTTCTTTATTACCATTTTCCACCGCAAGTCCTAACGGTGTATCGCCTGTAATGATTGCAGTATTAACTTGGGCATTATTTTTTATTAAAAGTTGAACTGCATCTTTGTGACCTGCCATAACAGATGCACATAATGGTGTAAATCCACAATTACCTTTAGCATTGACTTCAGCTTTATTTTTTATTAGAACAACAATAGCATCTAAACGGCCGTTTAGAGCTGCCAAATATAATGGTGTAAAATCATCATTAGTTCTAGCATTTACTTCAGCTTTATTTTTTAGAAGTACATCAATAATATTCTTGCTACCGTTTATGCTAGCTACATGTAAAGGTGTACAACCTTTATTATCTCTTATATTTATTTCAGCTTTGTTATGTATAAGAAGGTCAATCATATTTTTGTGGCCTTCCAAAGCAGCAACATGTAATGGTGTAAAATTATGATTATTATCCTTAACATTGATTTGTGCTTTATTTTTTATTAGAATATCAGCAATTTTAATATGACCACTTTTTGCTGCATAGTGTAGTGGGGTAGCATTTTGATTATCAGATATATTCGCAAAACTATGTTTAAGGAGAGCAATAACTATTTCCAAGTGACCATACTGTGTTGCAAGATGCAGTGGAGATACACCGTCAACAGTGGTAGCATTAGCATTGGCCTTATTTTCTAGTAAAGTTTTAACTATTGCCTCATACCCATCTTTAGCTGCATAGTGTAAGGGTGTATTTTTGTAAGTCTTGTCAACAACATTAATATTAACTCCTTGTTTCAATAGAACGTCAACTATCGCCTCATGGCCATTTTCAACAGCATAATGTAATGGGGTACAACCATCAAGAACACTAGCATTAACTTCTGCCCCTTTTGAAATTAAAGTATTCACTACTTCTAAATAGCCATGTAAAGCTGCTGCATGTAATGGTGTCCAATTTTTATCATTTTTAGCGTTAACATTTGCCTTATTTATTAGTAAGAAATTTACTAACTCCAGACTTCCTCTTTCTGCAGCTTCATGTAATGGGGTGTAGCCACCCGTAATTTCATTGATATCAACATTTGCATCTTTTTCCAATAATACCTTAGCAACATCGATATGATGATTTCTAATTGCGCAATGTAAAGGTGCAAGTCCTTGTATATTTTTGGTAACAGTATTAGCCCCATTTTTTAATAAAACCTGAATAGTATCTTTGTGCCCATTTTGAGATGCAATATGCAATGGTGTTTCGCCATTATTGTCTTTATCATCAATACATATACCTACTTTTTCAATAAAAAAATTAACAATATTACTTCTTCCATACGCAGCAGCAATATGCAATGGACTTTGACCATTAATATCCTTAACATTTACACTTAAATTTTGATCTAGAATAAATTTTAAAATTTCAATACTAGGCCCCTTAGCAGCAAAGTGCAACGTGGTCCATAAATGAATATTTCTAGCATGAATGTCAGCTCCTTTCTTCATACAATTTTTAAAACCTTCTAAATTTCCTGCTTCCAAAGCAGCAAACATGTTTTTCTGTTTAATAAGAGTAAATATATCTCGACCGTGTTTATTTTTTAATTTAAAAGGTTCATCTCTTATGAGCTTGCCAATTTTTTTCTTATTTTTAATAGTTATATTTTTTGAAATTATTAGTTTTCTAGCATTTAAAATAATTGCTAAACAAGGATCAGATAAAAATATATCAACTAATGCATTATCATGTGCCAAGTGGTTACGTAAACACTTTCCAATTAATAAAGGAGTATTATCATCCAAAAAAAGTGAGTTGTTTGTTAAGTAACCTTTAGAGCTATCTAAAATTGACATTATATCAAGAACAAGCATTTCTATCACTGTTTGCAATTTTTTATCACTTTTATAGGAAATAAATTTATGAGTTAATTGATTTCCTAACACATTATTCTCCAAAATTCTCTTCAATTCAGTTAACTTTAGTATAAGCTGATTGTTATATTTTCCTTCTGTAACATTATATGATGAATTTTGTTTGTGTTCAGATATAAAAGAACCCTTTTCATTCAACTTTTCTCTCAAATTTTCAATCCATTTGATATTGCCCGATTCAAATTTAGCAATATGAAAAATTTCATAAATTATTCTTCGTATTTCATCAAGGTTATCAGGTTGTATTCCTGATCTATTACTAACGCTTAGCAAAATTTGGCCTGCCAATTCAGCAATTTCTTTAATGCTAACGGGTTTTATTTTTGATTTCATGTTCTCTAATGTTTTGTTCGCACCATATTTTATGCCTCTTATAATATTGATATCAATCTTATTACCACATAAAAGATTATTTAAACTTGTTAATATGCTGAAGCCTATAATATAATCATTATCAGTTATAATATTTGATAAGTTAGTTTTTTCATGATTGGTTACGTTATTAATTTTATCTTCAATTTTATTAATCAGCTGTTCTTCATTACTTGTCTTTTTTGATACCCAATTAATTAATTCTTTTTTCAGGTTTTCCAATTTTTTATGTTCCATCAATGTAAAATTTACGCAGTCTATATGGAATTTAACATTATTAAACGTTTCAGCAACTTCTCTTATTTCATCAAAATTTTCACTAGAAACAACTTTTTGCAGAAGTTTTTTGATCGTTATAATTTTATACTTGTTAAGAATATCATTGATTACGGTATTGATTTTTTTAATATCATTTTGAATTCCAGTAAAAAAATCATTTCTTACGTTTTCCTGAATTTCCATTCTTTTGAACAGTGAATTAGCATGGGATAATGAATTACGTAAATCTATTATAACTTTTCTTGTATTTCTTGGTAATGACAGCAGCAAAAGTTCACTTGTAGTGTTGGATAACTTTGGGGATTCTAAAGTGTTTTTCAAATTTTCTCCTGTGACTTGTAAGGTCCTTGTAATAATTAATTGCCCTTCCTTTTCTTTAGGATCAGTTGATAATGCTAACTTAATATAATGATTTATTTTTTCTAAGGAATGAATATCTCTTATAACTTGATAATCATTATACAATTCTTCAAATTCAGGATCATTATCAACAATCTCTGCAATAATTTCCTCTCGTTTCAATTTTGGAAGATTGGTTTGTTTGTTTTGATTTATTTTTTCTTTTTCTTCTTCAAGTTTCTTTGCAAAAATTTTTAAGTGTTGTAGTATTTTATCTTTGTTTAATGTAACACGATAAAAAACATTAATTTCTTGTTGTTTTACATGAGAAAATACAAAGCTAATCAAACAAAATTCAATTTCTTCCCAAGGCAATCTGTCATAAGTTGATTTTAGTTGTCTTTTTAGAATATTGATATTATGTGCTACAAATTTTGCTGTACATAAAAATCTGTCATCTACTTCTGCGTACGAGTTCAGTAAGCTAATGTTCTCAAGTACTAACTCAATTCGTTGGTTGATATTGCTAAGAGATGTTTTAACATTTTGAACTTGTTCAGAATCATTAGAGTAGAAACGAAGATTTATTAATTTTGTCTCAACGACGATTTCTATCTCGTTTGACAACGGCACATTTCTTAATTTTAATTCTTCATAAGCTATTGACAGAATTTCATCTAATTGTCTTGAGTTAACACTAAAATAATTTTCTGACCATTTATTGATGAGTGTATCGAAAAGTTGAACATTACCGGAACGTATAGCATAATAACATGCATTATGACACGTTTCGTCTTCATCATCGGGCTTTATAGCATCTTTACCAATAATAGTGGATAAATTGGTTAAAATTTCGTTGTTGTTGAAAATGTACTTTAGAATTTCGTCTTTATTATGTTTGCACGCTAAAATAACTAAGTTGGTGTTTTGAATAGGATTGTTTGTATTATCATAGTAAATCCTTAATGTTGATTGACTTTCTATACTACTAATATGACAAATTAAACCATTCAACTTTTTAAACTTATCAATGCTACCCAGTGATATTGTGCTTTCAAGTTCGATTAAAATTTGAAGGTAGAGTTCTTTAGCTTTCATTTTTCCATAATAGAGTTCTGTATATTTGCTTACAAATTCTGCTTTTGATGCATACGAATGTGATAAGAAGGTTTTATTTTCTTGGTATGAACTAGTGTTTTGTTCAAATATATCCATCGCCCCTAAAATATACATAAGTACGTCGATATTAGCATAGCAAACTCATTATTATAATACTTTTTGCTACTAGCTCTATTTTTATTTTCCAACAGAATAATCATAATCATATCTTTTTTGTTTTTCATAATCGATTTTTTCATTGGAATGTTGTAGGTAACTGATTTCCTAACTAACATAATAAAAGTCTCCATCGATCTGCCTTGTACAAAGTCTACCATCTCAAAAAAATAGTGGAACAAGACGACTTTTCTCCGGTTTTTTCAATTACCTCGAAAATATATAATTTTAAGCAAAAATGCCAAACACGATACAGAAAGAGCATAAAATTTCCTTCAAGATAGTCATTTTTGTTTTTACGTTATCATACAGTTTTTGGAAAAAGTCGTAAATAAATATTTTTTTCTACGAAAGTGCGAATTCACGCATGTTTTCAGATATTAAAATTGATGGTGAAAGTAGGCTTTTGAAATATTGAGTGGTGAAAATAATTTTTTTCAAAATCGGCATGAAAATCTTCATTTCCTGACTAATTTGAGTCTTGAAAGTAGGATTTCCATGGCTAGGCATGAAAATAAATAAGTAAAAATGACTAGGCATGAAAATTTTATTTTCAGTTTTACTTTCCACTGTCTGTATGTACAAACACTTGTCATGAGAACGTTTTCTAAAATTTGCCACAGCTCTGATGATTTATGCAAACCTAATTTTTTCTATAACTTTAAGCTTCTATAATTGCCGATTTAAAAAAAATTAAATACATCACGCGTCATAAAAATGTCTTTGCTAGACTCGGAGGCTTTGAAACGCTGCGCATCCTCGCATTCTTCAAACAAGCCTCCTCGTCTGCAATGAAACATTTTCATGACTTGTAATATAATATACTATTAAACTCTGTAATAAGTATTCAAATGGACGATTTTCACTGAATTTGAGACATAAATCATTTTGCTGAACTAGAAATTGTGCAGTTACTGGAAGATCAAAGCTGTCAGGATATTTTTGACTTCAGAGACAAAAGTTTAGATTCACAATTGCCGTAAAATGTCCGAAAGGGTACAAATAAACTCACTTTCACTATTACAACAACATTCTGCATGAAATGTCATTATTTTTATCATAAATCACACCATTAAATGCAAAATTACATTCCATTTAACTGTCAGTTTTTAGATATTGTTCAGCCTTTGGTAACTTAGATTGCAGGCGCTCGGCCTTTATTTATATTACTCAATTACAGTCAATAGATGGCGCTATTGACAGTTGGCAGCCATGAATGATAACAAAATTATCTATTTTATCAACTTTACCAACAGTTGGCAGCTATGAAACTAGTTGACATTAGAACATTTGAACAGTTCCATTGTTATTACCATTATTATGATCCACCACATCTCCTCAAATGCATGAGGAATAATTAATCAAATACGATTAAAATTTACAATTGGCAACACATTGTCGATGTTTACGAAGAGGACATCGAGGAAGAATATTTTTTGCTGATGTAATGTATTTCGAAATTTAAATTTATCACACATTTATTGTAAATATAAATAATTTTCAACATATTTAATGTGAAATACAATTTCAAGAAAATAATTGGATTACAATAAATGTATGTAATAATAGTATATTATTTAACGAGCAAATAATGTAGACTATAATTCAAGAGGATGAAAGTTTATTCACGAGCCGAAGGCGAGTTAATAAATCATCCGAGTGAATTATAGCCATTATTTGCGAGTCAAATACGACGTTTTATCTACGACTTTTTAAATAAAGCAACATTTCTTATTTATAAATTTGTATTCATATTAACCTAACCTCAAAAAATTGACAATTCATCCGAGTAATTTTGACAGTTCGGAAGAATAAAGTACTCATTATTTAACAGTGTGAAATAATGAATTCATTATTTCATAATGTGTCCTTATGGAGGGGTTTATTATACTACTTTCACGTATATAATGAATACATTATTCTATTGTTGTAGATAAAAAATTTAATATCGAAATACATTAAATCAGCAAACACTTTGAAATATTTTTGTTGTTAAACGGGTTGCATTTTTTACTCTTTAGTTCCAAATTACAACCGCTAGGAGTAGTGTTCAACCTAGTATCATAGGAGATTCCTTTCTAAATAAATATATATATATATATATATATATATATATATATATATATATATATATATATATATATACAGGTTGGTGGAGGTGAAATGCGAACATAGGGAACATACATGACAATCGAACTTTCATGCCAGGTATCTTGATATATTTTGTAGTAGTGTCACAAAGCAAAGTGTGGCAAAAAGAGTAATCAATAACAGAAATAATAATAAAATCTGATAGTGCATGTAAACTTTCTCGTTCTGCTCGTACACATACATTATTATGCAAAATATTTTAATGAAAATAATCAATAATATGACAGGTACTTTGACATTGACAGTACTTATTCCACGTATATCAAGATGCCTAGCATGATAACTCCATTGTCATATATTTCCCTATGTTCGCATTTTACCTCCACCAACCTGTATATCTTGTCTATGATATTGTTATTGTTTTCAGCTCTGAACAGCAAGCCTACCTGATTTGTTTTTCTTAAATTTGTAAATATTATATTTCTAAATTTTTAAAATTAATTTTGAATATTTCCCAGTTTCGTAGAAAAAATAGTATGTAAGACACTTGCGGAAATGGTCATTGAAACACTTGTATTATAGGAGAACTCGCTAGCGCTCGTGCTCCAACTGTCATACTACCTAGTTTTTCAATGAAGCCCTTTCCACACTTGTATTACAAGATACTATTACAATTCTAACATTCTAAGCCGTTTTGATAAAATCATTATTTTTTTCTCATATTACACAGGAACAACTGTAATTTATTGACGGATAAAAATTTTAATTCGGGATTTCAATAAACGATTTTTAACTTATTTTTCTATAATAATAATTTCATAATAGACATTTTGAGACGCCAGTTTAGGAAAAACTTAAAATTTATTTTCAAAATCGCACAAAAAAATATTTTAGTTACTTCTTTAAAATTTCATTTTTTCACTGGTGTACCTCTATAAGACTTCATATAAAGAAATGTTTGAAAATATGATGCTGAAAATCAAATGTGAATATCTTTGTTCGTTCAGGAAAAACGGTTATTTAAATACAACTTTTAAAAAAAGAAAAATTTAATAATTCGACATGATTAAAACCTTTTTAAGTGCAAAACTCATCTTGCTTTATTGAATTGCATTAGTAAAAACATTATTGAAAATTAGTTGTCCTGAGACCGAAACTCAATAACTTAATCCTGACAGAAATTAAACAACATTTTAAAGAAGTAACTCAAATATTTTTTGTGATTTTGAAAATAAGTTTAAGTTATTCCTAAACTGGCGTCTCAAAATGTCTATTATTAAATGATTATAAAATAGAAAAATAAATTAAGAATCGAAGACTTTAATCCTGTATTCGAAATTTTTATCTGTTAATAAATTACAGTCTTTTTGTATAATATGAGACAAAATCTTTTTTTCAAAACGGCTTCGAAATGTGAAATTATTTATATGTGACTATTTTGAAGGAAATTGTATGCTCTTTCTGTTTGGTATCTGGCATTTTTGCTTAAAATTACCCATTTTCGAGATAATTGCAAATACTCGGAGAAAGGTCGTCTTGTTCCACGTTCCACCATTTTTCTAAGATGGCGGACTTAGCACAAGACTGATCGATGGCGATCTTTAATATGTTAGTATAGTATGACCATCGAATGAAAGTTGACGTTTAAATTATTTTTTCTACTCCTGTTATTAAAACATCATATAACGAACTGGTTTCCATGGCGCTAAATAACATTTTAAACAAACCTCGACAAGCCGTGGCTTTGGTCCTTTTTAGTCACGGGCTGAACATAGCAACTCACATATTAAGCACGGGGTGAAGTTGGCTCCTATATTTGACATTTAATTTTTGTGAAAAACTGATGGTAATTAATGATTTATTTCAATAATTGTCAAATTTTAACCAGATAACAGTGAAATACACTTGCCTAAGAAGAATTTTGTAGCTATGTATAATATCATTATAATTTAACCTAAAAATATTATAAATGAAATATTTCATATTTATGAATTTATGCTGTGTAATTTGTGGTCGTAGAAAAAGTATAGTATGTGACTCGTTTATAAACTCTCTAAATACTCGTTTTTTATACACTCGCTGCGCTCATTCCTAAAAAACTCGTGGCTAAAATGACTTTTATAAAACTTGATACATAATATACTATTATGGATGTAGTTTCTATTCAAAGCATTTTGCTATGATTCGAATTTGAAGGGAAAACTGACGAGAATTTTTGCAAGTACCCACTCAAATACTGGACTAGGAATTCCCAGAATTACATTAGTATAACTTGCTCAAAATATATGGATGACTAATGTATTTGCACCATAGCAGATAACAAGACAGGAGTGCATTGAAAATATTTTTCATTTATTTTTATTATAACAAAATAATTTGTATTTATGTTAGAATACTAGTACATATTAGATATTACATACCATTTTCAAAGTTACATTATAATAAATTACTAAATATTTTTGGCAGAATCGTCAATTCAATTAATATCAAATAAGAGCTAAAATCATCACTAAAAGAATCGTCAATTACATTAAATTACATTATCTATATTTATATATCTATCTATGTCAGAATCATCGTTAGAATAATCGTC
Organism: Agonum fuliginosum; assembly: GCA_947534325.1. Lineage (NCBI taxonomy): Eukaryota > Metazoa > Arthropoda > Insecta > Coleoptera > Carabidae > Agonum > Agonum fuliginosum. The sequence continues at coordinate 11,653,584 of OX384038.1, read as the reverse complement.
AGAATTTAAATTTATTATTAATGGATTAACTTCCCTACTATTGGCACTTAAATATTGTAATTCTAATTTTTTAACATGACTCACAACTCACACAGTTCTTCCACGTGATTTCGTCAATTTTTCTGTTTCTGTTTTGATTAAATTAACAACACTCTCATTTAATGAAGGTGTCGAATTATGTTTCCTGATCTACTTTTTCAAAATACCCAAAATTAACATTTAAAAAATTTAAACACCAACACACACAAAATTGTCACCTAAGATATCCCTCTGCCCGAAACTTTGGCAATGATGTCTATATTATTAGATCTTTATCTTTTATACTATTTATATTGCTAATTCTATGAAATAGAATTATTTTATTAGTTCTTAAGCCTAAAGGTATTTTTGAGTCGAGGGTTGCTTGTATACCTGTGACAAATGAGTTTTAATACATCCCTGAAATCCTGTTGCTACGGTCTTTTTCAACATGGTATAAAGAAACTAAGGTATGTTCGTCCGGTGACCGAAAATGCGTTCGCTTCGCGCATGACGTCACGCGGCAGACAGAAGCCAGAACCAGTAGTGCCGTGGTATAGGAAATAGTACCTAAACTGCGTTTGTTTACAATAATTTTGAATTTGTATGATACTGTGCACAATAACCAATAATTATTTATGTAATATATAACTGTAATATAAATATTTAACTGTATATTCGCTCTAAATTTAGTAATTTCACAGATATCTGTGGTAATATGTTCACAGAAACTGAATTTTTAAAACTCAATACATTTAGCAAGACTGAAATACATAATATAAGACTAAAAATACACGTTCCAAATTATTTAAATCGTGTAAACTAATGAATACTACGAAACTGAAAATATAAAATATGGATATTAAATTATTAACAAACAAATATTGGCAAACATGAATTAAGTTTTAAATAAATTACTGTTTAGTTTATAATTACAACTTTTTATAGTAGGTACAATATAAAACGTATCTCAATAAACAATAAACCAATGTACGTATAAAAAAATAACAAATTTAAATACAAATTAAAGTATTAAAAAAATAACACGTCACTTGTAAATGAAACATGAATTTAGCAAAAAATACTAACATATAACATAAATTTAGAATATTAAAATACATAATTATATTATTAGAAGAAACAAATTTTGCTGATTTATTTAGTAAATTTCTTTAGCTTCTTGCTTTCTCTTTTCTTATCTGCCTTTTTAGTATATAATATATTTTTATTTATTTCCCGTATTCTTATATATGTTCTTACACGTACAAAACATGATAATACTTCTATAGGTACTTCAAACATGTTTTTAGTTTTTTCATGTATTTCGTTGGCAAGACTTTTAATTATTGAAGTATCAGTATTAAACTTGTCTCCATGAAATCTTTATTTTATCTTCTCTGCCACACGCTATAATCCAAAGTTTACATATTTTTGAATCTTTTGGGAACCTGTGATATGTAACTCGATTTTTTTCACTATAATTTGTACATCTATATACTGCACAACACGACATTGTAAATATTTAAGTATACAATTTGAAGAAATTCGAAATAACCATACAGATAACTAAGTTTAACAACAATCCGTAATGCTTCTGCCGGCTTCTGTCTGCCGCGTGACGTCACAGCGAGAACACGCTGGTGGGGAGACATGCGCATGCACATACCTTAGTTTCTTTATACCATGCTTTTTCAATGCCTTTAGTATTCCAGTGGTATTTAGAATATTCATGTTAATTTCTAATTTCTGGGATTTCCTAGTCCAGTATTTGAGTGGGTACTTGCAAAAATTATCGTATAGTATGTCCAAAGGTATATCGTTATGGCCCTCACAGCAGTCCTATTGTTAAACATTTAAGCGGATTTAAGCTTGATTTATGGCATTGAAAGAACAAGTACGTATTAAATATTTTCCAATTTTATTTTATTAAAAAATCTTAATTCTCTCAAGATATGTTCTCACTAATCTTGTTTTTTCTTAATTTGACGAAAAGATCAAATCCCTTATTTGATTTTCGGAATTCATTACTAGTAGAAAATTTAAAATGTCTAATAAATTGAAATGAAAAACCAGTGTATTTCAAATTTTGCTAATCCTACCCCTCTCGCCAGGTAGTGCTACTGCGGCATTCCGCAAGCTTAGTAAGTCAAAGCTATAACGATAAATTTTTGTACAAACTTTACCTACTTGAATGTTTCGTGCAATACTATAATCTTCGCTAACGGAATAGGTACATAAAGGTCAGTTTTCCTTCATATTCGAATCATATCAAAATGCTTTGAATATAAACCACATCCATAAAATAATTTAAATGTCAAGTTTCATTCTATAGTCATACTATAAGGAAATCAATTACAACATTCCTATGAAAAAAGAATTCCCATTGAATTATGAACAAAAAAATAATAAAAATTTGTACTATTTAGTAATATGAATATGACTCAATTACCTACAGTTTGGTATTATCTTCCAATCGTTTCAAATGAACCCCACAACCCCAGAATACTTTACTTAAAATTAATAATACTTCTGTAAATAGACGCATCTACCAGCATCATACCAAATAAGCAATTAGTAACAATTTTTCTGTAGTTTGTACAGCAGTATGTCATTGAGCTCGGAAAATATATCGATATTGCAACGTTTATATATGTCCCCATTACAGTCGACACTGTCGATCAAAAATGTTGCTGCATGGACTGTAGTGGGTACACAAACACATCATTCGCAGCATCGATCAACATAAACTGTTTATCGACAGGACAACAGGATATATTGAATGGTTTTCGATGAAAATCAGTAAATATGTTAATTTAAACTTACCAGCTAGTTATCAAGTAGTTTTAAGAGGGCGAATATCTCACTCTGCCAAATCTATTTGATTATTTTATTGTTTCTGACTAGAGCTACAAACATAAACCATATTCATGTAAAATCGTATATAGGTACCTAGTACGCAAACTTACAAAAATACTTACAAAATAAAATTATAATTGTTATTTAGTTTTGCACAACAAATTCACCATCACACAATACTGACAAACGAATTTGTAATCAACTAAAATCTAATCTTTTCAGATTATTAAAGTATCGATAGATTATGCAAGCTATTCCAGGAAGTTATATTGATATTTATTAATACAAGATATAAATAATAAGTCTTGTTACGACTATAGACTCATATGAACTAATCTCTATTATTTTCCTGCTCGGCTTACAGAATGCTGAGCTGAAAATAATAATCATATCTTATAACAAAGGAATAAAATAATTTAGTATGTTATCATTAATTATCTCTAGTAGGTGATAATTTAAGCATGCATTATATACATGCATACTTACAATACTTAGGTATATAAAACTCTGTTACATTTTCTCATATTTCAATAATTACTCGTTTAAATAATCTAAAGTTGGTAACTAAAGAAGTACACTGCATGCGATTTTTTTTTACATCCTACATCATAATCGATGCGTAAAACACGCAAATGCGTGAAAATCACAAGATTAAAACACGCTAGATAACAATATTTTGACATATCAGAAAGACTACTTTATAAAATGAATCAAAATCAAAATGTGTACCTGCTGCTGCTTGGATTTGAAACTGAAACATATAACACATGTAGTCCGGCCGCTTAGTGAAATTATTGTGCACTTCGAGCCAAAAGCAATTTTAATTTTTTTTCTTATTTACCATACCTTATTGAGTATTTTAAGGGGTGGAGGCATCACCGGAAGTGTCCGTGTCAGCCGTCATTTTGAAAAAATTGTCCCCGTTTTTTGTTTTTCGCGTTTATCTTGCAAATGGTTTACATTACGAAGAAAACTGTTAAACGGAATTGTAGAGCACAAAATTCTCTACAAGATAGATTTATATAGATTTTTTTGTAAATGGCACTGTTTGCTAGAAAATCAAGAAAATGAATTTTGTATATTTTCAAATAATTTATAAAGTCGTTATTTTGTCATAACACAGTATAATGGCTGTAATATTTTATCGGATAAAGATATCGACTTTCGGTTTTAAGCATTCGATTTCTGAAACATTTTTCAATAAAAAACATAATTTTCAAAATTTTGGAGACTCTGGTGTAGCCACAATTTAGTTATATTATACGAGAAAACAAAATAAATATTACTCATTTTTGTGTTTATTCATCTGTCATTTCTAAACGGATAATAATACCGACTTCCAGGTTTCAGCATTGGATTTGTCGAACTTTTTTCTTTTAGATGCATTATTTCAAAAATTTAAGAGGGCCTTGTTGAGCCGAAATTTAAAGAATGTAGATATATTTATACATATTTTGAGTTTAATTAGCTGTGGTTTTCGAATGGATTAAAAAATTTACTTCTGGCTTTCAGTTCTGAATAGAAACATATATGTAAACACTAAAACCGACAACCGGAAGTGATATTTCACAGATTTACTGCAAGATAATTTTAGTGTTTCTTATTTATTTTATATAATTAACTGTAATTTCAGAGCATACTAAAATATCACTTCTGGTTTCCAGTATCAGTTTTCACAAACATGTTTCTATTCAGAACTGAAAGCCAGAAGTCAATATTTTAATCCATTCGAAATCTACGGCTAATTAAACTCAAAATATAAATAAATATATCTACATTCTTTAAATTTCGGCTCAACAAGGCCCTGTTAAATTTTTGAAATAATATATCTAAAAGAAAAAAGTTCGACAAATCGAATGCTGCAAACCGGAAGTCGGTATTATTATCCGTTCAGAAATGGCAAATGAATAAACACAAAAATGACTAATATATATTTTGTTTTCTTGTAGAATATAATTAAATTGCGGCTACACCAGAATCTCCAAAATTTTGAAAATTATGTTTTTTATAGAAAAATGTTTCAGAAATCGAATGCTTAAAATCGGAAGTCGATATCTTTATCCGATAAAATATTACAGACATTTTCCTGTGTTATCACAAAATAACGACTTTATAAATAATTCGAAAATATGCATAATTCATTTTCTTGATTTTCTAGCAAACAGTGCCATTTATTAAAAAAATCTATATAAATCTATCTTGTAGAGAATTTTGTGCTCTACAATTCCGTTTAACAGTTTTCTTCGTAATGTAAACCAAAAACGGGGACAATTTTTTCAAAATGGCGGCTGACACGGACACTTCCGGTGATGCCTCCACCCCTTAAAATACTCAATAAGGTGTGTTAAATAAGAAAAAAAATTAAAATTGCTTTTGGCTCGAAGTGCACAATTCACATTATTTATTACTGTAAGCCGCTGGACTAATGGCCCAGATGTAAAAAGAAATATTTTTTTGTTGTACAAAAGTTTAAATAAAAATCATAATACAAGTATAATGTACTGTATCTTATATTTATTTAAAACTGCAATACATTTTACACAATCTCAAATCAAATCAATAGTCGAAACTTTATGGAACACAGAATAAATACATTCTTTTATTTGAAAAATCGTCCTATGCAAGAACAATCAAAGAATTGTGACACAAACTGTAACTGTACAATATTTGGGACTTTTTCTCCAGAAAAGTATGTTTGAAACTTATAGATACTATGCCACAACGAATTAAAACAGTTTTAAAAATTAAGATGAAGTTACATTGGGGTAAAGTAATTAGAGTAAACGATAAAAAAATATTGCAAGCTGTATACTTATTCTCTAAGTTTATATTTCAAGTTACATGCACTTAAAATATACCTTCAATATATTTTAAGTAAATTAAACTTTAAATATGACAGATAATAAAGTATATAACTAGCAAATATTTTTGTTGTTTCCTCTAATTACTATAAACGACTTTACGCCTGTGTAACTCTACCTTAATTTTTAAACTGTTTCAATTCGTTGTGTCATAATCTACAAGTCCTAAACATACTTTTCTGGAGTTAAAATTCCAAATATTATACAGTCTTTGTCACAATTCTTTGATTTGTCCTTGCATAAAACGATGTTTCAAATAATTTTTTCTCCAACCGGACGTATTTGATGCAATTGTGTGTCATTGTTTTTTTGTAAAAAAAGGAGGCCATTTGGGGATTGTTTATGATCACCATAGTAATTGTACCGAAAAGTAATCTATTCTTCCTAATACAAAAAAAAACATTGTTGTTGTCATGGTTATACATTTTAATTTTAATTGTTGCGTAATATGAGGATATGTCAATTTAAATAAAATTACATCTAAAAGCGGCTAGCGAAAATATATGATGTTTCATTCATACAAAAAAACAAAAAATGCTTGTTTGAGACTCGTAAGATCGCCGAACTCCGCTGCGAGTCGTCCTGCAACCGTCTTACTCGTCCCAAAATCATGCATTTGTTGTATTAATGAAACAAATAACTATTTTTTATTCGGTTCCATAGTTTCGACTAATTATATAGGTCATTCATATAATATAAATTCTAAACCACTCACGCGTTGCTTCACAATTAAGGATTTAGGGGTTACTTACGATCCTGAATTTAGGTTTACAGCACAAGTAAAAGAAGTTTGTAGTTCGGCTAACAAGCTTTTAGATTTCATTACGCGAAACACTAAAGCTTTCAATAATCCGCTTGCGATTGGCGCACTTTATTTCTCATTTGTGCGTTCTAGATTAGAATATTGCATATTGGCTTGGTATCCTTATTATGATAGTCAAATTTCAGTCTTGGAAAATATTCAGAGGCGGTTCATCAAATATTTAATTTATAAATTAACCGGTACATACCCCCAACAAGGTATAGTAGGCTTTGTTTCTCTAAAAAATAGGCGTTTCATCATTTCCATAACATTTGTTTACAAATTAATACATAATTTGATAGACTGTAATTTTTTACTACACAAATTGAACTTTTATGTACCGTAACTTGGGGTGATTTCGGACGCTTTTTAAGGTTTTTTGCAATTCACTTGCTTATTTTTGTTGCAAAAAAATTGAAAAAAATAATTTGGACATTAGCATACTTCTAAAATAAACTTGCGTTGAAAAATTATATATTTTTTAAGTATATCACACATTTTTTTTGTTATTATAGTGTCCGGATTCACCCCTATGTGTAGGGGTGAACCCGTACACCTATATATTTTTCATCAAAATTCATATTCAATCAAGAGTATGTTTGAATTCGGACAAAAAAGTGAAAAAAATATATGTGTGAAGGTAAACTTAACTTTTAATGTGGAATATTAAACATATTTTCTTCTTTTTATAACTTCCCTAAATATGATCATGTAAAGTGGATTTTGGTATGCCATAGCACTCCGCCGCTTGTCTTAAGTTTTTTTTACATTTAATATCAGAAATAGCTTTTTCTAATATATTCACATTGTAATTCATGAATATTATGCCAATTTTTCTTTTATATTTCCTACCCATTACCTATGTCCGATTTCGCCCCACCTAAAGCCAATTTTTTTTATTAATATACATTTAATGTTTAAACTAAAAAAATATAATTTTCATTTTAAGCACAAATGTTAACAATAAAGGTACCAACAAAACTAATGGTAACATGTAATGATAGTTTTAATAACAATTACTATACAACAGTTTCTTTTTATACTTTTTAAAAATGCGTAAAACATGGAGATTATAAGGTCTTACCTAAATGGCATAAAAAAAAGTTAATTTGCACCGACGCAGTCTATTGTACCTCGGTTAGACTTGAACTGACAAGTTTGGACCGTTACCATTGTTTTTTCGCGACGCGCATTCGTGACCTTGAATGGAATACAAAAAAATTTAACTGTGTCCGCGTTTACCCCTACTGTCCGAAATCACCCCAAGTTACGGTACCTAGGATTAGTTGTAGAATAAATTTAACCTTTTATACAAATTATGCACGCTCTAATATTCTGTTAAAATCTCAAATATCTATTATGTGTAATAATTATAACGAAGTTTGTTCACACTGCGACATATTCTTTTGTACTGTTAATCAACTAACTCAGACTATTAACATTCTATGCTAAGTCGATGCTAAGTCTAAATTTTATTTTATGTAATTTATTAGTAATTATCATAATATGTACCTAACATTTTCTTACTTAATTTAATATTCTTTGTGTATTTCCTGTAATTTTACTTGTTCTGTTGGAAATAAATCTATTATTATTATTATATTATTATTATTATTATTGATTTGATTTGAGATTGTGTAAAATGTATTACAGTTTTCAATAAATATTAGATACATTACATTATATTTGTATTTTTATTTAAACTTTTGTACAACAAAAAATGACTTTTTTTTACGTCTGGCCAACTTCAATGAGACGGGGCTCGTATATAATAATTTATTTTACAAGTCACTTAAATAAGAGAATTATTGGCATTTACTTTCTGACATAGATGTTTAACTTATTGTTCTTATTTAATATGGATGTGACAGCATGAACTGTTCGATACATGTTACTAATATATTTGTGTTTTCTGGGTATTCGAGGCTCTCATACAAATAGAGGACTTGTACAAGTGTCGTGTTATTTTCTAAGAAAACAGGAGCAGTTGTAGCGGCCTTCAAAAGACATGGGAGAATATTTTTTCGGTAAATTTCTTTACTCTTTTTTTCCAATACCTACATATCTGTCGTGCCTTTTCCCCAAGTTGGGTACGGCATCCTCACATATGCTAGTCATCAGTATGGATATTATGTTTTTCCATGTGTACAGTAACCAGGAGTTATTGCACTCATGACTGTTTGTGGAGACGGAGAGTACACTACAGTCCAGATTTTTCTGCAGTAAATTGAAATTGGATCTGAAACTGAACAGTCAGAACCACTGTCGGTCATTAGCACATTCAGCACATTTCTATTTCAATATTGAATCTTTAAACATTACATTTATTTATTATTATTATTTAACAGGTTTAGAACCCAATTACAGAATAATATTACAACATTGCAAATGTACATTGGCTGAATATAGTGGACAAAATAGAAAAAAAATTGAATGCAAATACAGATCTAATTAAATCAAGGAATAAAAGTCAAGCAAATATAATAATATTAATTACATACATAACCTATCAAACCTTTCACCCAAGTAGGGTACGGTTCGGCAGCCTCACATATTGTGAGTTATCGGTATAGATTTTTATCGTGTGTGCGGTTACCAGCCGTCAACTGTTGGATACTTCCTGTATAAAATAATTCATTTATTATAAATATTTAATATTTTCAGAATAAGTGTTTATCAAATGTAAATACATTATTTGTGGTTCCTAGATATTCGAGCATATATAATATGCAGAGATTTTCTGCACATGACATCAACCACGAGAGTCGTCGAGGGACTTTCTGCAGGCGACATCAACTTCAGCAGCCTTCCAGAGACTTAGTGATAAGTGAATTATCAAAGATAGTTTTGCCAGTCTTTTCCCTTTGCGTGAACCATTCTTTAACTCGAAAGAATACTTTATATAAATAATAAAGACTTGAATCTTCTATCTTTGATAATAATGTTGAGACTCGAATTAAATGAATACAGGGGCACAGTCTTGGGTTCAATTCCAAATGACCATGTGAATATGATCTCAACAATTCATTTTAACTTACTTAGATTATAGTTTGCAAAGAGTAAACCACATCGTCTTTACTTTAATAGTACCTACTTTAGTACAGATTAAGGGATAAACGGAACTAGTGACATTATTGACTTTAAAATATTTTAATTGGCAGGGGTGATAGTTTTGCCTTTTGTTGTTTGTTTGCCATGTTCTATTGGCTTTCTAAACAACACTCGCAGATTAGGGTTGCACTTAAAGACTTATAGCTTTTCAAAAAAAATGTTGACAGTATGTTAAGTGAAATATATCAATTTCATTATTACATTTTCTTTCATAATCGTTAAAAATGAATCATAGCCTTTTAAATGGTGGTATTATATTTCAAACTTGGGTTTAAGTAAGCAAAAAGTTGACTAGGAATAAATCGTCCTCATTTAACTGTACTATTACTTTTACTTTAGTAATACAGATTTTCGCCTATCATCAAGCTTGAATGTGGGGAGCCTCGCACACACTGTGAGTTATCAGTATAAATCTTACTATACTCAAAATCACAAGTTCTGGCAATACAGTGTTGCTAAATGTATCCCATAAGAGTAATGTGTTAGACAAAGATGGAGAATCCAGAGGCGGATTGTTTGTTTTTCGCTTACTTGTAATTTTAATAAATTATGCTGATTATTTTTTGACGTTTCTCAAAACCAATATAATGTTCAATTCATTGAATACATTAATAAGTAATCAATTGATATGCCTCCAATTTAAAATCTTTTACTTAGAGAAAAAACTCTGGTTTCTAATAATAATTCTCCAGTGTTTCAATTTATTCTCAGCATCTTTACTGATAATTTTTCTCGTTTAATATGAAGGATACGTAATTAAGTAAAATATTAAATTAATATAAATATACAATTTTATTTTATTTTTTCGATAACAAATTGATAACAATGTAACAATAAAATAAACACAGCCAAAGACGGCCAAGTCAAAATCACAAATGGCGAGTAATACAAATATATACATGTTGTTTAAAAGACATAACAATTAATGAACAAATGTTGTCAATATATACATAACATAAAATATAATTACAAACTTATAGAAAAATATCACATACTAAGTACATTGAAAATTTGAAGTAAGGTCCTGGACCTGTTTACATTTAAACTTCGAGGCAGGTAGCTAGGGGTAGCAGCGGTACTCAAACATGCAACTCATGCGTTACATCTTCATCGCTTTCAGTATCACTGTCGTTCTTTTGCGTTTTACATCAGGCTCCTTAACAGAGTTATTGTTATTCACAGAGTCTGATGTGTTTTCAAATTCCTTTTTAATTCTATACAACTGACGTACACTGACACTTGTCATTTCTGATACAAGACACATTATGTCATTTAAAGACATTGTTTTTATATTAATATGATACATTATTATATTATTTATAATACGTTTTTCACCCACAGAATACATTTTAGTTCACAAGATAAGAAACTCTTCTTGCCAAAGTAAAATTGATTACTAACTTTATATTATCAACAATACCACTATTTATACCTACCCTTCGAGTTAACGGTAATTAGCAAAAATACACAGGTATCTTGAAAATATTGTTATTAGCTAACTCAGTGCAGATTTTCTGCGTAAATTCTTCGTTACAACAATTTAAATCGTATAATCCTATTATGGCACTGTTAATTGGGATTACATTAGATGGTAGTTACAAATAAATTACAAGAAATGTAATTAGTATATGTCTTGAAATGAGATTACAGGAGTAGGTATAGTTATTATATCATTTCTTAAGTAATGTGAAATCAAGCTTATAATATTTTCAAACTGTTTCGGAACTGCTGGCTTCTTTTCCCATCGGCACCACTCCACCGCTATAAGATTTACAACCCTATACTAACATTTCATTATGAAATTTAACACTGCAAACTAAAATGTGTTAAAGCATGAAAACTGAATGGTGTACCATGAAACAATGTAAGTGTAAAACTGGCAACAAGGCCGAGTTTATCTCCATAAGAATAACATTGCCTATCTCTGCCATACTGCCAAAACTTGTGATTTTCAGTATATATGTGCAGGTATTACAATTAAGACTTGTAATAACATTTGGCAATAAAATTCAATTGTAATGTAATAATAAAGCATGTAATAGAAGAATGTTCGAAAAATTGAATACAGAAAACCGGAAGTAAATATCTGAATCCATCCCGAAATAATAGCTGAATAAACACAAAAATTACTAAATTTTTTCTATATTTACTATAAGAAAATTTCCAATTTGTTACTAATTGAGAGCCTCAAAAATTATAAAAATAATGGGTATTAAAGAAAATTGTTATAGAAATCATATGCTGAAAACCGGATGGCGATATTTTTGTCCGTTAAAATATGGCAGCCATTATTGTGTCAAGAGAAAATATTACCACTTGATTTAAATGACTGAAAATTTCCTAAACGCATTTTTATTATTTTTTCGAAAACAGGTTAACTGACATAAAAATCCCATGCATCATTTTTATAGAGAATTTATGCTCTATAACGTCATATAAATGTTTTTCTCGTAATGATAAGCTAAAAAAAAATAGCGGTCATTTTTTCAAAATTTCAATGGCTTCCGGTGCGGTGATTTCCGGTAAACTTTTGATATGTTAAAAAGCTCATTTTTCTGTATTGGAATCCGTCGAGAAAGCTTTTGTTGCAGTGTTTTCAAAGTGAAATTATAAATTCCCTGGACTAGGTAGCTTAACCCCTTAATTGAGACCCGCTGAATCCAAATATGCCCCCGGTTTTGTCGTGCAAGCATTAGTTTTGGAGATATTTGCAGTTTAAAATTTTCCTCGCGTTGTGTCAATTTTTTTGACGATTTTGCAGCAAAATTACAACTACGCTATGAAAATTTATAAAATGCTTATAACTCGTAAACTAAGGGTAGTAGGAAGTAGAATTAAGAGGGGTAGTCTAACCCCTCAATATGGACCTGCTGAATCCAAATATGCACCCCATTTTGTCGTGCAACCCTTAGATTTCGAGTTATTTGCAGTTTAAAATTTTCCTAGTGTAGTGTCAATTTTTTTGACGATTTTGCTAGAAAAATTGCAATTAAGTACGCTAGGAAAATTTTAAACTGCAAATAACTCGAAACCTAAGGGTTGCACAACAAATTGGAGTGCATATTTGGATTGAGCTGGTCCTAATTAGGGGTATACGATACAAATGATCCATGAAATCAACGTATTTTTAGTCGATTTTGGTGAAATTTTGTTGACTTTAAATAATTATTATCTCGTAAACTATAGGGCTAAGGGCAAAAAGTTAAATACAAAGGATGCCTAACATTTAATTCTCTATCTGCATGTCTATAGATAAGGCCGTTTTGACCAATTTTTAATTATTTTTTTGATCTCCCACCATTCATGTGCTCCTGTTACCAAATTGGCGATTTTTGTTCGACTCAAAACTGAAGTCGAGTGAGGGTGAAAATTTAAAAACGCGATTACGTAAAAACTAACGGTTGGACAGTGATTTACGGGTCATATTTGTACTCTACGCGTTGAAATACACTAGTATAAATATGTCCACCCCTAAAAGTTCATTAGCATCGGAGATATTCAACCCTTATTTGTATCTTCGGTACTAAGGGTCGTATCGAAAAAATCTACATTGCAGTCGATAGAGGATAAAAAACGGAGCATCTTTTACATTTAACTTTTTTCTTTACGACCCTTAGTTTAAGGGATATGAACAATCAAAGTGGTGAAAAAGTCGTCTAAACAAGTCATGAACCCTTAAACTAAGGGTCGTAGAGAAAAAAGTTAAATGTAAAAGATGCTCCATTTTTCATCCCCTATCGACTGCAATGTAGATTTTTTTTGATACGACCCTTAGTACCGAAGATACAAATAAGGGTTGAATATCTCCGGTGGTAATGAACTTTTAGGGGTGGAAATATTTATTCTAGTGTATTTCAAAGCGTAGAGTACGAATATGACCCGTAAATCACTCTCCAACCCTTAGTTTTTACGTAATCGCGTTTTTAAATTTTCACCCTCACTCGACTTCAGTTTTGAGTCGAACAAAAATCACCAATTTGGTAACAGGAGCACATGAATGGTGGGAGATCAAAAAAATAATTAAAAATTGGTCAAAACGGCTTTATCTATAGACATGCAGATAGAGATTGAAAAGTTGCGCATCCTTTGTATTTAACTTTTTGCCCTTAGCCCTTTAGTTTACGAGATAATAATTATTTAAAGTCAGCAAAATTTCCTCAAAATCAACCAAAATTACGTTGATTTCAGGGTGGTTTGTATCATTAACACCTAATTAGGACCTGATGTTTCCAAATATGCATCCCATTTTGTCCTACAATCCTTAGTTTTCGAGATATTTGCATTTTAAAATTTTCCTAGCGTAGTGTCAATTTTTTTGATGATTTTGCAGCAAAATTACAACTACGCTAGGAAAATTTTAAAATGCTTATAACTCGTAAACTAAGGATAGTAGGATAAAGAGGGGTAGTCTAATCACTCAATTAGGACCCGCTGAATCTAAATATGCATCCCATTTTGTCCTGCAATCCTTAGTTTTCGAGATATTTGCAGTTTAAAATTTTCCTTGCGTAGTGTCAATTTTTTTTGTCGATTTAGCAACAAAATTACATGTACGCTAGGAAAATTTTAAAATGCTTATAACTCGTAAACTAAGGATAGTAGGATAAAGAGGGGTAGTCTAATCCCTTAATTCGAACCTGCTGAATCCAAATATGCACCGTATTTTGTCCTGTAACTCTTAGATTTCGAGTTATTTGCAGTTTAAAATTTTCCTAACGTAGTTAAGGCGAAAAAATCGAACTGTAGAGGCGCTGCGATCAACGTCAAGATGTTCTCGCATCCAGGGAAACAAACAGATTGACAGTTGACAAAACCTTCACTTGTGATCTTGATTTGACAATATTGTTTTGTACATTGTTAAAATGGATAAGGTTAACATCGAGTTAAGTGATATTTTTGAATATATTTCTTCTTCGCGGATATGACATAGGGCCCTGTTTCATAAAACTACAATTACAATTTACAACTGTCATTTTCTTACAATTATGTCAAAAACGTAGTTACAAGTGTTTCATAAACAAATACTACAAACTTGTAAGTACCTATGAAGTTTTACAATTTTACAGGAAAACTATTACAATTTTACAAGTGTTTTTGACACATTTTGACAAGTTACATTTTTACAATTGTCAAATTGTAATAATTTTTAATCTTGCATCGAAGGTAGGTAATTTTGTTACAAGTAGTGATAATATGTGGAAATATTGAAATGACGTTCAAGAACAGTTAAAATGGGATTAATTTATTTTAATCACGTTTGAATATCAAAATCTATAGGATGACAGAACAGGATGACACAAATTCAACTAAAACCTTTCTGAATATTTGTTGAAAATAAAAATAGTAAAGGGATTCAAAAATACATATTCTTCTTGTGTCTGAAATAATAATTATTTTCAGTGAAATTCCTCATTATACGTATCATTAAACGTTGAATTTATATTTAATACTACCTATTCATTACAGACGTTGCAGACTCATAATAAACAACACAGAGCAATGCATGAGCATTGGGCATAGCTGGCTAGGATTTGTTATTCATATTTTTTACTTGTAAAATTATTGTAGTTCTCAAAACAATAAGTAACACACATAATACCTTAAAAACGTTTTATTAGTAAACAAATAATCATAATCTACATGGCACTTTCGAAATATAACACACAATAAGACACAAATATAAAGTAAGTAAATATAATAAAAAAGTATATTTACCAAATGTCGTTCGGGATGATTTTTACTTCCTTGTACGGAGTAATAAGGAAGTATTGTAATCGCGAAAAATTTCGGTTTTCAGATTTTGATGGAAATATTCGTTTTGACCTTTTCTGAATCCATTATGACTAGTTTCGTCGTGACGTCTGTACGTATGTACGTACGTACGGGCGTACGTATGTGTGTCGCATAACTCCAATTCGGTTAGACGTAGAAAGTTAAAATTTTGTATTTAGGACTGTTATAGCATCTAGTTGTGCACCTCCTATTAAATCTCGCCTCATATTCTATAAGAGAGGTATTGTAATGGGTCAAAATTTTCGAGTATGAGTTTTTGGTGGATAAGCACGTTTCAGGGTCTCTAGAATACGAATTTACTATTTTCACGATGATGTCTGTGTGTGTGTGTGTGTGTGTGCGTTTGTATGAACCGACGATTTTTCGTCCACGATAACTTAAAAAGTATCAAACCGTTTATAACCAAATTTCATATTTAAGGTTTTAATAAGTATCTTAACACCGGATAAGATTTTGGTAGAAATCCGCAAACCGGAAGTAGTACTTTTAGAAGTTTGGAAAAGTTTTCCTTAAATATATTGGTACATTATTTATTTATGACAATTTTTGCAATTAAAAATAAAAGAAATTGTGATTATCTATGTGTACATTTAATTATAAATACAATTTGCTGAATCTGGAAGTATTTAACAATAAAATAAAGTACAATTAATATTCTATTTTTTTGAAATTCCAGTATCTTGTTGTCCATGATATAAAATTTGTTTCTACATAAAATTTGAATTATTATGACAGTGACAGCACAGTTGACATCTTTTGCTTGCATATTGGTTTACATTATCGTTTACATATTACATGAACATGAAACTATTAAAATGTAAGTAAAACTATTTATTAGATTAGTAGAATAAGCAGAATTATGCGAGAGGTCGTGTGGTGGCCACAGCAGATTTTTTTTGGTTTCAATCTACAAACCGGAAGTAGTAAATTTTAAAAAAATTTCGATAAATATTTAATTTAAGACAAATTTTTTAATTTTAAATGAAAGATTATGTGATTATTACCTACAATCGGTATTTTATAAATATTTTTGTATCTGGTATCATTTAAGAATAATTAAAGTATATATTTATAATTTAGTATTTCGGTATCTTGTAGTCCATGATCGATTAACATTTGTTACTACGTAAAATTTAAATGTTTATGACATGACAGTGACAATAGTAAAATATGCTTTATATCTTCTTCTGCAGTTTAAATAAAATGACTAAAATATATTTGTGAGTATACTAGTATAATAAGTTAAAAGAATTTTTTATATTATTCTACATTTTAGTTATTAAAAAAAGTATGAACAAACAAGGCCTACAAGGAAGTCATGTGGTGTCCACGTCAGATTTTTTAATAAATAACATAAAATTTTAAGATATTGACACACTCATATGTAGCGAAGGCTGATAATATTATGAATTTTCTTCCGAGTTGTCAGTTTCTCAATCTCGTATTCTTAATTTAATCATATATTTTCGTAAATCGTATCCATATGAATAATTATATAATTTAATAACGAAATGTTAATCTGTAGTTATGTTATTTATAATAAATAATTACTTACAGTATCATTAATTTATAGTCAAAATGTGTTATCAAGTGAAGGAAATACTTGCACTAAGAAAATTTCAAAATTAAAAATGTAACACATGTAACATGAACAAAATTTATAACGCCTACTTTACAATTATTTCGCACTTTTGATAAAATAATTCTCTTTTTTTACCGATAATTTATGAAAGAATGCCATCTATATTTGCCGAGGGGAACTACAAACTGTGTTTCAGCAAAGGCTACCTGAGATTCCACCGGTTGGTCCCAACCTGCCCTGGTGTCAATGGGGGCTTAAAGTGGCGCTAGTGTTCCAGACCCAAGAACTAAAATTTTTACCCCCTCCATATATTTGACGTTTTAAATATCAGATATCAGATGTTTGTATTTTGAATTTGTAATTGTAATAATTCAATTATCAATTTCTATATACTACCATACACCGCACTGTTTACAATACTTGTTTGTATTATTTGACATTTCAAATACATGCGTGATATGACACAATGTGTGTGCGTTCATATATCACATTTTTTTGAACTGGAACATGGCTGCCATCTAGAATAGTTTGGCCTGTAAGCCCCCATTGACCTATCCTGGGGTGCGTTCCAAAACCTTACCATGGAGCACAGAGTAAAGTATTGGAGTAAGAGTAGGTTACTCCAGGGTTTTGTGGGGTTTCGGAACGACGTAGAGTAGGAAATATTTTATGGTGATATAACCTATAACCACATTTATTTGATATACAAAATTGATCTTGCATCATGGATATTAGAAGGGTGTTAAGTGTTATAACTGCGAATATTTATGAATATTCGCGCCAATTTATAAATGTAGTCTAGGAGGTCTATTCTGTATCTTAGCGAGAGCAAAGTGTCGATATGTGATGACGTCAAGCGATATCAAGACATGCGATTCTGAAACTTATCAATATTAGGGATATTTAGGGAATTTATGTTTCTAAGTTGGTTATCTCTTTTTACTGCATCTTGTTGTCAATCAATTTATTGTCAGATGGCGTAATTTGGATACTCTTAAATGAATTGGAATTCTGTGCGTCCGATGTCCCTCATGCAAATATTGGCTTACTATGTCAATAATATCTATACAAGCTTCTTTATTTAATCGGAAATTTGCAACAAAGTCTGCCGAACTGATACGAAATGGGTCTTGAGCATCTCGTATCATCCTTCTCAATATATGGGATGCATTTTGCCTCTCTTCAATTTCAAGCATCTCTATAACTCGGTATTAAGCATATAAAAAAGCCATTATCTGAAATATATACGAATTGATTCATTTTACACGTTTATCTATTTATTAATTTCAATTAAAAAATATAGGTAGGTAAAATACATTCCATCAAAATAAATAAATGTACGTACTGCACATACACAACTCTAGAACAAACGTCAAAAACTCATAACCTGCAAATATAGCGAGTCGATATGTTCATAGCGACACGAACAACGGTCTTGATACGGATTAGCGACCTCGCAAAGTAATGACGTCACACAAACTATTCCGGTAGATGGCTACAAGTCGCATATCGACACTCGCTACGATATCAAGTCGCTAAAAAGAAACAGAATAGACCCCCTGGTAAGGTTTTCTAATATATTTATGAATATACCTTTATTTTCCAAAATCAACATATTATCTTCTTTTAGAATACAAATTACTTTATAATCGTTTGCGTCAATTTGTGTGGCTGATTCCAATTCGTTGTCCATTATAAACTAATAATAATAAGATATTATGGAACAGACAATAATTTAGGTTAGCACTATTTGGAGCCAAAGTCATCAGAGTACGTTTGTACCCTCCTATTTTACAGGGTACGAAGAGTATGGTTTTAGAACGCACCCCTGTTGAACTTCGGTTGCGCGCGCATGCTTGGGCATTGGGCATCCGGATAGAGGAAGTGAGTACGATAGATACAAAGTAACATATATTTAGTGAGACAGCAAAACTGCTGCGCAGTACGCTATGACAATAGAAATTGCGGTTAGTTGAAGTTTGACATTTCTTATTTAAAAATTTTTATATGCAGGGGAAAAGTTTAATTCAATTTAATGACATTACGCAATTTAGTACGCAACAGGCATGAAACAAATTAATAAAATCGTAGAAAAAATTTAAATTAAATTTTGATATTTGTACAAATCTGTCAAATTACGCCTGCATCACCAGGATTGGTCTATTGACGTTACTTCCCCCTTGCCACACGCATGCGCACAGCATACTGCGCACCAGCTGTCTCACTCAACACAATGTTACTTTATATCTATCGCACTCACTCCTTCTGACAGGATAGGTCAATTTATAATCCGTTTATATAGAAACCAAATAAGTGACTGTTTTACCTCAGTGTCAAAATAATAATTATAATCAGTAAGAATGTTCAAAAGAACTATAAGAAAAATTCATCATCTTTCAGTGCGTTTTGCATCTGATTGTGAAGATGTTATAATAGAGTCTCTTTACGATAAAGGTATATTAACATTAAATCGTCCGAAAGCATTAAACTCCTTAAATCTGTCGATGGTAAAGAAGATTCTTCCTACATTCATAGAATGGGAAAACGAGAAATCACTTGTGATTGTAAAAGGAGCAGGAGAGAAATCATTTTGTGCAGGTGCAGATGTTAAAGCAATTGCTTTAGGCAAGGAAGAAAAGTTGGGCGAGAAATTCTTCCGAGGAGAATATACCATGAATGGTTTAATTGGATCATATAAAATACCATATATTGCATTAATAGATGGTATAACAATGGGAGGAGGTGTTGGTATATCAGTGCACGGCAAATACCGAATAGCTACAGAACGCACAATATTTGCAATGCCTGAAACACAAATAGCTTTGTTTCCTGATGTTGGAACATCCTATTTTTTACCGCGTTTGCCTGGTAAACTAGGCTTATTCCTAGCCCTAACAGGGCACAGACTAATTGGCTACGATAATTTATTAGTAGGCATTGCAACACACTTTGTCAATAGTAGCTGCATACATGAACTAGAAAAAAATTTACTCATTTGCTCAAATGAAGAAGATATAAAATCAACTTTAAACCGTTTTTGTGAAAGGAAAGACACTCAATTTAGTCTATGTGGTCAAATGGAACAAATTAATAACTATTTTAGTGCTGATACAGTTGAGGAAATTGTTTACTGCTTAAAATCAGACAAATCTGAATGGGCCAAAGAGGTTTATAAAACATTATTAAAGATGTCCCCTACTAGTATGAAAGTTGCCCATAAACTTTTAACTATAGGAGCGTCAGAGACTCGTGGAAAATGTTTAGAAATTGAGTACAATGTAGCGCACAACACTATGAACCGAAATGAGTTTTTTGAAGGTTTTATGTTTATATTTATTTGCGTGGATTCTTTAATGTTTTTGAATCCTGGAAATAAAGTTCGCTGTTTTAAAGCTATCAAAGAATTAGAATTTCTTTTATTCTAAGACTCATTAAAGATTCAATTTACCAGCGCCGCTATTTGACAGACAGTTCTCAGCAGGTTTATTTTTCTCAAAATTCAGAAGCATGAAAGAAGTCTCAAAGAATCCTTGTGTGACCAGGATTTTAATCTACAACAATTTAATTTTTTTAGGTGTTCGTGCTCATCTACTCGATAAAGATAAGAATCCAAAATGGGAGCCACGTACTTTGGAAAAAGTTTCTTCCTGTTTGGTAGAAGAACATTTCTGTCCTGCTCCAGAAATATTAGACAAAAACTTTAGATGTTTTGATGTTGACAGCATTTAAATACAAACGTGTGTTTTAATTAAAATAATAAATTGTTTTATCTAAGAAATATAACACAATAATGGCCATTTGCACCGCCTCCACTTAAATTTTAAGTGTAACTTAAATGAAATACATCGAATCGAATTAATGACAGCAATGTTATTTCTACGTTTGACAATGTGATTTTGATTCGATATTTTTCATTTAAGGAAAACTTAATATTTAAGTGGAAGCGGTACAACTGGCCATAAATCATAAATACCATCAGTTTTAACTAAAAAAATCTGCTGTGGCCAACTCACGACCTCTCGTCTAATTCTGCTTATTCTACTAATCTAATAAATAGTTTTACTTACATTTTAATAGTTTCATGTAATATGTAAACGATAATGTAAACCAAGATGCAAGCAAAAGAATGTTAACTGTACTGCCACTGTCATAATTCAAATTTTGTGTAGAAACAAATTTCATTTCATGGACAACAAGATACTGGTACCTACTTCAAAAAAGTAGAATATTAGTTACACTTTATTATATTACTAAATACTACCCAGATTTAGCAAACTGTCTTTAAAATTACCTAACTGTACCCATAGATAATTATATTATCTTTTATTTTTAATTGCAAAAATTGTCATAAATAAATAATGTACCAATATAAGGAAAACTATATCAAGTTTCAAAAAGTACTATTTCCGGTTTGCGAATTTCTATCTTGTTAAGATCCTTATTAAAACCGTAAATATGAAATTTGGTTATTAAAGGTTTTATACTTTTTAAGTTATCGTGGACGAAAAATCGTCAGTCCATACATGCATACATCCATACGCACGCACACACACACACACGCACACACATTAGTAATCCAGCGTTATTATATAACATCCTTGTTTAAAACACTTAACAACTACACGCACTAACCTCTTGTAATGTATGGTCAGAAAGATTAATCCACGTTGCTGAAAAATAAAACTATTAAAATATTGTTGTCATTTATTATGGTAACAATTCAACAGGATTTGCTTCCAATTATAGAATGGTAGATTTTTATTATTAACCACTTTGACCAGTTCATCTTCATGCAGAACCCATAAGCTATAAATAAAATAGATAAATATCAACATGCAACAAACAAATTTACAATAAATAAAAGACATATAAATACATTTAAATACAAAATTAAGTAACATAAATCACATTTCAACTTCAAGCATTTCATCAACGTACACAACCCTGATGGTGTTGGTGAATCCCGATCCGACCTTCCATCTAGTGACGACGATGACCGGATCGCCGGACTTAATGAAGCCTTTGCTCGTCCCGAACTGAATGCCGAACTTCACGCGGGCGTCCAAGTCCTTCAGCCAATCAGCGCCCACGGGATCCGTGTAGTACAGCGGTAAGATAGCCCTGAAAATAACAGATATATTGCTATTAGTTTAGTATAAGTAGTCTAGGTATCATCGATATTGGGATTTTGTGGAAACACATGCTTTGAGGTCCCCCTGAATCTGTTTTGGATGGATGTGCGTCCGGATGTTCAATAACTCACGAGCGCGAAAATATAAAATAATGAAACTTGGTATTTATAAAGTTTATGATAATGAGCGGAGCATTGCGAAAATCGGAAGAAGAAATTTACTTAAAACATATCAAATTCAATTTATTTCAGTTATGGAATTAGCTATAAAAAATGTTTCAGACAAAAAATATTTATAAATATCTCGTTGAATTTTCTGTATCTGTTTCAATTTTCAGATAAATTAATTCATATTTAATTAATATATTTCAATAATCATAGTTTGTTATATCAGTTATTTATTATGTCATACCCAGAGCTGGGCGGTAATTAATTACTTCAGTAATTAAATTACTAATTAATTACTTTTCTACCTGAAGTAATTGTAATTGAACTACTTTTAAAACAAAGTAATTGTAATTGGTAATTAAACAAAAATTATAAAAATAATTGAAAAAAGGAATTGTTTTTACAATTACTCGTATTTGAATTACATTCAAATAATTTAATTCTTTTTTAAAGTAGTTTAATTACTTTTAGTTGTTCAATTACAACGTTTTTAACATACATATTTTTTATTACTTTAATGGCCATTTGCACCGCTTCTACATAAATTTTAAGTGTCACTTAAATGAAAAATATCCAATCTAACTTATGACAACAATGTTATTTCTACTTTAGACAATTTGATTTTAATTCGATATTGTTCATTTAAGTGACACTCTTTAGAAAAACACCTTTGTAGTACCTATGAAAAGAAAAACATGTTGTTTTATTTAATAATTATTCTTAATTAACATTTTGGCATGTCCTAATATAAATTTTATTTGGCAGTTTTCTCAAATATTATACCTACCTATTTGGCAAATACAGTTTTTACAAACTTTTGGGAGCTAATTTCAAGCCATTAGTATGGCATCTTTAATATGAATTTTATGTTAAACAATGAAAAGAAGGCAAGTATAAGTAGTTGAAAAATGTAATTAAATTTAAATTTTAAATTACTAGTAATTAGTAATTAAATTACATTTTTTGACAAGTAATTAAACTACTAAGTAATTGAATTATATTTTTTCATGGTAATTAGTAATTTGTAATTAATTACTTTTTTTGAGTAATTTGCCCAGCTCTGGTCATACCCCAGTTTTGGGTGTGGCAGATTCATTTAAGCCCTGTTCAAACATGGACACACAGAAGACACACACAAGCGACATACAAGCAACAAAAGCAAAATGACGAACATGTGGAATGTTTGTGGCCTCAAAATTGATTTTTTTCTTTACTTACATAGAAGCCACAAAATAGCGGCGCCTCTATTTATTTATTTAATATTTCTTCTGTCCAACAGACGAATTCAATTATTGGACAGGAACAACGTACATAATAATAATACATAATAGCTTAATATGAATAATTAATACATGATAATATAGTAATAATAAGTAGAGTAGTAAATTTTACAGATTAAATATGTATAATATAGTATTATTACATTCATTACCTACATACTAAATACATCAACATAATTTTGATTATTATTGAAATTATTTATTGTTTATTGGCGATTTTAAGGCAATATTGGTAAAACCAAATTCAGGATAGAATGGGCTTATATTTCGTGTTTTACATGTAGGTGCATGGTAATTTATATGACTAATGCCCATGTCACACCTATAATACACTATCATGTATGATCAAACCTGTGTATGACGAAAAATAGAAGCGCTGCTATTTCTGTCATACACGTCATACCGAATCAGACGAAACTGTTTGTTATTCCAAATAATTTATATAATTTTTCATATTATTTATATCATACAAGTGTTACATCCAGGCGACAGATTTTCGTCACACACGACAATTTTCATCATACATAATACAAGTATTACAGGTGTGACATGGGACATGGGCATAAGGGATATTGGGTCATCAATACGATTTTGTATTAATTTGTGTAAATGAGTCATCGATATATTTTTCCTACGAGTGGCTAACGAATCAAAGCCAAATATATTTAATAGGGTTATATAAGATATCATTTGGAGGATAAGTTCCAATAATTTTAAAATGAATGTATTTGAGGAATTTGTTTTGACTTTCTCCAAAATATCAGTTTGCGACTTGTATATTGGATGCCATATTATAGAACAATATTCTAGTTTAGATCTTATATAGGAATAGTATAATGTAAATATTGCATGAATGTTCGTGAAGGATCTACAGTTCCGTATAATAAAACGAAGCAGTTTAAGGCTTGAAGCGCATATGTTTTGAATATAAGAATCAAAACTTAATTTTTTATCAAAAGTTACACCCAGTAACACACAGTAATTTTTACTGTTGCGTGTGTGTGTGTGTCTTTTGTGTGTCCATGTGTGAACAGGGCATTAAACTTATATCTTATAAAACGATTTGCTTCTCAAGTTTCTATCTTTTTTACCTCTCGCCTAGAGAGGTATAGGGATCGTGAAAAAATTCGATGTCGAGATTTTTGTCAATTAGCACGTTTTAGCACCTTTAGAACCTATTTTGACTATTTTCACGATGATGTCTGTGTGTGTGTGTGTGTGTGTGTGTATGAAAGTCTGTATGTACGCCTACTATAGCCTTTCGTCCCGGTTCATTATCTCAAATTCTACTGAACATAAAATTCTAATATTTTGCATTATACATTTATATATGTTAATGAAGAGCTGAAAAGATTTTGGTAAAAATCCACCAACCGGAAATGGTACTTTTCTTGTAGCACTATAACATTTTTTGCAAAAATTATATAAAATAATGCGATTGTTACAATTTGACATACCACACATGAAAGAAGAAATTACATTGTACAATATTTAATCTTACACTTGTTTCTATATATTTAACCAATAAAGAAATATATTTTTTTTAAATATATAATTTTACCTACCACGATTTTTGAATCCCGAAATAGAAATAAAATTTAAAACAAAAATAAAATTGTCAATGTGACAGATAAACAGATGTCTGTGGCAAGGAGGTTTCTCTGTGGTGTAGGGCATGTGTAGAGTGTGGTGTAGAATTTTGAAATGTTGGATATAGTATAGATATTAACTGGGCAGAGTATTATGTAAATATGGTATTTATAAAATAAAATAATATATTAAACTAAGAGCTGATTAGATTTGTGAAATATATAATTTATTACCTAATTAAAGCTTAATATTTGGTTAAATACGAGGTTAAATAATAATACTTCAATGTCAAGGCGAGAGGTATTGTAACGGCCACGTCAGATTTTTTAATCGTGTTATTCATAAAAACCTACGTTTAATGACATTTTTTGCTTAAAATAACTTCGGGAATAAGCTGTGCAGACGCTAAAGTTGCTAGAATTGTTCGTTGAAACCGCAAATAGCCTGTATATCGAGTTGTCTTTAGGTGTCCAGAAAAGCAAATCAGTACCTACATTTAGTACAGTATGAAAAAATCAGTACAAAACATCGTAAAAATGTCTGAAAATCAGTACTCAACCTGAAGAGATGCGCCTGTCTTGCGGTCTGCGCGTTCCTCGTGACAGCGATGATGGGGCATCGCGGGCGGTACTTGGCGATGAGGTGAGCGGAGCGCCCGCTGGTGGTGATGCAGATGATGGCCGCAGCAATGCACTGGGCGGAGGCCTCCACGGCAGCGATGCCCATCGTGTGCGCCGCGTCTATCGGGGGCGTAGCCGTGCTGGACAGCTCGGCGAAGATCTGCTTCTGCCAGATGACCGCCTCGGCCTCCTTGCAGATGCGCGCCATGGTGTGCACGGACATGATGGGGAAGTCGCCCTTGGCTGTCTCTGGATCTAACATCAAGCAGTCGGCGCCGTCGAGAATGGCGTTCGCTACATCAGAACTATCAGCGCGAGTTGGAAAAGGTTTCGTCACCATGCTCGACATCATCTCTGTGGCGCAGATCACCGGTTTGCCGTACTTGTTGCAGGTAGCTATAATCGACTTCTGTGCAAGGAACACTTTTTCATGGTGAATTTCGATGCCGAGATCCCCGCGAGCTACCATGATGCCGTCACTGAACCTGACGATTTCTTCGAGGTTCTCCAATCCTTGGTGGTTCTCGATTTGACTGATGATTTTAATGTTTTTTCCTTTTTCGCCTAGGACTTCTCTGATTTCTGTCACGGCGTCTGAGTTGCGAATGAAGCTGGGAAAGATGATGTCGACTTCTTGTTCTGCGGCGAATTGTAAGTCAAGTTTATCTTTCTCAGACATGGCGGGTAGATCTATTGGGACGCCAGGCAAGTTCACTCTTTTCTTGCTGCCCAACATGCCGCCATGTTCAATGGTGCAGGTCAGGAAAGCGCCGGAGATGCTCTGGCAGGCTAGTATGATCTGACCGTCTTCGATGTAGATTTGGTTATCGACATTTACAACTTTTTTGATGTTTTCGTAATCGACGTACACTACTTTGGTGTTGCATTTTTTTAAGTACGCTGGGTCGGTTGTCAGTTTGATGATTTCACCGCGTTTTAATTCCACTTCGGCAGCATATCCCTAAAAATCATCAACACTATATTAACATAATAATAAAGATAAAACAACAGTTATCACTTTGATAAAAACATCGTAACTCTTTTAACATGTTTGGCGAAAATTGCTTGCTGGGTTAAATGCTTATGAATTGTTATATTTGATGTGTAATAATGTATGTACTTACACCTTCAAGAATACCGGTCCTTATTCCAGGTCCTTTAGTATCCAAAGCAATGGCGAGAGGAAAGGGCATTCCAAGTCTCTTGCTGTAGTTCGCTACAGCTTTCCGAATGTTTTTGATAGTTTCAGCATGGTACTCCTGGGATTGATAGGATGAGTCCAACCTGGCAATGTTCATTCCAGTCTCCATCATTCTCTCGAGGACGGCCGGGTGCTTGGACGCGGGTCCAATGGTGCAGATGATGCCGGACAAGCGGACGTAGGAGGCCCTGGAGTTGATGTTAAGCGCGCACATGTGGTCGAGCTGCGTCGAGACGTCCGCCGCCTGCAGCTGCATGCTCGGCACCTTCAGGTACAACGGCAATTGTAATCCGCTCAAATTCAACATGTCCTCCTAAAAATACAATCAAAATACTTGAGCACATAAACTTCAAACACCACAACATGCCCATTGGATAATTGTGCTGGAACATAGGAAAGGATATAAAAGGATGCATTTTAGTATAAAGCAGTAAAATGTTTTCAAACCTCCGATAGAGTTTCATAGTCGTGGATGGTCCACCAAACCATTTTTCTTTTCTGTTTGATCCCTTTATAACACAGAACAAAAAAGAGTATTGAAGAACAGACACGAGCCTGCTATTTTGAATTTATCATGTTGATTTTGGCGCCATCTATTCAAGGAGTGGAGATCATAGCTGGCGTATACGAATGTCATGCGAATTATTTATTTAATCGTATCGTCAACTGTTATTACCTTTTAATATACAACATTGATTGATAATTATAAACAAAATAATACATTAGTTACTTACAATACATTAGATTTCAACGTCATCCGGAATATGGACAAACTTTACAATAATATGTTCCGATACAGCGGATGATAACTTACCCGTGGACAGCCTAGTGGAGTAGATATAAAGGGTTAAAGTCACATTTTTTGTGTGAAATTAACGTTATCGAGATAGTGCACGAAAATTTGCAAAATTATAGATCAAAATATACTTAACCGAATTCCAAATGGGCAGACACGTAAGTGGATACGAAATGGGTGGCGGACGGGGGGTAAAGTCGTCCAAAATTATTGCAAAAAAACGTCATTCGGAATATGTCCGCCAATTACAATATCTAATCGTCTATATTTGAGAAAGTATATGCCAGAAGGGCGCACAGCAAGGTGGAGGGGATAGGCTGTAAAATGAGATTACTTGAGCCGCATATCCGAGCACGTTCTTTACGCACCGACGGTAAATGCGTGCTACCTGTGAATAATTAATACAAATTCCATCCTTAAACATATAAAACGACTTTACCCCCGTTCGCCACGTATCCACTTACGTGTCCGCCCATTTGGAATTCGGTTAAGTATATTTTGATCTATAATTTTGCAAATTTTCGTGCGCTATCTCGATAACGTTAATTTCACACAAAAAATGTGACTTTAACCCTATATATCTACTCCCTGTATCCACTGGGCTGTCCGCCCGTGCGGGTAAGTTATCATCCGCAGTATCGGAACATATTATTGTAAAGTTTGTCCATATTCCGGATGACGTTGAAATCTCGGCTCCAGCTCTCTTACTATTATAATTCATTAGTTACGAACTTAATACGTTAGATACTACCATAATAACATCAAAACCTTCCATAATATTCAAAAATTGTTGATTTGTTACTTTCTTATACACAGTATAAGTAAGTCTAGGTATCATCTTTGAATATATAATTTACTACAAGAACGGCAACGCAATGTATCTAAAGTGTACAGAAATTTTTTACCGTCCTATGATGCCCCTAGCGGGAATTCGAGAAATTATTACTCAAGGAGAGAGAGACAGTGTGTAGTAATGAAAGAGAAGCATGCTTTCTCTTGTTTGCGTCTGATACGAAATGTAGAGAGTAATTTTTGTTGTTATACAATACCTAAATAAAATAATTTGTTTGCTTGTTGGAAATATAAATCTCAAAGCCTTTTAAAAACAATGAAATTAAAAATACAAATATTATATTTTCTACAATTAATTTCTTCCCAACAACTAGATCATAAACATTTTCTGCAAATAGACTTATCTAAATTGACGATACTAAATATTTTTCTATGCCTCTAAATAATTTTGATGTGAATGAGATCTCTACAAATCTAAGAAATGAATTGTCACTTCATATAATTTACGATGAATAAATTTTACTAGTTTCGTCACTTTAAGTAAACCAAGATGTCTCTATAACAATAATAAAAAATTGTCATATATAATACCACTAGTGTTCCAAGTTATGTCGACAATTTTTGTTGCTGTATCACGAATGGTTATTACGCTTGATTGAAAATTGCACGAGTGCGTAGCACGAGTGCTATTTTCTCAAGCGTAATAATCATGAGTGATGCAGCCACAAAAATTGTCTACATAACTTGGAACACGAATGGTATTCGGAGGACAATTCACCGAATAAAACTGTATTCTTTCTTTATGAAAATGATTTATAAATAGCTTCACTTCCATTACAACAGTTATAACAATAGGATTTTGATTAATAAAGGTATATTCAATTGTTTAAAATTGTCGATTGGATCACTAGTGAAAATTGTCGAAAAATTATGTCGCTGCGAGCACTAGTGATAAATTGTCGAAAAAATTCGTTTCAATTGGTGGAAAATTTATAAATCCTCAAAATTGATTGGTCAATTTTTGACACACATGAGTTGAATTGTCACTAATATTTTTACTCTGTCATGTAGAAAAAACATATATACAGGTTGGTGGAGGTGAAATGCGAACATAGGGAACATACATGACAATCGAACTTTCATGCCAGGTATCTTGATATATTTTGTAGTAGTGTCACAAAACGAAGTAATGTTAATTTGTGTGGCAAAAGAGTAATCAATAACAGAAATAATAATCAAATCTAAAACTGCATGTAAACTTTCTCGTTCTGCTCGTATACATACATATTATTGTGCAAAGAAAATATTTTAATGAAAATAAAAATTTCAATAATATGACAGCTACTTTGACATTGACAGTACCTACTTATTCCACGTATATCAAGATGCCTAGCATAACTCCATTGTCATTATATTTCCCTATGTTCGCATTTCACCTCCACCAACCTATATATATATATATATATATATATATATATATATATATATATATATATATATATATATATATATATATATATATAGTCGATGGTAACCCTTTTACCGTTAAGTGTAGGGTTTTCTTGTCTTTATTCGCACACATGAATTTTGTAAATTTAGACAAGGGAATATGAAGAGGAATTTTGTAAAATCTACTAAGACTGTCTTATCTTTCTTCAATCTAATTAATAACTAATTAATGAACTTTGTGCTTTGACATCAAATTAAACTTAATGCAGTAGAGCAAAAATATCAAAATTGATGTATGTATGAAATTCAAACGCATTCTGCCATCGGTTTCTCTCTTAAAGTTTTTTATAACGATCTAAAATATGGAATATGATTATTTTCCTCGGCTAGCGCCTCGAATAATAATCCTCCGCTTTGGTAATAAAAAATCCTTTACAGAATAGACCTTAGACTATAATAGAATAAAAAGCGGGAGGTAATAATATAATAATTTATTATTAAATTATCATGGTGATAAATTAAATAGGTTACCTGTTTTATTCTTTATTCATAAATATTATTTTTGGAGAAATAATTTTGTATATATAACTGTGGACAATATATTTTAATTTTTAACTATAAAGAAATATGAAAAATAAGGTGCAGACAGGTTTGTGAGATTTATAAATTCCGATGTAAATTAATTACTTTCTTACATTATATAATGATAGTGCCACTACAGTTTTGTTTTTAATTTGATTACAACAAACCGAGAACAAACAGTTCATGTACCGAGTGCCAGGTGGCACTGCCGTTGTTAGAACAATTTTTGTGTGACGTATTCTATTGCTTACGTTGCCGTTCTTGTAGTAAATTATATATTCAAAGGTATCATGAAAAAAATCGATGTCGGGATTTTCGCGGAAATACATAATATGTTTTCAGGTCCACTGAATCCGTTTTGACCATTTTCGCAATGATGTCTGTGTGAGTGGATGGATGGATGTGTGTATGTCCGTATGTTCAATAACTCATGAATGAGATAATGAGAAAAGATAAAATTATGAAACTTGGTATTTATAAAGTTTAGTATAATGCGCAGAGCTGAAAAGATTTTGGGGACATTTCGAAAACCGGAAGGAGAAGTTTTCTTAAAACATAACAATAAATTCAATTTATTTCAAATGTAGAAGTAGCCAAAAAAATATTTTAAATATAATGTTAACAATGATTTAAGGAATAAATATCATTAAATTAATTTACTATATCTCCCCTTGAGAAAAATTAAATTATATATTTAATAAATACATTTCAATAATCATAGTTGTTTGAAAACAAATGATTTAATCAGCAAAAACTAAATAATCTATTAAATACATTTCAATAATCCGTGGACCCTGTGGTGTACCATGTATCGACAAAGTGATATTATACGCCGTGGCCCCATGTGTCGACACGGTGATTTTATACGCCGTGGCCTGCTCCGCAATTTAAGCCTCCTTGGGTGTTCAAAGAGACTCGGTTTCACCTCGTCGCTTAGCAACATCCTCGGTATTATAAATTACATAATATTCTTGTTATAAAATAGCTATAACTTTTTTTAATTTATGAACGAAATAATAAATCATTGCATTAGGTACAAAATATTTATTTATCAGTTAATATTAACAAAGTAGTACAATAACAATAATATATAATTTAAAAAAAGCATTGTGTATAGGTACGTAAGGAGTTGGAAGCGTGTGGACGAAAGATTTGTAACTACCATTTCAAACTATCGGTATATAGATAAAAATAATAATTTATCCCAAAGGGCAAAACGATGAAGTAGAAGCAGCCTACGGTTAACGAAAGTTTGAACAGCAAGGAAAATACTTTTTGGTTTGAAATACTCATATCTGTTTTTTTATTAATTCTTGCAGCCTTTATTACTCCTAGTAGATGTTCCCCACATAGCACACAAGTATTATAATAGACGTAGTAAAGACGTACAATTGTCACTATCTTAAGGACTTTACAAAAAGATGCCATACAGACCAAATTTGATATTAGTCAAAAAGACTTTGCAGAAAGACGTCAGGTAGATCAAATTTTGGTTGTCTATAAGACCTGTAGTTTAAAAAGTCTAAAAGTCGTCTTAATGACGTTTTCTGATGAAGTATAAGATGTCAGTAGGACGTTAAGTTGTAAAGTCTGTAAGACGTCCAATAATAATTTGTAGAGCCTGCGGACGTCTTTTGGATTTTAAATTACACGCTCTTTATTCCCGCCATTTTGAAAAGACATTTGTGCGCTTTTGAACATTTAACTATACTTCATTTCAGCTAAGAAAATAGCGTTGGGTTAGATAGGGCAATGATATTCTTGAATCTGATTGGTTGAGATGAGAGGTAGATTTACACTAGCAAACATTTTCATTTCCGTTAACATTACTTATACCTCCTTATTTTGAATTTCATAGTTACTTCGAAGAACTACATTATTTTATAGATGACAGCTTTATTCACAAAACATTACTTATTTAAGATCGCGTCAAATTTGGAACTAATAAAATGTGTGAGTGTAAAACTTACTGGCATTCGCAGTGCCATCTGCTATTTTCTTATCTGAAATGAAGTATAGTTTCAGACATTCAAACACGATTTAAAGTACAGGGTTATAAGTGGGCTATAATAGGGTACTGTACCACAGTAGCAAATTGGCAAAATCCAGTCAATTATATTGAAAGGAGACCTCAAAAATGAGTTATTGCCATGAAAAAAGTTTTCAAAAAATTAATAGTTCTTTAAATATTTGAGATTTTACGTATCGATACATCTACGTCACAGTAATGTGTTCTCACGTGAATTCTTACTTACAAAAATAAATAAACTACCAAATTGTATATTGTGTAACATTTAGAAACAGTTGATTTTACACGGAGTACATTTTAATTCCAGCCCCATAGTTTGAGTAGATTTTCAGCTACTTATACATCTACGTCACTCAAACTTTAAAAATTAATTATAGCTTTATTAAGAACAATTAAGACTTATCAGTACTCACAATCGCTTTCAAATAACATGAAGTTTCAATAAAAAACTTTTTTTTTTAAATGGTAAACTGCCCTATTATGTTATCTATGTTACAATAAATATATTTTTAACATAAAATAGATCGGTAAGTACATATATAACTATCTGCTTAGAAATATATTGTTTTGTTTCAACTGCTTGTTTGCAAACATAACCTCAAAAACTGCTTTAATGATAAAACTGAATGTAGTATTTATTTTGAACTTATTCTAATTGGCATAGGTTTTTAATTGTAATAAACTGGAATTGAAGTTTGGGTAATTTTATTAAATTTATTTGAATTTTTTAATTTTTGAGGGGAATACCCAAACTTTTACTCGTGTTTGTGAGATTTGGTGGTAGAAATGAAACA
The DNA here is from genome assembly GCA_947534325.1 of Agonum fuliginosum. Lineage (NCBI taxonomy): Eukaryota > Metazoa > Arthropoda > Insecta > Coleoptera > Carabidae > Agonum > Agonum fuliginosum. Next base: position 11,620,129 of record OX384038.1, on the reverse strand, counting down.
CAATACTTAAATGTATTTTTTATACTAGCGTATTATAACAATAAACGATTGTCATTTCCGTTGTTAAATGAAGTACTTTTAAGCACTAGCTTCTAAAGAGTTAGTCCCAATTCACAATGAGCATAAGCATAAAAACTTGCCCATGTCACACCTATACAGGGTGTAACAGCGAAACCAACCAACGCCGATATTTTCTTTATTATTATAGTTACAAAAAAATGTTAAATAGCAAAGTTGTAGGAGACCAATTAAAGAATCAAATAATTTTTTAAACCAGTGGTTCTCAAGTTAAAACACAAAGTTATATTTTTTCAAATGGGAATATACATATTTTTTAGGCCTATCCGATAGAGTAGTTTTTTCTGAATTCAACCATGTATTCGTTTTATATCCTTACATAATAAAAATATTGAGAAAAATTCAGTTGAAATTTAAATAATTTCTAATTTTTACCTCTTGCCACTCATATCTGTAAGAGAGGTATTGTAATCATGCTAAAATTTCGATAGTGAGTTCCCTAGAACACGATTTTGATAATTTCGCGATGATGTCTGTGTGTGTGTGTGTGTCTGTGTGTGTGTGTGTGTGTGTGTGTGTGTGTGTGTGTGTGTGTGTGTGTGTGTGTGTGTGTGTGTGTGTGTGTGTGTGTGTGTGTGTGTGTGTGTGTGTGTGTGTGTGTGTGTGTGTGTGTGTGTGTCTGTGTGTGTGTCTGTGTGTAAATGTGTGTGTCAGGATGGATGTTGGAGGTACGATAACTCAAATACCACTGAATAAAAAAATTTGAAATTTGGTATACAATATTCTGACACCCTAGATTAGATCTGATTAGATTTTGGTGTTGATCGTGCAACCGGAAGTGGTAGTTTCTTGAAGATCTGAAGAGTTTTTCTGGAATATTCTCAAAATTTATGAATTAATAGGAATTTTTTTAATAACATTGTATACTAAATGTTACTATCTACAATATGTATTCAAAACATTGTTTCTATCTAGCTCCATTTTCCAATTACAAGAAGTTAAAAATTCTACAAATTTGTTACAATTTTGATTTATCTGCCTACCTATGGAAACAAAAAATAAAATATTTGAGTGTTAATGTCATATGAATTTTTGGCAAATTGAAATGGAAAATATGAAATGTCATTTAGTATTTATAAGGTCATAATAAACTTTAATAAAAACTACAATTCCCGAATTCCCTTCTAGTACAATGGTATATTTGTGAGTAAGTATTAAGCCTGATTTATAGATTGACGCTCCGTTTACGCAACGCAAACGTTCCCGTTCTGTTCACGTTAGATATTTTTACATCAATTTATAAATTTACGTTAGGAACGCACTTTGACGTGCGTTTTAGAGGTTATGTTATAATGTTTGACGTACAGGTTTGACATTTTTGGCGCGATTTGTTCTGTGTTACATTCGTTACATTTCTCATTTAAATTATCCATCTAGGATATTATAATATTTATTCATTAATTTACTTACTACACGACATGGTTAAAATTATTGTCACTGTCACTTGCCTGTCACAATATTTTGTTTTGTATTACGCATTTGATTGGCTACCGTTCAGCCCGCAAACGCAAAACATGAATCATGATCATCTTTTGCGTTAACGGGTGCGTTAGCGGTACGCGAACGGAATACTATAAATGATGCCATCTGATATAATTAGTTCATGTTTTGCGTTAGCGGGAACGTTTGCGTTGCGTAAACGGAGCGTCAATCTATAAATCAGGCTTTACACGAGTATTACATAATATATACTTATATTAGAAAAATAAAAATAGTAGAGTATGGCGAGAGGTTATGTGTTGGCCACATCGGATTTTTAATATTAATTTATGGATGAAAAACAAGTGATAAATTAAATATGAACGTGGTTTCTTTGGATATCTCGTGGTATAAATATCGCAAGCTTGTATGGTATTTTTATTTATTTTTTTTTATTTATCACTTGTTTTTCATCCATAGAATACTGCACATTAATATTAAAAGTTAAAAATTATTTAAATTTCAATTGCATTTTTCTCAAAATTTTTATTATGTAAGGATATAAAACGAATACATGGTTGAATTCAGAAAAAAATACTCTACCGAATAGGCCTAAAAATATGTATATTCCAATTTGAAAAAATATAACTTTGTGTTGTAACTTGAGAACCAATGGTTTAAAAAATTATTTTATTCTTTAATCAGATGTCCCCCTTGGTCAGCTACAACTTTGCTATTTAACATTTTTTTGTAACTATAATAATAAAGAAAATATAGGCGTTGGTTGGTTTCGCTGTTACACCCTGTATGTCTTTGACCGATGACTGATGATGACTGATGAAAATGAAACTGACGAAAAATAGGAGCGCCGCTATTTCCATCGGTCAAAGCCGTATGTCACCGTTTGCTTCTCATTTCACGGCGATGAAATTATCGATATTGTATCTATCTATACCTACAATACTTTTAACTAACCTTATCTCACACACGCCACAAGAAATAACTAGGTAACAAAACAAAACGCAAAGTTTAAATTCAAGAACCACGAAAACAATATTGACGTTTGTTTACTGTGTACTGAACGAAGGTTAGAATGAAAACAAACCAGGAACGATGATTGGCGGGCAGAAATTCAAATAATATTCAGCGTGAAATGAGTTACATGGTAAACAGCACGTATTTTATTGTTGGTTATTATAATTTGTTTAAATGAATTCAAATTTGCTAAATCAGTATAGAGGGCAAAGGTTTATAAAAATGATATTTTTAGATTTATTATAAATATTTTATATTAATCTCTTTTACAGTTCTTATTGGATTATAGCAAAATAATAATTCTATATATAGGTGACTTTAACATAGATTTTCTTAAAAGATCTAATAACTTGCAAGAACTTAAGGTTCTTTTAGATTCATTTAATGTTCAAATCAAAATTTGTGATTACACTAGAATAACCGCACATTCTTCAACCTGTATTGACAACATTTTGACATACACGATAATGACTGCAGAGTGGGTGTTACTGATCCTGGAATTTCCCATCACTGTGGGCAATATATTGATATTTATTAAACTTTGCGTGCAAACTTCGAAGCGAGTAAAATGCCCATGTCACACCTATCGAACTCTGTATTACGCTGGACGTGTATGACGTGTGCGATGAAAAATAGAAACGCCGCTATTTCCATGATACAGAATCGGGTGCCTACTCAAATCTAAAAAACTCAGAGCTAGAAAATTCAAGTACAAGAAAATTCTTGCCCGGAATCATAAAGCAAACGAAAATTCCGAGACAAGAAAATGCTTACATAAAAAATGCATTAATAGAAAATTCAAATTTGGAATCTGATTGATGCAGAAAACGCATGTAAAGGAATATTCAAAACTGGAAAAAATATGGCTGCGGAAAAAATCGGATTCTGGCTAAGATATAAACTAATCTATGCTAACAAAACCCTTCTTGAGTCCAACAGAACTCCGTTTTTTGACAAACTAATCTATGCTAACAAAACCCTTCTTGAGTCCAACAGAACTCGTTTTTTAAACGGCCACAACGCGTTGTTCAGCTGACAGCTTGCAGCCAACTTCAGGTTTGACCGCCAAGTAAAGTTTCTTTGTTTACTTGATTCCAGATTATGTCTTTTCTATTAATGTTTTTTTTGTGAATGAATTTTCCTTAGCTTGGAATTTCGTGATTTTTATGATTCCTGTCAAGAATATTCTCTTCTTGATTTTTCTAGTTTATAATATTCCAGTGTTGAAGACGTTCCCTACAGAATCTCATGAAACTATTTGCTGCTTCACTCTTGAGTTTGACGTTTTGAATGTTTGACATAAGTTTTATATCAATATTATTTATTCACTACTTATTATTATTTGATAATTTTTAAATTTAGTTATTATCAAGGAGGGTTATTATATTCTTGTTGGTCATTATTTTTCAATTGTACCACTGATTTTAAATCATAATTTTGTTGTTGGTAAATATATTTAATTTAAATAAAATTTGTTAAACCATCACAGATGGCATAACTATATATTAATAATATTTTTGGATTTATTTACATAATTTTTCATATGATTTTGTCGTACAGGTGTGACACCGTTTTCGTGAGATTTTCGTCATTTTCGTAATACTTTGTGTGATGTATGGCGTGTATGATAGGTGTGACATGGGCATATAGAGTTATTAGTCAAACAGGATTAAATAAAATGCGAATAGATTTAAATAATATTGATTGGTCTAAGTTTGACAATCCATGCGCGGATGTGCATGAATTAGCTAACACATTAACCACAATATTAAGTCAACTTGTCATCAAGCATTTTCCATTGAAGTTTTTAAATAATAATAATTCAAATACACCTTGTATAAATTGGTATAACTCATCTTTGAAGTACATCCGGGACCGACTGCATTTGGTGCGACACTTGTTTGACAGTACAAAGGATATACAGTATTTAACGGCCTACAAAGAATTACGTAAATATTATAACAATAAAATTTTGGATGCTAAGAAAACAGCATATCAAAATTTTATTTTAAATTCAGTTTCGAAACCAAGAGACTACTGGAAACTTATCAATTCGGAAAGAAAGAAAATTAACAGTTCTACTGCTACAGATATATCTCCGAATGACTTTAGTGAATTCTTTCAAGAAGTACCTTTAAATATTATTCCGACTCTTCCAAAAACAAAATTTACCAATGTGTCTCTTTTTAATAATATTCATTCACCCAACAATTCTTTCTTTATGCAGCCTACATCCATTAATGAGATATTTAATGTAATTTTAAATCTAAATAACTCTTCTTGTTTTGATGTATATGAGCTAAAAAGCAAAATTCTCAAAAATATTGCTGATTACGTATCATATCCTCTAACATGTATTGTAAACAGGTGTTTCTCCGATGGGGACTTTCCTGATGCTTTTAAGATTGCAAAAGTGATTCCAATTTATAAAAATGGTGAAGTTTCTTGTCCTAATAACTATCGACCAGTCTCCATACTACCCATATTAGGTAAAATTATCAAATGTAGATTAACTGAGTTCTTAGAAAGCAATAACATTCTAAACCCGTCTCAATTTGGTTTTAGAACATCATGCTCCACTTCTGAAGCTGTAATGCATGCAATTGATGACATAGTTAAGAATATGGAACAGGGACAACATACGGCACTCACCCTATATGACCTTTCCAAAGCATTTGACTGTGTTTCTCATTCTATTCTAATTGATAAACTTAATTTATATGGCATACGTGGTATAGCTCTTAACTTGTTTTCTTCCTACTTGAAAAATAGGTTGCAGTGCGTTAGTGTTAATAATGTCCTGTCTAATTATGTACCTATTGATCATGGGGTGCCCCAGGGGTCTGTATTGGGCCCCATTTTATTCATTGTGTACATAAATGATCTATATAACTTTTTAATACCTAATAAATGTATATTATTTGCGGACGACACAACATTAATCTCTAGTCACCCTGATCTAGAAATTCTAAAACAACAAGTTGAGGACATAGCAAATGAAGTGAAGCACTGGTTCGCAGCTAATAATCTAAAATTAAATCCAGACAAAACTCAGTCATTGATTATATCCAACAATAAAACGGGTGGCACTGGACATACTGTCAAATTACTTGGTATGCACATTGAAGATAATTTATGGTGGTCAACGCAGGTGGACAGATTGTGTGGGATTCTTGCGAGTGTTGTATTTCTTTTTCGACGACTTAAAAACTTTTGTGGTTTTGTGAATTCTCTGTGCTACGGACAGCTTATTTTGCTCTTTTTCACAGTCACCTGAACTACCATAGTTTTACTTTGGGGAAATTCTACCCATGCATTCAAAGTGTTTAAATTACAAAAGAAAGTTATTAGAATAATAGCAAATGTAGGTACAAGAGAATCATGTCGTAATCTGTTTGTCGATTTTCGTATAATGACATTACCTTGTTTATTTATATACGCAACTGTAAAAGAGATTCACTTAAATAAAGATAATTACATTAAAAACAGTGACATACACGGTCACAATACACGATCTTCAGATTTGCTTAGAGTAAATAAATATCGTAGTTTAAAAGCACAAAGAAATTCAATACAGATTTTCCTCTACAATCATTTACCTACTAAACTGAAAAATTATTCCAATACAAAATTTCAAAGAGAAGTCAAATCATATCTAATAAGTAATTGCTTTTACAGCATTAAAGAGTATATGGATACACCCCCAATTTTTTAATATGTAATAGAATAAAATAAAATAAACTTATTTTTTCATGTTTTTCTTTTATGTTTTTGTATGGGAACGTCTTCAACACTGGAATATTATAAACTAGAAAATTCAAGAAGAGAATATTCTTGACAGGAATAATAAAAATCACGAAATCCCAAGCTAAGGAAAATTCATTCACAAAAAAAACATTAATAGAAAAGACATATCTGGAATCAAGTAAACACAAAAACTTTTGAAGTTGGCTGCAAGCTGTCAGCTGAACAACGCGTTGTGGCCGTTTAAAAAACGAGTTCTGTTGGACTCAAGAAGGGTTTTGTTAGCATAGATTAGTTTATGTCAAAAAAACGGAGTTCTGTTGGACTCAAGAAGGGTTTTGTTAGCATAGATTAGTTTATATATTAGCTAGAATCCGATTTTTTCCGCAGCCATATTTTTTCCAGTTTTGAATATTCCTTTACATGCGTTTTCTGCATCAATCAGATTCCAAATTTGAATTTTCTATGAATGCATTTTTTATGTAAGCATTTTCTTGTCTCTGAATTTTCGTTTGTTCTATGATTCCGGCCAAGAATTTTCTTGTACTTGAATTTTCTGGCTCTGAGTTTTTTAGATTTGAGTAGGCACCCTTTTTGTATTACTAGTGTCAAATCCATGCTCTAGATTTATATTTATTGACGAACCATAATTGTATATGTACAAAAGATGGAATAAAGAATTATTATTATTAAGAATTATTATATAAATTTTCATATGATTTTTGACATAATAGGTGTGGTAGCAAAATCTGGTGGCGTCGCAAAGATTGCGGCCTGACCGCCTCTCGCGCGGTAGGTCGCAGTCGCCTCCCGGGGTAGCCCTTCGCTCGAGACTATGCCCCAACCCATACCCATGGCCCACCCATAACTATGAATTTATAAAGTGAAATAAATAAGATATAAAGCAAAAAGTGACGAATTTTATTCGTTTTAGTGAAAAAGTTGTGTAATAGTCCGGCAGTTTGAATGGCCAGATATCGGCAAGCGAGCACATGGTTCCCGGGATTAAATTAGAGAAATCTGCGAACTTTTTAAAGTGTTTGTGCAAAATGATATATGCTGGAAGTGTGTCTGTATAAAAATTGAAGCTCTTGTGAGAGAATTGGTATGTACTTTGTCTATTGTTACATATTTCATTTCCATTGCCTGTAATTCTTGAACGGTAAATGATATTAACTTGGGATTTACACAATTCAATTCTAAAATGCATAGAAATTTATCGTGTATTTTAATTGGATGTGGCTGTTCTATACATACATAATTTATATATTTTTACATATGAAACTTTGCTTTAAATTGTGGATTTTTGTACACGTAATTTTATGTAACTTGTTCATTTCTGTTTAATTAAAAATCGTAGTAATACGAGTAGTAGACTGGCATCGAACAACAACTTAATTAAATTAGTGACTGCCTATCAATTAGAATATGATGTAATTGTTTTGCTGTAGATTTCAATGTTGGTTGAATAATTAATGAGACTTTCAATAAATAATTATTGTTTAAAATATATATCGTTCACATATCACATAAACATGAAACTATTAAAATGTAAGTAAAACTATTTATTAGATTAGTAGAATAAGCAGAATTAGGCTAGAGGTCGTGTGCTGGCCACATCACATTTTTTATTAGCAATCGTTATGAAATTTTGTAAATGTGTAAAAGAAAATGGTGGTCACTTTGAACATCTTCTATAATTTATTAATTTGTTATGTTTTGTTTGTATTTTCATTAAATAATACTTAAACTTTTAATAGTTTATTTATTTTTGTGAGATATTTTGCATGAAAGCCATACTTGTGATACATCGTTGAATTCAGAATTACATGTAGAATTGAAATATGTAAAAATATATGGGGTGTCCTATTTGAAATAACAAAGTTGATGTCATTTCCGGTTTAACTGGAAGCGATATTTTTGTAAATAATATATATTTTGATGTCTCCTTATGTCTAGTTTACCCATATAAAATTTTATTGCGATTGCTTTATTAATAAAAAAAATTATTTCGAATTATTATTTAAAAAATTATAATACATAAATACATATTTTTTTGACAATTTTGTGTCCGAAGTTACTTTTTTATAGGTACCTGTTCAGTTTACTATGGGTTTTTAATAGCTGTCCGAATTCACCCCACATCGAGAGGTGAATTCGGACAGCAGAAAAATATAAAAAAGTACTATAATTAAAACATTAAAAATATGGTCTATATTGGAAAATCATGCTAAGACATCAGTTGCAACATCTTATCAAAAAAATCAAATTTATTTTACAAATTAACAAAGTTATTGCAAAAAATATCAAAAAAGTGTCCGAAGTCACCCCAGTTGACGGTACTTTAGTCCTGTGGTATATATTATTTTTAATGCCTAGGCAGTAAAAGTAATTGTTGCTATGGTGAATCAATAAAATTTCACGAAAATATAAATAACACATTATTTTTTCGGCGATTGTTATTAATTAATATTAATTTAACTAATTTCCAAAGCAATCGCTCAACAAACGCATAGCAATCGTTCAACAAACACGCATAGCAGGGTCGATTCTGGCATAGGTGCAGAGCCGATGCAGAGCGTGCCCCCGTACGTGGGCGGCCAAAATTTGGAGCGGCGGAAACGCCACTTTAAAAAAAGCATTTATATATATATTTTTTTTTAAAAGTAATTTTAATACAATTTTGTTTTATTTAATGTTTTTCGTTATTCATGAAATATTACATTTAATTTAAACGTAACTGCGATTTATTTTTGAATTGTAATTAAGGGTCCTACATTTTGATTGGTCTACTTTTGACAGATGACAGATGAAAGTCAGTTGAATTCGATTGTATTTGTATTGCATGTCGATCTCGCCCTAAAACCGTCTAAAGCGAGAAATGCAAGGTACAACAATAATTTAATTCATAATTTGTACATGTTAAACAAATAATTATGAATCTGTTAATATGGAATTATTAACAGTACTGTACTTAAATTCTATAAGAAAAATTTACATTATGTCAAATGTTATGACATGACATACACCATACAGTCAGAATATTATTTTATCGAAATCTATAAGACTAATGGGTGGATTCTGTTCAAATATGTAAATGCTACAGATTTGTAAATCTTTAAATAATGAACAAAATCACATCAATGTTTGTTGACAAGTATAAAAATGTTCATATGATTATAGATTTCATTGCGATTTTGTTTCATATTTATAATTTTACATATCTGTAGCACTTACAGATTTGAACAGAATTCACCCATAAGTATCAGTTTGGGATTTTCTATAACTTATAGATCGAATTATCTATAATTTTATAGAAATTTAAGATAATGTCCGGGATTCCACTATTATTATCATATCATTATGTTTAATGAATTCAGTTGGTTTGGTCTCTTAAATTTTACTGTTTATTCCCAAGTGATTTTTAGTAATAATGACATGATTTATAAACCAATTTTACTTTCTGCAAATTATGATTAATATTTTAATACCAGTATTTCAAACGCTTAGAACTGTTTAGAATCTCAAATATTACACTAAAAAATAGTACAAAAGGCTGTTTTTATGCAAGCTAAAACTATATTCATTTAAATTTTAAAATTGACCCGAACGGAAATTAAAATTTCAAACAGCCTGTATTTATTAAATAATAAAATACATTGTGCATAAATTGATATTTTCGGGTGTTTTAATTTACAATAGGTATTTAATTTATCTCTGTTTTATAATATTATAACGTTAAACGTAAGTATTTCATGAATGTACAATTTAAATTCTAATAATTTTACGCCTGACCCAATGCTCGAATACTGTTCAAAATCGCGGACTGAACGGAAAGATTGTGTGTGAGTAGCAAGTAGTAGCAATAGCAATCTTCTGTTGCTCGTCCGCTGTGTAGAGTTACGTTATTATTTGACAACACTGCACATCCCACGCTGCAGACATTAGCGCAGACCAAAACCACCCATTCAGTTATAACTTACACGAATAGGTGGCAGCATGTCCTGATGCATAATTTCGTATAAAATTCCGCCATATTCTATTACAGAAATCCCATATACATTATTTCTCTATAACCTTTATACTCACTGACGGTATACAGAGCAGGTTCTCCGAGCTTGAGTGCGATATCTGATGAGCTGCTGTCACAACCAACTACTAACGGACAGATGGATCTAAATTAATCTAGACATTGTAAGAATATTACCTGAATTTTTCCAGAATTACGTGGACTATCCAAAAATAAACATTGACAATCGGAAATGTCAATTTCCCAGTGTAGTCAATCAGGAAAAATGCAAAGAACACTGACTTTTTTGAACTTTCTACAATAAAATCGTCTTCAAAATAACAAAATTAATTTTTTGTACTCATCACCTAGGAAATGACAAATTAAGTGGGACCGTTAGCGCAAAGCTTAGAATAGGTGGCAGCAGGGAGCTAGTTTCCGAAGTACGTATTATGCCCTGTTCACACGTTGCTACTTTGAAGACACATTCGTGCTACTGTAGCAAGAAAAAATCTGAGTCGCTTGTCAAATAGCAGCGCTGCTAATTTGTAGCATCAAAGTATCAAGAACTACTCTTTGATAATTTCACATCGTTGATCGTTGTATGTGTAGATAGCGATTTTTTGCGGTTATTGTTTCGATTTGAATATTTTTTATTATTTGCATCTTCAAAAACTTCTTCTTTTCATGCTACAGTAGCACGTATGCGTCTTCAAAGTAGCAACGTGTGAACAGGGCATTACACGATACTTACTTACGTAAAAATAAGAAGACGTACGTATAATGCTACTGCGTGTAATTATGTCTTCTCTGTTGAAGTTTATACAACAATACCTATGACAATACTACAATTATTATAACCATGTCATAATTAAAGTCGAAAAGTCGAAGAGTTAAAAAATGTATTGTTTCAAAGAGGTACCAAAACATCTTGACGAAAAACAGAATTAATAGAAAAGTTACTTGAAATTTAATTTGTATACTAGTTATTTTAATACATAATTCAATTGTAGACAGCATCTTTTTCAAATATTAAGTTATTTTTTCTAAATCCAAATTTGTCTCCTATGGTCGTTTAGGATTTTAAATCGCGAATTACTTTTGCCATTGCAGTGTACAATACAGCATTCGCATTTTGACTTTCGTTGATTCGTTTCATACACAGGTTTGACGTTTCAAAGTCATTTGAAGGTTAAAAGAAATTAGCTCCCTAGCGAACCTATCGGGAGAAATATTGCGCTAACAATGACAATCGAAAATGTCAATTTCCAGTGTAGTCAAATGCAAAGAACACTGGCTTTTCTAGACATTTCAGAGTAAAATAATCGTAAAAATAATAAAATGTAGTTTATAAAGTATTACTTCCCGGAATTATAGTTAATGAAAATTATCAAGACCACCGAAAACCGCCAATATTTAAAACAAGTGATTTTTAAATCTGAGAACCAAGTTTACATTCTGTTTTATATACATTCCGATTTAACTACACGAAAAGACTGTCTTCAGGTTATGAAAATCCGAGTTTAAATGCATTCTCATACACATTCCTGTTTAACTGCATAAATTAATATGATTCTTGTTATAACAATCTAAGTCATTCTGATATTTGAAATTTAATCCAGTCTAGTTGACAATACTGTAAAAGTATTTTGTCTTCAAGAGAAAAAATAATTGGAGGTCCTCAAGGAAGTGTTCTTGGTCCATCGGTCCATCACTAATCATATTGACTTTTATAATCGTAAAATGTCTGTTGAATCATATTGCTATTACTATCATACATCTGTTTTTTAAAATAAATAATTTGCAAAGATTTTTTGTCATATCATACAATAATATAATTTATAAATCTTATATCAACAGTATTCCATCTGCCCGTTAGTATGAGGCTGTGGATAGCAGCCATTTTGTCTAGTCTAAAATAAGAAGTTATAATATTTGTAAATTTATTGAAATTAGTATATATCGTTGTTATAATTTTGTACATCAAATATTAAAATTTTATAAGACTATTTTATAGTATTATTGTTCATCTTTATGTATATAATAAATAATATAAATATACGTAGTAGAGTTGGAATGAGTAATAAAAAGACTAATTTCATTGTGTTTTTCGTCATACGTACTTTAAGAATTTATTTAGGGCAGATTTTGTAGAATAAAATATACAATTTTATGTGAAATGTTATTATTTGTGTCTTTAAACACTTTCCTGAAACATCTAGTGCACTTCTACAACGATAAATACAATATTTGTAGTATTTTATTGATATGTTTATTTTATTTCTCAAATAGTAAAAACTTGGCAGTTTGGGACGAAAACATTCGAACGAATCCTAACTTATTGGAGAACTAATAAATAAATTCCTGAGTTATTCAATTTTATTTATTGATTGTTTTTATACAAGCACATCATTATTGTTGGTAAAGTGTTATCTATTGTTGTGGATTTTAATTGTTAAATATAAAACAAAATTTTATTTCGTTGTTGCAATGAAATATGAATTAATTTTTGTTTTTTAACAACAATCACATTATTATTCGATTGTAGCTTTGGGAATCTTTGTTGTATATATATATATATATATATATATATATATATATATATATATATATATATATATATATATATATATATCCATTGTTATAATATGTATTTTAAAATGATCTAAAATATTGATTTTATTTTGTAGCACGGTAGAGATTTCGCCGCTTGGACTTGTTCACATTGGGAGCTAAGTGTTGTTTCATGTTCGTTACGTCACGCTCACTGGTCTGTGCTCAGTTCATTTCTAGCGTTTAAACAGTCAGGTTTATTTAAATGTTGCTCCACTAATATTTAAATAATCACTAAAACAATACGCTTGACCCGTAGCGCCTGACGTGACACCTCGTGGAGAAATTCGTAAGTTATGTGCTGAGAGCTGTCAATTGCAGTTTATGGACTATAGTAAGAAATAATAGTTTTCTGTACTTTATATCTATAATTTAGCGAATATGAATGAAAGACAGTGGGGAAAAAGCGTTAGGAAGGTGTGTTGTGTTCCTGATTGCCCTAATAACCAGCGTGACAATCGCGAAATTAAATTTTATTCATTTTCGAATGAAATGGAGCGAAAGAAAATTTGGATATTTCGTGTTCGAAGGCAGGGATAAGCAAATTTCATATAATTCTACAAATAAACTCTTATATTTTATTGTAGTTATTGTATTTTGTGAAGTAATTAAGCTATATGTGTTAAATTATACTTTCGGAGCCGTTACAACTTCGATTGTAGATCCTTTGTGGTATTTATCTAACTGTACTTGTGGAAGTCGATTCCAAATCCAAATCATGGGCTGGTCAGTCTTGTTAGAACAAAAAATAGCTGCAGCATGTTTACAGTATGCCTTTCCACTTTTGCAGTTGCAGTCAGTAGGTATCAATTACTTCTCTATTTGAATTTAACTAAGAAATAAATAATTTTTAATTATTAAATTTTTTTCAAATCGAAAAAAGTATCAAGATAACGCAGTTTCCAACTATTTATTTGAGAATTATTACCTTATTACAATTATTACCTCAATTAATGGCTTATAAACATTTGTGTTTTTCTTATTACTATTCGCACCAGGTGTTCCTCGCAAATAGTGCTAGAAATTCTTCTAAAATATGAATCTTGAATTTCTTTTACATCGCTGACATGATAACTGTCAACCAGTTTTTTCGTTTATTTAAAGTTTTATTTATAAATATATCAATTTTAACTGGTTGAAAACCGCAAGTTATAATGTAAGAAGTCATTATATCTAGTTATGATACCTACGTTTTATAATAAAATTAACTTTTATGCGTAAACGTCAATTTACTTTTTGTATTTACTCAGCCAACTTTTGCCGAGCGCGGCCGCTAGAGCGGCGTTCGCGTCGCTCTGAGAGGAACGGGTCAAGCGTATAGTGCAAATATTGTTAAACTAATTTTGTTATTTTAACTATTTGCGATAATATGTTGACAAAATATATAAAGGTAATTGTATATAAAGTATATATTTATCAAATATATACAATAAATAGTAATTCTATGGTCTAAAAAGTATTTTTATGTTTGCAGCTCCAGTGACATAAATTGTTGGGCCATCGTTAAGTTGCAGAGGCGTCCGATTTTGGGGCCTACGTAAACGGTAAGAGCCCCTTTTCAAATAATTCACTCTACAATGAGTTGGTATAAAAAATTATTAAATATTACCAACAGAATTGTATTTCATTTAATTGTTTCTACACATTTTTGTCTAACTGCACATAATTATGCCCTCTCCACCAACATACGTTTAGTAAAAGACGTTGTAGAATATTTATTTCAACAATCACATATTATTCTATTGTTGCAATGGAATTCTTTGTTGCATATTTTAATTAAGTATCTTCTTATTTAAAAATATTTTGTTTTAATAGTTTGAAAAAAATAATATTAAATAATTGAATGTTTTGTCAACAATCTCAATATTGTTTCATTGTTGAACTTTAAATATTTGTTGCATATTACAATTTCAAAACATTTTAATTTAAAATCGATAAATAAACGCTTTACGTTTATTTCATTACATTGAACGAAGTTGATTCCTGTCTGCGTGACGTCACAAACACGTTCAGAGCTCTCAGTTTATGTCTGGCTTTGTATCAGTCATGTTTATTTAAATATTACTCCAAACAATATTAGAAAAATTACAATAATTGCAAATATTTATAAAAGGTTTATGTGTGCCATTTTAAACCATGTGTGCGTTTTTGAGCTACTAACTACTATGATCTGACGGCTGGTAACTGCACACAAGGTAAAATATAAAATACTATATTATTGTTATATTGTATTATCGATAATCATATTATTGTATTATTAACTTTTAAACTATTGTTGCTTATGTTAATTGTTGTCTTTTTCAATGTCGAATTTTAAATCATTCTTGCATAATACCATTTTGAAACAGTATTTTTATTTTAAATTCATGTACGTAGGTATATTTCATAACTTCTCTGAATGAGCTAATTGGTTCTGGTATGCGTGACGTCACAGTAAACAACGTTCGAAGCTATCAGTTAGATCATTTCTATCAATTATGTTATTTAAAAATATTAATCTTCATTATTATACTGAAAACATTGCAAAATAAAGTACAAATATTGATAAAAAATATTGAGGATGCCATTTTAAATGTTTATAATAATTTGGTAGTAACAAAATATTCTATTCTATGGTCTTGGGACTCTTACAAAAAAATTTAGAATATAATATGATATGAAATACATTAAAATCAATTTTATTAAGTGTTGCCCAGAATATAGAAAATTATTTAGTTATATTCGCATATTAATAGTTTTTTTTATTGTTTAGCTAACTTATATTATCAAAATTTAAAAAATAAAATCGTTTGCTATTTCATACAACCCGCTTTGAACATCCAATTACATTGCATTAATTTCAACCAATCAAACTCATTGTTCCGTTTTCAATTACAAATTGCATCGACACATTTTGTGTAAAACTTGACCTCGATATTGTGCTAGAAACAATTATTTCTCGTAAACAGTACTAGATAATTAAAACCTGTTCGCGGATTATTAATCAGCATAGTTTTTCGCAATAAACGGTGTAATTATTCTTGCCAAAACACAAAGTATTAATTGTGGTCAGATTTCGCAGAACGACATTCAGTTCAGGTGACGCCATTGTGATGTGAGTACAGTTTTGGCGTCATCTTTTAGTTCTTGTGTTTGATAAAGATATTCTAGTGTATTTAAGTAACCAGCAGTATAATTTAAAGTGAAAAACAAATAAGAAATTGTGAGTGTCCTCGATATGTATTATTGTTGGTTTGCGGCATAATGATTAACAAATTCCTTTATTTTCTGTTCATTGGACTCCATTATGTTATGTGAGTGTTATGCCGTGTGTTAAATAAGTGATTTACTTATAGGTAAACGCTATTGTGTGCAAACAAGGAACAAGGGAATACTAGAAACTGCATACAAATTTGAGGGCATGCCATCATCTTTGAAGAAAATAACTCAAACTCTTGAGATTACGCAATGGAGAGATTTATTTCTGCAACTAAGGTAATCAGATTGTTTTAATAATTTATTTAGGATAACTGCTAAATAAAATTCGTTCGGGATATAATATTTTCTGGAAAAATTACATATTTGTAACGCATTTTAAGATATGCGTGACGTCACAGACCTAATGAATCGTCATGTAACGTGTCCGCCATTTGCATGTACTCAGTTTCGTTTTGTTAAAGTATTTGAAGTGAATTTTAATAAACTGTTGTTCAATTTTAAGTTATAAACAAATATTAAATCGTTTCTGTGGCTAAAGTATTTAATAAAAGTGATATATTTACAGGTCAGTACTGTGGGTGCAAGAATGGAGACAATATGGAAGTGAATACTTGAAACCTACATTATTATTTGGGTTTCTCTGTTACAATCTTCAGCAAGGAATTGAAGCATCTTCAAGAGTTCTGGAGTTGTAATTACTACTTTGGTCGTCATCTGCAGCTGTTGATGGACCTAGTGCATCTTAATATTGATGGTAAGTGTTTCATTATTACAATTTAGCTGCATTGACATACGCATTTGATAATAAATCAGTTTTATTTATTGATTACTCGTTATTTAATTGTTATATTGTTCCAGGTTCGATGAAGACTCACAAATTGTGTTGGGGGTCTTCAGAAGATGATTGATCCTTTTCCTGTCTCTGTTACAATCTTCAGCAAGGCATTGAAGCATCTTCAAGAGTTCTGGAGTTGTAATCACTACTTTGGTCGTCATCTGCAGCTGTTGATGGACCTAGTGCATCTTAATATTGATGGTAAGCGTTTTATTATTACATTTGAATGTGGCTTATTGTTTTATTTGTAGTTAGTACAATTTACATTAAATTAAAGCTGCATTCACATACGCATTGAGTTTTAAGGTTTATATTAATGTTTACGTTTAAGAAAGTTTGAATACATTTAACTAAATATGAGCATTCACAGTGCTTGAAAATAGGTCGTGCGAATGTTCCTATTTAGTTATATGAATATAACTTTTTTATACGTAAACATAGATGTAAATCTTAAAACTAAACGTGTGTATGAATGAGGCTTATATACATCTAATTAAATACGAGCATTTACACTTTTTACTTTCAAGTACTGAATGCTTCTATTTAGCTAGATGAATTTGAACTTTCTTATTTGCAAACTTAAATATAATTCTTAAAATGCTTATGTGAATGCAGCTTCAATATATGATTTCTGTTTGTTTAGATCGCAATGGATTGATCTGCAGTATTGGACGTTCTGCACACATTTGAAGTCTTCCTACAACTCATTGTGAACCTGGCAGCATCTTCAAGAGTCAAATTGACCTCCAGACGTCTTCAACACATATCTGGAGTTGTTTATACACCTAGTGCATCTTTGAAAAAGCGGTAAGAGTTTTGCACATTGAATATATTGTTTAATAATAATTTAAAAACGTGGCCCATAGTATTAAATAATTGATTTATTTACAGGTTATGTGTATTATAACCCATATTTGGGTTTCTATCATCATTGGGTATATTGATGATTGAGAGACAAATTTAAGAAGCCCTGAGTCAAATTTTCTACTACGAGAACAAGGTAAAATTGTTATTTAATTAATTTATAGAAATACACATCTAATTTATTTTTTGATGTATTTTTCAGACTAGTTCCGGTTGTAGCATCTTTATCTCTGGCTGTAAGACCCGCACAGCCTGTGGTGCCGCCCATCCAGTTTCTTGGTGCAGAAAAACCGTTGATGAAGGCCCAGTACTCCTCGACATCAAATGTAAGTGTTTCAATATTAATTACTTAATTTTCAACATTTTCACATACAACGTGTGTGCGTTTACCAGCCGTCAATTGACTGGTTGTCATGGTTGTTTAAATCATAGGCGCCCAGTATAAAATTTTTACTAGGAAGCATTTTATAAGAGTACACATTTTCTACCTCTAATATTAAAGTATTAAAGTATTTAATGCTCCTATTTAGTTTAGGTCGTGCGAATGTTCCTATTTAGTTATATGAATATAACTTTTTTAAACGTAAACATACATGTAAATCTTAAAACTAAACGAGTATATGAATCTAATCTTATTAAATACGAGCATTTACACTTTTTACTTTCAAGCACCGAATGCTTCTATTTAGCTAGATGAATTTGAACTTTCTTATTTGCAAACTTAAATATAAATCCTAAAATGCTTATGTTAATGTGCTTCAATATTTGATTTCTGTTTGTTTAGATCGCAATGGATTGATCTGTAGTATTGGACGTTGTGCACACATTTGAAGTCTTTCTACAACTCATGATGAACCTGGCAGCATCTTCACAAGTCTGATTGATCTTCAGGCGTCTTTAACACATTTCTGGAGCGGTTGGTCGTCATCTGCAATTGGTGGAATGTATCAGGAATCCAAAGAAATAGAATGGTGAGTTAACTCATGGGTTCTTGTGCTCTGCTGTGCAGAAAATATCTTACAAATTTAAACATTTAAAACTTCATTCGCATATGCATTTAGTTTTAAAGTTTACATTTGTGTAGAAAGTTTAAATATGAACATTCGCATGTCCCAATTTCAAGCACTGTGAATGGCTCATATATAGGTACTAGATTCACGAAAAGGAGTAGCGCTATCATCTGCTTTCAGTGTTGACTAACAGTTAACAGATATATTCATATTTTAAACAGTAAAGATTAAAATCCCAGTAAATGGAGATAGCATTACCCGTTTGGTGAATCTAGTAGAAAGTAAGTAAAATAGGTACACAGATTCACGAAACCTGTTTTCAGTTTTGTCTAACAGTTAATAGATATTGTTCATATTTTAAACAGTGCAGTTTAAAATTAGCATTAGATACATAGATTCACGAAAAGAAGTAGCGCTATCACCTGTTTTCAGTTTTGTCTAACAGTTAATAGATATTGTTCATATTTTAAACAGTGCAGTTTAAAATTAGCATTAACCTGTTTGGTGAATCTAGTATAAAGATTAAAGTCAATTAGATACATAGATTCACGAAAGGGGTTAGCGCTATCACCTGTTTTCGGTTTTGTCTAACAGTTAACAGATATGTTCATATTTTAAACAGTGCAGTTTAAAATTAGCATTAGCCCATTTGATGAATCTAGTATAAAGATTCAAGTCAAATTGATACATAGATCCTGTTTAAAATATGAACGTATCTGTTAACTAAAACTGAAAGCAGATGATAGCGCTACTCCTTTTCGTGAATCTATGTATCTAATGCTAATTTTAAACTGCACTGTTTAAAATATGAACAATATCTATTAACTGTTAGACAAAACTGAAAACAGGTGTTAGCGCTACTTCTTTTCGTGAATTTGTGTACCTATTTTACTTTTAACTTTCTACTAGATTCACCAAACGGATACTGCTATCACCATTTACTGAGATTGTAATCTTTACTGAAAGCAGATGATAGCGCTACTCCTTTTCGTGAATCTAGTACCTATATTACTTGTATCTGATACTAGATTCATCAAACAGGTCACTGCTTAAATGAATGCAGACTGGACTTCTTTAGTGAATCTATATAAATAAATAGAATAAAAAATAAATAGATACTTAAATTCTCGAAAGGGGTTCATATTGAATTAGTTTTAAAATTCAAGTAAATGGTGATAGCATATAACCCGTTTTGTGAATCTAATAGAAAAATAAAAGTATAAAAAGTACATAGATTCTTGAAAGGGGTTAGCGCTATCACCTGTTTTCAGTTCTAACTAGAGATATGTTCATTTGTTTTAATGTCCAAGTAAATAATGATAGCATATACCTGTTTTGTGAATCTAATAGAAAGATAAAAGTATAAAAAGTACATAGATTCTTGAAAGGGGTTAGCGTTATCACCAGTTTTCAGTTCTAACTACAGATATTTGCAGTTTAAAATTAGCACTAACCCGTTTGATGAATCTAGTATAAAGATTCAAGTCAAATAGATACATAGATTCACGAAAGGGGGTAAACGCTATCACCTGTTTTCAGTTTTGTCTAACAGTTAACAGATATGTTCATATTTTAAACAGTGCAGTTTAAAATTAGCATTAACCCGTTTGATGAATCTAGTATAAAGATTCAAGTCAAATAGATACATAGATTCACGAAAGGGGTTAACGCTATCACCTGTTTTAAAACTAATTCAATATGAACCCCTTTCGAGAATCTAAGTATCTATTTGACTTGCATCTTTATACAAGATTCATCAAACAGGTTAATGCTAATTTTAAACTGCACTGTTGAAAATATGAACATATCTGTTAACTGTTAGTCAAAACTGAAAACAGGTGTTAGCGCTAACCCCTTTCGTGAATTTGTGTACCTATTTTACTTTTAACTTTCTACTAGATTCACCAAACGGATACTGCTATCACCATTTACTGGGATTTTAATCTTTACTGTTTAAAATACGAACATAACTAAAACTGAAAGCAGATGATAGCGCTACTCCTTTTCGTGAATCTAGTACCTATATTACTTGTATCTCATACTAGATTCATCAAACGGGTCACTGCTTAAATGAATTCAGACTGGACCTCTTTCGTGAATCTATGTAAATAAATAGAATAAAAAATAAATAGATACTTAGATTCTCGAAAGGGGTTCATATTGAATCAGTTTTAAAATTCAAGTAAATGGTGATAGCATATAACCCGTTTTGTGAATCTAATAGAAAGATAAAAGTATAAAAATTACATAGATTCTTGAAAGGGGTTAGCGCTATCACCTGTTTTCAGTTCTAACTAGAGATATGTTCATTTGTTTTAATGTCCAAGTAAATAATGATAGCATATACCCGTTTTGTGAATCTAATAGAAAGATAAAAGTATAAAAAGTACATAGATTCTCGAAAGGGGTTAGCGCTATCACCAGTTTTCAGTACTTTATCTTTCTATTAGATTCACAAAACGGGTATATGCTATCACCATTTATTTGGTCATTAAAACAAATGAACAAGAACATAGCTGTAGTTAGAACTGAAAACAGGTGATAGCGCTAACCCCTTTCGAGAATCTATTTACCTTTTTCACTTTTATCTTTCTATTAGATTCACAAAACGGGTATATGCTATCACCATTTACTTGGACATTAAAACAAATGAACATATCTGTAATTAGAACTGAAAACAGGTGATAGCGCTAACCCCTTTCGAGAATCTATGTACTTTTTATACTTTTATCTTTCTATTAGATTCACAAAACGGGTATATGCTATCACTATTTACTTGGATGTTAATAGTATATTATATATTGAGGGACTAAAGTGCATAATTTAATCCTGAGGGTGAAGTTTATTTCACGAGCCGAAGGTGAGGGTGAAGTTTATTTCACGAGCCGAAGGTGAGGGAAATAATCACCTGAGGGATTAAAGGTACTTTAGTCCTGTGGTAAATACGCTATTTTTTGCACTTCATCCTCAAACGAATGCATTTTGTAATTTTGACAGTAAATTTTATGACAAATATTTATATTGTTACCATACTCTGTAACAAATAGCACGTATTTACTTGACAACGGGATTAATTAATTCAATTCCTTGACAACGGGATTAAATATGAAAAATAATCCCTTGGGATCAAATTTAGAACCTTAGTCTCTAAAAATAAAGACTAAAGAAGAGTTTTAGTCCCGGAAGTGCAAAAAAAACATTAAATATGAACATATTTGTAAGTTACAACTGGAAACTGATGATAGCGCCAATCCCTTCCGAGAATCTATGTACCTTCTTTACTTTTATCTTTCTATTAGATTCACAAAACGGGTTATATGATATCACCATTTACTTGAATTTTAAAACTGATTCAATATGAACCCATTTCGAGAATCTAAGTATCTATTTGACTGGCATCTTTATACAAGATTCATCAAACAAGTTAATGCTAATTTTAAACTGCACTGTTGAAAATATGAACATATCTGTTAACTGTTAGACAAAACTGAAAACAGGTGTTAGCTCTAACCCCTTTCGTGAATTTGTGTACCTATTTTACTTTTAACTTTCTACTAGATTCACCAAACGGATACTGCTATCACCATTTACTGGGATTTTAATCTTTACTGTTTAAAATATGAACATAACTAAAACTGAAAGCAAATGATAGCGCTACTTCTTTTCGTGAATCTAGTACCTATATTACTTGTATCTCATATTAGATTCACCAAACGGGTCACTGCTTAAATGAATTCAGACTGGACCTCTTTCGTGAATCTATGTACCTATTTTAAAATATGCGGGAAAGATAGTCAAGTGCGTTATGTGACTAACTTTGGAGGTAGTTTATATGAATCTAAATGTTTGTTATTGTTACAGATTAATTTGGACTTCATGTACAAAATTTGAAGATTCTTTGGTTTGAAATTCTGCAGTTGGAGTCTCTAGGAGAGGTGACATCATCTGGTGCTACCACGTAACACGTAAGTTTCTTATTTTTACTTTGCGTATTCCATTTGAAACTCTATGCTTTTACTCAGCTTGAGTGTGGCAGCCTCACAGGTCACTTTGAACATCAGTATAAAAACTACAGATCAAAAAGTGACAATGCTTTAATTTATTATTAATGTAAACACGTCACTTTTTAAATGTGTTTTTTTTGAATTCTAAAGACTCTATTTCATAAACGGTTATAGTTAGCGGTCTGAGCGTGACATTTTTGGATTCCTCGTACTTTTTTATGATAGGACCCACATTTTCAACGTTGCAGAGTCACTGCTTTAGCCGTAATTTAATTATTAATGTAAACACATCACTTTTTAAATGTGATTTTTTTACTTTTAAGGGCTCTATTTCCTAAACGGTTATAGTTAGCGGTCTAAGCGTGACATTTTTGGATTCCTCATACTTTTTTATGATAGGACCCACATTTTCAACGTTGCAGAGTCACTGCTTTAGCCGTAATTTAATTATTAATGTAAACACATCACTTTTTAAATGTGATTTTTTGACTTCTAAGGGCTCTATTTCCTAAACGGTTATAGTTAGCGGTCTGAGCGTGACATTTTTGGATTCCTCGTACTTTTTATGATAGGACCCACATTTTCAACGTTGCAGAGTCACTGCTTTAGCCGTAATTTAATTATTAATGTAAACACATCACTCTTTAAATGTGATTTTTTGAATTCTAAGGGCTCTATTTCCTAAACGGTTATAGTTAGCGGTCTGAGCGTGACATTTTCGGATTCCTCGTACTTTTTTATGTTGGGAACCACATTTTCAACGTTTCAGAGTCACTGGTTTAGCCGTAATTTAATTATTAATGTAAACACATCACTTTTTAATGTGATTTTTTGAATTCTAAGGGCTCTATTTCCCAAACGGTTATAGTTAGCGGTCTGAGCGTGACATTTTTGGATTCCTCGTACTTTTTTATGATAGGACCCACATTTTCAACGTTGCAGAGTCACTGCTTTAGCCGTAATTTAATTATTAATGTAAACACATCACTTTTTAAATGTGATTTTTTTACTTTTAAGGGCTCTATTTCCTAAACGGTTATAGTTAGCGGTCTAAGCGTGACATTTTTGGATTCCTCATACTTTTTTATGATAGGACCCACATTTTCAACGTTGCAGAGTCACTGCTTTAGCCGTAATTTAATTATTAATGTAAACACATCACTTTTTAAATGTGATTTTTTGACTTCTAAGGGCTCTATTTCCTAAACGGTTATAGTTAGCGGTCTGAGCGTGACATTTTTGGATTCCTCGTACTTTTTATGATAGGACCCACATTTTCAACGTTGCAGAGTCACTGCTTTAGCCGTAATTTAATTATTAATGTAAACACATCACTCTTTAAATGTGATTTTTTGAATTCTAAGGGCTCTATTTCCTAAACGGTTATAGTTAGCGGTCTGAGCGTGACATTTTCGGATTCCTCGTACTTTTTTATGTTGGGAACCACATTTTCAACGTTTCAGAGTCACTGGTTTAGCCGTAATTTAATTATTAATGTAAACACATCACTTTTTAATGTGATTTTTTGAATTCTAAGGGCTCTATTTCCCAAACGGTTATAGTTAGCGGTCTAAGCGTGACATTTTTGGATTCCTCGTACTTTTTATGATAGGACCCACATTTTCAACGTTTCAGAGTCACTGCTTTAGCCGTAATTTAATTATTAATGTAAACACATCACTTTTTAAATGTGATTTTTTGACTGAAAGCAAGTGTTAGCGCTAACCCCTTTCGTGAATTTGTGTACCTATTTTACTTTTAATTATCTACTAGATACTGCTATCACCATTTACTGGGATTGTAATCTTTACTGTTTAAAACTGAGAGCAGATGATAGCGCTACTCCTTTTCGTGAATCTAGTACCTATATTACTTGTATCTCATATTAGATTCACCAAACGTGTCACTGCTTAAATGAATTCAGACTGGATCTCTTTCGTGAATCTATGTACCTTTCTATTTTAAAATATACGGGGAAGATAGCCAAGTGCGTTATGTGACTAACTTAGGAGGTAGTTTATATGAATCTAAATGTTTGTTATTGTTACAGATTAATTTGGACTTCATGTACAAAATTTGAAGATTCTTTGGTTTGAAATTCTGCAGTTGGAGTCTCTAGGAGAGGGAACATCATCTGGTGCTACCACGTAACACGTAAGTTTTTATTTTTTACTTTGCGTATTCCATTTGAAACTCTATGCTTTTACTCAGCTTGAGTGTGGCAGCCTCACAGATCACTGTGACCATCAGTATAAAAACTACAGATCAAAAAGTGACTCAATGCTTTCACTCAATTTAAGTGTGGCAGCCTCACATATGTGAGTCATCGGTTTAGGCATATGTTTAACCGTGTGTGCGGTTGCCAGTCTCACTCACTCATAACTGTGGAGAATACACTAGAGGGGAGATTTTTGTGCAGTTAACTGAAATGTGTACCTGCCTGGATTTGAAACTAAAACAACACATGGCCCAGATGTAAAATGAAATCGTTTTTTGTTGTACAAAAGTTTAAATAAAAATACAAGTATAATGTACTGTATCTTATATTTATTGAAAACTGCAATACATTTTACACAATATCAAACCAATAATCGTCACTTTAGGAAACCGAATAAATTGAATTGTGTTACTGTAGAATATTTGGGATTTTTTTCTCCAGAAAAGTATGTTTAAGACTTGTAGATACTATGTCACAACGAATTAAAACAGTTTTAAAAATTAAAGTGAAGTTGCATAAGGGTAAAGTCGTTTATAGTAATCAGAGCAAACGATAAAAAAAATTGCCAGCTGTATACTTTACTCTCTAAATTTATATTTAAAGTTACATGCACTTAAAATATACCTTTAATATATTTTAAGTAAATTAAACTTTAAATATAACTTAGATAATAAAGTATAACCTGCAAATATTGTTTCCTCTAATTACTATAAACGACTGTGTATCTTAATTTTAAAACTGTTTCAATTCGTTGTGTCCTAAACATACTTTTCTGGAGAAAAAATTCCAAATATTCTACAGTCCGTGTCACAATTCTTTGATTGTCCTTGCAGGGGTCGATTTTTCAAATGAATGTTTTTTTATTCGGTTCTATGAAATTTTGACTGTAGATTTTATTTGAGATTGTGTAAAATGTGTTGCAGTTTCCAATAAATATAAGATACAGTACATTATACTTGTATTTTGATTTTATTTAAACTTTCGTACAACAAAAAACTACTTTTTTACGCCTGGGCCATCTTCAATGAGACGGGGATCGTATATACAATAGATCAAAAAATTATTAATTTATTTTACAAGTCACTTAACACGTTCGCGGACAAAGCGGCATATGCCGCCCTACATCCAGGGACATGACGGTATATGCCGTCGAACATTATTTCGTTTTCGTGGTACAAAGCGGCAAATGCCGACAAAAGTGTACGGGGTTTCCATTTAAGGTAGTACTGTTACGATCTCAAAATAGTGACAGAGTTCTGAAATTTTTACATATAATACAAGAATATTCTTTACATGTTTTTATAAAATTTTAACAAGATTTACAGCACAGTTACAGAGTTATTAATTTCCAAAGTCAGCAGTTTTCTCCGTTCTTATACACGCGTCTTATGGCAGTCCGACGTAACTTATATTTTATATAATTTATATCTCCCAGTAAAATAGTGACAAATGCATGAAAAACTAATATAACATTATCTGAAGTATATATAACGATCACGTAAAATACTAATGAAATTCACAGCACCAAAACCAAGAATTATGCGAAAATGTATACATAAATACTATTCAATTGTTCGTCTCTGAACAGCTGGTCAGTTGAGTACGGCAACGTTGTGGAAAGCGAAGCAAGTAATGTATTCACCGCGCAAGCGCAACTAGGTAATCGTGGTAAATTTAAAATGTCAATTTTAAAATTAAGAAATAGCTAATATGTTGTTATAATAATAAATTATTAACTCATTAATGTTAATAACCATGAAATATTTTAAAATTCACCTTAGTAAAGTATTGAAATCTTTTGACAGAATGTTTATTAATAAAATTAAATATTTTATTTATTTATATTGTACTTAATGTTAAAGCTATATGAGTTCATTTTTTGTAGATAAAGAATCACTTTAACATCAAATGTAGATGAAGTAAAATTTCAGTAGATAAAGTAGTAAAATTTTAGTAGAAAAGTAAAATCTTAGTAGATAAAGTAAAATAAGAATATTTTTACATAAATAAATTATTATGTAACATTAAGTACAAAATAAAATAATATATTGTACACGACGATAAAGAGTTTTTATCGACCGGTGAAAGATAGTCCACTTGATCCTTCGTCGCTCGTGAACTAACATCTTTCACTTATCGATAAATTTAGCGTCTTGTATAATAAATAACTATTATTTATTGGTGTTGCAGAATAATAATAACATATTACATAAACCACTTTAAATTTATTTTATAATTATACCTGATCTATATACATACAAATATAAGCAGAATAAGTATTTTTATTTAACATACTGTTTAAAATAAAATAATATAGTAAACACGACGATAAAGAGTCGTTATCGACGTGAAAGATAACCTAATCGCTCCTTGTCGCTTGTAGAAGAACATCTTTCACTCACCGATAAAGTATCTCTTTATCGTCTAGTGTAAAAAATAACTAAAGGCTCATTCCCACTGTTTATCATAGTCACAGTTTTTGACATAAGTTTTGTCTTAATCATAAACATGCGCTGACCATTCCCATCACAATATAAATTATGTTTATGACAATGTCATGACTGTTAATTCAATATACTTGTAAATATATTTTATTTATAAATTATAGCTTAAACTCGGCTTAAACCTATTTTTAAGTAATGAAGAAACATTTTTATTTATATTTACCCTGCTTTAATTTTTCTGTAGCATTATTAATATAATTTTTGACATAAAAAGATCATTATCTGTTTGACAACAGCATTAAAAAGTGACAGGTATATAAATATATCGCTATCTCATAAAATAATTACTATGATTATAACAAAAAATTTAAGTTTGCATACATTTGTGATTGTGTTTATGACAAAGTCTAAAAACTAAGACTAAAACAAGCACTGGCAATGTTTGCACGTAATTCGGTATACCAAACTGTGTAAGACTATGACAACTAACAAAAAATATGACTATGTTAAGAGTTAAGCAGTGGGAATGAACCTTTGTTCACACTTCGATTTTCACAACGAAAAGAAACATAAAAGAACGATACATATTCAAAAAACATATTGTAAGCTCTGCTTATTGTATAACACTTTCTAGTAAATTAATCACATTGTTAATCACAGTTTGAGATTTTGTTACACGTGCTTTTCCATCAACTGCATCTGAAAATAATGCAGTAATCCCAGCTGGTCCTTCCGACACATATTTATCAACAGTTGCATTGAAACTTATGTTAGCTAATGCCATTTTCTTTTTCATCCCTTCAGACACAGTACCGTCTAGTGGTGTTAATGTTTTTGTTTTTCTTCGTGTTTCTTCACGTATTTCTTGAGTGTCCAAAACTTCCTGAATACATTTACAATTATAAAAGGAAATAAACAAATAAATACAGACAGTACCTTCACAGTTTTGCTGGTTATGTATAAAATATATACAAAAAGGAAAAGAAAGTTGAATTCAATAATTCTCATCAGCTGAAAAACATTTACACTAATAAAACGAAATAAACAAATAAATACAGACAGTACCTTGACAGTTTTGCTGGTTTTGTATAAAAACTCTCGTGACAGAAACTACACAAAACATGCTACATGGCCGCCATCATTGTCAACGGAAACGCACGCAGCAGTACCAACCACAGAACTGTTGGAACTAGAGTCACAGCGTTGCCGTACTTACATTAAATATTTCGTATGTATTAAAGTGCAAATAAAACAATATTTCCCAAAATTATATTGTTTCAAACAAATAAACATTACTATATGACATGTATTTAAGTAATTTATTATTTTAATTGTTCAAATGATAGTTTTAAAATTTCAAATTTTATTTCTCTTGTAGTGGTTTTAGGACCTATTCCCTTTCCTCACTAACCCCCTCAACAGTCATAACAGTACTACCTTAATCTAAGTCTGCTGTCCCTGAAGAACACATAAAAAAATTATCAATGTCTCAGCATACGGCTTTTTGGATTTATTTAATTTTTAAAAATTTTAAAATAAGTAGGTGTCCAGTAGAAAGTTCACAATTTTTGCTACTGTCCGCGAACGTGTTAAATAATAGAATTATTGGAATTTATTTGGTTAAAAAGATGTTTAGCTTATTGTTCTTATTTAATATGGGTGTGACAGCATGAACTGTGCGATAAATGTTACTAATATATTTGTGTTTTCTAGGTATTCGAGGATCTCGACTTGTACAAGTGCCGTGTTATCTTCTAAGGAAGCAGGAGCAGTTGTAGCGGCCTTCAAAAAACTTGGGAGAATAATTTTTCGGTAAGTTTCTTTACTCTTTTTACTTCCTTGTACGAAGTAAGGAAGTATTGTAATCGCGAAAAATTTCGGTTCTCAGATTTTGACGGAAATATCCGTTTTGACCTTTTCTGAATCCATTATGACTAGTTTCGACGTGACGTCTGTACGTACGTACGTACGTACGTACGTACGTACGGACGTATGTGTGTCGCATAACTCAAATACGGTTAGACGTAGAAAGTTGAAATTTTGTATTTAGGACTGTTATAGCATCTAGTTGTGCACCTCCTATTTTTGGTTTCAGTCTACAAACCGGAAGTAGTACTTTTTAAAAATATTTCGATAAATATTTAATTTTAGACAATTTTTTTTATTTTAAATGAAAGATTATGTGATTATTACCTACAATCGGTATTTTATAAATATTTTTGTATCTGCTATCATTTAAAAATAATTAAAGTATATATTTATAATTTATAGTATTTCGGTATCTTGTAGTCCATGATCGATTAACATTTGTTACTACGTAAAATTTAAATGATTATGACATGACAGTGACAATAGTAAAATATGCTTTATATCTTCTTCTGCAGTTTAAATCAAATGACTAAAATATATTTGTGAGTATTAGTATAATAAGTTAAAAGAATTTTTAATATTATTTTACATTTTAGTTATTATTAGTATGAACACACAAGGCGTACAAGGAAGTCATGTGGTGTCCACGTCAGATTTTTTTACAATACATACATATCTGTCGTGCCTTATATCTTTACCGTGTGTGTAGTTACCAGCAGTTAACGCACTCATGACTGTTTGTGGAGAGTACACTACAGGGCAGATTTTTGTGCAGTAAATTGAAATTAGATCTGAAACTAAACAGTCAGAACCTCAGTCGGTCATTGCACATTCAGCTATGCATCCAATCTAAACTATTTTATTTCAATTTCAATATTGAATTTATTATTATTATTATTCAACAGGTTTAGAATCAAATTACAGAATAATATTACAACATTACATTACAGTATAGTGAACAAAATAGAAAAAAAATTAAATACAAATACAGATAATAAATCGAGGAAACAAAGTCAAACAAATACAATAATATTAATTACATACATAATCTATCACGCCTTTCACCCAATTAGGGTGCGGCAGCCTCACATATTGTGAGTTATCGGTATAGATATATATTTTTCTATCGTGTGTGCGGTTACCAGTCGTCAACTGTTGGATACTGTCTGTATAAAATAATTAATTTGTTATAAATATTTAATATTTTCAGGATAAGCAAATAGTGTTTATCAAATGTAAATAAATGATTTGTGGTTCCTAGGTATTCGATGTGAACAAGCCAAGCAGTCTTCGAAGGACATGGAAGACATCAACCACGAGAGTCGTCGAGGGATTACACTGAACAACTTCAACATCCATCGTGGGACTTTCTGCAGGCGACATCAACTCCAGCAGCCTTCCAGAGACTTAGTGATAAGTGAATTATCAAAGATAGTTTTGCCAGTCTTTTCCCTTTGCGTGAATCATTCTTTAACTCGAAATAATACTTTACATAAATAATAAAGACTGAATATTCTATCTTTGATAATAATGTTGAGATTGGAAATGAATACAGGCAGCACAGTCTTGGGTTCAATTCCCAATGACGATGTGAATATGATCTCAACAATTAATTTTAACTTAGGTAATAGTTAGCAAGGAGTAAACCGCATCGTCTTTATTTTATTAGTACTTTAGTAGTACAGATTAAGGGATCAACGGAATTTTGATTAAACTAGTGACATTAGTATTTATTTTAAAATAATTTTAATTGGGGTGTTAGCTTTGTCTTTGGTTGTTTTGTTTGTCATGTTCTTGGGTTCAAGTTAAAATCAATTGCGGCCAATATTAAACTTAAAAAGAAAATGTCACTAGTGCAAAATATATGTGGTTTACTTCTTGTTCAATGGCCCTTTTTCAACGAACAAAATAAAGAAAGAGATGCATTTGAAACTGCAAATAAAATGTAAGATGTTAATGTGACAATACAATAAATAAAGAACCAAGAAGCGATGCATAAATTCGTTGTTGCCAGATACTTAACATTAAGTTGCGAACATAATGATGACAATTTGAGCAGAATTATTTTTTAATAAATTGAATGTTGTAGACTGTTGAATAATAACAAATGAATTAATTTGAAGTAACTGGCAGCTTCGAAACAGCAGACAGCATGTATCTCTTTATTTAATGAATTATGTACAGGTCCATTTAGACTTAGGAAATTTTGGTAGGTGAAATAACTTACAGTGACATAAAAATTTCGGTTCGCGAATTATTCTTTTGCAATTAGGTGTGGCATTGATTTGAATTGAATTAGATTTGAAATTGGGATTAGTATAGTTAGGGGCTTGCTATCTTATATAGCTTGCTTTTAACTTGACGACGTTAGAACTTTTTTGGCTTTGCTAGACATGTGTGCGGCAGCATGCAGGTCTAGTTTTGTACCCTCCCGTACTCGTGTATGGGGGCAACGTTGGAGCGGTACCCTACCATACTCTCTGCATATCTAAGCGAATCCAAGCGCAGCTGCAAGCGGACGCCTCGCCCTTGCTTCAGTGATGGACGACTCCTTAGTGTATGTACGGTATTAGCGGATGTGGTGACGGGAAGCCAGTCGATGTTTACCTAGGCTATCGAAGCCGGTGCGCGCTGTCAGAAGGTTCATTCGCTAGGTATGTCAAAGGCAGTCGTAGTCCGCCTAGCGAATATGCTAAATCTGACCAGGACATAGTGCGTACGTCGTTGTGGGCTAGGCGTAATGGTAAACACTGGAATAGCGTGTAACTAAGCGGTAAACTACGGGGAATCGGATAAGACGTCCCACGTAAACTTTTGAGCATAAGAACAACACTAGGCCGGCTTGTTCTTCATGGTTAGAATCAATCAGCGACCGGGTAACTCAAAATTATGTACAATGATGTACCTAGGACAATGCCACACAGTAAATTCAACTAGAGTGGGTTGGGGGCTGGGAATGGCTTAGAGCCAATAGGAACCGTTAAACCGCATTTTAGTATTTGTATTTGTTTGCATGTCCTTCCGTTGAAGGGCCGACGAGGGCACGGTACACCCTGCATAGACCGCTTTTGGCACCCCAACCTCCTGGCGCCTCCGTCATCGTGCCTCGGATGGCTTAGACGCCAGGGGGCAAGATGGAACCAATAAGTCTATGTTGTGGTCGGTGAGTCATTGGCGGGCAGTATAGTACTTGGTCGCAGATGACTTCGAACCGTACGTCCTTGCACGTGTAAGGATCGACGAGGGATTCGGTGCACTCCACGGGGAGTCGGGATGTAGCAGCTCGTAGGGTTTAGGTCAGTCAGCCTTCGATAGCTCGGATGAATTGAGTCACTAGAATGCAAAACTGAATCCATCCCGGCAATCCTGAGCATGAAGGTGGTGATAGACCGTGGAAAGTCTTTCCCTGGCTGTCTACTGCGTTCTAAGCACTCATCCGGGGATCGACAAGGTCCCACGAAATTTGCACAAGAACAACAATCGGTTGTTCTTGGGGTTAGAATCAAAAAGCGCGCGCGGTAAATGTTAAATATTGGGTGGAGCTGGATACCTAGATCAAAGTCACTAGTATTTCACCTATCATATTTCAAACTTAGGTTTAAGTAAGCAAAAAGTTGACAAGGAATAAACCGTCCACATTTAACTACTATTACTATTAGTACAGATTTACGGGTTATACAGAATTTTATTGAGATTAGTGACATTATTATCGATTAAAGTATTTTATAATTGGGGTGATAGCTTTGTTTTTAGTTGTTTGTTTTCCATGTTCTATTGGTTTACTAAACAACACCCACAGGTTAGGGTTGCACTTAAAATTTGTAGTTTTTAGATGATTTGTTTTTTGTTCGTAGTCCTTTACAATAAAGGACAAGGGGCTGTGTGCGCTCCGTTGTGCGCACAGACTCTCGGTGTACGCCCTCTATACGATTAGAGACGGTGGCGTCGGTTGTATGCTTCCGGAAATCCTAAGGCCTCCTCTCAGCGGCTTTCCAGTGATTGCATTTCGCATGAGGTTAGAGCAAGGCGTGGCGGGTTCTCTGCATCGCGTTCCTAAGCGGTAACAAGCCCACGCGAGGTCGGCAGGACACCTCACGATATTTGCATTTGTAGAGCAACATCGGTTGTTCTTGGGTATCAAGTTAAAATCACCCGCGGTCAATATTAAACTCAGATAGGAAATGTCACTACTAAAATATGTGTGCGGTTTGTTCCTTGTTTAATGGTCCTTTTATGAATTATGTACATGGCCATTTATGTGGAGAAAAGAACCATGTTGGTTGGTTGCGTGTTGGGTTCTTTTCTCCACTCCTTTAATTTTTTTAGACATTGCCATATGTAACTTAATCTTTGATACAATTGTATATAAAACATACGTACCTATTTCGCCTATCATCCAGCTTGGGTGTGGCAGCCTCATATACTGTGAGTTATCAATATAAATGGACTTATTACAATATTGATTTGTAATTACATTTGGCAATAAAATTCTATTGTGATGTAACATAACAAAATGTAACTAATCATTTATTGTATTTCTTACAGGACAAGTCATTTAATTTATTATATTGTAACAAATAATACACTTGTGTTGTATTTAATGTATATGTTCAAAGAAAGAAAAATGAACAGTGTTTATTCAAGTTAGTCAGTAAATATATTAATTTTGTTGCTTGCATTATTTTAAATAAATAAATCATTTTGTTAAAGTAAGAAATTTGCTTTATTATAGTTATAAAACAACCTATCCTAGTCCTGCGTCCCGTTATATAGCGTTTAATTTAACATTTTGTCTAAACGATACTAGTGCCGCCATCTGTTGGTAGTGACGTCACAAGATTTGAGCAGAGGGTCCCAAAAATGAGCTGCTAATTAAAAATTATTCCAAGAAATTAAAGTGAATTTATATTAATTTTTTGACCTCCAACAAGTTATGTTATCCTGATACCAAATCGGCGATTTCAGATGA
Organism: Agonum fuliginosum; assembly: GCA_947534325.1. Lineage (NCBI taxonomy): Eukaryota > Metazoa > Arthropoda > Insecta > Coleoptera > Carabidae > Agonum > Agonum fuliginosum. The sequence continues at coordinate 11,585,820 of OX384038.1, read as the reverse complement.
ATTTTTCTCAGTTTTCAGTGACAAATTTTTAATGATTTTTTTGATCTCCAACAAGTTATGTTCTCCGGATACCAAATTTGTCATTTTGAGTTGAAAATTTTTCAAAACCGAAGCTCGAGTTCACTGAATTGGTCAAGTTAGTATCAGGATAACATAACTTGTTGGAGATCAAAAAATTCATCTCCAACAAGTTATGTTATCCTCATACTAACTTAGCCAAATCAGCTTCGGTTTTGAAAATTTTTCAACTCAAAATCACAAAATTAGTATCAGGATAACATAACTTGATGGAGATCAAAAAATCATTACAAATTTGTCACTGAAAACTAAGAAAAATTCATCTGAAATCGCCGATTTGGTACCAGGATAACATAACTTGTTGGAGGTCAAAAAATTAATATAAATTCACTCTAATTTCTTAGTATAATTTTTAATTAGCAGCTCATTTTTAGGACTCTCTGCTCAAAACTTGTGACGTCACTACCAAGAGATGGCAGCACTAAGCTCGTTTGGAGGTTTATGATTAAAAGGGTTAAATAAAACATATTTTAATGATAAAACAATAATGTAATCAATTTATTAAATAGAATATACATAATAATTAAAGTATACTATAAAATAAAACATAATTTATAACAAATTATTTATTATTTGGATATCCTAGTGACTCGGCGGGTCTCTGGGACTTGGTTCTCTTGGAAGAAGATTCCAGAAGATTAAGATCGATTCCCGGGTTCCTGTAACAAACAAACACAAACATATTAGTCTTAAGAAAAAATTTTTGTCACATACTAACTAATTTTAATTATAATAATTAAATTACGGCTAAATCAGTGACTCCACTTAAAAAGTAGCGGATTACACCAATTTGAGCTCTCAAAGTTTAGATCCTAAATCGAAAAAAAACAAACCACTTAGTTCTTTTTTGGTCAAAATTTGAAATATAAACGAAATATTAGTAAATCGAATATAGATCGAATTAAGATTGAATTTAGATTGATTAATAATTAAATTACGGCTAAAGCAGTGACTCTGAAACGTTGAAAATGTGGTTCCTATCATAAAAAAGTACGAGGAATCCAAAAATGTCACGCTCAGACCGCTAACTATAACCGTTTAGGAAATAGAGCCCTTAGAAGTCAAAAAATCACATTTAAAAAGTGATGTGTTTACATTAATAAATAAATTACGGTTAAAGCAGTGACTCTGCAACATTGAAAATATGGGTCCTATCATAAAAAAGTACGAGGAATCCAAAAAAGTCACGCTCAGACCGCTAACTATAACCGTTTAGGAAATAGAGCCCTTAGAAGTCAAAAAATCACATTTAAAAAGTGATGTGTTTACATTAGTAATTAAATTACGGCTAAAACAGTGACTCTGAAACGTTGAAAATGTGGTTCCTAACATAAAAAAGTACTAGGAATCCAAAAATGTCACGCTCAGACCGCTAACTATAACCGTTTGGGAAATAGAGCCCTTAGAATTCAAAAAATCACATTTAAAGAGTGATGTGTTTACATTAATAATTAAATTACGGCTAAAGCAGTGACTCTGAAACATTTAAAATGTGGATCCTATCATAAAAAAGTACGAGGAATCCAAAAATATCACGATCAGACCCCTAACTTTAATCGTTTATGAAATAGAGTCTTTAGAATTCAAAAAAACACATTTAAAAAGTGACGTGTTTACATTAATAATAAATTACAGCATTGAGTCACTTTTTGATCTGTAGTTTTTATACTGATGTTCACAGTGACCTGTGAGGCTGCCACACTCAAGCTGAGTAAAAGCATAGAGTTTCAAATGGAATACGCAAAGTAAAAATAACAAACTTACGTGTTACGTGGTAGCACCAGATGTCACCTCTCCTAGAGACTCCAACTGCAGAATTTCAAACCAAAGAATCTTCAAATTTTGTACATGAAGTCCAAATTAATCTGTAACAATAACAAACATTTAGATTCATATAAACTACCTCCTAAGTTAGTCACATAACGCGCTTGGCTATCTTTCCCGCATATTTTAAAATAGGTACATAGATTCACGAAAGAGGTTCAGTCTGAATTCATTTAAGCAGTGACCCGTTTGGTGAATCTAATATGAGATACAAGTAATATAGGTACTAGATTCACGAAAAGGAGTAGCGCTATCATTTGCTTTCAGTTTTAGTTATGTTCATATTTTAAACAGTAAAGATTAAAATCCCAGTAAATGGTGATAGCAGTATCCGTTTGGTGAATCTAGTAGAAAGTTAAAAGTAAAATAGGTACACAAATTCACGAAAGGGGTTAGCGCTAACACCTGTTTTCAGTTTTGTCTAACAGTTAACAGATATGTTCATATTTTCAACAGTGCAGTTTAAAATTAGCATTAACCTGTTTGATGAATCTTGTATAAAGATGCAAGTCAAATAGATACATATAACCCGTTTTGTGAATCTAATAGAAAGATAAAAGTAAATAAGGTACATAGATTCTCGAAAGGGATTGGCGCTATCATCAGTTTCCAGTTGTAACTTACAAATATGTTCATATTTAATGTTTTTTTTGCACTTCCGGGACTAAAACTCTTCTTTAGTCTTTATTTTTAGAGACTAAGGTTCTAAATTTGATCCCAAGGGATTATTTTTCATATTTAATCCCGTTGTCAAGGAATTGAATTAATTAATCCCGTTGTCAAGTAAATACGTGCTATTTGTTACAGAGTATGGTAACAATATAAATATTTGTCATAAAATTTACTGTCAAAATTACAAAATGCATTCGTTTGAGGATGAAGTGCAAAAAATAGCGTATTTACCACAGGACTTAAGTACCTTTAATCCCTCAGGTGATTATTTCCCTCACCTTCGGCTCGTGAAATAAACTTCACCCTCAGGATTAAATCATGCACTTTAGTCCCTCAATATATAATATAATATTAACATCCAAGTAAATAGTGATAGCATATACCCGTTTTCAGTTCTAACTACAGATATGTTCTTGTTCATTTGTTTTAATGACCAAATAAATGGTGATAGCATATACCCGTTTTGTGAATCTAATAGAAAGATAAAAGTATAAAAAGTACATAGATTCTCGAAAGGGGTTAGCGCTATCACCTGTTTTCAGTTCTAATTATTCGTATGTCAAAACTGGTTTCATCAGTCATCGGGCTAAGACATATATAGGTGTGACATGGGCATAATGCCCATGTCACACCTATATTATGTCTTTGACCGATGACTGATGAAACTGACGAAATATAGGAGCGCCGCTATTTCCATCGGTCAAAGCCGTATGTTACCGTTTGCTTCTCATTTCACGGCGATGAAATTATCGATCTATCTTTACTCTATATCGTGTTTCGCCACAAGAAATAACTAGGTAACAAAACAAAACGCAAAGTCTAAACTAAAAGCGTGAAATGAGTTACATGGTAAACAGCACGTATTTTGCTGTTGGTTATTATAATTTGTTTAAATGAATTCAAATTTGCTAAATCATTATAGAGGGCAAAGGTTTATAAAAATGATATTTTTAGATTTATTATAAATATTTTATATAAATTTTCATATGATTTTTGACATATAGGTGTGACACCAATTCGGGGGTGCCTACTCAAATCTAAAAAACTCAGAGCTAGAAAATTCAAGTACAAGAAAATTCTTGCCCGGAATCATAAAACAAATGAAAATTCAGAGACAAGAAAATTCAAAACTGGAAAAAATATGGCTGCGGAAAAAATCGGATTCTGGCTAATATATAAACTAATCTATGCTAACAAAACCCTCTTCTTGAGTCTAACAGAACTCCGTTTTTTTAGATAAACTAATCTATGCTAACAAAGCCCTTCTTGAGTTCAACAGAACTCGTTTTTTAAACGGCCACAACGCGTTGTTCAGCTGACAGCTTGTAGCCAACTTCAGGTTTGACCGCCAAGTAAATTTTCTGTGTTTACTTGATTACAGATATGTCTTTTCTATTAAGGGGGATATAAAGTCACATATTATTTGATACAAAAAGCCCATTCTTGCTGTCGCAATATCTCAAAAACTATATAAGATATTTAAGTTATTCTTGAAATATTGTAAAGAGAAAAGTTTGTAATTTGGTCTGATGTTATTATTTTGTTGATAAATTAATAATATATTAATAATTTTTAGAAACAAATAATTGCAATTTTTGAACACATTTTTCTTTACTTAAAATCTGATTTTTCTAAAATATTTTGACATCATTCCAAAGTTCAAACCTTTATTAATCAATATTTGAAAAGAGCAAATAAATATTTCAAGTAGTTTTTGAGAAAACGCCCAAACATAACATTTTCTTTTAAAATATACTGACTTTGGGGTGTGATTCGAACACAGGTCTGTCTGTAATTCCTAGTATCTACTCTTCACCCCAAATATATGATCGACACCCTAATTCTTAGAAGTAGTAGGATAAAGTAAAGTTTATTCAATAAATCTTCAAATCCAAAACTGTATTGGTTCTTGTGGTTTGTTAATATATTTGTGCTATTGTAAATGTAATTTTAATTTACTTACATATGTTTCACGATAGGTAAAAAGAATAATACTGGAAAACGATATAAGTGTCGAGGCATGAAAAAAGAACATGGACATTAATATTAGTCCAATCAAATTAGATTTTTTAGTGGAAAAATTAGTAGAAAGCTGGATTTTGCTATACACCTTCCCAGTATACCTTTATCAACAACATACTAAAGCAGAGGCGGACTGGTAACGTGTCGGCCCAGTGGGAAATACATTTCGTCGGTCCAGCCAAAGTTGTATAAGTGTCGAAGTGTTGTTTTTCGAAAAAAAAAAAATGTGAAAAAAAAATTAAATAAAGCGCCGCAGGCGAAATTTTTTTTGGGTTCAAGGTCAATGGCTGTTTCATTTTAGTTTAGTTTTTCCATAGAGGGGAAATTACACACAATTTACCCTCATTTAGGTTAGTGATGCCGTGAGGCGTGAGACGATAAATTGAAGTATTCTCGTCTTGGTCATTTCTCGGCTGTTCAATTCTCGTCTCAAAGAACTCGATTTTCGTCTTGTACCAATTTCTCAAATAAAATTTGTTGCCATCTATTTGAAAAGCTAGATGTGACATTAAGAACTTTTTTGTGCATTTCTGTTAAATTTGCACACAATTCTTATTTTAAAAATAAAAAATATTTATATCAAAACAATACGAACAAAGTATAATAAAATTTATTTTGACATTTTGGAAGAGAATAATATCAAATAGTATTTCGATTTCTCGAGAACTATTTCTCGTCACATTATATTGAATTCTCTTCTTATCTCGAAAATCCGAGACGAGAAATTTATTGGTTCTCGTCTTGTAATTTTGAAACGAAACGTGAATACAAAACTTAGTTTCGTTTGTTTATTTGTATACAATGTTGCAAATAATTGTGAATTTTAATAAAGAAAAACTCAGTATTGGATTGTTTGCGTTATTTATAAAAAATTATTATCTTTATCGATAATCGGCCTTATCGTGTCGGCAGTCGGCCCAAATTAATTGCGGCCCAGTGGGAAATATCCCACCATCCCACCGGGCCAGTCCGCCTCTGTACTAAAGTCTCAATCGATTGGACTAAAGCTTCGTCCTCCATTTAAAAAAAATGGGCGCCGTCTATTGTTTTTAATTTTTATCTCATAAATTATTAATATTACGAAAAAAAGTTAATAACAAATTGTAGAGCTCAAAATTTGCTATTAAATGGTATACATATTTTTTTATGAAAGTGGTACAGTTTTCGAGAAAATCGTGAAAATGTATTTTGAAAAAAAAACGATAAATTTTGATCAAGTAGTAGTTTATGTCCCATAATACGAAAACGGCTATAATTTATTATGAATAATAATATGGATTTCCGGTTTGCAGAATCCAATTTTCTGAATACTCTTCTATTAGTAAAATTATTTTCAAATTTTTTGACGCACAGGTTTAAACACAATTATTGAAGGATATTCTTACAAAAGTTTAACAAAAAATTTGTTTTTTATTTTACTTTTTGGTGTTTAATTTACATAGTGACTTCTAATTGGATAAAGTTATTGACATCGGCATTTCTGCATACAATTCTCTATAAACTTTGTCAAAAAATGATATGAGTTTTAAACTTTTTGGGTCATCAAAAGAAACAGTTTTCAAAATTATCTAATATAAATTGTATATAAATAGGTATATGCGTATATGAAGAGTTTCTTGTTATGTTCGTTAATTAAAATGTTGAACAATCGGAAATAATTACAGTTCATTTTCAAATGAAACACAAGTTATAAATCAAAAAACAATTATTTGCGGCAGATAAAAATTATGGAAATCCAATTGAGATTATACCTGACATGACAGACGAAATGTAAGAAGACTCAAAAAAGAATTTTTAAATTCTTTAATTAACAAAAACAGAAATATTAAATTTAGAACAAAATACTTTAAGACAAAGTTCTAACAAAATTTGGAAAGAGGCACGATCATGTAGATTAACCGCATCAAATTTTGGTAAAATTTGTAAACTAAAGAAAACTACTTCATGTGAAAAACAATTATATCCATGTTATACACCATTTACTGGTTCGGTATAGTATGTCCAAAGGTATATCGTTATGGCCCTCACAGCAGGCCTATTGTTAAAGATTTAAGCGGATTTAAGTTTGATTTATGGCGTTGAAAGAACAGGTACGGACTAAATTTTTGCCGGTCACAGTAACTTTATTTGATAATAAATATAAAACAATACAAAATTGTAAGAAACAAATCAAAAATTTGAGTAAGAGTATAATGACTGTATTTACATTATGTCATTTAATATATATGATAAAAATTATACATAATGAAAACGTTCCATACGTGTCAAAATACCTACATAATATAAAACTTCGCTGCATTGGCAGTACGTCATGAAAGTAAAAACTAAATAATAACAAAACAATCCATATAATATAACAATGATATAATATCTAGTTTATTGTATAATATAAAATATTTTCATTAATAGACAAAAATATCTTAGTCACTGTCACTATTATACAAGTCACTGTCATCACTTGAGTCCTGAATATTTATAATAAAATCTTTTATTATATTATTAACATCAATATATTCATTTTCTATATTTATTACATGACGCACACTGTCAGCCCAATTTTCCGGTGTTACGAGCATTCTGTACAGGAAGAATGTACACGTTAAAGCACTTTACACGCATACACCTCATCGACACATGGTTGCACATTTTAACAAAAACAAATTTTTATATGGTAGATAAGGGATAAAACTTCGTTCTATTAGTGACATTTTTTCTGTTTTGTACCGAAGTTTTAATTTATAAAATAAAGAAAACTACAAAAATTCCCTTTTTTTTACTTTTAATTTTCTCGAAATCAGAAAGATTTTTATAAAAAATAACACTACCCCAACGTAGATTAAACTTTAAACTACATGATTCAAGTTTAAAATATCATGTTCTGCGAAATATAAAGAAAAATCTGTAGGTGCTTCTAAACGCCTGCAAGCGGTTGAAAGTAAGTAATTTCGACCGTTGAACGTGCTGCAAAAAAAATTTGCACTAATAGAATGAAGTTTTATCCCTTATCTACCATATAAAAATTTGTTTTTGTTAAAATGTGCAATCATGTGTCGATGAGGTGTATGAGTGTAAATTCTTTTTACACGTACATTCTTCCTGTACAGAATGCTCTTAATTGTCCATTTCAGTTTTAATAGGATCTATGACACTATCACTTTCAGTCGGCGATGTATTGTTGCGTCGTATTTTACCCTTTAATTGCCCCCAAATTAACTCTATGGAATTAAAAATACAATAATAAGTATTACTACTAGTTTTAAATTTTTGAATTCTCATTTATATACACTCACTAGGTATGTTGTCATAATAGAATTCCCTAATCTTAATACCTATACTTTAACTAATCTTGTTTTTTCGTTATTTGTGGGAAAGATCAAAGATTTGATTTGATTTTCGGAACTCATTACATACCTAATAATTTTAAACTAAATTTGCGAATTTCAAATTTTTCTAATCCTACCCCTACCGCCAGGTAGTGCTACTCCCTGCTGTGTGCGGCATTCCGCAAGCTTAGTAAGTCAAAGCTATAACGATATATTTTTGGACATACTTTAGCAACAATGTACAGTCATTTAATTTTTTATTGTATTTATAGTGAATAAATTAATTTCAAATAACAAATAACACGTGATAATGCGTTCTGGGATAGTATGGTGAATTATCTAGAAATATTTTACATGCGGTTTGTTACCCGAAATAATCGACTCTGGGGTATAAAAGAGAAAAATGCCCATACGAAATCCATCAAGGGAATAAATTTTTGTTACAATCAATATTACACATTAATTGATTAATTTTTTATATTTAGGATTATATTACTAATTCATTACCTATGTTTTGTATAATAATATACTTTACTTTTTATACCTATTGTTTTTACTTCCTTGTACGGAGTAATAAGGAAGTATTGTAATCGCGAAAAATTTCGGTTCTCAGATTTTTACGGAAATATCCGTTTTGACCTTTTCTGAATCCATTATGACTAGTTTCGTCATGACGTCTGTACGTACGTATGTACGAACGTATGTGTGTCGCATAACTCAAATACGGTTAGACGTAGAAAGTTGAAATTTTGTATTTAGGACTGTTATAGCATCTAGTTGTGCACCTCCTATTTTTGGTCTCAATCTACAAACCGGAAGTAGTAAATTTTAAAAAAAATTTGATAAATAATTAATTTTAGGCAATTTTTTTATTTTAAATGAAAGATTATGTGATTATTATCTACAATCGGTATTTTATAAATTTTTCTGTATCTTCTATCATTTAAGAATAATTAAAGTATATACTTATAATTTAGTATTTCGGTATCTTGTAGTCCATGATCGATTAACATTTGTTACTACGTAAAATTTAAATGATTATGACATGACAGTGACAGTAGCAGTGACAATAGTAAAATATCGTTTATATCTTCTTCTGCAGTTTAAATAAAATGACTAAAATATATTTGTGAGTATACTAGTATAATAAGTTAAAAGAATTTTTTATATTATTCTACATTTTAGTTATTAAGAAAAGTATGAACAAACAAGGCGTACAAGGAAGTCATGTGGTGTCCACGTCAGATTTTTACCTTCCGCTTACCTGTAAAGGAAGGTATTGGAATCATGCTAAAAATCGGGTTGTGAGTTTTAAGTGGATGAGCACGAATTAGGGTCCTTACAACTCATTTTTGATAGTTTCTCGATGATGTCTGTATGTATGTGTGTGTGTGTGTGTGTGTGTGTGTGTGTGTGTGTGTGTGTGTGTGTGTGTGTGTGTGTGTGTGTGTGTGTGTGTGTGTGTGTGTGTGTGTGTGTGTGTGTGTGTGTGTGTGTGTGTGTGTGTGTGTGTGTGTGTGTGTGTGTGTGTGTGTGTGTGTGTGTGTGTGTGTGTGTGTGTGTGTGTGTGTGTGTGTGTGTGTGTGTGTGTGTGTGTGTGTGTGTGTGTGTGTGTGTGTGTGTGTGTGTGTGTGTGTGTGTGTGTGTGTGTGTGTGTGTGTGTGTGTGTGTGTGTGTGTGTGTGTGTGTGTGTGTGTGTGTGTGTGTGTGTGTGTGTGTGTGTGTGTGTGTGTGTGTGTGTGTGTGTGTGTGTGTGTGTGTGTGTGTGTGTGTGTGTGTGTGTGTGTGTGTGTGTGTGTGTGTGTGTGTGTGTGTGTGTGTGTGTGTGTGTGTGTGTGTGTGTGTGTGTGTGTGTGTGTGTGTGTGTGTGTGTGTGTGTGTGTGTGTGTGTGTGTGTGTGTGTGTGTGTGTGTGTGTGTGTGTGTGTGTGTGTGTGTGTGTGTGTGTGTGTGTGTGTGTGTGTGTGTGTGTGTGTGTGTGTGTGTGTGTGTGTGTGTGTGTGTGTGTGTGTGTGTGTGTGTGTGTGTGTGTGTGTGTGTGTGTGTGTGTGTGTGTGTGTGTGTGTGTGTGTGTGTGTGTGTGTGTGTGTGTGTGTGTGTGTGTGTGTGTGTGTGTGTGTGTGTGTGTGTGTGTGTGTGTGTGTGTGTGTGTGTGTGTGTGTGTGTGTGTGTGTGTGTGTGTGTGTGTGTGTGTGTGTGTGTGTGTGTGTGTGTGTGTGTGTGTGTGTGTGTGTGTGTGTGTGTGTGTGTGTGTGTGTGTGTGTGTGTGTGTGTGTGTGTGTGTGTGTGTGTGTGTGTGTGTGTGTGTGTGTGTGTGTGTGTGTGTGTGTGTGTGTGTGTGTGTGTGTGCGTGTGTGTGTGTGTGTGTGTGTGTGTGTGTGTGTGTGTGTGTGTGTGTGTGCGTGTGTGTGTATGTGTGTGGTTCGGGCCGATGCCGGATGTCGCATAACTCAAATACGAAATACCCAAAAATTTTGATATTTGGTATTTTGCAATTGTATACGAATAGGAAGAGCTCATTAGATTTTGGTACAAATATCTTCACCGGAAGTGATATTTTTTGAAGATTGAAAAAGAAAATTGTCAAAAATTTATATAAATTTTGATAAATATAGTATTTATTTGTAATAATAATAAGAAGCAAAGTTATTTGCAACTCACGTTATAAAAAAATTGTCTTTATCTGGTAGCATTAAAGAACTGCAGTAAAATTTAAAAAATAAATTTATCAGATAAAACGTTGAAATCTTGTAATCCATGTTCGGTTGACTTTTGTTTCTACGTAAAAAAATATTGACAGGTGAGACGGGTGACAAGTTGACATACTAGCGCCATATAAGTCATAAGTGAGATATTAAATGTAGTAATTGAACGGAGGATGGCTTCAACACAGAAGAGTTTTCGTGTGAATGAATCTTTTGATTCAGGTGATACTAATTTCTGTGTTTGAATATTTTAGATTTTTATTTGTATATTTTAAATGGGCACCGGTTTGTACGTATACATTTCTGTTTAAAGTGTAGATATGGCGGAAGGTTGTGTGATGGCCACGTCAGATTTTTTATTGCTAAAATGTTGCAGATCACATCAAAGAATTTCGTACATAAATTATTCAAAGTTCTGCACTATACAGCTAAATTAATGTTTTTATTAAAAATAGTATCATAATGTGCTAATGGTTTACTCAAAATATTTACAACCACAATAAAAGAATTCGATTAGGTACTTCAATAAATTTAAATTTTAGAGTAAATGATTATTACAACAATACGCATCATATGCTCAAAAATCAAATAACAATATGTATGCTGAACCTTGCACATGTATTTTGTCAACCCAGGTATAAAGTAAATATAAAAGAGATAGCAGTAATAATAGACGATTTCCATTATGACGTCATTTGACTGCAGCGCTGTGGCAGATTTGGAAATTATTCTGACAGTAATTACAATATCTTTGATTTTGGTTTTAGTTGTTTGTTGATATTTGTAATTTTAATATATAATTATGGATAAAAATATATTACGTTTAAGAGAAGATGATATGTCCGAGGCTAAATTAAAATACATTACTATAAATCAAGATCCAGTAGCTAATTAAAACGATGGCTTGAAAAACCGTGTGCACAACGAAAGATTTAAAAACTGAATATTTACAATAAAATGTATGTATGTATTATTCTTTATTGTAATGTAATGCAAACCTACACCGTCAAAATACTAATCAAATCTGTCGTTATTTAAATACTACTGTTAGAATAGTTCAACCAACAACCGCTGGCGCCACTATCGATTCCTAAATGGAAATCGTCTATTGGGCAATGCTGTGGTTACAGCTATCCAAATAATTTGTTGCAATTTTGGTTCTTTCGTATATTGAAAACTTAGGCGTCTATTTGCATTGTGCGGTAGAGAGAAAATATACATTTTAAACATACGAAGAAAAAGATAGAGAACATGGTTTGATGTCCAGAAATTACAGGTCCGTCTGCAATCGGTAAAAGTATTTGACTTTATATTCCCCTTAAGGAAGTGGAAAGTGTGACTGGTCCATACGTCCACACACGCAGACATTATCGTGAAAAAAGTAAATTCTTATTCTAGAGTCCCTGAAACGTACTTATCCACCAAAAAATCATACTCGAAAATTTTTACCCATTACATTCATATAGAATATGAGGCGAGAGGTAAGAAGGTTAACCACTTAGTATTTTAGTAATTACGAAGAATTTGGTATGTTTTGGTGATATTTATTTAGGTTCGTAAATGTAAGTTAAATAAACTAAGGTTAACTACTTACCAGTTTTTGTGTCGATTTTTACTAATTATAATTATTATATTAGCCTATTTTGTTATTTGAGATACTAAAATAGACCGATGTGAATTTATTATCTATCATATCATACAAGTAGAACATATTTTTATAATATTTATGATATTATGTGAATAGCAAAATTTAAAGCAAACTCGATGCACGCTACAGAAAAAATATTTATATACTGTGAGTTAGGTGAATAAAATACATTATTAAAACATATATCTAATAATTAAAAAATATATTAATCTGTTCGAAAGCTTTTTCTTGAAATTCCTTGTCCTTTATTCTCGAAATTAAAGTTTTAATATTAATTTTATCATGATCATCCATAAGTAGCATGATTATATGAATTCTCGGTATTTTCTGCAATTCGATTAAAATTTTTTGTATAAAAGTAAAATCTTGTTCCTTAGTAAATCTAGATACTAAGCATTTAAGAAGAAGACTAAACATTTCCGCATCTAATTTATTCCCTACAACTAAAATTATTTATTAATGGAGAAGTAATGTAATTATATAAAAATATTTACCGTCTGCTAAATTTGATGGATTTAGGGAACGTAATAAATTTTCATGTTCTTGTAAAGTTGGATCATTTTTAATAGCTTGCCAATACCTTAAAAATTCGAAAGGGGAAATTTTTTTAATTTCAGTAATGGTGGCTGAATTCTTGTTTTCATTCTGAATTTTATTTTCATTCTTTTTATTATCAGAATGTATGATTTCGCTGGTAGTACTAGTCACAGTAATATTTTGAATTGGTTTCTTTTTGATCGTATGTTTAATTTGGTTTAAATCAATAACATTATCATCTGATTTTGAAAAAGTTTTCTTAGTATTGGTTATTTTTTTTGCAAGATCTCTGGGAACATTTACAACCCTGTAAAATGGACCAACGAATTTTGATGTACTTGGTATTGGAATTAAAACATCTCTGGATTCGTTATTGATTTCCTTTTTGTTCTGAACACAACTGCTTTTAACATTTTCAATATTTCTGTTATTATCGTTGATTTTTTTCTTATTTTCAATTTTACATCCGTTTTGTTTTATTGCTTCTTTAAGTTCAATACTTTTGTTACTAGTGCTCCTTCGTATATAACTTTCATCATTTATTTTTTTATTTTCATTCATGTTTTGGTTTTTATTTTTTATTTCTTCTTTTGCATTTTTAAAATTTTCATTTTTTGTAGTATTTGTATTAGTTTCTTCAATTATTTGTGTATCTTTTTCTTCGTTTTTATTTTCACTGTGCTCTAGAATTTTTAATCTAAAATGTTGTGTAATTTAAAAACAAATATAATTATTACTAAATTTATTATGGAATTACCTAACAGATTTAACTTTTTCATTTTTTCCAGATAGTTTTTTTAACTCTTGCATCAAATTTTGTGCATCTATGCTGTTTGGATTTATTTGTAAAAAAATTTCTAGAATTTCAATACCCTAAAATTAAAATAACTGAAATACAAAGATTACGATGCTCGATAAATGTTATACCTTATCATATTGTTTTAGAAGTTTATATGCTGTACATTTCCTAAGAAATGCTTTTTCATTTTTGTTTTCAAGTTTCAATACTTCATTACAATCTTTTATCGTGTCTTTGTAATTTTTAAGTTTAATATCTGAAATAATTATTGAAATTACATATTTCTATAGACAGACATTATATATACTTACTTGTAACAGCTCTGTTGTTATAAGCGGCAGCAGAAGGTAAGAAAATTAAACTATTTGTATAATATTGCAAAGCATCTTCATATTCTCCCAATTTATAACTTTCGTTGCCGGCATTTTTTGCTTGCAATGCAGCATGATTTAGTTCTGCTTTAGTCATTAATTCAGGATCTAGAACAACTGTATTTAATTTTTCTTTCTCTTTCACTTTCTCCAGAGCTTCTTCTTTCATTTTTTCATCATGTATATCCATTTTTAATATTTCTGTGTCTACATCTAATTTATCCCATGCATCATAGTCCATAGATTTAATACGCTCTTTTTTCTCATTTTTTTTATTTTTTTGTAATTGAAAATCTCTAATAGGTACATTATTCGTGTTTGGTTTAATATCTTGAAATTTAACCAATTCTTGGTCATTTTTATTAACATCTTCTATCCAATTCTTAAACAAAAAATTCATTACTTATAACTGTACATTTTGGAATTAAGAAAAAGTATTGACAGATGAAATCCAAAGATTTTGATATTTTTATGACATTTTTTATTCAACACCTACCTGCAAATCAGAAGACAATTCTGCCCATTCATCTTTAGGAATATCATATTTAGAAAGAATGCGGACTGCCTTCTTCAATAATTTGCTATTAGGTTTCACTTCAAATAAACGATCCTCAGTATACTTAAGCAGATCGGGAAAATATCCTTCCTCTCCAGACCGTAATATTTGCAATATTTGTTCAATTTCTTTCGCATTATTACAATTCTCTAAATATTTAAAATCTAAATGATCTAATTGTATATCATATTTTTTAAGCAAAGACTCTTTTTCAGGATTAACTGTTGGTTGAAATTCAGGATTATTTTCGTTCATTTGCACCATCTTCGCACAGATTATAGCGACTTTCACGTCAAAACATGGACAAACAAGTATTTTTCTAGAAATGTCCAAATAAACTTTGTCGCTATAGTTACATCCGTGGAAAGCCAAAATCGATATTTCAGTGGTAATTTAAATATCAACAGGTCTTCTCTCAAATTTACAAAATGTTTGAAGATATTATTAAAATGAATGAATCGTGAAGTAACCCAGTTCTGAATTCACATAAAATAATAATACACATTTACCCATTACTAAAACAAAACAAACAAAAATACAACTACTAAGAAAAAGAACCCCAAAAATCAACATATAGATCTTGAAATAATTCCCAGATATATTAAGATGTATGACATAGGGAAAAGTGAAGGAAACAAATAAATCAGTCTCATGCCTTCAGAAAAAGTGTATACTTTTGACAAGAAATGATTTACAAATGTACTATTGCCACAACACATTCACTCTCAACATTCGCTCGTCTCGCATGGCCTCGCGCGCTCTCACGCAGACGCATCGCTCGCAATCGCTCACAGAAAACCAAGCAACTGTATAATTATGTATATCCAATGTTTACAAATTTAGCAATTAGTACAGTACACAAACTGAAAGAAGTGAGGCGTATCTCGGCAGGGACTGCGCACGAATCGGAATCGTGATCGGCGTTCGTGCAGCATTCCTTCGCCGAGATCGACCCCTGACACAGCTTACGGAATACACCCGCCAAAATGCAAATTACCTAAAAATCACATGAACAAGATGCATTTACTAATTATCTGCAAATGTAAATGGATAGAGTTCTGTCGTTATCTTAGATACTAGGCTAAATTTTTATATATTATATAATACATAACAATTCTTTTATATTAATGAATTAATGTGAATCTGAATCGAATGGTGTTTGGATAGACTTGTTGCCAATCCGCGCACAGAATAAAACACTTTGGCTTTGCATCTAACGAAGGACTGAGATAATAAAAAACACCACGCTAGTAAATGGCACTAGAAATGCGTCAACTTGCATCAGTCGTGTGACGACGCTCGTTGTGTTCCTCTGTGGCCTGATTGCCATCTACTTCAAACTAGCCCTTGGTCCACTATCATCATATCATTAACTAAACCTACGTTTCTCTATTGCACATTACCATGTAATCAAATCATTTGAAACAACCAAACCAAACCAAGTCAAATCATATAATATACTACTTTACTTTTAGATTAAGTCGAATAATTATTCACAATATTCACTGCTTGACTGATTGGAGTGGATAGTGGGCACATTTGTGCAGATCGACAACCAGATTTTAAATGCGGGAACGATTGTGAACGAAATGCGACGTCACAAGATCCACTAAGCTAAAGCTTAGAGTAGTAGTATTAACAGTAAATAACAAAAACGACAATGGGAAACGTACATAAAAATAAACCACGTAATTAATTATTTATAATAATTAAATGATGGAGTTTTCGAGTCTGACAGTGAAAAAGATAGAAAAAGAACGGTCACATTGAGGTCCTTCGTTTGTTTTCAATATTATTATTAATTATTCTTGAAAATGAATAACGTTCTTACGGAGCGATGTTTGAATGCCACCACAGAGATCTCCGTCGATAGTAGATATATAAATGATACAACACGCACGTGCATTCGACGAGAATTGGTGCCTGCTTGGCTTGCGAAAGTTGTGTTGGATCGACTTCACATCACCGAATCGAAATCGAAATGCGAAGCCGCCATAAGCACCGTGATGTTAGTAGAGTCCTGTTCTGTGTGAGACACTATACAAAGTGATCAAAATCGAAGGTAACGGAATATATCATACTTATAATGCACATCCACATTCGAATAACTAAAATATACACAAATTTAATTACATTGCATTGCATTCATTATCAAATGATACATTCATTGTATACCGATAAAATAAATAATTTGGAAGAAATTTATATTCCGATATCTGTTGTTTCTCCACTTTGCATAATTCAATTATAAAGTGGTAAAAAACACACACCCGCACAAAGTAACAGCCGATGAATGAACTGAACTTAACTGAAATGCGTAAACGACACGACGCACATGAACGAAAGTCTTCGTACAACCTCATTGCAGCAAGCGAATGTGTATGCACGCAACGCACACTGGAGGTCATTCGGGGGTTTGGTGATGGAACAGTCAGTGGGTTTGGTTGGTATTGGTTCGTTGCACCGAGAGACGACGGTGTTGTGCCTGCATGCCTCCCACCCTACGTTCTTGTTGTGCTAGAGTCACCAGGTGCCAGGCGAGGCGCCGGGTCCTGTTGTTGGCAGTCGGTATTCGCGATCGTGTGATGTTATGAGTCGGGTGGTTAGGAAATTATGCTGTGCAGCATGGCACCAACTGAACTTGGGATTGTCATCCGAGAACGCACTCACGCGTCAGTCCACGATTGCCACCTTACACCAAATTATATTCCCTAAGATTTGATTGCAAAATCGTATCCTTTACAGCTGCAAATACGAATCTGATGTTCTCGGTATCTGAAAATATCATACATTCATCTTAGTATATTCACTATCATTGCATAATATTTATAAGCTGATATTTAGGAAAATTTAAATTCTAATTTCAATAACATGTTTAACATACCAAACATAAATTAATATTTTCCTAAAACTCAGCTTCATTTAATAATCAAAATTATTAAAGTGTAAGCATTACCTGAACATCTCTTGTGTTAATAAAGGAAACTTATTATGAAAGTAGAAAAATATGTAGAAGAAAGTAAGGTAACGATAAATTTATTCTATTATTATAATATAATTCATAATTAGTAATGATAAACAGTAAGCAAGTTAACATGCAAAAACAGAACAAGAGAGCAGTTAATTAGAGTTAAATAAACATTTCATGCTAAATTAAATTCCTTTAAGGCTGTTTGCATAATCGTATCTTTTACAGCACAGAACACAAGCTTTATATTCTCAGTATCTTTAAAAATAAGAATTAAGGAAAAAGTTCCCAAGTCGTCAGCATGCAACATAGAGAAAAATCAGTTAATAAAAACAATGAATAGATTAATAACAGAATGAAATAATACCTTGTAGTATCTAAAAGTTAGAACAAATCGTATTAGGATTGTAACTAGTAAGCGCCACATCGAGATAAGAGCAAGAACGAAGCAAGCAAGAGTACCTGTGGCACATGTGAAGTGCGAATATATGATCTTCTCGCTATCCGGGTTCAAGTCGACGAACATCCTCAGGATGAATTCTCTAGCTGCTATGGCGTCCCGTTGAGGACCTATAAGTCACAAGCCAGCAACTACTAAGCGATCTGATTCAAATTTACCAATTTACAGTTACAGTTGTTTTGTACAAAATGCTTCGTCTCATATTGAAAATAATAACTATTTTGTACTTCGTTATCTAAAGACGTAAAGATAATACTATGCGTTTACGGGTAATACAAGAATTTAGCGCTACGGGACACATAACACACCTGTGGCGGCTGTGAAATGTGAATAACACATACGATCAGGATCAGGATTAAGTTTAAGATATTCTTTTAAGATGAACTCGCGAGCTCCAATATGATCTTGTTTCGCACCTTTCATAAAATTGTGAATTTAATAAATAAAATCGTCAAAGTGAAGAAATAATTAAAAGATTTTAAACAAAACCATTCAACTCTACACTTGTACTTACCATCATATTCGGGGAAATAATCTACAAGATGTGAATACATGATTTTCTCTTCAAGTAAATCTTTTTTATTCAAAAAGAGGATGACAGACGAATGTTGAAACCAGGGGTATGTGATGATAGTTTTGAACAATGCTTTCGATTCCTCCATTCGATTCTACAAAACATAAATCACACATGTAAAGAATTTACATACAATTTAAATTAAATAATGTTAATTGTTTGATCAATAGACATTAATTTATTAGTTTTCGGATCTGTATATTTTGAAAAATTTAAGTTTAGTAAATCATATTGAATTCATTAGAAAATAAATAAAATAATAAACATTTTGATTAATATACAGTACAAACCCAACAAAGGTCTCTATATTAAAATTTGAATTTGGATATTTTCTTTTCTTGTATTTATTATTCTACTAAGAAGGTTTAATTTAATTCAATTGAAAATGATTGATAGTAAACAAAAGTAAATATTACCTCGTTTTCAGATTCAAAAAGAATTTGATCATATTCACTCAATGCTACTAAGAATATAATTGATGTGACATTTTCGAAGCAGTGAATCCACTTTCTTCTTTCAGATCGCTGTCCTCCTACGTCTACCATCCTAAAAAGTTATAAACGTTTAATCTTCTCACAATCCTAGAAAATGTTAAAATATTGTGTTATAAAAGCAGAGAATTTAAAAAGTTACATTCTCTATGAAATGTTTACCTTTAAATTTAAACTAGTTCTACTTTTAGATACCAGTGCAAACAAGTGCATATTTTAGTGATTCATATTTTAAGTTTAAAGTTACATTACAACAAAAGAAAAATGAAATTTCTACAATTAATCATGTGCAAAAGTGCAGATTTAAAGCAGGCCCATATTATGTAACTCTGCATATTTCTTTCAAGCAGTATGATATTATCAAGCAGCTAAAATACCATGCATAAATTAAATAAATAAAAAATTCAACATCCACTAGACAAAACTACATAATCGTATAAAAATTACTGTTAATATCAATAAAAATAATGATATTTAAAACTTTAAAAAAGATAATATGGTCCACTAAAAATTTTGTATTTAAATTTTTTTAAATATATTTGTTGGAACGCAATTTAGATTTTTTTTGATTACCTCATAAGCATTACAAAAAAACGACTAATAGAACAGTACCTAAAAATTATGGAATCCAAATCGAATGGATATTCAATAATTCCAGTAGTGGGAGCCCGCGCTCTGAGAATATCCTGTTCTGTAGGCAAGTAGTCTGGTTGCCTAATGCGTTCTAAATCGCTAAGATAACTGCAAGAAGAGCACACACTGACAGAACATGCACCATCCACAGACAATGAGTTATGCACAACCAAGATTATAATTCTCGCTTACAATACAATCAAAAATTTTCCATATAGTTATAAAATAGTTATTTATCTAACAAGTAAACAAAATAGTTTTAGAGGATGAAGCTTAAATATTATTTTGCGGACTGAAAACAGTTCGCAAAGTAAAGATTTTAGAGCATATACTAAAAATTTAAAATAAACTATTTCTGATGATCTGTAATTAAAGGCTTATAAAATTAATTTTAAGGTTGTAAGCGAGAAATATAAATATGAAATAAACCAAGAATGTAGAGCTCATGTCAAAAATGTAGTAATGAGACCTACGAATTAAAGATACAAATAAATAATAAACAATAAACATAAAATGGTTAAAGAACAATTGCAGAACACTGGTGAGTTGCATCGTGCTTGAGTAGTGCAGGAATCAGTCAGTTTGCAGCAGGCAACACCCCGGCAGAAGTCACCACATACCTAAACCTGATCTCTTCGAGATCGAATGGGTATTCAATGATACCGGTGGTGGGAACTCGAACTCGTAAAATATCCTGCTCTGTAGGAAGGTAATCTGGTGCAGCCACACGATCTATCTCCATTAAGTAACTGCAAAGTTTTACATGTTATATTCTAGTCTCCATACTTTTCCCTGACCAGAACTAATTAGCGAATGAGAAAAAAAACATAAATAAATAGTTACATAAAATTGCGAGTAAAGTATCGTCAAATATATTCTTATTGGCCGCTTAAAATGAAAAAGCAATTTTATTTCAAACAGCCCAGTACATACTGTCTACACTAGGTTTAATTAACCAATAGAAATACATTTCGAGTGTTATTAGTTACTTCTTTAATCTGACGCCACATTTTGTATTATTATTACGTGTAATTTTAAAATACTTATTTTGATTTATTTAATAATAATAAAAAATGTAATGTCCCTATTAGAAAGTTTATCGTGCAGCTGTAATATATTTTATTATTGAATTTAGAAAATAAAATATGAAGCAATAATTTTTATCATTGATTTATAATTTGAAACTTGGAAACTAAAATTATTAATGTGAAATGCACGAATAAGTGATGCGGTCTGAGCACGTGAAGTAAATGCCGCATGAAAGATTTATGGAGAGAATTATTTATGTGGTAGATATTCAACGATTTTGAAGACTATATTATAGTTATTTGTTCATAATATTGAATATTAATAAAATTTATATTTATATACAGTATTAGAATATGTATAACTATACCAAAATAAATAATCTATATCTACGAGTAATTGCCTTAATTTGGTAGCTTCATATCGACTTGTACACTGAGACATCATGCGTGGTAGCTGTATTTTACAAAAAAGCATAAAAAATATTTTGATATTAAGATTTGCAATAATTTTCAATTCAAATCTTGCTTCCTTTTAAAAAATGAGTCTGAATATTTGGCAAAGTTTTATTATTAACGTTAAAAAATAAATGCTGGTTGATTCTGTTTGCAGAAATTGCACGAATACACGCATACTATTTATAGGAATAATTTAAATTATTTTATATAATTTATTAAAATAGTATCATTAATATTTAAAAGAATTAATATTCATAGATAGATACACATTGCACATTAAATGGATTATTAAATAAAAATATTGAATCAAAATTAAATTACTAAACATACCATTGTAGTCATTATTTTCATTTGATATTTTTCATAATAATTCGTATTTAAACGTAAAGTGGCAACGATGCATAGCTATAAATTACTTTGTATTCGAATTATTATTATATCTTCGTCAAAAATATTTATAAATAAGCTTCAAAATATAGATATCAAAAATAAATACCAAAAATATAATGAGATGTTGATGTTGACATATTTTTGATAATAATTTATAAAATATAATCTTTTTATTACTTAAAATTGATATTTTGTCTATTTTGTTATGAAGTCCATTCACCAAATAATTATCAATACTAGGTAAAATATAATGTGATATTTTGGTTAATCTATTTATAAGTAATAACATGTTAAACTAAACATCGTGATTATTGTAATTAAAAACAAATTAAGAACTAATTGTAAATCAATTAGAATGAGATAAAAACAAGATATTAGCGTATAGGTGTACTATGAATATGTGTACAAAGCAACTTACTATTTGGCGGAGTCTGTTAGCTGGTA
The DNA here is from genome assembly GCA_947534325.1 of Agonum fuliginosum. Classification (NCBI taxonomy): domain Eukaryota; kingdom Metazoa; phylum Arthropoda; class Insecta; order Coleoptera; family Carabidae; genus Agonum; species Agonum fuliginosum. Next base: position 11,563,842 of record OX384038.1, on the reverse strand, counting down.
CTCTCTACGGCGGTCATAGCATTCTTGGATACCGGCTTCGTTCCATAGGTCCTTGATGGCGTCTACATACGGATTTTCAAACGTTGTTACTGTTTCGTAGTCTACGGCTCGTATCAATTCCGCTTTTGACTACATAAATAAGATACATAGATTAGTCTGTGATCGTCGAACAAATTCATTTTATCACATTTCAAGTATAAATTTTATGCAATATAGGGTGTCCCAAATTGACTGGGTGACCATTGGATCAGAGTTGATTCCAGGGAGATTTTTTTGGGAGAGAAAATGAAAATTTCGGGCATGAAACAAAATTTTCTTAAATGTCACACATATAGTTGATATTATCAACTTGATAACAACAATGTTATACTCGTATTATTATACTGCAATTAATATTTATCAGCATATTTATATCTTTTACTATATTTTTTGTCTTTCGTCCGACAGGGAATTTCATTTCCCCGGATGGGGGGGGGGGTTATTCATCCCTGGTTCACCCCCCCTGAATTGGAATATCGGGAACAATAAAACTACAACGGTCTGTTAAATGGGCTATGTTGTGCAGTTTTTAGTGCTTATTTAGATTATGTTGAGAAACATTTAAAATTCCGAATATTTTGAAACGAAAGTATTAAAAAAAACGAATATCGCGTTATAAAAAGGCAAATAACTTAAGGAGATTGGGGACTCCTGCAGTGGCATACACCCAAACATTAGCCATTGGACGGGTATGAAAATAAACATAAACATTGCCACATAATACCACGAACAGAACGAAGATCTTAGTTGACTGGGACTAAATATTGTCAAAAATTAGTTAATATTTTAATATTTAATGTTTATTTGTAAAATAAATCCTGATATATTTGAATCATGTTATCAAAATAAATCTGATACCTTGGAAATTTTTACATAAAATTTGGATATGAAATAGCAAATGTCTTAGAACATTTGCAAGAATTTTGTTAAATAAAATATTGATATTGTGTTACATGCATAGATTTTTATAAAGATTTATAGTTTACAATGGTAAGATAGCGAAAAATGAAACAAATGTTTTTAATTCCATATGAAAACAGTGCTTGATTGATTCTTTGAGTTCCGTATTTAGTAAGTTGAGTACCTACTATTTGTCATTAAAATATATGCACGAAGTTGTAAATTACTCTGTATAATTTATAATTCAACTATGGGATACACTAAAATGGTCGTCTTCTAGTGATCGTTATCAAATAAGGAAAAAATTTGTGATGTTATTTTTTGCCAATGATATAATTTAATTATCATCTAATTGATTTTGTTATAAAAAACATTATGTAATGGCATACCTACCCTTAAAAGATACATTTACTATTATTTTAATCTAGCTAAATGGTAGCTATGTAAACATTTTTAACTTTAATATCATTTATGTAATCTACTTTCCCTAACTTATGAAAATGAAACTATAATAGCTTCATCAATACATATCTTTTACAGGCTTGTAAATATAAACTCTGAATTACTTCACATTACATCTTACTACAAATACTTTTTAATCTGTTACCAAACATTAACTTGTAATTTAGATTTAATTATATCTAACAGGAATGTAGACACATTATAAAGCTGTTTTCAGTAGTATTATTTAACGATTAAATGGTAACACAAGGAAATAAAAATAAAATATTATATCACTTCTAACAACCGCACTTTAACCAAAAATAAAAAATAAAAAGTTTCTTTTCGGTGTTGTTAAATCCTATTTTTAAGGAAATAATATTCTAACATCAAATATTAAATAAAATAATAAATAGTACTAATTCTATCCATACTAGTGGCAATTTTAGAGAATATTATATTATTATAGTTATACTAAAGGAGCTGCATGCGAGTGTGTAATTTCAGTATAGTTCGTTTATAACCTAGTGTAGGAGTAAAAAATTCAGCTCTACACTTTTATCGAATCCAGAAAATTACTAGGATTTTCTTGTTCGTTAAATTTTAATTTCAATGTCGTAAATAACCTAAACATAAATTTTCAAATTATACCGAATTAAAATTGGAAAGAAACCAATTCAAAAAAATTACTCCAGCCAATCAAAGAGCATAAAAATCAGCTAAGAATATTTTTAACCGATATCTAACTTATCAAATATATTACTTTTGATTATCAGTGAAGTAATGAATTATTATTCGCGTAAAGATTTTAATATATAGAAGAGTTTTAAAAAGCATGATATGCACGAGCAGAGCTGAGCAAGTATCAAAACCAAAATACTTAAGTATAAGTGCCAGTACATTTTCAAGTAAATCTTCACTGTACTTAAGTAAAGTATAAGTTGTTTTGTCAAAATTACTACAAAATAAGTATTTTTCAAGTACCAGTATTTTTTAATGTTAATATTATTTGCATGGTTTATAATCTATTACTATTATTGTCTTCGATTATTATATTACCAAAAAAAATTTATATTTAAGTACAAGTATTAAGTACTACTTGTTATGATGCCCAGCTCTGTGCACTAGTAAAAAAAAATTATACAAAAGCTGTATACGAGTCTGTAACTACAGCTGTGTTTCATTTTACAATAAATATGGAATAAAATTTTATCAAATTCAAATGACATACTATAAATTTATTATGGCATGTAGAAATAGCAGCGTCAATTTGACGGTCACCTCAAAATCAAAAGGTTTGATGGAGATAGATTGACTTACAATGTTGGAAGACTCTCCATACTGGATCTTTAGTAGATCCATGGCTCGTATCATGCTCTGCATAGCCATGAATATATTTTGGTAGACGAGCTTGATGAAGCCCCGTTTGTCTTCGTCTGAGTAGCCCGAGCCGTGGATAATGCGCATCTGTTTGATGAAGGTTGATTTGCCCGATTCTCCTGTACCTGTAAGATAAATCGTATTTATTAATATTAGTTCATATTAACATGCAATGTTTTCTACATAACATAATAACAATACTTTAAATAAACTAGTCGTTTTGTTTTTTATTCATGAACATGGCACACAAATGATAAGTGCAAAATTTATAAACAACAAGTTAAAAGTATTCCTTTGCAAATATTGCTAGATGTTACAACTTGTAGAGGATCTGGTGCAATATTTTCAACTACTAACTAGACATGTAAGAATAACTCTATTTACTGTTTTGTATTTTTTTTATTATTGTGCTATGTTTATTTATAAAACAAATCAACTGTACCATTTTAATACCTTCCTCAACATGTTTTAAGTCTCAGAACTGAATATTCTTCCAGCATATTTGAAAAATAGTCACAATTTTACATGGAGATTAATTCCGGCATTTAGGGTTTTATAATATGCTGTTGAAGAAGACATTACAAATATTATTATTATATTTTCTTTAAATATCATGATCTGATTCAATTGGGTTTCAGTTGGTTGGTTATACAGTTCAAATTTCTTAATATTTGCATTATTAAATACTTAAACAAAGAAAATGTTAATATTTCCTTAAAATTTAATTAACAAAATAATTTTAAATAGCAAAAACAATATTAATATTTTATACTTAGTTTCCTTATTTTTAGGAAAACATGTAAGATAAAAATACTTTGGTAAATTCCAATAATCAACTTTAACTTTAATAAACATAAATTTGTGCATTATTATTTGTAACTTTATTAGTTACTTGGGTTTTATGAACATTTATATTGTATTTATCTTTTGATTAGTTTTATAAATGAATGAATTAAGCATATTGTTAATCTCTGAAATTCAGTTTTTTAGTTTATATTATTTCGATTTGTATCTATAATAATAATATTGATGATACAGCCTAAATAAATATTAAGTAATTTTGGAGTTATGAAACTAAATTAATATCCAAAATGCAAAAATAACGCTTATTTCGGTGTGTAGTGTATGATAGTATTATATATGGTAGATCACTACAGTGATGTTTTGAGCGTGTATTTCCAGAAAAATATTAATATATAACTAACATCTAGGAAACACTATTCTAGGAATTTGAGTGTAGGTAATCTAAAAATCAAATTACAGAGCAAAATAATACGGAAATTGCTATCAAGATATTTTGAACACAAACAGTTTATGGATTATTTGGATAATAATACTTGGAAACTATTTAAACTCATTTTCAGCTTATTATATAACAATTAATTAATTTTAAACAAAATATAACCTTCCTCATATTGTTATAATTTATTATTATAAAATCAATAACAATACGACAGTCTTACTGAATAAAAATCGTACAATTATTATAAGAGACAATTAGCAATTCCTTTCTCAGTACCGTGATAATGCATTTAAACATCAGTTTATGTTGATAAAACACGCACGCGTGAATTTAGTTTTAGGAAATATCAATCATCAGGTGAATTCTTGAAGTTAGTAGTGCACTAGTGTGGAATTCAGTGTCACATGTTGTGGCCACAGATATCCGGCGTCACGCCTACGACTTCCCGTGTCCAGAACGGGACAACCAGCCGCAAAACGTCGCCAACACCACAACATTCACTTCAAGAACCAAATACAAGAGTATAATGTGGTTCAAACGTCCAAAGTCGTTAGGCAATCACGGAAAATGATTCTTCAAAAATACAATATGAATATACAAATGTATCATAACATAATTTTATTAGAAATTCGAAAAATTAAGGGCAAGTTATAAAAATAATTTAAAAATTAATTAACAAATTTAATGAACACCTAAATAGAATAACAACCCAGCTTTAATTAAATTATTAGAAGTTATGTTAAATCATGTTCTTCAAAAAATGTTCCCTTTTTCCGAATTCCTAGAAAACTCTCTATTTTACTTTTTATTCTATTCCACTCTTTTCCGACTGCCTAAAACTAGCCCGAAACTCGTACTTTATCGCATCCTAGCAATAATGCTATGTCATTTTGAAGTTGAAAAATACTGTAAAAATGTTTTCGTTGCGAGTAAACTGTTAGTTTATTATTGACTTCAAGGTAATGTTTTTATAAATATTTAATAGAGAAAGAATGGATCTACAGATGTGCCTTTTTAAAATTTAAAAAATAAATTTCTATCAGGAGATATAACCGTGTTTGCATTTTTATAATCATGTAGGTACCATTTTTTAACTGTTAATTTATCCTAAGTTATAAGCCTTGTTAAAATACAATTTTACTATTCTTGTACTGCCCACAAAAGACTCGCTACGTTAGTACGTTTGATGTTGGATTATAAGAGGTAGACGGGCCTCTTAAGATAGTTTAAAATACCTGTATTTTTTGAATTTTTGAAAAATGCCTATAGTTCTGACAACGCAGCTTCGAATAATTTCTAGTATTTTGCGGCGTACTCTACTGTAAAAACTATAAACACCCGTGGGTTGACCTCATTCACATAAACATTTAGCTTTAAGGTTTACATTTTTTATGTTTACGTTTAAGAAAGTTTAAATTCATATAACTAAATACGTGCATTCACACGTCCCACTTTCAAGATGTATTCAAACTTCCTGAAACGTAAACATAAACAATAAAACTAAATGCTTATATGAATAAGGCTTAACTCGCAATATGGGAGCCGCATCTAAGTTTGGGTAAAAGACATCATAGATTGTATGAATACTCTTGTAATAGTAGTACCTACTAACTATCTTTCGTTCAGTTTTGTATTTATTCACCTCTATACTAATCTATAATTTTTTTATTGATGTAAATTATTGCGTTTAAATGCGATCTCGAGTAATAATAAATAATAATTGAAGAGTACTAAATTATGAGTAGGTACATCAACTCTAATTACCTAGGTATATTTGTTTCGCCTTATATAACAATGTTCATCCAGCTATTATGTACATTAAATTAAAACGTCAAACAAAATATTGTCATGGCAGCAGGGACTTTTAAATTTTCAGATAAATTTTATGTCAATTTTTTGATTGGTCTATATATCGATGACGTGGAAAAACAATATTGGCTGATTTACTTACCGTTTAATAAATCGGTATAATTTCATTACTAAATAATTTCTATCCTAAAAATATTCCATACTCGTATGTAAAAATGTCGAAAAGGAAAACTGATTTTGATTGACTTATTTATACAAAATTTTTATAATATACAAAGTCCTACGCGTGATCATGCGTAAAATACGAGGTAAAATATAAGGAAGGTTGATAATATTTGTAATAAATACTGAACATTTTTATATCTCGGTTTTATATTTTGAAATAATTATACATAATATCGATTAAAAAATTATTATTAGCCGGATCTGTGATCCGGATTCTACTGGGGATTTTATATAAAAGTATTTACGAAGTTAACCACAAAAATTTATTACATCGAAAGGATGTAGAGATAATGAAAACCAAGTTTTCAAAAGCATTTTCAAATGTTGTTTATAAATAAATATAAGATTCAGTTTAATGTTTATTTATGTATATTGAATCACTTGTTTGTATGAATATTAAAAAATCAAAATTAGTTTGCAACTAGGTATAAGTAAAATAAAGACATAACTACAATAATAACAACGACTAAAAAAATAAATATAAACAGATACAGATATAAGAACAAGAACAAGACATGAGTTTTATGTATAAAAAAAGTATTTAATAGAAAAATATAGATAAATACATGTTCTTCAATTCTTTCATTTAAATATTATGTATTTCTTGTCAGTGCTAATGTTAAAGTACATGCATACTATTTGTTATGAACCTGGGTAAGTGGAGCTTACAATCAGATTAATCAAAATCAGCCGATTTAGTGTGTTAAAACATCTTTATTCGAGACAATTGAACAAATTTGTTTATAAATTCTATTGGTAATGTGAGGAATTGTCAACCGTTGTATTTTTTGATCAAATAATGATTATTTTAAGAAAATAAGTTAACGTTGGTATAAAAAAATCAAGGTAAACTAGAATTTCATCCTATCTTAATTACGTTTTTCTACTTTCCCACTAATGAGAATGTGTAGAATGTAGCACTGCGGTAGCACAATTACACGCACTTTATAAACTCATTTTACTTAAAAATAAAATTTTGAAAACCTGTTACATTTACTTATATAGGGTGGGTCATTATTGAAAATGAATAATTTTGATTACAAAAGATAGTTTAATCATGGAGAGGTTTAAATTTTTTTTTTTAAATAATATCTTTTAGATACCTGCCATCAGCCTCTTCGCAAACTGCTGATCTTTGCTGTACTTGGTCCATAACTGAGGAAATGTGGTTTCAACAAGACGGAGCTACGTCCCATACTGCAAGGGAAACAATGAATTTGATGCGAACTGTTTTTGGTAACCGTATCGTTTCACGATTTGAAGATGTTAAATTATCTGCGATTGATCAACCAGTTTTGGCTTCAGTTATGGACCAGCAGTTATGGAGCAGCAGCTTGCGAAGAGGCTGATGGCAGGCATCTAAAAGATCTTATTTTTAAATTTTAATTCTTTTTAAAACTCTTCATGATTAAAACTATCTTTTGTAATCAAAATTATTCATTTTCAATAAAAAATTTAAAAAATTATATCAAAAATACAATGTTCAGTGTGTCTTATGACACATAATTTTTAAACAAATTTATATACGGTAGATTTAAATTTAAAAACCGCATTTTTAGCTTGCTGGTAGGTATCTAGTATCTATATTATCATTATAATAGATGTACCAATATTATTATTATACGAGATGTACCTATATTTATTATATTCGATATAGTTATCACTCACGTTGTCACGTTATTATTTGTTGTTTTCATTATAATTATTTCCTGGCCTTACTCGTATGTCAATAACTAATGGATCCAATTATTTTATTTTTTTATTTTAAGGCAATTCAAGTCATAGGGCGAGATGAGATGAGAGTTTTTTGATGCAGAAATGCGACAAGAATTTGTTTAAAAGTTTAAATTACGAACCCAAATTGGGGCCACTGACTGAGCTAATTAGTAAAGGTTATTAGCGTGACTAATAAAAAATAAAAAGTACACGTCATTCAATTATTATATCGGATTTTTGATTTTTTAAATGAGCACATCAAATATTGAGTCAAAATTTAACTATTTAGGCACAATAAAAATATATATAGGTATACTGATTATTACTTGGATTATTATTTATGTATCAAAGCCATTATAAATATGTGTCGTTTGATGGCAACACGGAATATTTTAAACTTCTGCTTTCTGATAGAAAACACATTGTGATATTACCACAGTAATTTTTTAATATCCATGAGCCCATGCCCTTTGGTAAGAATTACTTTGGTAAAATGTACTTTAAACATTTTATGCTAAGATTTAACAATTTGCACGACATTTTATAATGTAAGTAATGTATCTACAGTAGTTATATTCAGAAAATTGGAAAAACTTTTTCAAACATTTTTGTAAATTCTTGTTTGCGCAATATTTGACTATAATAAGTAATAATAATTAGTAGGTAACAGTACTATATACCACTCTTGGTATATTTTATTAATCTACCTACTTGTTGGGAAACACTATTCAAAATTGTAATAATATGATGATTTGAATGTTTCTATTTCAATAAAAAATATTTATTTCGACTACCAACTACCATGCTAGTGGTCTCCACTCTCCAGTTCGACCCTAGGAACCGACAATACCACCTTGAATACCACTGAATCCGAGTGGTTACATCTCACAATATATTGTTCTGTAATTGAGAATTTATCCCATTGAATGTATACCATCAAAATAAATTTGAATAAATAAATAAGAATTTTTCAACCAAACTAATAAGCCAAAACAACAACGCAATAATAAAACTGCATCATACTCTGCAAGAATCTCTTGTCACATCTCCCATATTTTCGCAGCTTGCACGGTATTCTCACATGTAGTACCAGTGCAACAATTACACTCAAGCCTTCAACCTCTAACAGAAGAAACCGGAAGAATGTGTTGAAGTTGATGTTGTGTGTGTGTGTAGGTAGGTCAGGGCTTGGTGCGCGACGCTCACGACGTTTCGCTCGACACGGCGTGAGGCGTCCAGTGGCGGCGCCGGAAAAACTACGAGGGGAAGTTTACCTCTGAAGAAAAAATATTACATCTATTCGCCCAGGGACTCTAGTCGGACCGGAACAAACCACAGCTATTTAGTAAAAATGTAAACAATCCTGGACCTGTTAAAAATAGTTTTAACCCATAACCGGAGTCGAACCGGTTCGGAACGAGTTTAATTTCTAGAATAATTAGTTTTCTCCTATGGTAGAAAATCCGTCGGTCATAAGTGTGCGTGACTTCGGTGTGAGATGAGGCCTAAGCCGTCAAATAATGAGAAATAAATCATTAAAAATCGTAGATTTTGATGTAAATTACAAATTAATCATAGGTATCCAATTAAATGGAAAAGTTAAATGAAATAACTGAAATGCAGTAGTATGACTGGATACTGGAACCTTTTACATGCGATTTCTGAACAATATTATTGCGGTGCCTCATAATTTTTATTTTTTTAAATAAATATATCAAAGAATAATAATATTCGTTTTCCAAACATGTGGTAAGTTGTTATGATATAATATTTTCTAATCGTTTAGTAAATCTACTGCTAACCTCCATACGCATACGCAAACGCAATGCATTTTAGCGCGTTTAAGTGTCAACTTTAAATTCAATTATCTTCGTTATTTCAACGGTTATCTATATAAATTTTTATGCAAATTCTACGACTTGTAATGAATGCTGTATATTAATTTGGATGGACCCATGGATTTACTACCTTAAATTTTCTTCAATATGGTTTGATTACATTTGTTTCACATTTTAGTTCAAAATTTAAAATATTTTGAATTGTTTGATCGTTATTTAATAATTCAATTAAACCGGAACTTGGCCCGCTTTTCTGTATCCCGGTATTTCAAAAAAATATTTTACTGTGTTTGCGGTTACTAACCTCATCATGAGTGGAGAGTACAACACGGAAAATCCGTTCAATCAAAAATCTGAGCTGTCAAAATCATAGTCGCTCACAATCCACCCCGTTTAAATTAATTTAAAATTTTCAAATTAGTCATTTGTTGATTTGTGTTAAGTGTTCCATTGACTTTTGTGTTTATAAGGTGAAAAATTACTTACGATATCAGTCATGAGTCAAGTAATGTTTCACCATAGTTAATTTATGTCTACACAGGGTGATTTGGGACTAGCTTAGCTTAATACAATTCATAAGTTTTTGTATGGAAACTAGTTTCAGTAAATGTCAGATAAACATTATGTCCTACCTATTCTTTATGATACCTCATGTAAAACGACGAGTCAAATTAGTATTTATTTACATCGTCTATATAGGTAAATCACCTAAAATGAAATACTAATTATATCACGTATTTATAGATTTACTGGTATTTTTCACAAACATGATTTGTCAATGATTTTTACGAGAAACTACAAATTAATTTCCAAAATATATCTAATTTGACTAAATATCAAGTTATAATCGTTAAAAGTTAATGACTGTAGTCAAACTACCTCTGTTTCAAGAATAACAAACTCAATTCTACTAATTGAAAAATGGAATTATTTATTAAAACCGTGCACAATATCTGCAATAAAAATATAGTATTAGTAATGGATAGGGACACTATAATAACCTCCCTAATACTTTTTAAATCACCCTGTATAGAAGCTATAATAATTTATGGAGCGAAAAACCAAGTGCGTTATACGAGGCGTTATATGACCGACTGTGGTTCTGACTCAAATACGAATCTAGACAGGCACACATTTCAGTTCAATTAACTAACAACCTGAATATTTGTGATAGACGCACACACGGTACATTATATTGTATGTCGATTACTCTAATAATAATTGTGTAAGCTTGCCACACCCAAATTTGATAAAATGCGTGATAGATAGATTTTTAAAAATGTGAGTGCACGTATACACTGTCAATGTCAAAATAAGAATTAACATAAAATATGTCCGTACCCAAATGTACAAAAGGGTAATTGACAAAAATTTTACTTTCAATTTATTTCTCAGAATTACTAGATAATTGATTGCGGCGCTGGCGCATATCTTTTTACCTATCGCCTTATATTCTATTGTAATGGGTAAAAATTTTCGAGTGTGAATTTTTGGTGACGATTTTTTCGTCCACGATAACTCAAAAAGGTATTAAACGTATCAAACCTTTATTATCCAAATTTCATATTTATGATTTTAATAAGAATCTCGGTTGATTTTAGTAGAAATCCGCCAACCGGAAGTAGTATTTGACTTGAAATTAGATATTTTTTCTTATAACTCGATAAATGATGTATTTATTACAATTTTTGCAATTAAAAGTGTGATGATATTCATAGTGTGGCCATACAACTGTCAATTCGCCATGTTTTGCCAAATGTCAAACCATCGCCCAAGAATATAATATTTTTTGTTTAAACCTAAAATTTTAATCATTATGTAAATATTTTATTTATAAGAATAGTAGGGCGAGTAGAATTAGGCGAGAGTTCATAATATGCTAGTCAAATCGGATAATTTTATAAAATGTTTGACAGGTTTGACGGCAAATGGCGCGACCAATCAGAAGCAAGCCTCCCTATGGCCACGCTAGAAATAATATCTAGTCACATACTAGTTATTTATGTAACAAGTACAGAAAACTGAGTTTTAGAAGACGAATCTATTTACGGATGAGGCTCAAGCCGAGTCTTTAAATTACGCGAGTCTTCTAAAACTTTGACAAAACGTAGGCGAAAATAAGTGAAAATTATCGTAGGTAACGTCATTTTAAATGACAGGATCCGCTAGGATAAAATATTATTTTACCGACTCAAAACAGTTCGCAAAGTAATAATTTTGGAAAGCATAATTATACTTAAAAAATATTTAAACTATAATTAAATAGGTACATTAAAAAGTTGTGTGTTGGTCACATCAGATTTTTGATAAGTATAACAGGATCCTGAACAGGTTAAAATGCTTTTCTATTCTAATTTTAAATTCCAGACTTTAAAATACCATACATGTTATATTTTGATTCACTATTTAATAATAATTATCTTTAACCGTGTATACAAAGGACGGCGCCTTTTTGAGTAGCTATAATACTGTTGTGATAGAAAGTCTGAGTCCGCCACTGGGCATGTTTGTGCTATCGACCGGGACGCGACTCGCGACTGCTGTTCGCCGTTCTCGCATTCTCTGTTCGCTCTTCGCAAACGCTGTCGCTGTCGCTGTCCAAGGAACACGCAACACACGCCGGGAAGGTGCATAAGATTTAGGTTATAGGTTGCACTGCACTCATTCATGCTTATCACCTGCTATTTTACAGTTATTTTATTTTTTGGAATTCTGCATCCCAATAAAGCAAGATGTGTGTTCGGTTTTTGCCCCTAGGTACTCTTGCTATTGCTAGCCCAAAAAATATAAAATATAAGTAATAGTTATTTTTGTATTAAATGATTTTTGTGCATGAGAATGTCCTTATTTGACGAGGCTTGCCGAGTTAAATAAGTTATTCGAACACACAAAATCATTTCGCGCTCGAAATACAAACAATCTAAATTTCTAATTAAATACTTACATTAAAATTTTCAATATCCATGAAAAAACGTTTATCATAACCGTGGAAAAAAAAATGTTCACAGTTTTGAATGGTAATCAAAGTAACATAACAAAAATAAGATTGTGAAAAAATACCAACTTCGCTCTTCGCAAATCAAAAATGGCAACATTTTTTGACAGTTATAGAAAAAATATATTTATGAAAAACTAGGTAGTATGCAATAAATTTCTTGTTTGCATGTTATATCATACCTACATTAATACATGAAACGCATGTGCTTGTTATTTCACAGAAGTCAAAAAAATATCTCATGTTTTCGTGTTGATACAACTTAAGTTTATTTATAACTTTTCTTTCTAATAATTTCTTAAAAACTAAATAATAAACTGATAACAAATTTAATTGTAACTGCTTAAAAATCAAATATTTATATATTAATTAATTAATTGTTCTCTAAAAATCTTACATTTTAACAATTTTTGTTATTAAAAGCATTCAATTAATACGCAATATTTTATCAATGATTAAATGATAATTAACCACACATTAATTCAATAAATAAGAATAATAATTGAAAGTGTCAAAATGTCATTCAAATATTTGGTATCTTAACTCTTTCTCTGCGATCTTTAGAACATTTATTTTTAAAATTTTCAATAGTTTAAAATTCTAAACTATTTAGTACCTCCACCATTATTCGCCTTAAGCGACCCGTCTACATTTTTTCCGAATTCCTAGAATAGTCTCGATTTTTTTCTATTCCAGTTTTTTCCCACTATTACGGCTACCTGAAACCAGTCCGAATTTCGTACTTTACCGCATCCTAGTAATGCAATGTCATTTTGAAGTTGAAAAATACTTTAAAAGTGTTTTCGTTGCGAGTAAACTGTTGGTTTATTTATGAATTTTTCGAAATTTTTATAATCATGTACATTTTTTTAATTAAAATTTTCCAAAGGTACAACTGTCAATTGAGAATTGATCCTTCAATCATATAATTTTTGTTGAAATAAAATTTTACCATTCTTGTACTGGCCACAAAATACTCTCTACGTTGGTACATTTTATGCTGGATTTTAGGAGGTAGACGGGCCTCTTAAGAGTTTATATGAGTTCTGCAAGTTGTTTTACAATTTAACTCATTGAACATCGGCTTAATTTGATTTAGTTAATTGTTAATATAATAATAAGTCACGCATTTAAAGTCTGTAAATTATGGATTTGTCACTCTTGGGCATTCAGAGATTAGGTATACCTACTTGGAGATATTCGTTATAAAATACATATAAAATAAAAAACCATATAATTATGTTAAATCAAATTCGTAATATTAAAAATTTATTTAAATAGAATTTCATATTTTCTCATTTTCAACCAACAGCAAGCAGTTTTTTGATCCATGAAAGATATAAGTAAGCTATGGGTTATGCTCCACCAAGTGCATACTGCGTGATAAATCTCACTTTACACACTACTAATAACAACGTTATTAAAAGTTAAAAAAACAGCAGGTGACTTGAAATTAATAATTACATGCACATATCGATCTTCAATCGGATCGCAAAAGTCAAAAATCATTCAAAAGTCAGTGTTTATTTATCAATCGCTTACGACTCATGCTATCAATCAACATTCCATTCCTGCAATAAATTGGCACTATCTAAAAGACATTAGTTATAAAACAAGAAACTATAATTAAAAACAAATTAATAACACTTATTATTTATATGAATTATTATTATCCTACATTGATTGATCTATTCTAAGTAGAAGTAAAATGCATAATTGATCAAAATCCGTAACCAATAAGTTATAGTTATATAATTAGTTGTATTTATTTATTTACTTTATTATTATTATTTATTATTTTACTTCATATTTGGAAGTATAAAACGTGGTAAAGTTTAAATTTGTTTGTCATATTTATCGACATTGATCGAAATTAAAACTTATAACATAATTTCATTACTGAAAATCTATAACGACGATGAATCATATAATTTTCGAATTGAATTTCAAGGTAATTTCTCCGCTTTTCTCTTCTCTGAAAATTAAGTAGATCATTGTCGCCACAATATTTGTTTTTGCAAGTACGAAAGCGATTTTATAAATGAGTCACCAGTATCTATTATGCAGTAAAATTAAATTTTCTATTTACTCATCTGATTCCAACTAGAAACACAATATATTTTGAAATTTTACGCAATATAAAATCTACTAAAATTATTATAAACCGTCAAACGAATAGTTTCTAAAAATAAGTATATTGTAAACAATCTAACGTTCTATGTAAACATTTATAAACATACAGGTAGGTAAACCACAAATGACTAACAACATAATCAAAAATATAGCGCTTTGGTGCAATATATTTTATTTTATCAGCACGAGTTTAGCAACAAATGGAATGAGTACTGCATGTGTAAATATTTATTAATAGAATTAAAACGCAAAAATACTTTAAAATCTGATAATATACTTACGCAATAAATACCAACACTGTACATATTCGGAATTATTACCAAATATTTATAGACAATAAAAATTTGAATTATCTATTTTCCTTTAAGTATAAGAAGTATTATAAGAAGTACTATTAAAACCAATAAATATTTAAAATTAATTATTTACATTCTTTTCTTTGAGCATATTTTTGGCTAACAACTCTAATGATTGTTTATATACAGGATGTTTAACAACTTCAGGATAAAAATTAAATGGCTAATACTATTATGATGTACCCTAATAATACCGATTACGAATCAAAAAGAATTTTTTCAAAATACCTACGCAAAATAATTTGCATTCTAAATAAAGTAAGTATAGTACATTTTTAGTTCCACTTTAATTGCCACAACACCGAAATTTAATTAATTTGTTTATTTACACAACATTACTTAAATGATATCTCGTATTATTTTTAAATAAATTTAATTGAATCATAATAAAAACGCTTATTAAAACAGTGGCTCTAAAATAGTAATTTGTATACCTATACCTAAGGCTGCGAAATGACTGTTTAGCGTCCGAGATAATTTTTGGCTGAGGCGAAAAGCAAAAAATTCTCGAACACTAAACTCATTTCACAAACGAGGTATACAAAATATTATTTGTGCAACTGCAGTTTATACTTATAATGAAAAACATCCATTTTATTTTTTGACAACTGTCAAAAATGTTTACATTGACAACAACGGCCGCGAAAGTTATTGTACACAATTGTTATACTTGGCGGCCTAAATTGCATACGTCAATGTCAACTTTTTTTGACAGTTGCGCAAAAATTACTTCATGTTCATATAAAGCGCAATTAATGTTTTAAAAAATCTTTTTGATTCGTGATTAGTATGTCATGTAGTATCTACTATCTAATTTTTATCCTGAAGTTGTGAAACACTCTGTATATTTTGGAATAGTTCCATAGCATGGTATGCTTCACCTTCAAAATATATTAGAATGATTCTTAAGAAATAAAGCTAGATTGTAGATTCAGACCTACCCAATTATAAATATAAGTGCTAAATTAACCAACCAGCGCTTCTACAAAGTTCTAATTTGAATTATAAGTGCGAACAGAGGTGCGAACGGTAGGCGCTGGTTGGTTAATTGTCTACTTACACTTATAATTGAGTAAGTCTGAATCTAGCTTAAGATGTAAACGAACATAACATAACCAATTTTTGTTGGTCGAGTCAATTATGGAACGTAAGTATAAAAGAAAAGAATTTGGACAAGAGTGAAACATGTTAGACAAGATAGGTGGTGGTGCATACATACCGAGCAGGAGCAATTTGAGTTCTCTCCTCGCATCCCGCTTATCTCTTCTGAGTTGGCGCTCGATCTCTTGGTTGATTCGTTTCTGCTCCTTGGCCTCCTCTGACATGCAGCACGTCATGGTTGGCCCGGCGACGACGGCGCTGTTTTACCTTCCGTGTCCGTGGACACACAGCGATGCGACGCGCTCACGGCAAGCGCTAGCAGCATGCACGCGCCGGGATCCCTAATAACACAAACACACCCCTTCATTCTGTCACTATACGAGTAATCTCAATCAAAGTTCAACTTACAAACTTACTTAAATGCAATTATACAACTTATTATTTACACACGTCATTTTTGACAAATAATTACAATTTGTACGAAGAAGGAAGTTTTTTAGCAATAATTCCACACCTGTATAAAGTAAGCCATAAACAAAACACAATTTTATCACTTTGACAGCGGATAAAAAGGAAGGTAGCTTTTTGCAAGTGATAAAACCTTATTTATTAGCTACCAAACAAAACACTAAAATGTCATTTGCTTCATATTTCTAATATTTGTCAGCGAAATGATTAGATTTTGGGAATATTTATGAAGAAGAACCAAAATAGTCGTTAAATTATCTCGTTGAATAATTACACTCGAGCATTTTATTTTCTCCGAATAAATTTCTGTTTGACATCTCAACCTTGTCACCTGACAGAAATAGACCTTTTTCATAGCTGTCAGAGAGAGAGAGGTCCGATTTTCCTTATGAAGGTATGAAGTTGTTTGCAAGTAGTGAATCATGTTTTCACTCGGCTTCCTTCATAGATAGTAGTTATGACAGCTGCCAAAATTAATACTGGTATGTTTTATTTTTATTAATCGTCGATTTATTTCTTAAAAAATCACAGTTAAACAAAATTGTGTCGTACAATTTGTTACAGCTTTGTTTTGTTTTAATGTTTTGAAAAAAACCCATGTAGGGGTCGCTTTACAGAGAATACTATTTATGAAGTATCAAAAATATCCAATAGATGATTAAAATAAAATCACGTCGTGATTTTATTAAATAATTTTTTATTTCAAATTGCTATGCAACAAGGTTTTAATACATAAACAAAAATTTATTCGGCAAAATAAAAAGCTCTTGTACAATTACAGTTGATAACTTCACTCCTGTATAAAATAAGCCATAAACAAATACAATTTTATCGCTTTGACAGAGGATAAAAAGGAAGGTAACTTTTTGTGCAAGTGATAAAACGGATAAAACCTTATTTACCTTTGTAATTGTAAGCTATCAAAAAAACACTAAAATGTCATTTGCTTATGTTTCTAATTTTTGTCAGCGAAATGGTTAGATTTTGGGAAAATTTGTGAAGAAGAACCAAAATAGTCGTTCAATTATCTCGTTGAATTACAATCGAGCATTTTATTTCATCCAAATAAATTTCTGTTTGACTTCTCAACCTTGTCACCTGACAGCAATTTTTAAAATAAAATCACTCCAACTACGATTTCGTGACTTTATAAAACAATTTTTCTTTTCAAATTATTAGGCAACAAGGTTTCAATATAAACAGAAATTTATCCGGCAAAATAAAAAGCTCTTGTGTAATTACAGTTGATAATTCCATATACGTCATTTCCAAGGTCATTTCTGACCATAACAGAATGCACTGTTTGTCGTAGACAATTTTTTAGGGATAAAATTTGATAAAACTACATTTAAATAATGAAGCAAATATAATTCGAGTCAGAAATTAATTTGGTTAAATTTCTCATAATTCCTGCGTAGAAACGACAACTCGGGTCAAAATTGACTCTTAAATCACTCCAGTGTCACTATCGTGATTTAAATGTGTTAATTTTGACACTCGTTTTTTTTACCAATAAATGAATGACTCTTAATTACTTATGATTATTCCACACACGCCATTTTTTATCAGTTTTGTTATTAGAAATTTTGACATTTGAGCTGTATTATTTTGACATTTGTGAAATAATCAAGCAAATATAATTCGAACTATAAATTAATTTGATTGAATTTCTCATAATTTCTGCATAGAAACGACAACTCGTGTCAAAATTGACTCTTAAATCACTCCAGCGTCGCTATCGTGATTTAAAAGTGTTAATTTTGACACTCGTTTGTACGTTACTACAGACTACACTCACTGTTACTACGCAACAACTATTAAAAATTTTACCAATAAATTCATGGCTCTTATTATATTAATTACGATTATTTCACACACACACCATTTTTGATGAATTAGAATGCTCTATTTGTGCGAAGAAGGCAGTTTTTTAGCGATGAAATTTGAAAAAACCATAGTATATCATTGGTTACTCTTTGTTGATATTGAAAATTTTAAATTATATTATTTTAACATATTTGAAATAATCAAGCAAATAATATAGGTAATTCGAGATTCGAGCCATAAATTAATTTGGTAAAAACGTGATTTAAATAATATGTCAATTCATCTTAAATTATTTATTTCACTACTCTCGACCAGTTTCAACACCACATGTGTCTTCTTCAGGACAGGAGATGAGATTTAAAAATATTTTTTTACAAAATTTATGTAAAAAATTGTTCAATTATTCAAAACTAGTCGAGAGTATAGAGAAATAAAATATTTGACTGCATCCCCGTAATTTTTTCTAATCCACATATCATTCATTTAGTAGAAAGTATTTCCATATGACATCGACAGGAAACAAAAATGACATTAGGTGTAAAACCGGCGACGCTACAGTCAATCAAGAAATCAAACTAGAATTTTGTTTTTACTCCTAACTTAAAAACAAACTGTACTTAATTACTATTTATACACTGTTGTCTGTTTTTAAACTGAAATGGGTAGAAACAAAATTCTAGGGTGATTTGTATGCGTGTGATTGGCTGGCTAGATCGCCGCCGGTTTTCCATCCAACACGTCCAAATGTCAGATTTAACCAAGGATTTAACTGTCATGGCTGTCATGTTTATGTTTACTGTTAAAATATCATACTATACAGAAATTGATTATAGGTACAATGACTTGTTATTAGAAATTTTGATTTCGTATAATTGAATAACTTTGATTTGGAACATTAAAATTGAAATTCAACATAAAAGAACTCCTAATAATTTTCTACATCTTTTAAGAATGTAAATCTGATTTTGTTTATATTCTTCCTAGTTTAAAAACAGGCTAGTCTGTGGACGACATCAATATTCATACCATTCATACCCATACCATGTTAGCGTGACAAATATGAACATGACATGTCAAATGTCACATATTCTCAACTACAATCATCGATTTCAACTTGCACATTCAGATTCAGAACAATTATTAAGGTTAAACTTTGTTTACAAACCACTATTTATTAGTAATTAATTATTATGACAACAGACAAAAATCTCTTTCAACAGTTTCACTGACTTGCGACTTGATTTTGTCATCATGATAGTCTTTTGTTACCTACTAACGTTGAACTGTCAGATATTCCGTAACGTTCTAATCCCATTAAAATTAAACATTTGTGGCACGTACATAAATAAATAACAGAGAAATATTCATAGACGATAAATTTAGAAAAATTGTTGAAACATAAACAATATTTACTCAAAACGTAATTTTCTACGAATATTAGTACGTATAATTTCAAGGCTTATTTTATATTATTTACCTTCAATTTAAATATAATCCAATTAGATTAGATTTTAGTTTTTAGCAAAAGTATGCAAGAAATACAAATTCTATAACAAAATCCCAAAATCGTGCTGGGTATGTCTCATCAGAAACATCTAACCTCTGAAGCTGTTTGTATCTGACTTAACTAAATATTGTGCAAATAAGTATAACGTTTTACATAACAAATTATTATCTAATTAAAAATTTGATTGTTAAAACGCATTTCGTACACATTTACACATTCACGAACACACACATACATACACAGCAGTTGAACCCCGTTCCTCCCCCACTGGGTGTGGTAACTACTCTAGGCTACCTACGAGACGGTCGAATAGGATCCCACTGACTAACAGAAATTCTAACTTATAGCGACCAGGAGCACAATTTCACATACACATAATCCATTTACAATAACGAGATTCGTGAAGCCCAACGCCAATACTTGCACGTGTTTATTAATAAGATTAAAATCGGAACAAATGGACAAGTAACGGGGGGATAGCACGTATTGGATCGGCCTATGTTTAGGTTACCGAGTTTTTACAAGCTTCACTGCTGCACACAGACACTTATAAAACTATTACAGAACAAATGGCGTACCTAGGCTAATATCCATAGAGTGAATTGGTATTTAACACCTTTACTAAACTGCACTATCACAATAATAATCACTTTTGATTATACGGCAACCGCCTATTCACAATATGGCGGTGGCGGTGTACTGATCTGCTGTCGTTTTGCCGAACGGCGCTGCAATCGTTCTTAGCAGGAAGATAGAACAACGAGCAAAGCGGTAAATTTAAAATTTCATTCTTAAAAAAATATTACTGCCACATATGCAAGATAATTAAAAATTACATAATAATTATTACCGTTGTAAAAATTAATTGTTCTTTGTCATTTTTATAATATAAATTTAAACAAATTTCATCATTAGAAACGTAAATATTTTATTTTAACTAATACATAAAAGAAATCTTACAATATCGCAATAAAATAGGATTTAATACAAGAATTATAAGAATAAGGTTTCCAGACCTTGAATAGGTTTTACCTGCACTGAAGTTTGTAAATGCAGTAATAGCATTATTGTTTGTTAGAGTTTATTTAATTAAAATGTTTTCTGTTGTACTAAATAAAACAATAAGGGAAAAAATAATTAGTTTATGTAACATATTTCGTTTATTTGAATTACAATAAAAACTGTACATACACACTGTGTTATAATAATCTAATTGCATAAGTAAAAATGTGAGTAATTTATGGAGTCTTAAAATGACATCCTAAAAGAGTATTGCTGTTATACAAAGAAAATGATTAAGACAATATTAAAACATTCCTTGTACATAAAATTAAATAATAAAAGATAAAAAATAAAGTAGTACATAATCAAACGATAATTGTAAAAAAGCAAAGTTAATATATTAACTCTTAACTCAAATTCACACAAGATATCATCATAAATAAAAAATTTACGTTTGTTCGTTGAAATAATAAAACATTTCTTTTATACTGTCGCTATATTCTCCTTTATACAAATTAACTGTAATTATTTATTTAAATTATTGATAAAATTGAAATCATGTGTTAATAATAACAGTTGCACCTTTATACATATAATAAAAATTTAAAGATATATATTTTCTATCAACATAAATAAAACGGCATAAAATGCAAAACTGACTTGTTTTGTATGGTCCACTAACAAAATAATTGCAATAATTTAATATTTATAAATAAAGATAATTAAAAATTATATATTAACAGTAATCCAATTATTTTTATCTATCTATTTAATTCGCCAATCAATACCTCGTATAATACGTTTCAGAACGAAAGACTATAAATATAAAGCTTCAAATAGTATTCACAATAAATTAAATTAAAACCTAAGATAATATATTATTAAAATTTAATGTTCAAGGCCGAGATTTTTAGGACATTAAATTACAAGATATATAAGTTTTATGATTAAGCACGTAGTTCCTATGTCTATCTCTTTTATAAATATCTCAAATAAATTATGTCGTAATAATTAATAAATATTAAATAATTACGGATATACATAATTTATTTATAGTCTATAAATGATTTGAAAAATATATTAATTTTGCCTTAAAACGACAAAAAGAAATTGATTCACTCAATATAAAACTTATATATCTCATATTAGTTTATATTTCTTTAGTTCTGAATCACGGATATAACCACACAGAACAAGTCAAAAACAAATCATAATTAACAAATCCACGCAGTCTACCTATACAAACACCAACATAAAATGACTACCTCGATACTGGATACTAGTACGCAATTATTTGGCAACTTAGGACGGGATTACACAGATACATAATAATATAATACAGGTCGTATAATACCTAGTTTTCCCAGCTGCAGTGTTCCAACACAACTGCTTACTTAAAAACATGTGTAAGACTTCAAATCATGACTTAATCTCAAACAGTACGAAATTACATCATTGAAGCATACTTCAATTAAATATTTATAACCATTTGAATATAATTTGGAAGACAAAATAAAGTTTTTTGTTGGACTCACTCATCTCTCAGTTAAAGGCACTTCAAGTATACACTAAAAATCTAATATTTGTTATCATTGTCTAAAATATTTTTCTCTTATCTTGGTATGAGCATAAATGAGATTGATATATATGTAAATATTTTATGATATCAATGATAAAAATCTTTTGCATAAAAATATAACAGTTTCTTGTTGGTACCTCATGTTCAAATACTCTGTAGGTCAAAACCACAACAACAACAAAACCATGTTGGCATTGATTAAATGTTAGTTAAAATTGGTTCACAGAGGCCGCGTGAAATTGGCCGGAAACATGCCTTTCTCGGCGGAGCCTTCCTTGATGCCCATTAGCCAGCCTTCCTCCTGAAAAACAAATACAAACTTTAGTTATATCACAGTCACAGTTAACACATATAATAATATTATTTCCAGATTAATAATACAAGATATTTTAAACAACGTGTTAAGCACGGAGTATGCAGAAAAGTAAAACATAACTTTTAAATTATATGAAAGGCTGCTGACTATTGCAGACATGTTTTTGATTTTCTTATATGCGGTCACTATTTTTAGACAATAGTATTAATTTTAGAGATTCTATTATTCACGTTTATTATGAGTCGTCGGTATAGATAGTGTACTACTTTCCTATGAAATAGTATAAGAATAAAACTCAACTGGATCATCGGGATGTTGTAAAAAAGAAATAGCCTTATTGTAATGTATAATGCGATTCTAATTTGAAATACAACTGTCAAATAAAGTTGACTTTGACATCCGCAATTCAGGCCGCGAAGTAAAACGTTTATGTATGATACATTTCGCGGCCGCGTTGCTATTATAGTAACGGCTGCGAAGTTGAATTTATTGAATTGTTTATGTAATTATCTACTTGTTACAAAAATAAAATGTGTTTATATGCATTGCAGTTGCACAAAAAATATTGCTTATAACTCGTCTGCGAAATGTGCTCTGTGTCCTCGAGAATGTTTAAGCTTCGGCCTTCGTTTCGGTCATTTCGCAGCCTAGGTATACAAATAACTATTTTAGTATATGCTCTATAAAATCGTTACTATGCGAATTGTTTTGAGTCCGCAAAATAATATTTTTCAAAAAATGTCAAAAAGTCAAGATTTGTAAGCTAACTATGAACACGGGAAATGATAGATTTTTGTTTACAGAACGCAAAAGACTTTTATATCCAGGATGTAAAATTCTTTACATCCAGGATGTAAAAGTCATTTTTCTACTTTCGTTAGGTTATAGACACTTTAGTTCACAAATTTGCCTTAGATTATGAACTTCATTATTTCACGCAGTGGTCTTTATGTCACTCTTTTTTATTTAATAAAATATACACATATAAAACTAAATTTATTAAAAATATAATAGACCACATTATAAAGAAACTTCAATATAAAATGCTTTTGACTTGCAGTTGCATATTTTATGCAGTTTAAATTGAGAAAAACGCGAATAAAAATGTCGTTTGTAGATTTGGATGTTTTTGTTTTATGTCAAAATTTATAAATGTCATTAAATGTCAAAATTACATAATTCCAAAAAAAAATTGCATTCATTTGAACGAAAGTAGAAAAAATATTGTATGCAACACGTAAGGAATCTCAGTAGTTACTTATGTGCTTACAGAACTCGACTGCGCCTCGTGCTACAAATTTTCCATACGTAAGGTAACAACCTTCGTTGTTACATAAATAGTTATATTTATCCAGCAATTTTTTGACAGAAGAAAGAGCCACAATTGAAAAAAAATACACTTGACACTATGCTTCTAATCAGTGAACCCTATACACTATGCTTCTAATCAGTGAACTCTATACTCTGTATCTAATCAATACATCAGGAGGCAAATTGTCTTCGTCGCTTTCTGATATCATTCTAGTAGTATTGAAATATTACTTCATAATGCAAAAATGACAGAACATTTTATAGAAAATATTTGAACGTTTACCTGGTTTGTTGTTACGGAAACATTACATGTCACATTGATTAATTTGATTAATTATAAAAAGTGTCAAAAATGTATCTAATCTTGGGGCATATTTTTCGAAAAAAATTTTTTATACTCGATTTAGGAATAAAAACTTTCACCCTCGAATGCAAAAGTATCATTTCGCAATCTGGAATGTTTTAAAAAATTTTATTTTAAGATTATATTTTAGAACAATTTCGAATAGTTATAAAACAAATTTTGGAGAGCATGTACTAAAAATTTTTATGTAACACGTACACAAACTGAGTTTTAGAGGACGGAGGACTCACCTAATTAAAGACTCGGCTGGCACCTCGTCCGTAAACAGATTTGTCCTCAAACTCTTTTGCGTATTTGTTACATAAATAATTAATTTTGAAGTAAATTTTTCTGAAGATTTACCAAAAACATAAAATATATAGAAACAAACACGATTTTTTTAAATACTAAGTGAAGAAATAATTGCAATAATTTTTGAAAAAATAAGCACCCCAATATGTGTAACAAATGGGATGAAAGTAAACCGTAGTTAAATATTCGCTTTTTTATATTCTGTGATCAGAATATGTGTGACACCTAATCTTAAGTTTTTCAAAAAATTTAAAATTCCTATTACATTCTTGATTCTTAAAATATGATCAATTTGAAAACAATAGTAGTAATTATTATTCTAGATATTATAATATTAGTCACAAAAATTTTAATTTCTTTTGTACCAACCTGTTCCTCGGGATCATCGTATTCGATTACTTTGATAGTGTCCCCAACTTCAAATGATAATTCATCAACATCTTCACGAGTGTACTTGTATGT
The DNA here is from genome assembly GCA_947534325.1 of Agonum fuliginosum. Taxonomy (NCBI): domain Eukaryota; kingdom Metazoa; phylum Arthropoda; class Insecta; order Coleoptera; family Carabidae; genus Agonum; species Agonum fuliginosum. The sequence continues at coordinate 11,538,539 of OX384038.1, read as the reverse complement.
AGCTTTTACTCTGTATAAAACACCGGGTGGTAGATTATCTGTAGTAGCACCTACAAAGAATAAGAAAAATTAATTCATATTATATAAGTTTATATAATTACAAATATTTTTACACACAAATCATGCCATGCTTTATAATTATAAGCACATTTGTGTTACCAATTTTGGAGACTTTCGTATCATTGAATAAATTTAAATATTATTTCTTCATACGTTGGAAATCATAGAATTAATAAAATTTTTAGCTGATCCCGGAAATTTTAGATATCATATCATATCAATAAGTATTTGCAGATATGTTGTAAAATAGTTGCTATATTTTTTTGCGCAGCTGTCACAAAAAGTTAAAATTGACGTCCGCTATTCAGGCCGCGAAATAAAACATTTGTGTACAACACACTTCGCGCTCGCGGCTGTTGCTGTTGCTGAGAAGTTGAATTTATTGAATTGTATATGTCTGTCAAATATTTTTGACAGTTGTTACAAAAAATAAAATATGTTTTTTATTATATGCATTGCAGTTGAAAAATAGTTATTTGTCCAACTAGAGAGGAAAGCGCTTCTTTTTCCTACTTGAGCTTGAAGTTTGTGTCACGAGCGAAGCGAGTGAGGCAATCGAGCGAGAGTGGAAAAAGAGCTTTTCTCTCGAGTTAGACCCACAAACATTTTTTCACGGCATATTTAAAAACATTGTAAATGTAAAATAAATAGACCATATTAATTATTATAGCGCCTCTTCCGGCTGACTTGCGATGTAAAAAAGTGATGCCAGGGATGCCAACAATTTCTTATTTTTCTAAATAAGTTGGCAATGATCAGCCGTTTCGGTGTTAAAATTTTTAATTTTTTAATTTTAAAACGTGATTTGAAACACAATATTTGTAACTAAGCATATTGATATAAATTATATGACACTACTTTAACAGAAAAACACACTTTTAAGTTATCTATCACTCGAGATGTTGGGATCCCGCTAAAAAAATTCAAATTTTTATAGTTATTTTCACATAATAAACTAATGATCTTTTATATTAAACAGGGGCAGAATTCGATACTTCGTTATTAAATATAACTGATATTAAAAAACGGCCATGTGATTCTGTCTGCATGAATTACTATATTAGTTTAAAAATCCACTTTTTCCCATAAGGAAACATTAGTACCATTTCGGTTGTACTCACAGCATTGTGATTGGTGATTACTGAGCATGCGCATTGAATAATTAATATGGTCTATACATAACTATACTATGTCCATCGAACACATAGAGTAATAAAACTAGTGGGCAGAGCCAAAATGGGACCGTTAGCGCAATATTTCTCCCGATAGGTTCGCTAGGGAGCTAATTTCTTTTAACCTTCAAATGACTGAAACGTCAAACCTGTGTTATGCTGTGTATGAAACGAATCAACGAAAGTCAAAATGCGCGAATGCTGTACTGTAATGGCAAAAGTAATTCGCGATTTAAAATCCCAAACGACCATAGGAGACACATTTGGATAAACTCCATTGGAGAAAATAACTTAATATTTAAAAAAATAACTTAATATTTAAAATAGATGCTGTCTACAATTGAATTGTGTATTAAAATGACTATTATACAAATTAAATTTCAAAATCCCTTTCTATTAATTCTGTTTTTCGTCCCGATGTTTTGGCACCTCTTTGAAACAATACATTTTTTAACTCTTCGACTTTCCAACTTTAATAATATGGCATGATTATAATAATTGTAGTATTGTCACAGGTATTGTTGTATAAACTTCAACAGAGAAGACATAATTACACGCAGTAACATTATACGTATGTCTTCTTATTTTTACTGAAGTATGTATCGTGTAATACGTACTTCGGAAACTAGCTCCCTGCTGCCACCTATGCTAAGCTTTGCGCTAACGGTCCCATTGCGCAGTACAATGTGCGCAGAAGTAGGCTTTACAAGCAACAAATTTTAAAAAGCAGAAAAATTAAATAGTTTTATTTGAAATAAATATGGAAGAATTATATATTTTATCTACAACAATAGCATAATGTATTCATTATATACGTGAAAGTAGTATAATAAACCCCTCCATAAGGACACATTATGAAATAATGAATTTATTATTTCACACTGTTAAATAATGAGTACTTTATTCTCTCGAACTGTCAAACTGCCATCACATCTGTTTTAATATTAGTGTTATCAAGTTATCTTTTTATGACGTTGTAAGCAGAAACAGTAAAAATAATAAAAATTTGTAAAACGTTGTATGTGACTAGCCCATAATAGTTCTAAATTACTCGGATAAATTGTCATCACACCAAAGTTTGAGGTTAGGTTAATATCAATACAAATTTGTAGTAAGAAAATGTTGTTTTATTTAAAAAGTTGTAGATAAAACTTCGTATTTAACTCGAAAATAATGGCTATAATTAACTCGGATGATTTATATACTCGCCTTCGGCTCGTGAACAAACTTTCATCCTCATTAATTATAGCCTACATTATTTACTCGTTAAATAATATACTATTATTTTATCATTTATGTATACTTAACATAATTTTAAAAGAAATATGAAGTACAATTTTTATTTACGAACGATTTTTTGATGACCGATCTCAGCAGTTGAGTTTGCCTAGCAGTGTAAAACTGGCTCACCAATAGCAATACCGTATTTCAATTTCGCGCACATTTTTGGGAGGAGTATCTACTCTATCTGTTCGGACATAGTATAGAAGTTAGGTTATTACTGCCATCTGTCAGAATGATGTTTAAAAAAATGAAATGTTTCACTGCAGCAAATATACCAAATTAAATTTGAGTTGTAAAATTGTTAAATTGCAGAAAAAGAAAATATAAAACATCATAATTGTAAAATAATCGTTTACAGTATATCACTATAAAATCGAAATTTTCAATAACATAATAAATTTACTTACATTTAAAAAAATATTTCATCGTAAAATAACACTGGTGGTAATACTGCTTACTTTCTTCTCTAAAGAGGGAAAACTTACTTTCCTCACTATTTCGCGAGAAAAAATTGTTTTCTCCGCATATCGTGAAAAAATTATATTGTGTATAACTTGTCGGTGAAATGTTTTGTGTCCTCGAGAATTTTTAAGTCTCGGTATCCGCTCCGGCCAAAAATTCTCCCGACCGGTAAACAGACATTTCGCAGCCTGGTATACAAATAACTATTTTGAAATGCTTGTCTGATTTAATCAGCTACATTATTCTACTTTAATTCTATAATTCCACAGTTATAAGACAACCTGATAGATATTTGTGTTATTGAATTTGCTTCGGAACTCTCTACTACCTACTACATATCTCTGATGGACAATTTGTGAAAACTTACCAACAGGGATATCATATAGCTCCTCAACATTTTTGGTGACGACCGTAGTACTTTCAGTGGTTTCGGTCGTCGTAGTGGTATCTGTATCTGTAGCATTCGCTGTAGCATTGGTAGTGGAAATGTTATTATTATTTGCGTTGGCGTTGGTGGATTTAGGCGAGGGTGGCTGAACAGGACTACTGTTCCCATTTACAACGGGCGCAGTAATTTCGGTAGGGTCGATTGTTGGAAGTACAGCAGGACTGGACTCAGGAGGGGTGGATGGAGTAAAAGGTGAGGTGGGAGTACTGGGCGTGCTATTGTTTAAGGGCTTTTCAGATTTAGTAGGAGTTACAGGGGTTTCTTCAGACGGGGCTGCAACAACTATTTAAAACAACACACGTTTGTTAATTTCTAAAAACAATGGTTAGATTAATACATGAATAATTTGTTAGCTGCACTACTGTCATTTTCTCATCTTCTAGCATCATAACTATAATTCATACAAATTTTACAAATTCATTTCAATCCTATGTACCATAGACCATAAAATTTCTTCTAACAATAATTCATACTTGTAAACAAAAACAAAATTGTAACAGGATGCTACTTTCCAATAGATAATCGAAATACAGGTAATTTACATAAACATTAAAGCAACACCATAAATAATATAGGTACGTGACAGAAAATTTGCTATAAGGTTGTTTCAAAGAGATAATAACATAAAATATATATACCAAAGAAAATTTGTCTTATTCTTGTTTCGTTCAAGAGAAAATTACAATAAAATATATTGCATCAGTGAAAATGTTAAAAAATTCATATTAGTAACCGAGATATTAATTTTTTTAAAGTTTAGCTTCATCATCTATACTACTTACTTTGAGAAGTTTAAAAATCAATATCTCGTGTATTGTAAGAAATCTTTTAGACCGCGTTTTAACACTCATATTACTAGTTTTCTAAGTATACTACCTGATATATGAATTTAATGATTCGGAAAGTAGACTATGTTTTACACTAAAAAGCATTTACTTATTCCCCAAAATTTATGTATAAAAATATACAAATAATGTAAAATTTATCTAACATTACCTCTTTTTATTTGACCAAATGTATAATTACTTCCCAGAAGAGCGAGTGAGAAAATTACAATATGTGTCAAAAACAAAAACTAATGACATAATATTATTGTTTGCGCATAATATGCATGCAAAAAATGTAGAATGAAAAGTGAAGTTTTATACTTACGTGAAACTGAATTAGTGGGAGACGATGGGCCGTTGTTTATGACGAGGGTCGAATTCGAGTTTGGAGATTTAGGTGGCACCGTTGTTCCATTGTTCTTCTTAATCGTGTATGAACCTCGCTGGCTTTCTGTCGCTAATTTGTCTACTATCGCTTCCAGTTCAGCAAATACCTACAGGAAAATGTAAATATTATTATTACTGTTTCGTACGATAACCATAATTTTAAACTGTAAGTTCTTTATTCAGTATTTATCTTTTATGGATAGTTCAGCTGCTTCTTTAAATAATTCTTATTCTTACATACATAGATGAAGGTCGTGTTGTTGTTCGTATTTAGATTTAATATACTTATAAGTGTATAAAAATTATACTGTAAATTACATAGTTGATGACCAAATAGGATGTTGCATTTTGATTTCTTCGAAAACGATAAAAAATTAGTTTTTTAAATTGAAAATGAAAACCATATTGAAAATGAAGACCACAGGGGGAAAACGGTCACTGTCTAGAAATGTTAGTTTTGCATAAAACGCAGTTGAAAGTGTTTATACAGTCTTATATTTATATTCTTCTACAAAAGAGAAACAAAGCTACATGTTAATTAATAATAACAAAACAGCTGACAATGGAACAAAATGTCGCTTTCATTGATATGGACACTATGGACTCAGTTGTAGGCCAGTTCAATTTTATTTAAAAACATCGACTACGATCGTTTTAATTCAAAAACTTACCACATAAATAGAAAATTTCTTTCGAAATCTATAAGATAGCATTGTTAGTTACATAACTTGGTGACTCTGATCTCCTGTGGTCTTCAATGTGTTTGATATTATAATATGCATAAAATTTCATATAATTGCCTTGCAATTCTAAGATAACATTCTTCTTTACGTCTTATTCTACTCTTCATTCTTTATATTTTTCGTCACAAATTTAATTTCATATGTCTACAAAAGTCTCTTCTGTGATATACTCTCCATCTCCACTAATAATCGTGCGTATCTACCTATGAATTGACAGATGGTAACCGCACACATTGATTAATGTTTATTATATTAACTGAATACAGCAGTAATAAAATAAAATGTTATATCGTATGTTTATAAATTATAAAATTTGATAGCTTCTGAATTAAAATACAGGTGTAATTAATTTATATTTTATAATTATCCTATTAGCAAATGTTACTGATAATATTATCTCACCTTTGACGTTTCGGAGTGGAAGACTTGTTCAGCTGAGAAAAGTGTCTGCAGGTTGGTGACCAGGAACAGAACTCGGGAGTCATAGAGGGCGGGCAATTCGTCGTGCAGTTCAGAGTTCAGGACTTCGTAGGTGCGTTTCGCTTCTTCTAATTGCTCCCGACCGCGCATCACCTTCACGTCGTCACGTTTCTTTGACATGTTGGCTTGCAGGGCTTGGAAACTGTGTCGCTGGCTGTCGTAGTCAACAAGTTTCCTACCACGTTTGTCGATCTTTTTCTGTAAATAGAAATACATTTAATGGGAATTTATAATATATAAAATGCTCAAATTGCTGTAATTTGTGTCAATTTATTTTATTAATGATTGCAATATTTACTTGTAATTTAGGTCTATTTTAATTTAATTAAGGACAAGTAACTGTAATTAATGACTAGTGAACTTTATTATTTACAAGTTGTACTATTATAATATTATTGAATTAATTTAAATAAATAATTTACTTTAATTCTTCCCAGTTGCTGTACCTAATAATAGTAATAATAATTTTATAAAGTTATAATTTAAAAATATTTTGTATGAATGAAATATTTTAACAACTTTCTTTATCTCAAATTGGACTAATTTAATTCAATAAATTAAATTAATAAATGCTAATAATGTAGTCCTAGTCGTACTACATGCTGATAATTGAATGATAAAATCTAGAATAAATTATTGGTGTGACTAGTAAAAAATATTGTTGTTATTGAGTTAACATGGTGTGCTACCTTTTTAGTTTAAAATATGTCAATTATTTTGAAACAAGATATTTTTCATTACGTGTAAATATTGTGAGTAATTAAATTTAAATATCTACGCAATCAAGTATATTTTATAAAAGTATAATATATTGTGTGGTCATAAAATATATTTTTTTAAATTTACTGCTTTCTGCACTATATTAAATATATCAAAAATCTATAAATCATATTATAATTAAAGTTCATAACTTTCTATTTATACCTAACACAGCATATAAAATAGTTACGTAACTTTTCATGTAGGTACACCATTTCACACAATCATGACTCGTATTAAATTATCATTAATTCTCATTATCATAACATACTATTAAAAGGTACAATAATAGAGTTTAGAGTGCAACATAAATTGTTATTAAATTCAAAACTTCACTAAAAACCTTGACAGAGTTATTGTTTTATTCGTTTAGACCTCAAAAATACTAAAATATAATATGTTCAAAACTTCAACAACGATGCGTCATATTTAAAAAGTACTGTGATAACTTTACTAATAAACAACATTGAACGTTTTGAAATTCATAATATTAATTAAAAAATAGTACTTTCGTGATTTATTAGTGAAGATAAATGAACAAGTGTTGCAAAATAGCATTTAGGGCATTGATTTTGCTAATGAATAAATACTTATAATTTTTTTCAGTTGGGTACAAATAAATCTAGACGAAATTATGTATTAGATTATTAGTTGGTGCTAAATTTTATTTTTAATGTCATTTAATCCAATAAAGAACAACAAGTATCATGTCGTAGTTTCTAAATAGTGCACGATAATTAACACATTAGCTCATTAATAACTTGAAATGTCACAGTGCTCTACAAATATTATAAATTTAGAATATTCATTTTAGATTTAGCTAGCATTGTACTATTAAAGCAATTACTACATTCTAATGAACATGCAAACTTCATATTCGGTTCTATAAATTAAAATTGGATAATACGCCACAATCTTTAGGGTAAATACTTTACTTTTATTGCAATTATTTTAAATTAATAGTAGGTTACCCGTTTTCAAAACAGCGGATCAAGTTTCAGTTTCGGTTTGTATGATTAATTTAATAGCAATAAAATTTTATCAATAGGCAAATTATGTATTTTATTTTAATAAATACTGTATGAATCAGTGCGAATAAAGTTATTAAAAATATTCGTTCCAGTTTTAAATTAGAACTTAATTAATTTTTAAATTCAAACAAAAATTGACTAAAACATATGAAAATATATTAATTTTTATTACATTTGACCAAAAAACGACAAATTTATTTAATGCTTGAAACCGTTCCAAATCGGTTCATAACCACAACCATCGTTTCGGTTCCGGGCTTGACAAATTTTTTAACGGTTCAGGTTTGGTTCTCGGTTTACTAAAATAGCTGCAGTTCGTTCCGGTCCGGTTCGAGTCGGATATAAAATTGATTATATTTTAAGATTTCTTACCCTCATTTCGGGGAACTGTCCCTGGTAGGTGTTGAGGGGAATGAGAACCTGGTCTGCGAGCTTATGACTGAAGTCCTGCCAAAGCATTTCAATGCTTTGCGTCTGCATGTACAGGAGGTCGTGCCCGCTCCACTGACTCTCGTAGATGTCGGATACAGCGTCCATGAGTGTCTTTGACGCCGTCTGTACATCTACACACAACATAAATTAATATACTAATTTAATCTTGACTGTTGATATTTGGATGTTGGAAGGTCGAAATAATGGGTAATACTAGCCACAAAAGTTTTTGATTTTGTTATTTATTCACAATAGACGAGCGGCGTTATTATAATTCTCGCCCTGATCTATTTTTGACTCGATTTTGCAACTTTTCATTTGTCCTGAAGATGGCTCAGAACCAAAACGTAGCCGAAACGTCGACTTTATAAATAAAGTATAAAAATACAATTTTGGGGTTTTAAGTAGTTCCCTTTTCCATTCAACTTTTTTTTACAAAGTGGATGCAGAAATGAGTGGAAACAAATTTTTAGAAGAAATTTAAAAATAATAGTTAGGTATTTATGTTACAAAAGTGGAATAAAAACATTATTACAGCAGTCGTATGTGAAGAATTGCACGACGTGGTTTTATTTTTTACTTTTGCGTTAAAACTTGTGCTAGTGCTACATTAGAATTAAAATAATAAAGTAGCACCAAAGTATCAGCTATGGAGAAAATAGATTTATTTAACAAAAAGCTTCAATAACAAATTTTTATTTTTATAAATGATATCATCCTACGATTTTATATTAATGCATTTTATTAGCATAACATTTTACAGACATTATTTATGTGGCAATATATTTACAAAAAGTTAGAAGTAAATGGACGTAAAAATTGTTTTTATAAATCCTGGTAAATTTTCATTTGTTATTAAATTTTTTTACATTTTCTGTACTTAACTTAACTTAATTAAACAGTAGGATTTATTATAACACAAATTTAGTAGGAAATATAATGTATTAAAATGGATCCATTAAAATACAGGTTTATTTAAAAAATGCTTCAGAGTTAAAAGAATCGCAGAAATAGGAAATTACTAACTCAAATAAAATATATCTTAGTCGTAAATGTGTCTCGTATTTACTATCTACTAATCTACTGATTTACAGTACCAATAAAGTGGTTTTGAAATCAAAAGGAAATTTCTTGCTGTCTTATACTATAAATGAACTTACTTCTGATACATCTGATGTAATTATTAAATTCCTTTTGAAGTCTGTTGGCTGCATTCTGTTGTTTTGTGAAGTTCTGTAAGTGTTCGTCAAATATGTCGTCTGCTGTACGGTCCACTTTCCCTAGGTTTTGTAAAATCTGAAAACAAAACAAAACATCAGCATACATCGCATCTATAAAATAAACTTAAACTAATATACATTTTCAGAACAGATAACAAAAATGTATAGTTTAAATTATGCATTTTAAACTAAAAATTATTAAATTACCTACATATACATACGAAATATAATTTTAGACCATAATTATCCATTAACATAATAATTATTGTTAATTTGTCAGCCTGTGAATTTATGGTTCGCGCTTAATATTCTACACATATTTGTGTAAACAAAATGCAATTAATGTCAGATCGACATATTTCAATTTATAAGCGTAATCGCAGGACGCAAAATATTTCTTATTGTTCAAGGATACGCACATTGGTACTTGTAACTTGTAACCTACGTAATAATAACTCGGATATCAAGAAACAGGTTAAACAGATCTAGCTTGAAGGTAAATTTATGTAATTTTTAATACAAGTAAATTAAAAGAGTTGTTACAACAGTCATAATATCTCTTGTTTACTTAATTATTACTGAATAAGAGAAAGGATGCCTTTAGCAAGTAATAAATAAGGAATGTTAGTTTTACTGACACTATAACGATTTATATGTCAATCAATAAGGATCTAAGTTTTATTTACATGCAGCACAAATAGTATACGATGATATCGAAAAGGAGGTCAACTTAAATTTTCTATAGTAAAAATTATCTGCACATTCATCAGAGTTTTACGATGAAATTCAACAGAGTTTTATTTTATTTCACATTATTTGTAAGCAATAAATTTATTTCTAAGCTATTTTAAATTTAAAAATTCCGGTGTAAACGACCTAGTTTGATTTGACAAAGATTTCACCGCATAAAGAATCCGTTTCAAATTTTATTCATTTCCTAATCCAGTACCTAGCTATTGCTGTTTTCATTTCACCAATTTAGTCGTTGACATAATATGAATTTGAAGTGTTAAATTATTGCAACTTATTTGTGTAAATCTAAAACCAAAACAGTAGGTTCTGTGATGATCTAACCAAAATGATATGAATAAAAGACGTGATATAATTTAAATATTTTTTATGATGTAGGACAGGCTCATCACGCAGCAGGTCACAAGCTAATGTTCTCTACTCTCAATAGTGGAACGTAAATGGTAAATTGAATTAAAACATTAACGTACGTCAGTCAAAGCAAAATCAAAGGAAAAGCGCACTTGAGTGCGCCGTGTATCGTCAATCCACTCAATTTAAAACAAACAGAAACCAAATAAGGATACTGGAAAGTGTCTCCCGTTGAGTTTATGAGAGGCACGCGTAGGAAGACGATTTTCTAATTCAAATATAAAATAAAAATATCATAATATTAAAAAACTGTAGGTATAATAGATATTTTAATATCTAACACAAAAAAGCAATATTTTTATTTCTATATTTGACGATGGTAGTTATTCGCTAAATAAATTAGATGTAAATACAAAAGATGTTGATTATTAAAAACTGCAATCAACAATATATTTTATGTCTTCCTGGTATGTAATTGTTTAATTATATCATGGATACGAGGTATGTTATATACTACATTATACCCTAGGGCATTAAGAAATTGCCTTGGTAATATTGAGATATCACTAATGTTTTTCTTCTGAAATTAATATATTTTCTGTCTGTTACTAGGATACCAAAAATATTAACAAAATTCGAAACGTCAAAGCGAAATGTCACGCGCGCAATATTTTAAATAAAATAATAAGACATAAAATATTGTATGCACCACGGGCGTCATTGATGTTTATAGCCCTCGGGCGATTTACAGACCCTCAGGCCAGAGACCCTTGGGCTTGTCTACATGTCGCCCTCGGATGAGCATAAACATCATCATGATGCCCTTGATACATAAATAACTATTATTGTCATTGGTTGTTTATGCACAATGATAAATTTATTTACGTATCCAATAAATAATATAAGTTAATTGATTTAAGTATGTCATGTGAATGACTAATGTGAAATTGGCAAAATGCAAAATAGCGTAAGGTTTATGCTTTTGTTTTCTGCCACTCTGTTGAGTATTTTTTTTATTTTAACTCACAGTCTATAATATAGGTATATTTATAAGTTATTTTTTCCTTGACATAATTCAAAATAATCTGATAACAAATTTTAAACAGTTTATTTAATAATCATAATACAAAGTGTTCGCCATGTTAAATAAATTGATCTAATAAGCTCTATGATTCATAATGTTTTGATCGAAGTTTTCATTATGTTGATTGTTAAAAATCAAAATAATAGTTGAGTACCTACTTAGATAAGTAGGTACTCAATCTATTCAAGTAATTGGTATCATAAAGCAAAATTAATAAAGTTAGTTATCATAATAACAGAATGCCTATTCTACATTTTCTATCCTATTGTACTTGTTATTTTCTTATTGTAAAATATAATTTTTTGAAAACAATGTTTATTTTGAAATTAATGCTGTATGAAATTTAGCCGAAAATTCGAATAAATGCTTTATAAATAAATTTACTACTAATAATTGGAATAGATTTCTCAGTGTTTCTTAATTTAAAACTTGAAAGCAGTCCAAGTTTGAATGTAGAAGCTGAAAACGATTGAAATTTTCAGTAGACAGACGACATAGTTTAGTTTAATAGCGAACCATAAAATCATAATATGCTGTATTTGAATGAGAGATATAAGCCATGAGACATTAAAATCAATATTTTTGTTTTCTGATTCAGCGCTGGCAGCTTGAAACAGTCTAGAGTGCGAAATATATAACAAGTTTTGCAGTTTAATATTTTGAATTAATTCCGATATTACATTGGATTTTTATTGTTGAAGCTTGGACCCCGAAGTAATGAGATTTTAAATAGTTGACATGCTGACATTGCAAATGTGATTAATTATGATAGGTAATATCATCATTACTACTGCATAGGAATTAAAGTTCACATTTATTATTTGCTTATTCTCTTCTCTATAAAATAGGAATTAAAATTGTTATATATTATGATTATTATTACTATAAACGAGACTATAAATTTATATTGGGTTTCCGTTAATTAATATTTTATATTATTAAATTTATGTCAATGTTTCAGTTGCTTTGATATACACATATTTTAAATTGAATTTATAAATTTAAGTTAATTTTATTTATAATGAACATCAACATTAATTTAAATAAAATTAGAATATGCTTTTATCCTATAATTAGGTATGTTAAAAATGTATACCTACATACGATACTTCTATAATATGTTGTGCTATGATGCTAAATGATATTATTATATCATTCATGCGTGCTGATGTGTTTAATTCAATATTTTATCTACGACCAATGGAATAATACATTCATTATGTAGGTAACTGTAGAAAGATAAACCCCTCCATAAAGCACACTGTTGTATTATGCGAATTCATAATTCAACACAATTGTATTATTATGAATCCGTTATACAACACGATTGTCACTGTTATCCCATCAAAATGTGGAGTTAGATTAATATTTTAACGAATAAAAATTTGTAAAGAAATGTCGTAGATAATCCTAAAACGTCGTATTTGACTCGCATATAATGGCTAGGTGTTTCTATAAGCAAGCTTATCAAGATCACTATTAGTAACTTCTTTATTTGAAGAGGTACGAGGTTGGTTAAATGAGCAAAATTGAGCCATTTTAAAATATATATTTTTAAGTGGATTATTTTTATTGGGGACAGTGTTTTTTCTTTTTCCAATAATGTAATGATGTATAGGTTTATGTTTTCAAATAAACGAGTTATTTGTTGGTTTTGAAAAAATCTAAACAAGTTAAGTAGCCATAGAAAATTTTCTGTATAAACTTATTTTTTTATTAACTTAAGTTACAAAAATAACAAAATATTTAAAGAAAATATTCAAACTAGACGTAACTTTCGGATCTGTTGTTAAAACAGCTCAAATAATGTGCCTGACAAATGATTGATTTCAATTTGAATATTTTGTTATTACTAACTAAGGTAAATAAAATAATAAGTTTATAAAAAAATTGTTTCCACGGCTTGGTCAGATTTTTTCAAATAAATGAGTTATTTGCGTTTAAATAAAAAATATATTTTTAAACGCACATATCTTGTTTATTTGAAAAAAATAACAGAAACAACATTAAATTTTTAAAAGAGAAAAAAATACTCTTTCCAATAAAAGAATAAAAAGTATATGGTACCATTTATAAAATATATATTTTATCCCACATCTTGGGAACTGCTGATAATTTTTTTTTGTCAATGTTATCAATTTTCTGATTTAAAATGGCCCAATTTTGCTCATTTAACCAACCTCGTAGCTCTTCAAATAAAAAAGTTACTAATAACTTTCAACGTTTTAAATTATAGCCCACATTATGTGCTCGTTAAATAATACACTATTATTTAACATCTATTTATTACCTAAGTATGAAATTTCACATTACAACCAATATCGAGCAAGTAATTTATAGATACATAATAGTGTCAGTATGAGTATAGTAGCGTATAATTTTTGAACCCATCTGGCATGAGTTTTTGTATGTGTCTATGGAACAAGTAATTAAAGACTATTTTCCTTTGCTACCTACTAATAGTTTGAAATGCGTGTTATTTGCATTTTATTTTATTAGCACAGATAATGAAGCCAAACATTTGAAATGTGCGAATACTATGCCATTAATAATTACTAATTGATTAATATCAATTACAGATAGAAATAATCTGTCCTTATTGGGCATTCCAGTCTCCATGACTGGTGACACTTGTCGTGAGATTTGTGGTTCAACCTTGTTGTGTTGGTTTGGTTGGGTGTCAGACCTGAGAACCCATACAAGGCCCGATGAACCCACGTGGAAATCCACTCCGATCACTTGCTATACTTCTCTGTTCTTACGATGTTAGTTCCCTGCCACGCCACACCAAATATCGCTTTCAAATTCAACACATTCCATTCAGATATCTCATTCCGTTTTGATTATGTTGTAACTCTTTGTCCTTATCTTGTTTCGTACAACGAAAAACGAAATCGAGTTGGTAGTTTAGATCGTTTCAATGAATTTATATGATACAAAGGTCTCACAAGCTTTTTTGGAAATGTGATGAAATTCTGAATTTTGTGTGAAATAAACATGAAGGTTTATTTATTTGACTGACATTTTATTTGCTTGTGTAATGAAGAAGGAAATGACTGTCCTTTTCACAACATTATATGTTTATAAAATAATATGTCTGCAAATTATTACCTATTACAATAAATTATTAGTAAGATTTCAATAACAAACCACAATATAATACACAGTTTGCAATATTTGTTTGTAGGTTTTTATGCTCTTTTTATGATTATAAACTAAAGTTGTTATCACATTGATTAAACAAAAGGCACAACCATTACATTGTTATAACTACTGTAAAATTGAAACAAAACAACCTAATTTTAACTTATACAAGTAAATCCAATAACTTATATTTAAAAGGAGATATATAATGAATTTAAAAAAATTAAGTAAGTTATTATAGGTACATTTACCAACCTCAACCTACGACGAATCAATAATTTAGTTTATATAAATGCAACAAACATGCAATGTAAATATTAATTCTATATTCATAATACGAACCTACTTATGATATTTTATTAAAAAACACCCACTCATACGTAGACAACTCCAATAAAATACGCAAAAATAGTTTGTGATTCCGCATAACTTACAAATGTTTACATATTTGTCTACCTACATTGCATTATAATAATAATATAACCATCTCCGTAATGGTTTATTTTATTTTCTCATTAATTACTTCAGTATGAAACTACAAAACAAAAATAATCTCACAAGAATAATTACACTTGTAATATAAGAAACAATTAATATTCCTGATGTAAAAACTGGTTGGAGAAAATGTGAATGTCAAAATAATGATTAACACATATAATACAAATGTAGATACGTTGATTGTTGTAGTTTGTAAGAACTTATTGTTCCACTCCTTTTTTAAATACCTAAATACTTGTACATTCTTCCTCCACGACATTGAGGAGACAAACGTTATTTATGAATATAAGTAAAATACCTATCACTGCCGTAACAGATGATATAGAAATGCAGATTAGTGAAGATAAACAAACAACATTTACTTTTCATTCAATAACTGTCATATTTCATGCAATGCAGTGTCGTAGATGGTGTTTGTTTCATGGCATAATATTGATAAAACTTATTTAACGATAATAACAGCACAATAAATTGAAAATGAATACAAATTTTAAAAAACGAAAATAGAGATTTTTTTTTATAATCAACATTATTAATTCAGTATTGAGTTTTCGATGGATAAGTACTTTTTAAGGATGATGTCTGTGTGTGAGTGGATGGGTGGTACGATTACTAAATATTGATTACCTACCTAGACAAAAAATGTTAATTTTGTAACAATCTGGCACTCTAGAATAGATCTTATTAAATTTTGGTGTTAGTCATGCAACCAGAAATAGTAGGTAGTTTACTTTGAAGATCTGGAACGTCTCTCTGAAATAAAAATATGGATTTATAGCATAGCAATTATCAGAGTCGAATGTGATTTTTCTGATTTTGATTAGATATTGGATCGTTAGCAAATAAAATAAGTGTCTGTACAAAAAGCATAATTATTATACTCAAATGGGCTACTTGCATGGTATTTAAAATGAGATTTCTATTACTATGTAATGTACCTTAATGCTTGACCGTGGCTCGACCTAATATTAGGTCGAAAACATATATGTAACAATATACATTTTATTTAAAAATTATGTTTTTACTTCCTTGTACGGAGTAAGGAAGTATTGTAATCGCGAAAAATTTCGGTTCTCAGATTTTGACGGAAATATCCGTTTTGACCTTTTCTGAATCCATTATGACTAGTTTCGTCGTGACGTCTGTACGTACGTACGGACGGACGGACGTATGTGTGTCGCATAACTCAAATACGGTTAGACGTAGAAAGTTGAAATTTTGTATTTAGGACTGTTATAGCATCTAGTTGTGCAACTCCTATTTTTGGTTTCAATCTACAAACCGGAAGTAGTAAATTTAAAAAAAATTTCGATAAATATTTAATTTAAGACAAATTTTTTTATTTTAAATGAAAGATTATGTGATTATTACCTACAATCGGTATTTTATAAATATTTTTGTATCTGGTATCATTTAAGAATAATTAAAGTATATATTTATAATTTAGTATTTCGGTATCTTTTAGTCCTTTTAGTCCATGATCGATTAACATTTGTTACTACGTAAAATTTAAATGTTTATGACATGACAGTGACAATAGTAAAATATGCTTTATATCTTCTTCTGCAGTTTAAATAAAATGACAAATATATTTGTGAGTATACTAGTATAAGAAGTTAAAAGAATTTTTTATATTATTCTACATTTTAGTTATTAAGAAAAGTATGAACAAACAAGGCGTACAAGGAAGTCATGTGGTGTCCACGTCAGATTTTTTAGTAAATTGCATGAGAAAGAAAATTTTCTGGTACGTCATTATTAAGAGTATAACCTATGTGGTTGACCGTTTTAGCTTCCCGAATAAGCGGGGCGTTCACTAGTTGAGTCGTTGGTATGGTTTACCGTTTACGGTCATTCATTGGTTCCAGCTTGCTCTACGTCACATAGTAATATTTAATTTTTATTAAGTATTTTTTTGGGCTTGTTAGTACAAATTGTCAAAATAAAAAATACGTGTTCCAAGTTCTGATCTCTTCTTTAAAAAATATTTAATAAAAATAAAGACATGCAAGCAGCCCATAATGATTTTTTTGAAATACCCGCTTTTCAGTGCTTAAATGGCTAAATCGCGATACTATAAATAATATTAAAGCTGGAATTTAATGCTTACATACAACAAATTACGTTTTTGTACAATGTATAAACTAACTTGTACAAAATGCGCAGACACTAATCTAAAGTATCACATAATAGAACCTAATTACTCTATTTTAATAATCCACTCATTTACAAATTCAAATTTCAAAATAAAACATTTCTCCGAACTTTGCCACTTTCATCAAATACATCAAATCTAAAAATACTCTCAACGTTACCATGGATTAAAAAGTGCTCGTTTGTTGAAGTTTTCGTCATAATATCGAATCTTATAAACATAGCGTGGTTCGCATCATTTGCGTACGACTCGTGGGTGTTCACGAAGTAAAGAGAGGTCACGTGAAAGGTGCATACTTGACTGCGTCGACATTTGCAGACAAGTGCGGAAAACATTTTCATTCAACGTAAACACGAGAGGGGATAGTCAGTCAATACTCGAGGCACGATACGATAATTTGCTGATGATTGAACAGTGGCGCCGATACGGGTTTTAAGCCGGGGCCAGACATGCGGCATTCGCCGAATCCCGAACACCTGTTCGCTGCAGTGTTGCCAGACGTCAAGTAGAAAATATCCCACCACTGTACGAAAAAAATCCCACTTTTAATAAAATAAATCCCATGAAAATACATATTTTGTCAAATATTGCAAATGGAAATTAGAAATAAGATGTATAATTTGATAAAAACATTGACATAAGCAGATTGTGTCCATTTTATAGTTGTAACTTGGAGCTTGTGACATAAAATATGTAATTGTAAACAACTAACAACAAAACAAGAAACGGTGATGAACGAAGGAATCAACGCATAGTACCTACTACCGCTAAATTTATATATTAGATAAATTTTGCCTTAATGTTTCAAGATTAAAAATCCCTCTTTTTAGTAAAATATCCTTGTATCCCTTTTACTTTAAAATATTCCACGAAAGAAGGATAATCGCCGAACTTCGCTCAGTACATCAAACTGGGCGAACGTTCTTCTATTATTTATAGAGGGGGTTCGGGCAACCGATCACACATTCAAGATTCGGCGAACAGCAAACTGTCGAATCACTTACTTCAATTCCTGCTCAGTAGCGAGTTACTAAGTTGTTAAACTCATTCGTAGTAGCAATTTTTATTATTATAAATACAAATTATAGTCCAGTAACCTTATCATGGTTATAATGGGCCTAAGTTGCATCAAGTGGTGGTAGTAGGTTTCTATTTTTTTTCTTGTATAGGATGTGACTGAGATACAAAATCCAAGTTTTCGACCTCGGCAACCCTCCGGAACACTTTTGAATATCTCAAAAACTGCTAAATTTTTGCACTTTTTTCGGTTTCTTACCATTTTGACTATGAAGGAGCACGATTTCGACAAAAACCATTCTATACATTTTTAAACTAGATTAAATTGTCTAAGACCAGAATGGGCTCGGTAGTCCTAATAGTTTCCGAGATACAGCTTTTCAAAGTTTGGCAAAATATACAGATTTGAAACACCAACCGTTTCTCTCTACAAAAATTTTACTATATTCTCTCGCGGAAGAACTTTAAATTTCAGCTCAAGAAAGACCATTGAAAATTTTTGACAGAATGTATCTTATAGAAAAAAGTACGAGGAATACAGTGCTGCAAACCGGAAGTCAATATCATTATTCGTTCAGATATTATAGTTAATTAAACACAATAAACAAAAGAATAAACAAAATTTTTACTATATTCTCTCGGGGAAAAACTTTAAATTTCAGCTCAACCAAGACCACTGAAATTTTTTGGCACAATGTATCTTATAGAAAAAAGTCCGAGGAATTCAATCCTGCAAACCGGAAATTTCTATCATTATTCGTTCAGATAATATAGTTGATTAAAAACAATGAACAAAAGAGTAAACATAAATTTTACTAAATTCTCTCGCGGAAAAACTTTAAATTTCAGCTCAAGGAAGACCACTGAAAATTTTTGACAGAATGTATCTTATAGAAAAGTACGAGGAATTCAGTGCTTCAAACCGGAAGTCAATATCATTATTCGTTCAGATATTATAGTTAGTTTTTCCCCGAGAGAATATAGTAAATTTATTCTTTTGTATATTGTGTTTAATTAACTATAATATCTGAACGAATAATGATATTGACTTCCGGTTTGCAGCACTGAATTCCTCGTACTTTTTTCTATAAGATACATTATGTCAAAAAATTTCAGTGGCCTTGGTTGAGCTGAAATTTAAAGTTTTTCCCCGAGAGAATATAGTAAAATTTTTGTTTATTCTTTTGTTTATTGTGTTTAATTAACTATAATATCTGAACGAATAATGATATTGACTTCTGGTTTGCAGCACTGAATTCCTCGTACTTTTTTCTATAAGTTACATTCTGTCAAAAATTTTCAATGGTCTTCCTTGAGCTGAAATTTAAAGTTCTTCCGCGAGAGAATATAGTAAAATTTTTGTAGAAGAGAAACGGTTGGTGTTTTAAATCTGTATATTTTGCCAAACTTTGAAAAGCTGTATCTCGGAAACTATTAGGGCTACCGAGCCCATTCTGGTTTTAGATTGTAGACAATTTAATCTAGTTTAAAAATGTATAGAATGGTTTTTGTCGAAATCGTGCTCCTTCATAGTCAAAATGGTAAGAATCCGAAAAAAGTGCAAAAATTTAGCAGTTTTTGAGATATTCAAAAGTGTTCCGGAGGGTTTTCCCATATTTTTGTTCGTTAATGTGTGAACACCAAGGCGAACACCGTTCGGAAAATCAGGGACGTTCGGGATTCGCCGAATGCCCGCATGTCTGTCCCCGGCTTTACACGTAGTTAGAAAAGCAGTGTGACGAGCGAAATAATTTACAAGTTTTAATCGAAGTTTTAGTGTAGGGCGAACCATTAACACCACTATAAGTTAATTCAATTTGCGATTGACTAAGAACAAAAAAGGTCAAGAAACTTCTGTAATGAACAAAATTGTTGAGAAAGTTTAATTCAACATTAATTATAGATAATTACCACCAAATAATGCAATAACATTCAATGTAAAATTTGAAATTATTCACCCCGCAAACCCAAATTTAATCGAATATGATACTTAGATTGTCGACAATCTACATCCTGTACAGGTGATCTCGTATATGATATATGCGAAATTATTTTGAGTAAGATGAAAGTATAGTACCACTACCTACGACCTACCTCTATAACCTAGAACCCAGAAAAAATTCAGTTATAGGAACATTTTAAATTATCAGTTAATTTTGCCCACCGTAGACAAAAAGGCGACCATTTTCATATATTATTAATTTTCGTGAATGTAGTTTTTTTAAAAATCGTGAATAATGTCTTTTATAAATGCCAAAATTTTGTCTCCTTACGAAAACAGCTATATTTTTAACGGATAAAAATGTAAACAAACGGTTTCCTTCATTCGATTTTAGATTCCTAGAATATTTTTTCATCTTCTTAACACGTGTACTTATTAGTAAGTTCATCACAAAATTTGTAATTAACTGAAAATGTATTATATCGACTTATTAATTTCAATTAATTTTTTCTAATTTATTTCTGTAAACTAGAAACTATAATAAAAGTTTCCTTATGCCTGTGGCACACCGGTCGAGGAGCATCGAGGACCATCGAGATGAAACGAAAGAACGCACCCGTCCGCAATGGATTTCTATTTAATCGGTGACAAATACATCAAAGTTTTGCGCGAAATCAAATCCAAAGATACGTCTGAAATGAGATACATTCGTTTAATCGAGGAACAACTCGATGAAAATAGCGGCGCCCCTATTTTTCGTCGAGGACGGGGTGCGTTCTATCGTTTCATCGAGGAGTTACTCGATGGTCCTCGATGCTCCTCGACCGGTGTGCCACAGGCATTAGAATAGAATTAAATTCTAAATTTCAGGTAGGTAAATGTAAATATGTTCGATAGAATAATATAAAAATATTAAAGTAAAAAAATACAAATCACAAGAAAGATTTTAAACTATTACCATGGCCATACGCAAGCAACCACAAAATTATTTAGATAAACAAAACAAAACACACCGTGCTAAATTTCTAATTAGTATGCGTAACGTTTCATTAGAAAATTCGTCACAAGAAATCAAAATTTAGATAAGGCGAATGACACACAGACATTGACACATATGCAGTACGCAGTTTTATTAATCACCACCACCAACTACTGTAGGCATAAAAACTATATCGTCTGAATACAAATGAACTAGCACCAAAACATTTAAAATAACTGTAAAGTAAAACGCAAAACTGTTTAACAGATAACAATTATTATTATCAGTTACTTACACACCCACCAGTAAAGTTCGAAGTTTGAGTTCAATGTATACGGTATGCCTTATAAAAAGAAATGTCTGTGACACTTCCGTTGTTTTTTGGGCCTGATAAAAATAATTCTACGTATTTCAATCAACTATAAATAGACATAACAATTACAATTATATAGTAGTAAGTTGAAAGTTGTACAACTACAGCAAATAATAGGTACGGTTCAGGTAATTTAATGTTAGTAATGCACGAAAGAACGTTTTGGTAATCAAATACATAAAGAACTTATTGATCAAAAGTTTCAAGTTCATGTGCAAAGAGTATTGAACCTTTGAAAAAAATTGCGCATTATATTTACACCTGTGTCGCGTTTTTCTTACTGGCAAAAATACCTACCTGTCAGTTTCTTTAAATATTGAAAATACCGGCAATGCGCCAATACATTATGTAAAAATGTGCTGTGAAATTGCATTATAGAAGAAAATAGATTATCTCAATTAAATGTTATTGCGTACAGTTCATTGCATTGCAACTTATATATAAATTATTTCTGTAGGTAGTAAAAATTTTAAGTAATTTAAAAAAAATAATTAAAGTTGTCATTAAGTACCTGCCTAATTTCAAAGCAATTTTTCTTGAAACAAATCCATTTTTGAATTAACCAAATTCCAAAAGCTAAAAAAATGTCCACATTTACTATAGAAACTTAAGAAAAGACATGCTATGTAGCTATATTTACATAGTTTGTTTATTTAAAAAAAATTGCGAGCAAGAATTTAAGATTATAATAATTTTCGTTTTTGACTTGAGCTTTTTGTTTTGTTTTCCCAATTTCAAAATAAGCAAAGGGTCAAATAGGAAATATGTTTCTCAAAGTTATAGGTAATCTTCGTTATATCTCGTAATACCATCAATACCTACCTATATTATATTTTTCGATTGTAATTAACAAATAAATGGGTAATTAATTATTAGTTGTGGATCATTTTCAATATAGAGCTAAAATATATTTTTTAAATTTTGATAGTTTTTTTAGTCTTATATCCTGAAGATTAAACTAAACGGATGTCGCAAAATAATAAACCCGTTAGCTTGTTCGAATATCATGTTATCATGTAACGGAAAAATTTAATTTGTTTTCTATAAGAATAAATTATTAAATTTATTTTACATAAAATTGTGTATCCTACTGAATGCATTAATTACCATTTTCTATCTCATTTATCATATTTTCTCCATTAAGAAATAGCTGATGCATATTTAGTTTAATGCCACAACATTACGAGTATTTCACAAATAAACTGTACAAGAAAAACGACGATAAATTATTTAATAAATCAAATATTTTTATAAAGTATTTCCGCAATTTATCAGACATTAAAGTAACTACATTTCATACAAGTACAATATATCGTTAAAGTACTACTCAAGTAATTAATGCGGCAAATTTACAGATAATTCCCCAGGTAATTTACCTATAAGGAAAATTCTCCAGTATACTCTTACTTGCACGTAACTTGTAATGTTCAAATATTTTTGAAGTCAGAAAATTATGATTATTTCTAAGTTTAATATAAAGGATTAAAAGTATAACATACATAAAAAATATTTATGTAAAACATCAATGATACAAATATTATAGTTCAAGGGCGAGAAGGAGCGCAACAAAGAATGAAGGAGGTAAATACAGTTTACGCCCGAGATTTTATGCATTTTGCATGCTGGCGGAATTTTAATCAACAACCACGTTTTCTTTATACAAATACAACCTATTTAAGGAGATAAGTAACTTAACGCCCATGTATACTAAATAAAATGCAGATTCCAAATGTCCTATTTCTGGGAGTGCATAAATATAGCACCTATACTTTATTAAAGAGCGTTAAAGTTTAAAGAGTTTAAAATAAATCTTCAAATTCAACATAATTGAATAATTGACGGCTACAATGGCAGTGTATTCCTCTTGTTCTTTTATGGCTGGTGGTTGCACTTAAATTAAAATAATTAAACTATGTTCAGGTCAATCTACTGCTAATCTTAGTTGTCAAATAATAAAATGCTATTTAAAATTGCATTTTTTATCGATCGGTCTTCAAAGTAGGCTTCTTGGACTGTATTTGGTTACTTGAAAATGAACAATTATTGCAGATCAATGCTTCTTTGCAAACCGTTGCTTGTAGCAAAGATCTGAAGGTATGAAATCTGTTTCAGTAATAATAAATAATTTATTATGATTTGGTTAGATTTATATTAATACCTATTACAATTATTTTCAATCAAAATTCTTTGCAAATGTCAAGTTTGTTTACATATTTATGTTTATAGTATTATTTTTCTACATTAAAAATGTTAGCTTTCGTAGATAGGACGATGATGATAGATGAAAAATTACAAAATTTCTGTTGATTCTAATAAAATCAATAATCGTACAAAATAATATGTTTTATGTTGTGTATACTTCTGGCTGAAAGTATTTTTGCAGACTTCGACAAGTTGCATCCCTCACTGCGCTCATGCTATACCATCTCTAGCCTCAATCTGCAAAAGGCTTCTTTCAGCCCTAGGCATACAATCATACAAATAACTACTAAATTGTTTAAATTGGCCTTCCAGTCCACAGTCCTAATATGCAATTCTTCTCTTACAAAATTAAAAATACGATTACCTACATGAAAATCTAACCAAAATTACGACAATATTATTTAACGCTTGTAAAAAATTTCGTCACAGTGATATTTTCTCTAAAAGCCTTCCAAGTCCAAGTCATTACATATTTTTAAAAACCTAACTTATAACGTCGCCATCCCATTACGATAAGTAGGTAGTTCTTAAAAGTTTTAAAACCCTCTTAAAAGATCCTTTTGGTTCGTGCTAAACATCAGAGCGAAAACGAAACCATCAATATCTACTTATGCATGCATATTTCCATCCACAAGTCGTTGTCGTCGTATCACTTGCAGCAACTGCGCACATATGGAAATCCGAACATTAAGACTTAACCCACGCCAAATGACTCACATGTGTGTACACTTCTCCAAAATAAAACCTAAACTTATCCGATCTTACGTTCTTATATTACGACACAACAGTGGTCTTAAAACTGTGAAGAATTCAGCAATGTATTTCCGCATATTTTTAAAAATAGTAGCATATCTTTCTGAAATATTTTTTGTATTTTTTCCCTAGTGTAATTGACTGAACTGCTAAATGTTACAAGACCTTTCCAGTGTATGGAAATGTAATATTTTAATTTAAACATGTATTGTAATTTCCAAACATAGAAATATTATTACAGTAAATTAGTTTGTCAGTTCAATAATATGTTCTACTAATACTACACGGAAAAGAAATTTTTTTGAATAAAACTTCTTTTTAGTTTTTGCTTTTAGTATTTTGGTTTATTTATTATAAAATAAATGTTAAGTTTTCCGATTAAAATTGCGAAATATACTAATTAAAATGTACTTACCTACTTGTAAAATAGAAAATTATGTAGGTACTTTAGAAGAAGACAACATAACAGGTTGTTGTCGAAACATGTAATTTCTAGAAATATCGCCTCTAAACCTTGTATTAAAAATAACATTATAAGATATAAACGTAAAAACGTATAAAACCTATATAAAATGCTAGAAGTGCTTTTAACTACATCCGTAAACATCTTAAGTGCATGAAAATAGTAATATGAACGTAATAACCAATTTTTATTGTGTTCCATCAATAATTAATACCTCATAAAGATAGACATCTGCATTGCTTGAGAAGATTTCTTTCTAATATTTTATTTCTTCTTCAGTAAAAACAATCACAATATAATAAAACAAAATTTTAAAATAGCATATTTAAAATGATAAGTAAACCTGTTTATTTTAGAAAACTGCATAAGTATCTGCATAGGATTTTTCAGAGTTATTTTTTTATGCATTTATGTTAACTAAAAATAAAAGTTCTTTATCAAAATTGATATTTATTTCAATGTATTAATGTACCTAGTCAATATAATACATATTTACCCTGAAAAAAACAGCGGTAGATCTCTACCGAATTGTCATTTCAAGTATCTCTGAGCAAAAAATTATTGGCGCGCCATTAGAATATCTTTGACAGCCTGATTTGTTACTCTCAGTCATTTACCTAAGCAAATAAAAGCATGGGAGTAGAAAATACTCTAATTTTCAATTCATTAAAATATTAAAAATCAACTGACATTTTGCTTTTATGAAATTGAAGAATTTAAAAATACAATATAGTCAGAATCGATGAAATTCTGATATGCTATGTAACACTCGCTAATCCATAAATTATTAGTCAAAAATAAGGCAAACTTTTCATTAGACCAATACTAACATATTATGCGTGCTCTGTGTGGAGTAAGTAATACAAGTAGGTAAATCTAATTACAAAAAATACAAATTGTGTGAAATAATTTCTTCGTATAATAACAAACTCAGAACGTGTAACCAAAATTAGTGTTACATAAAAAAGCAAATATGTGTCATATATTAAAGACTTTGCTACAAAATTAACAACAAAATTCTTTGCTAGTTTGAAATCCACGACTAGTCAAAAGTATAGGAAACTACTCGTCAAGTAGGTAACCTAAATTACAAAAAATATAAGCATAAGCGATCTAAACATCTGTTAATGTCGCCATAAATCAAAACTATTTATTTTTGTATTCAAGTAATTTTAAAGTATTGAATTTGTTTTTTCTTTTTCTCAGTGAACAACTACAAAACAAAATGTCAAACATTAAATAATGTAAGTTTATCGTAATGAATGTAATGAATCTTTCCATTCGAAACATAAATTGTAAACACATTGATATTACTCTGTATTTTTATGAGAAGACAATAAATATATTATATAAATGATTAGCAGCATTACAGTAAGAAATTTTGAGCCTGAAAATATACTTCAAAGTGTTTGTGTTCAAACAGTTTGAGGACTACTCCATTCACATTTATTTTTTGGCGATTATACATGTGAGTCAACGACCCACTGGTCGTCCCATGTGGGGTTAGTGGGCGCCTGGCCCACCCGGTTCGCACCTCGGTTAGTTGCGCATTGCGCCACAAGAAAGTATTTGCATAAGCGAATTCACTAATACCAACAGATGTTTGCAAATGATGCAACGTAGAAGATGCTAATTAAATGCATGATTGCGCATGTGAAAATAGTAGGTAAATGCTAGAGAAATTTTGATTTGTTGCGAAATATCATACTGAGATGATAATTAGATGATGAGGATAAATCATATTTATGTTATTACATCTTATCATCATTAGCATTTTATTATCTGTCTGCATATTTATTTACCTACTGAAAGAAATTTTAATTTGTACAGCACACTGCACCTTAAAGTAATTAATTCAATGTTATTATAATAATTATTATTCCACCAAGGTGAAAATTTAAAAAATAGTTTTTCCTTAAACATACCTAATCATTGATAATATTTATCTGTATTGATGACCTGCAATATTAAATTCTAACAGCCTAATTTTAGTATAAAAATCTGCTGTGTCCACCACAGTACTTCCCCGATTATAAGTTTTAATAACTTACTTTCGTAACGCCGTTAATTTTATGCTTTATTCTGCAAAATTTAAATAAATTTATCATTTTTCCCCAAACTATTTAAGTTGATACCAACTTCGGCATAATTTAAATACCATAAAAAATCTGATACTTATTCACTAAAAACTCACACTCGAAAATTTTAACCCGTCACAATACCTTATAGCCTTATAGAATATAATGCGGAAAGTAAAAACAACTGACCATTGTTTAAATGTTGTTATTGATTCTTCGACTAATATTTTTTTCCAGAAAACTTTAATTTGATAATACACTTGAACAAATTTGAATAATTTTTTGAGAAACAATAATTGATTATCGCATAAATGTCATTTTTTACATTTTTACTAAACTTATCTCCCCGAGAACTTTAAATGGACACCAAACTCGGTATAATTTGAATAATGTATGATAAAAAAATTGATGATCAGTTAAAGCTTTAATTTGATACCACACACGATAGTATTTTAATAAAAATAAAATAAGATGTTTATAAAGTTGGTACCACTGGTTGAATAAAAAAATTTGAGTAATTTTTTGAGAAACAATTGAAAATCGTATTAATGTCATTTTTTACATTTTTAAAAAAACTTATCTCCCTGAGCGATTCAAATTGACACCAAACTCGGTATAATTTGAATAATTTATAAAAAAAAAAACAATTGACGATCATTTAAATGTTATTTTTGTTTTTCTACTAGAATTATTTTCCCAAGACCTTTAATTTGATACCACACACGATAGTATTTTGATAAAAATAAAAAAGTTTTGTTTATAAAGTTGGTACCACTGGTTGAATAAAGCTCATTAACGAACTTGAAGTCAGATTTTGGCTCAAGATCTTAAATATAAAATTTCAGTCCAAAATTCCAACGCGTTTTTAAGTTATCCAACATCCAGACAGACTAACAGACTAACAGACCGACAGACCGACAGACCGACTTTTTTTAAAATTATGTTTTTTGGGTTCAGTAGGGTCTGAAACGTGAAGATTCACCAAAATCTCGAACTGTCAAAAAATCACGATTACAATACTTCCCTCTATTACATAGATCGGGGAAGTAAAAACGAGATAGAGCCGCAGGGTTGGCCTGATTTAAATCATGATTTAAATTAATGTGATTTTTTCAAAAAAATCATTGATTTAAATCATTTTTTAATTTTTTAAATTTTTTTTTATTAATTTAATTATATTTCTGGTACAGAACAAAACAAGTATCTTAATTCAATTTCAATATTTATTTAATAAATGAAATAATATTAAACAAAAAACAAAATTCATGCAATGGAATCATAAGTCGAGCATATAAGTACCTAGTTTAAGAAATTCGTGTTAAAACTTGAAATGTGCAATAATAATCCAAAGTACATATTTTTTAAAGGAATTTTTCATATAAATGGTTAAATAATAATTACTTTAACTATATTTAGTGTCATAATTAAAGAAAATTTAAAAAATCAAAAAAATCATGATTAATTCAAAAAAATCAATGACTTTTGATTTTTTTTTTAAATCATGATTTTTGCCAACCCTGTAGAACCGTGGTTAGAATGCGTGCCACAGAATACGTGGGTTCGAATCCGATTGAGGATAAACTTTCGTTCCAAGTTGGGATATAATTAACTTGGCAACCACAGAATTTGTGGTCATTCTTGCATCAAAGGGTTAGGTGGAAAATCACCTCACCCGTTAATCATTAGTCAATCAAAGTTACATAAAATAGTTATTAATAAAACAAGAATATTATGCGATTAAATCGCATAATATTCTAATAATAATATAATATATAATAATATAATTTTATAATATCGAGGATGTTGACGAGGTGAAACCGAATCTTTTCGAACATCCAAGAGAGCTTAAATCGCAATTATTCGTGTTACCTATATTCAAAGCTTAATCGTATTTAACAGCGATGTTAAAATAAATCAACAATTTTATATATAATATGGAAGGTTTTGATGATATTATGATTGTATCTAACGTATTATAAGTAACTAACATATTATATTATTTATAATTATCAATAAATATTGCATATTAAAAGGTAATAACAGTTGATGATACGATTTAAAAAATAATTGTTAAGGTGAATCATTCGAGCTGAAATTGGTTTGGTTAGTCTTGATCATTTTGAAACAAAATTGAAATTGCTTGTATTGTGCATAATTTTGAAGTAAAAAAAGCATTTCAAATTGTGTAAATATGGGCCTTTTGACGTACCTATAATTAAATACTCATTTTACAGTACAATTTTTTAATAATTTTTCTACTATTTCTTGTTTTTCCTGTGTTTTCCCACCTTTTACTGTCTTAGATTATCCGTGTATTTTTTGCAATTTTAATTACAAGTATAAAAGTAAAAGCAATATGATAACAGTTCATTACTGTTTTAAACGTCGATGCTTCAACTAAGTGCAGTAGATAAGTAAAAAAATTGTTTGTGTGAAAAAGTATATTTTTATGAGTTCTAATTTTCTATCTCAAAAGTTTGAATTTTGAATTGAAAATATACTATTACTTTATAAAATAGCTGAATAATGAATGTGGACGAGGCAAAAGAAATATTAAGATAGGAATGTTTGGCGGAGATTAATTTGTTATTATTTGTTGTTAAGAGTTTGAATGGATGGTGAGAATGGGTTAATTTATTTTGAGGTATTTACTTTGTGGAAAATGACGTGTTGAAATCTTTTCAAGAAACCGTCTCAACATATAATTAAATATTTCAAAGTTTTTAAACTAGTATAAAAATTGTTATTAATTTCCCCAATATTTCCTGTTTCTTTCCTGGGGTTTTTCCTAGTTTTTTCCTTATTCAAGATGATCGGGTTTTTTGCAAGTCTTGGTAACAGAGTATAAAAGAGAACGCAATATAATAATCTAGTTTAATAGTGTTTAAAATGTCGACGGTTCAACTTAGTTCTGTGTTGTTAATATTTGTTATATTTATTGTGAGTGTAACTAGCACAGATATAATTTTGTATCATACTATAAAAGACTTATCAAATGAAGCATTTATTGGAAAAGATACTCAAGATGTACACTTCTTGGATTTAAGAAATTGCAAAATAGAAACTGTTGCAAGCAACTCATTCACGGGCATGTCAAAATTGCAAACATTACTTTTTATACATAACAACATAAGTTCTTTACCTGAAGATGTTTTTAACGGTTTAGAAGAGTTTACTAATCTATACATGGATTCAAATAAAATGGAAAACATACCAAAAAAATTATTTGCAAATGTACCGAAATTGAGAGAGATAAATCTCGCTCATAATTTGATATCAAATATAGAACCTGGTGCATTTGATAATAACATGCAGTTGACAAGATTATATTTGCAGTTCAATAGATTAGAAACTATACCTGAAGGATTGTTCAACAAATTAACAGAGCTTGTACATTTAGATATTTCTACTAATTTTATTACTTATATTCATAACAACGCGTTACCTAATAATGCAAATCTTCAAGAATTACATATACATGCAAATAACCTACGATATGTTAATGAAACACTAGCAAACAATTTGAACAGATTTACATTGGACAACAATCCTTGGCAATGTGATTGCCGAATAAAAGAACTACATGCAAAATGGGCAGAAAAATTCCAATCAAATGGATGGACACCAGTTTGTGCTGGGCCAACAGCAAAATACAACATCAGATGGGACTTTCTATCAGCTAATGACTTTGAATGTAAGGATGAGATTGTAACTCTATATCCAGATGTTCTTGAAATTCCTGTATTAACTGGAGACAATGTTACAGTTAGTTGCCGTGTATCTGGTAAGTAAATATTTTGAACATAACAAATGAAACTAATTCCTATTGGCTGCAAGCACGTATATGTAACCATGACAATATAAAATATGATCAAAAATTTTAAAAATTGATATGGCCAGCACAAGACCGCCAATACTCTGAAATTTCAAAATGTAAATTATATATAATTCTTTAATTCCTAAATAAAATTTATAAAATACTAATTGTAAATAAAATAATATGTTTTTTCTACAAACACTATTAAAAATTAAACTTTTAACACGGCCTACTGCTGTTAAAAATGCAATATTATAAGACGCCGTGTTAAAAGTGAACTGTCAATCTCTTAATAAACAACTCTCAATTTTTATTGAATTCATAGACTACGTGTTTCATTATATTACTATATAAATATCTTTTGTTACTGAACTGTCAAAAATGATTAAATAAATTATTTCTTATATTAAAATATAAAACGATGTTTGTAGAAAAAATAGTGTATGATATACGTGTTAAAAGTGCTTTTATTTTGTTCGAAGGGTTACGCCACTCCGCTTCGCGTCGTGTCCTAAACTTCCAGTCTCACAAAATAAAATGTCACTTTTAACACTTATATCATAAATAACTATTATTTAAAATATAAAATATTATCATAAATTAATTATGAATCGAAATATTTAAGAAAAGTACTATTTCCGGTTTGTGGATTGCCTCCAATATTTACTGGGTTCTTAAGATTCGTATTAAAATCTTAAATATAAATTTTGGTTGTTATCTGCTTGCAACTTTTTGAATTATCGTAGACGAAAAAAATTTGACCCGTCACAATTTCTCTTTTTTATAAGGCGAGAGGTAAAAAATGGGCAAATAATAATTGTCGAATATGGTGGCTGGCAACTGTATCTTTAAAATACTTCAACATTGTTAAAAAATTTTCAAAACTGTAATATACCTACTCGTATAATAATATAATGTTTCGGATTGTATTGAATTTAAGATTTAATTAAATTCATCGTTAAATAGAAATGGAACACAAGTGGAAACAACAATATCGAAACAAACATAATAGCCGAAAATTAAAATAGTAGCTTTTAAAGTTAATAAAAAGGTACCTATACACTTTTTATTTCCTTGTACACGGAGTAAAGGAAGTATTGTTTTGTTACAAAGAGCTTATTTTTTCAACACTTATCAAAATAAAATCATTTTTACATGGAGTGCAAAGAACATGAAACAATTATTGTGCTTGTTGAATATTCATATAGGTACGTAATTTCATTCTAACGTGTTTGTTTGTTATAGGTAAGGAAAGCCTGCAAGCCGTCAAATTTACTTATGGAAATGACACAGAAGTTACAAACCAATTACAAATGTATGATCACCCATTTGGTATTCAATTTAGTTCTATAGAAAATGGTTTTTGGTACAATTTAACAGTTTTTAATATAAGGAAAATTGACGACGGAACATACAAATGTGTGCTTAGAAATGAACATGAAACACAAATAAAAATACGCGTAGAATAGTAAATTGCTTAATATGTAAATAAGTAAATAATAGTACCTATAAGTACTTAGTTTTAATTTGAAAAACTGCAATTTTTTACTCATGTATTAAAATCAATAAAAATACTTATTTGTATGGTAAAATGAGTACTGATGTTTTCTACCCTACTTATGTTCTGTCTTATTAAACTAATAATATCGATACCCCTACTCAATATCTAACCAATTTATTATCTGATTGACAGTAGACCAAAACATTTTCACATGAAGCATGGATAAATAATATAGGTAATAAAATTTAATTTGTTGCACTTCGATAATTAAATATGTAAATTAATCCCTTGGGATCAAATTAGGATCCTTAGTCCTAGTCCTTAAAAATAAAGACTAAAGGGGAATTTTATTCCCGAAAGTAGTGCAAAAAATTATTTCAGCGTGTATCCTACTGACTACTGTAGTGACTAACAATTTATTTTGAGAAATAATTAAAAATTAAATATCAATGATCACAAATTAAAATTACATACGGTCAATTAACTCAAACAAAATTGATTTTGACATGAACATAGCACACCCATCACAAGCAACGTCAACGTAGACAATATGCAAATTATAATTTAACAGATGAACGAACACTAACCAAATGATGAACAGGCGATCGAACTCTGATCCTGATCTAATAAAATACCTATAACGTTCTAGGTGCTACAGGGTCGGACTACATTCAAATTTAAAGTGAATCATAACTAACAGGCTGAAGTAGCACATAACTACAATCCGTATGTTTTTGAAACAAATGTTATTGTGAATGAAACCTTAATTTGTAATTTTACTTTGTTTTAAAAAATTCGAGACAGAGACAGATCAATACTCAATAATTATTCTCATGCAACTTTAGTAACTGTTTCACCTTAAAGTTGTGAACTCTCCAAATTCCAAGTTTTGCATCGTCTTTCCGACCCTCGAACCTTACGTTTGATGTACCTAAGTTTATAAATTATGTCGCTTGGAATTAGGGGATGAAACTGACATGTTCAGGTTGTTACACCCAGCAATATATTCACGTTAAATAAATGAACCCTGGGGAACTATTTTGGTATATCTCCCCTGTTTAACATAATTAATAACGAGGAAAGGAATGTACTGACATTCAGTTAATTTTTGAAGGGTTTATTCGATTTATTTCAACTCCAACCGGTTTCTACTCCACATGGGTTTTCGTCAGGGTCAGGGACAATAGTGATTTGAAAAAACAGTTAATTACAGAAATAACGGACATTTAAATATTTTTAAACTTACGTGAAAGTCACAACAAATAGGTACTGTTTACAATGTAAATGAAAGGAAAAAACATAAAAATATGTTCCCGAAGAAGACCCATCAAACAAAAATTGACTGAATACCAGTAAATTTTCCATTCCTCATCATCATCCAGTCAAGAAGTTTTTCATTACAAAATTAATAATATTGGTAAAACTGAACAAAGCATATCATTCTTCAAAATAAATATGTAACCTACTCGTACATAATACCTACATCAGTGCTTTGTGAGAAGTTTTTTGGAATCTCTAATTATTATATTAGAGATCTGCCCCAATTTACGTTTTATGTTACGAACGTATTAATGCCTTTCGTCTGTTAATTTATTTTTTACTTATCAAAATGATTGATACCCCTTTCCTGTACTTTTCTTATCATACTTGTTATGTAAATGTCAAAGAGACAAAATATAAAACAATTTACGCAAAACAATATCACATTTTTATTAATTTGTTATTAGTATTTTATAATATATACAAGCCTTTTATTTTTTCCCACTGGGTCACTTGTCACTTGAAATCGTATCAGAAGTCGAAATAATTCGTACCTGCAACAAAAAAAACATAATTAATAACGTTTCTTTTACACATTCATAAAATTGGAAAAATATTACAACTCATAATTTTTAATAAAGTCTTAGTTCTGTTCTGTTTATATTAATCACAATAATCAGACCACGCAGTCTTATGTACCTATGTAAGTATAATTATTTATTTAAATTGTTTTTATTTATATGTCATGAAATAATGGTTGTACCTACACTATATTAAAAATCAAATATTATTAAACACCAGTAAAAGAGTTAAAATTTATCTTCACAAAATATTAATCTATGATTTTTAATTCACATAAGAACTCCTTGTAGTACAATTTATAATACACACTTGCAATATAGGTGACATATTTGTTAAACATTTGTAAAGATTCAATTGGGCAACTGACAAAAATGCCACCGTCTTGTTACTATGAAATAAACTAGTAATAACATAATGTCCCATCATCTGATTTACAATGAGTAGCTAGCACAGAGTGTGATCACGTGGCAATCCACTTAAACTCTTGATGGGGAAAAACTAATTGAATTAATGGTTGGCCATCAACACCGACATTACATGTCATGATGTCGTGTAATCACAAGGGTCAAGGTTCAAAGGAAACGACATTGACACTGGCAGAAGCAGGAAATAGAAGAACTTTCTTTCTATTTTATGGAAGAACTGCGGTGTTTGCTTTTACTAGCAAGTTTAGTGGTGTCCGTGACCTATTTTATGTCACATAAAGGAAATTTATTATTGGGAAATTGTTTTTATTACAGGAGATGATATACTGTATACTGCTGAATTTTGTTAGGTAATGTCTTTTGTGTTAAGTATACTCTAATTTCAAATTTGCTACAAGTGCCAAAGTTTCTTTTGCAATCCTAGGAGCTATATAGGACTGACTATAGGTAAAGTATTACATCCTTGAATTTTCAAATATTGTAAATAATTTACGGTCTTTGGATACTAAATACATGACTAAGTACACAACTGCACAAGTAAATAAATATACCAAATACAATTTTAATAGCAAATTTATTATTATCCTATTATGTTGTAAACTATTAATGTATTGATAACATGAACTATATTAAATGCTACGTATTAAGTAATACTACATTTAGTAGTAGGTAGTAATAATAGTAAAAAGAGTAATAATAATAATAATAATAATAATAACAATAGTAAAAGAATATAAAATATATGACACATTAAATGTACCTACGATATAAAAATCTTAGTGTTTGGAGATTTTTCCGCAAACGTTTCGTTTAGAAGATATTGTAAAAATAAAGGAATATCTCATAATAAATAAATATTGCTTATTATATCAACTTTATTGCTAAATTCGTAAAAAATATTTGTTAACGTCTAGGTCGAAGGCAATCTGTAGAAGACAGAACGAGTAACTACTCGACATTAGTCCTGTGTTTTCTTCGCGTTGATGCTTCCATTGTAAAATTCGTAAACGATCCCTATCTTACTTCACAAAAGATTTAAACTTTAAACGAACTAAATTTATTTTGTATGAATAAAATGAGTTCAGTGCCCTATGTGGACACGTTAATCCTATTATTCAATTAATGATGTAGTATCAAAAATAATAAAAATCTTATGTTAAAGTTGGCTGTGACGGACCCAGGAGATAGAGATCCCTCCATTACCCCCCTTGTATTCGCGCTTGGCTGAAACATTTATAGCTACTTAGCTACATATTGATATTTTAGAGTGAATTTCAATAAAATTAATGCATGAAAACGTAACAAAAATTTTATTTCATCTGTAACTTTAATAGCTAATATCTTCTAAACGAAGCGTTTGCGAGAAAATTTATTTTCTTGTTTTGAGGTTTTAAATTCATATTTTAATTTAGGATACTTAACCCTGAAACACCATGTATAATGCCTGTTGAAAATTTAATAAAAACAAAAACACATACATTCTATAAAATAAAAATCAAAATGCAATAAGATACAAATACAAATTAAACCTCATTTGTAAATAATTAGTACAAGGTAAGGTATTATATGTAGTTTAAAAATAATATTTTATATTAATTAAGTTGTAGTATATCCGTATAAGCATAAGTATAATACCGTTATTAAGTATTATGTATATCTTGCAAAATAATAAACTTCTTCAAACGTCAGAACAAGATTGAATTAATTTATTACAATTTTTTTAAATAATTAAGCGATAAATAAAAACACACGGCATTGCTTTAACACTTCTTGAAACTTTTTTCTAACTATAATTACTTCTTGACAGTAAATTACGTCGGTATTAAAAAGCGATTAATAAAGAGATCGAAAGTTTTTTCTCGGTGTCAAGTTAAATTAAGAAGCCTATTAAAAGCTACAGGTGAACTATATCTGTTCACTCCGACTTCGAATACTTGGTTCACAGTTGTCACGTCTGGTTTACATGGGAGTAAATCTGAACTAGACGTAGAAGCGGAGAAGTAAGTTCCTAAGTTCGTACGTTGATTCTCGGATGGCTGCCAGTCATTAGCTCTCACGTGTGTCAACACGAGTGACATAACACACGTGGTTTTTTTGCACACATTAACTTTTTAGAGTAACTACATTTTTATGTTACATTTTTAATAGTAGCTGAAAGTGTTTAAATTAAATGCTTGCCTTTTTCTCAACAAAATATAGATCATGAACAAAAGTAAGTGAATTATTTGTGTCTATCAAGGATAAAATAACTACAATACCTCTGAAAAAATATTGCTATTGCAGCAATTGGTTAGACGTTAGAATAATGAAAATAGATTGGGAATAAATTAAATATAGTGTCATAATGAGCATGTTTAGAACACATAATCGAGTTTAGACACACCACATATAATGTAAGTATCTAAAATTTAATAAGCGTAGATCAACTATTTTATCCACAGAAATTTTGATATTTTGTGAACTGCATATTTTCATTTTTAAGAGTGACAAAAATAAGATATAGGTACCTCTAACCTACTAAAATTTAAAAACAAAAATACATGCAAATATTAGTTCCAGTTAATTCATTACTACCGACGTATTTTATATTACAAACTATTTTCGAATGTTCACAATATTTTGAATTTTGAACGTTACCTACTCAAATAATAATTTAATCATTTAATGTATGTATTTAGTACAACTTTAATCAACTTGTTGGTAGGTACTTACCAACTTACATTTAAATATAAATTACTGTAAATTCTTCATTTTTCGAATAGAATTGAAATTACATTAACCAATGACCCAAAAATATTGTAGGTAATAAATATCCATTAGGTATATACTAAATTGAAATTTGAATTTTTTTCTCTGTTACTTTTAATTTGTTAGCTATTATGTTAATAATTTTCCAGATAAAATGTTCATAAAAACTATCAAAATTCTGATATCAAGCCCTTATTTATTTTTTAATGTATTTAATTATAAAAATAATAATACAGAAAAATTTGTATAACCATTGGGATGGCAGATATACAACGATTTCCACAATGTCATTTATTGAATTATATTAACGTCCTTCATGTGATATTTTTAATGCATTAATATAATTTTCCGTCAGATTCGCGTGCAGTTGATGGAGGTTATTACAAAAATAATAACCGTGTGCAGTGATTACTTACAATGCTCTAAGTTTTAACTTTTCTTTTTGTTTTCTTTAATTAGATGAGGCACGTTTACAGGTAGTCTTATATCTCGTTTTCATCTGTAAACAACTAACGTAAATAATAAACGCAATTTTATAACAATACCAGTAGAAATTGAGTTAATATTATCAAATTTGTACTTTCTCAACTATTGTTCTATATAATTTACTATTTAGGTTGTAGTAAACTACAACTAATAGTTTATTTTGTTTATTTACTTTTTTATTACTATTACAGAATTTATTACAATATAACAGTGAAATTATTATGTGAACAAAATTTATTATATAAATTCCTTGACTTCACTGAACCGCTTCTAAGTGGAGCCGGAATTCCACCGATTTCATTGGCCAATAATTTGACTTGCGTTGAGCTTTTATTTCTGTCAATAATATGAAATATTTTTATCACTTTATAGTTCGCAGACGAAATAACAATGCATGCAAAAATATTGTGTCGGAATGCATAATTATATTGATTTTTAAATTACCTAGTACCTACCTATCCTATACTATTTATAAGAAAATATAATTCTATACTAGAATAGCAAATGCTGCCCTTGGATTTCGTTTGCATGTATCTTGATTGCAGATAAAGTGAGAATTCAAAATTACACTTAATGAATGAATCTATCTCACGAAATGGTCTTTCGAACTGTGGCTAATTTAAACTTTTATCTGCACCAATTTGTACACGAACAACTGACCTACAACATGCAAACAATGTTTATTATTATATAGGTCAAAGAACCATCGTTATTTAAATTGTTTCCTATTATAGTAAGTAAACTTTTCTCCGCAATTTTTTTATCTCCAAGTAGGTACTATAGTATGTAATGAAATTTTTGTTTGCATTGTTTCAAATTTTTCTCACAATTTCAATTATTATTTCTATAAGAGGTTTTACAAAATAGTTATTTATGTAACAAGTACGCAAAATAGAGTTTTAGAGGACGAATCTATTTACGAACGAGGCGCAAGCCGAATCTTTAAATTAGGTGAGTTATCTAAAACTTAGTTTGGGTACGTGTTACATACATTTTTTTTAGCATATGCTCTCCATATTTGTTTAGTAATTATTTGAAATTATTCTAAAATACAGGGTGATTCATCATAACTTGCTTTTTTAAAATGCGTGCCATTCAGGCTGTAGAGATCATAGTGGTGAGAGAGTGATCTCATTCGACAGGTGCACTTTTAAAGTTTTGTTCCTCACCCGGTCAGTCGCCATCATGCGTTGGAGCACGGAGCAGCATCGATGTCTGTTTTGAGGGAACACTTTCAATAAGGGGCGATTTGGAGTGGCCAGTCCCCTCGCCCGATTTAGCTCCTTGTGATTTTTTTTGGTGGGGTTTTTTGAAATTTCGCGTTTACGTCAACCGTCCAAGGGCTCTGGAAGACCTGAAGGCCAACACCTGGGTCGCAATTGCCAACATACCCGCTACCATGCTGGATAGAGTTATGACAAACGTCAAAAATCGGCTTATTCAGTGTATAGACAATGGGGGGCGTCACCTACCTGATATGATATTGAAAACTGGGTGAAACAAAACTTTAGATACCTATGTACCTACATTATAAAATAAAAAGTTTCTGATTCATAAAATGGGCATTATTGCGTTTTGAAATAAGTAAGTTACGATGAATCACCCTAACTTTAAAGATGAAACAATAAAGATCAGTGATAATAATCCTATAAAATGAAAATAACAGCTCATTGCCTAGGTTACATTATTTTAAATTAAAAAAATAATTTAAACACCAACTTTATATTAACTGCATAGGTATCTACTAGTTTAGTAATAGTAGCTACCAAATATTTTGCAAAAAAATAAAAAACTCAATAATCTTTTCTTTGTCTTATTTTGAGAGATAAAAATACTAACAAAACAAACCTACGCACCAAAAAAATATTTTGCTAACAGGCAAACCAGCAATGATTTGAAAGTGCGCACATATTCGCAAGTATCTTATCCAGCAGTAAACAATGGAATAGTTCAATATAGTGTGTTTAAGTGTGTAATAAATTTGATCGGGGTATTCAGATACAAAGTCATACCGCAGACCGCATCTAATATAATTAACCGCGGCATTTCTAGGTCACCATATCGCTGGTCTATATGTGAGCCATACAATGGAACAAACGTTGTTACAATTTTAAAGCCGGTGGAGTTGCTTTAAAGGGCCATTTCTCACTTAAGACAGACAATTTGCTAATCTTATTCGATTCATACTTCGTCGTTTGCTCAACAACATAATTGATAATCAACAATGATTGTGAATTTGTTATTTTTTAGTTTGAACGGACCAACAATGGCTGCCGGGAGTTGTTGATTAATTGAAATTGAATGCACTGAGGTTAGATGTGCAAAATGTTTGTTCATTTGGTTTATATTTAGAAATGTCTAGATGTATTTTAGGATGTTGAAACGTAGTTCTAAACATTCGAACTATTGCATTTCTGCTGGTCGAACATACTAAAACTCTTTTTCATTCGATGATTCAACATCTAAGTAAACAAAACGTTAAACTAAATTTTTTCTGCGTTTTCGCTAAAAGACTATCGTTGTTAGTACTACTATGCACTAGTACCTATGCATAGGTACATAAGAGGTAACATGCTTAGGTAATTAATGAAAAAGGTAATAGACGTCAGTACAGTATAATTCATAAATAGAAAATACCAATAAGTAGGTACGTACTAATTATAAAACCAAGTACCTACAGCATATATATATATATATATAATCAAACTTTAAGGGTACCTATACCTATTATACAACGGAACAAATTTTTTTTTTCAAAAATTCGTAAAATTAAGGGTGGTTTACTTAAAGAAAACATGTTGAGTGCCACTGGTTTCATTACTGTGAAAGAAATAGAATAATTGAAATTAATTTACTATCAAAATTGCATTATTTAATATTGAATAAAACAACACAAACAGCTATGAAACTAGTGGCACTTATTTGTACCTAAACCACCATTAATTTTGCGAATTTTTGAAAAATTCTTTTTGCTCCGTTATCAGTAGAACGTTTTACATATACCTTTAAAGTTTGATCCATAAGTACAGAAACACCCTGTATATATCTAAAATTGGGATGATGTTCAATGAGAAAATATTCATATTAAAATATAAATTCGTCATACATGGCTTACAAAAATCTAAAGTGGATTTATCATTTATCTGTGATGAAAACAGGCACAGCATCGAAATGCGTTCAAAAATATTAAATTTATATATAAAAACTTTAATATCAACGTTTTGGCCAACGGAGAATTTTGGAAAAAAAGTTGCTCCTAACAACTACCCATTAGATCGAGCTTAAAAAAAAGTAAACTTATAAATCACAATCTTACTACAACTAATAAGACAAACTAATCTAAATGTAAGACCCAAATTCCAAACATGTCATCAGTGATCATTCACATATTTCTAACTATTCTACTTGTGTATTTATCTTTCATAATATAAAATTAAATTTAACTTAGCAACTAGTAGCAAGCAGCATCATATTACTCACTACATTGCAAACATTTTTCACGTAAATATTTAACATAAAAAATAGGTATACATTTCCTAGTATAGTTTATGTAACATTTTGTTGGATTTTTATTTTATGGAAGTATAAAAAAAACAAGACAAAAGTATCATAGCAATAAAATAAAGTACCTACCTAACCTACCTACCAGTAGTTGTTGGCAATCAGATATATTATATGAATAACTCATTTTAACAGCAATTTTGTAAACGTCATTTAAATGCAATTTAATATGCACAACAATGATTTACTATATTAGTATATGAAGTAAATATAGAATATTGTATTAAAGAATTTACACTACTTATACGGCATACCTTACGTAAGATGAAGCACCGTTATTTCTACAGATTCCTACGCAGTGAGCAACGTTTTACTTCAAGTTGCTGCGACTGTGCGACTCTATCTTATGCTTCATGCACGTTTCTTTTTATCACATCACATGCTTTATTTTATCTTCCATCTACACACGAACACACACATCAACTAGCCATATATCTTATGCTCATACATTATCACTTTCCAAATACAAATTACTATCATTTTCTCAGGTTAAATTTGCAGTTTCCTACTACGTTTAAAATACATTTTCACACAGTAAGAATAAGTACTTGCTGTATTTGGAAAATAAAATACCTTAGCTCTTAGCAGTGTAAATTAAAAACACACAAAATGCCACATCCTCAAAATTCAATTATCTTCTGTTAACATTAATTTTATAAAAATAAAAAATATATTAAACATTATTTTTGAAAATTTCAATATAATATAATTGACACAACTTTTGGATAGACTCAAATATTACTTTTGAAACGAAAAAAAATAATCTGTATACCTCACCAAAATATTAAGGTATTATTTTTGACTAATGAATTACAAAAATATCTAATTACAATTTACAATCAATTTCATCAATTTTGTTTTAAAAACATAAATTCTCTTTTAACATTTTGATTCGGTTTTGATATTTTGTTTCAGTCAACTAAATTTAGGATCAAAATCTCGAGGTCGATAAAAATCACGATCACAATTATTAATCTTGCAATTAATACTAATATCGAGGATATAACAATTACTTACTAAGAATATAGAAAGGGCTATCTAAAATATTGTTCCACTGACTTTTCAATTTTTAGCTATGATAATTAAAAAATTTAATATATCCTATATGCACCTATGGTATGCTGCAAACGCAAACCTGCAAATATGTAGAGACTCGTATAAAGTTTATTTTAAAATGGAAACAATTAAGGCTGAATATAATGCCAAACTGACATTTAAACAAAGCACGCAAGAATTTCTCCAAGTTTGCCATTAGGATTACCAATAGAGTACGAACAATCCAAGAAAGTGAAATTTACAACAGCAACAGTTGTTTCGTGAATTCAATAATTCATGTGCAGAAAATATACAACTATGTATAAATAATTCACTGAGATCTTTATCTGACAAGAGACAAGAGTTTATAGAAATGAAAATAAAAATTTGAAGAAAACGAAAAGCCAATACCATACAGCAAACAGCATACCTACATCACATTCCATAAATAAATAACATACAAAAAATATGAAATGCAGCATGCATAACAAATGCTGGAAATATATATATATATATATATATATATATATATATATATATATATATATATATATATATATATTTGTAATTGTAACTTTAAACGTCGAAACATTGAATCTTATGTACGTAACTGGCAGTTTATATTGCTCTTAATTAGTTTAATCAGATTTATCACTGATTCGCTTAATAGAATTAAGCCTCATTTTATATTAATCTAAATATCTTTGCTTGCAACATCTGAACACATATCACACTAACGTATCCAATATTAAAATTCAATAGCCGAGTATGTTATGTGACTGACTTCGGTTATGACATTCTAGGCGAACTCAGGTTCGCATCCAGTTGGGTACACATTTCAGGTTAACTATAAAAATGACTCCTGTTGTGTAGCTTTCACTAACAAAGGCCATTTCAGTTTAACTGCACAAAAATAATATAATATTATCTATTCCGATGATGATGATTCACAGTTTGTAAGGCTACCGCACGACCACACCCAATTTGAGTATAGGCGTTATTGATAAGAAGTGTATCATTAATTTTTTAAATGGTTCATATTTACAATTTAGTTTAAATTACGAAAGCAACAATTGTTAAATTTAAAAACACAATATTGTTTGTCCTTACATACTTCAATTTTGGTGACCGGACAAAACAGAACAATGAAAAAACAGAACATGAAAAAACAGAACATGAAAAAACAGAACATGAAAAAAAAGAACATGAAAAAACAGAACAGTGAAAAAACAGAACAATGAAAAAAGAGAACAATGAAAAAACAGAACACTGAAAAAACAGAACAATGAAAAAAGAGAACAGTGAAAAAACAGAACATTGAAAAAACAGAACAATGATAAAACAGAACATGAAAAAACAGAATATGAAAAAAAAATAACAATGACAAAACAGAACTCAAGAAGGGATTTGTTAGCTTTGATTAGTTAATGTCAAAAAAACGGAGTTCTGTTGGACTCAATTAGGGTTTTGTTAGTATTGATTACTTTATTTTTAAAAAAACGGAGTTCTGTTGGACTCAATTAGGGTTTTGTTAGTATTGATTAGTTTATTTTAAAAAACGGAATTCTGTTGGACTCAATTAGGGTTTTGTTAGCTTTTATTAGTTTATGTCAAAAAAACGGAGTTCTGTTGGACTCAATTAGGGTTTTGTTAGTATTGATTAGTTTATTTTTAAAAAAACGGAGTTCTGTTGGACTCAATTAGGGTTTTGTTAGTATTGATTAGTTTATTTAAAAAAACGGAATTCTGTTGGACTCAATTAGGGTTTTGTTAGCATAGATTAGTTTATGTCAAAAAAACGGAGTTCTGTTGGACTCAACAAGGTTTTTGTTAGCATAGATTAGTTTATGTGTTCTGTTTTTTCATGTTCTGTTTTATCAATGTTCTGTTTTTTCAGTGTTCTGTTTTTTCAGTGTTCTGTTTTTTCAGTGTTCTGTTTTTTCACTGTTCTGTTTTTTCATTGTTCTGTTTCTTCAGTGTTCTGTTTTTT
The DNA here is from genome assembly GCA_947534325.1 of Agonum fuliginosum. Classification (NCBI taxonomy): domain Eukaryota; kingdom Metazoa; phylum Arthropoda; class Insecta; order Coleoptera; family Carabidae; genus Agonum; species Agonum fuliginosum. The sequence goes on along the minus strand of OX384038.1, from coordinate 11,494,040 downwards.
CATTGTTCTGTTTTTTCATGTTCTGTTTTTTCATGTTCTGTTTTTTCATGTTCTGTTTTTTCGTGTTCTGTTTTTTCATTGTTCTGTTCTTTCATGGAATCTTCAATTTTAGATCATGTACAATTAGCAATTACATATCGTATCTTACAAGGCAGAGTATGGTATGTATGTACCACTTTGTAGATTTCTCAGGAAACGCAAAAAACTGATATACCTACCTAGGTACATACGGGTACATATACCTTGGTGATTTTTTATTGGATTTTGGATTATTTACTTGAAATATAATCTACTTTAATTGATTTGTAGGAATAAATGAATACGAAATAAATAATTTGGCACTAAAATGTAGCTTAAGATATTATATTTCCTTCAAAATCATCGTCAATGCGTCAGTGAAGATATTCTGTTATAGTTTCATCCGGTTTTCGTCACTAACACCATACATTTCCAAAATTTTAAGAGACCGAAACATTTTAAGGTTTATCTAAATAAGTAATAACGAAATACTTCCTTCTTGTGCATCAAAAACTGTGCAAATATTGACAGATAAAATATCGTAAAGGCTTGGAGTGGTGGTTACGATACTGAATTTTTGTCGGATACGATATTTTGTGAAACATTTTCTTGGTGCTTACGATTTAAATCCGGCGGTTAAGATATTTACAGACACCAGTGGTGCTTACGATAGTCGGATTCGTTAGATTAAAACACTATTTTCAGCGGTACAAATAAATTTGTCACTTACGACACTCTCAGAATATGTGGAAAATGTCGCTTAGGATACTCTGCCTTTTTGGGGCCGATATGAAATTAACATTAAATCTGCAAGTGTGCATAAATATCGAAGTATAACAAAGCATACCGAGTAAAACATCGATCTAAATCAAACAGCTTAATTTTACATGAAGTCTAACAATAATCCTACACCATAAATTATTCTTTATGTATTTACAAACATAAAATCAACTTGAAAACTATTATTTTGAATTATAGTTGATAACGAAAGCGCAGGCAATTTTCATTCTCTTAACAATTTACTTCCTCGACAATCGTGTCGATCATCGGATGTCAAAAGTTAGGTTAGTTTATGGCGGATATGCATTGCCTTGTCTGCATGCATATCAGGTCATCAGCTGTTACCGGACGCGTTTTTCTCTTGTGTTGTCTGAAGTGTTTTAATTGCTCATGATTGCAAATTTATTGAGTAGTAGTCTTGTCCTACCGACCGAAGTTTATTATTTATTTATCTTCGCGTGTTTGTTTGACATAAATTTTTAATAAAATAATTGTGCGGCAGTTCAAGTATGGAATCTTAAATGAGAATGTAGCTACGTTGTTTGATGTTAATTTTCAAAAAATACAGAGCTCATCGGACAATATTCAATGTACTCCTCTTTTATTCTAAAATATTGGTTTACTTAAATTAATTGCATCAATATTGAATGATGAATTCATTGATCACTGCGATTTGAATCTGAAGATTGGAATATTTTGTTGACTAGCTGATCTTTTCTTTAGACATATAAATGTAGTTCAAATTAAATGATTAGTAATTTAATATTAATATTAATCTAATACATACGGAATATTTGTGACAAAAGTGTTCGTAAATAGCTTCATTTAAATTAATTGTTTACTAAAACCGATTACAGATCACTGTGATCAAAAAATGTAATAAATCTGATCATAATAGGTATAATAAATAAATAAAGTATAATAATTTTAATAATTGCTGGTACAATATAAAGCACTAACTAACTACTGATGCTAAATTAACGACGTAAACATTTTTATTGCATTAACAGCTTAAAGTCCAGTTTGTTTACCACGTATTGTGCGATTATATAAAAATAAATAAAGCGTATAAACATATTGCAAGTACAAGCACAATCATGCTCTAAATTACTAGATTAATTAACATAATGAAATCAAAAGTAAAGAAGAAGCGTGAGAATCTCTTGAATAATGCACTAATTAATAGGTACTGTGTGAATAGAATACAGCAGCCAGCTCTGTGCAGCTTGTTGTATTAAAGTTATGCCATTCATTAAACGGTATTAGGTGTTCTATTCATACATATTACTGCAGATTATATCATTTGAGAAAAATTGTTCTTGACATTATACATTGTACAACGTATTATATAGGTAACTATTATAAGAATATGTGTGAAAAGAAATAAGTAGATCCAATGGTGATAATGGGCTCTTCCACACGAGACACTTGGTGGTTTGTGAATAGACAATCTATTTTTCTAATGATAACCATTCAACAGGATTGAATTACAGAATGGTAGATGTTATTATAGTGGAATCCAACCACTCGAACCCAGTGGTATTATTTTATTATTATTATTATTAATTTTAGACGTCTTATGCGATAATCTTTAAGTCGTCATTATGTTGTCCAGTTTTAATTCTCCCGCTTACAATATATAGGAGTCCTATATTTGTCTTAAAATTTATCTTGGTTGACATACAGGAATCCTATATTGATCAAAATTTGCATGGAAGAAAATATCATCTTTTAAACATCTAGAATAGAGGACATAAGACACGTATGTGAAGTCTTTGTGATTACATTTGAATCAGACGTTTTAAAGACATGGGCATTATAAAGACGTCTTAACGACATATTTGTGTTGTATGGGTTGTATCACATTCTAAATCTAAATACATAATTGTATTAATACAAAAGGAGAAACACAATTTGTTCCGTGTGTACAGTTGTATTTATTTAAATCCATTGCTTATTAAAATCGGCAGTGTATCATGTAGAAAATCTCTAAGATTGAATACAGAATGATTCACAAGTTCATAAAAGTACATAGTTTAATGCAACGTACCTTATTCCACTTACTAATTATGGAACAGATTGAATATTTTTAACCTACATTTTTGATTAGATTGAAGATTGCATAATGGACATTTGAATGGAATAAAATTAATTTTTATAGCATGTACAGTTATAAATTAAGTAAATTAATGAAATTCCAAATGGAGGCAGTGGCCGCAAAACTGCTATATTAAAAACTTGGAAATCAAAACTGCGAATTTTTATAAAATTCTTCCAGTTCCCTAATCAATCCCTAGAATTGTGAATGAACTTGTATGAGTTATTATGAGTAGAAGTATAAGTGAAATGCTAACCAATTTCAAGAAAATGATTTTGTGTTGGTTGGTATAGGTTATGGTACATTCAAAATTTAAATGTTATTTAAAATACAGATAGGTTATCGGTGTATTTTATTAAAATCTAATGCAAACTAAACGAGTAATATTTACTGTTACTGTCCAGTGAAAAGAGAAATAAGTTCAATTAAAGCAAAGTTCAACATCAAACGTCAGACCGAAGCTTGTACTTTTAATGTTATCTGCCTAAAAGAAAGTAACAAATTACAGATTCTCGTTCTCGTTCATCGTTTGACCCAATAAACCTCTCATTTCATTGGCCAGTGAACCAATGGTTATTGCTTACGAAACGATACGAGACAAGCAAAGTGTAAATGTGTTACTCTCAAAACGAATAAGGCTCGCCATCTGAAGAGATGTACACAATGATCAATGGATATACGTTTTAAAAATAATGCTATCATTGGACATTGGATCTGCATTGTCTTTCAATATTATTCAGCTTTTTAAAACTTTTTAAGACTCGAATTTATATATCCTCAGAATGGCGTTATGTATGGATTCCATTCGTATAAAAGTTTTTCAGCTTGTAAATTCAGTAGTTTAATTTAACAGGTGATACGTTGAAAATATTATACAGTTACACTGATATTAGTTTTAAAAGGTAATATCAGTGCAAATGAGTCCGAAAATTTAACCACTATATCCGCTAAAATTGTTAGGAATAAGAGATATTTTGAGTTTTTTAATTACTATCGTCATAGGGTAAAAAATCTTAGCAACTGGAATAATTTTTTAATTTTTTACTAAATCATATACCTACCTACCTACTGTATTACACATCCGAACTATAATTTAAATTTCCTATCAAAAGGTTTTTGGAAGGATTGCTATTGCTGGAAGGATAAACAAAAATATGAGTATGATTACCCAATAGATTGAACGCACCACACTATTGTATGAGTTGAGTATTCCTCTTTATGCCACCATCGAATATAATAATTATAACAATTATAACTGACACAGGATACAGTTTCACGTTCCATTACCAAGGCAAGAACATACAATACAGCTGATCTCATGTCATGAAATACAACTTTAGCTTCTCGGTAGTAAAAAATGCACATTGTATTGGTTCGAAAAGATGACGTTTATTTCGTAATAGCTTTATAGTATAAATCCATTGCCTGTTTAGTGATTAGGATTACTTACTGGAATTGGAATTTTATGGAAGCGCTGATTGATTAATTTAGCACTTATACTTATAAGTGGGTAGGTATAGTCTGAATCTAGCTTAAGGAAACATAGTGAGAATTTTTTTGAAGAAGCACTTATAAAATGAAATTGTCTAGATATATGTACAAGTACATGCACATTTAAAATATATTTTTAAAATAAACTAGGTACCTAATAGAAGTAATATTTATAAATATTTTATTTATATTCAGACTAGTAATATGTTTTAATTTTAAACACTCCTTTCAAACTGATGTCATCGAGTGAGTAATAACGCTGTTTCGTTATACACGTACTACTCTAAGAAGTAAGAAGCCTTATCTAGTTTACTATAAAATTGAAAGCCGTACCTACTGTAAATAATGGAAGACACAATAATCGTGCAGTAAAATCAGTAGAATCAGATCGTTAGATACCGGAACGCTTCAGTCAGTTCAAAATTCGGAATTATTAATAAATAGTGAAACATTTTCAGAAAAAATTCAGAATCAATAAAATTGAAGGTACCTGCATTGTCATACACAGACACTATTGCATTTAACTTAATGAACAATGAAGGGTAAAACATGAATAATGAATCAAGCAAACAAACTTGTTACTGGGAAGTTATAACATCGGAATGAAGGAACCGCTCCACGTAAGATTTACTATACTCGCTCTGCGTCGACTTGGCACGGAATCCCATGGTTTATAGGATTGTGTCAGTCAGACTCGGAGTTAGATGTCCGTGGGCCGATGCCAACAGCACAAACACAACGTCTAACGTCTGTCCGTGGGTGGAATGTGGGGAAATAGGCGTTGGAACCGGTCACTAGAGAGTAGAGTCGAGAGCAAAGCCGGTACCAATGCTGAAAACCTTCACGTCTACGTCAGGAGAGGTTTACGTACATGGCTCATGCAGGTGGATGCGAGAGTTCTACCTTTAAATGGTTCAATATTAGACGTTGTTTGTTACCTGAGCAACGTCGCCCAACTGTTGTCCTGACAACTCTGGTTCGAATTCAGTCAGTTACTGCACAAAAATGTCACCTGTAGTGTACTCTCTACTTACAATTTTGACCATCCGTACGCCCGTAAGTTGGCAACTGTTAACCGGGCACCCGATATAAAATATCTATACCCATCATAATATAAAGCTGTGACACCCAAGTTGGATAAAATGCATGGTTGGTTGTTATGTATGATAATAGAAGATCTACTTAAAAATATACTTAGGAACATCAATATAAATACTAGTAACAAAAGGCATGAAAATTTTTATTTCAAAACCATATAGTAGCAAAAACACTTTTCCTGAAATATTTGGGAGAAAATGTTTACAACAAACTGTTGCCTAAACTTATGACATGCTGCGTTAAATCTTGATCTGTTTATAATATTTCAAAACTGAGACGTGCTTTGAACTTCTAAGTAATACCTACACCTAAAATTTTGCTCAAAATATTTGTGCATAGACAATAATAATACAAGACCCTATATATTTCAGTTCTCGTTTCAGTTAAATTCATAATTATATTCTAAGAAAATGAAATTCTACATAAATATAAATTACTCGTATATATTTACAAACCCTCGGGTCAGGGGCCCTTGGGCTTGTAAACATGTCGCCCTCGGATGAGCATAAACATCATCATGATGCCCTTGATGCACAAATAACTATTAATAATGGCTACCTACCTATCGATAAATGTTTCAATTATTTATTCTCAGCCTAAAAATAGTTTATTCGCAATTAGTTAATCTGCATTAAGCATCTTAATCAATTTATTGTCAACAACATATGGTAGGTATCTGTGCTATGCAAAATATAGCTTTTCAAATAAAACAAGCAAACAAGGTAATTATGGAAATACATAATGAGTACAAAAATAACTTCTCCTGTTAGTTATGAAAAGATGGCATATGGATGAAATGATCAAAGTATTTGAGTGTATATGTAATAAAACTTGCCGGATAAAATTCTTCAATGAAATATTACTTCCTAGAGTCTGGAGCCAAAAGTTTTAACTCCAAGAGAATTCTTATTATAAAAACGCTAACTTTAAAATTCAACTTGCAAAATGTATAATACAATAAAAACTATATTGAGTTTAAATAAAAGCAGACCGCTTTTCTTATCAACAACATTTGTACGTCTAGGTGAATAGCGCGAGTAGTTGTTAAACAACTGATAAACAACCTAGAAAGTAGACACAAAAAGTGAAAATAAAGTAGGTGAAATAAATGGAAAATACTTGTATACAATCTGTATTCATTGTGCTACTGTACAATTTTCTAACAGTAAAATTTAAATTACCAACCTACCTAAACAAATCAAATTTCTTATTCATATACAATAGTATGCGCTTACGCTTGCAGTTTGCGATAAGAAACTCATTCAGCAAAAATTTCTACTTTTTATTTAAAAAATTATATGATATAGGTAAATATACCATAGATAAACTTTTCTAATATGGGTAAAACAAAACTATACTAGGATTTTTACAAAGAGGATTCCAAAGCATCAAGCCAGTGTAGTTGAAGTAACACACCAAACACATATTTTTAATGATACAGATTAAAATCAGATAGAATATAGAGATGTATGTGAATTATTAGGAACAGATTTTAAATTATTCATAGCTTTTCCTAGCTCTGGAATCCTCTTTGTATAAAAATCCGAGTATACAATAATCTTTCATAGCAACAAAACTTGTATATTCAGTTTAAGTGTTAAACTAACTCAAGTATATAAAACCTGTAGAAACAAATAAGGCACAATATATTCTATACCAAGTAATAAAAATAGAACAAGAATAAGACGGACAATAAACCCATAACATCAATGAAAAAGTACGATAGTTTCACTGTCCCTTAATTTATATTAAAAGTTCATGCTCCTGCCAAAAATTTACTTTGTTCTTTGCCAACTCGGAATCTTACAAAATCAATATCACGTCCAAATAACAACTGTTACTGTGTTATTTAATTTCAGTTTAGTCTACAAATTATTATTGTTGACTACAATAAACTGGATTATAATCTGAAAAGTACGTACCTGCTTTGTCATTTTGATCCAAGACCCAATATAGATATTTTGACTAACTGGCTTTAGTACTAGTTCATAACATGAAGTGTTAAGTTACGCACATAAAGTAACAACAAATTAAAATCATAAAATCACTGAAAATAATAGGCATTGTTTTGTAATTCATCGATAACCATATTTGCAGTGTAGGAGAGTTTATAACACAGGTGGAATTTAATATAGAATATAACCTCCAACGCAGGAAATACCAAAGTCTCCTAACAAAACAACAAATAATTATTCTTCCTTTCCATTACTTTGCATATTTTAAACCAACTCAGATTTAAATTTCAACTCTAAAATAGTTCATGCACTACACTCATATAATTAAACTACAACTATTGGCTTCAAGCCACCACCATTCAAAAAAAAACTCTGTTGTGATCAACGAATAACTTCCCCAATCCATGGCCGTCTAAATATATTCAGCATTGTCAACAAATTAAGACTTATTACCTATCGTTCGTACACATTCTTAAATTTAAAAGTTACTTAGTTCACGGTGGTTGGTAATTCACTATTCACACTTCTAATAAAAATCATGCGAGATATACAACTAACATATTTTATTACAAAAATAATTTTAATGCAATAATCCGTATTGGTAAAATGTTAAGATCTTTTACCTTAATTTAAATCTATATACTATAAAGAGAAATATTCTGATTTTTAGAAGAATATTTAAAAAAAGATTCCGAATGGTTCGACTCCTCATCTTTCAACAGTCACTCTTAGCAGAATAGTTAAATATTTGTTCATAAAAACATAAAGGAAATTTAAATACCATTCAGTAAAAAAAAATTGTTGCAAACCGCCCACACCCCTCTAATTAACAAATACTTGCTCTAATTTCCTTTTATTCTCCTGGGAATATCCGTGACGGATTTGAAAGGTCAAAAATAATTAATTTTAGAGGAAAATTAGAATATTACCTACTCTTTTCATCAATTCAACAAAATGATAATAAAATAATACTACATTTTGTATGTCAAACTTGAAATAGATAACCTACTCAGCGTATAAGACATTATTATAAATATTAGATTGTATTTTTCTTTTGACCTAAAACAGATAAATTGAAAATTTTGAAAATCTTAATAGTAGGTACAGGTAATTAATATCATATACCGAACTATCATAAAATGGTTCGAAAAAATATAAAGATAGCTAACATAATGTACCTTCACTCGTACCTTCATTTATAATTTATAAACATTAAAGCTAGATTCTAACCTACCCAGTTGCCAGTTAAAAGTAAAAGTGCTAAGTTAACTAACCAGCGATTCCACAAAATTCCAATTTCAATTATTATAAGTGCGAACATTGAGCGCTGGTTGGTTAAATTAGCCACTTATACTTATAATTGAGTAGGTTTTAATCTAGCTTTATAGGTGATAATACATTTATTTTATTAATCGCTGATGGAGTGCTAAATTTCAAAGTATTTTGTCCAATGACCTAAAACCTTTGTATAAGATAAAACCTGCACATGCTGTTTTGTACATTATTTTCCTATTATTTTTTACTTAAAAAATATCACAGACCAAAAGTTTTAACTACATAACACGACATAAGGTTTTATTCATTTACCTTTTTACAGGGTTCGACAATTTTTTGACGAGATATAAGCGTTTGGATCCCGTACTATTCATTCCCTTGATGATGACCGAAAGATTGAAACGCCTCGTGATCAACCTAGTGCCTTATATCCCAGTTACTGTTGTATTATGTTTTTTGCATTGAATCAAACATTAATACACTAATCTGGATAAGTTACTCATTGACGAGTTCATAAACAGAACGATTTTGTTTTTTAACATTCATTTTACATTAAAATCTAAGCATAATCCCAAAATATTCAACATTGTCTCGACATGATCTTCCCTTTTCCCGTTTTGTGTAAAATAATAAAATAAAAATTCACAATTTCAACTACAAAGCATCGTGTTCCTACATTACACTAAATCTTGAACAAGATTTTGTTCAATTTTTGAAACAATCTAAATTGTGTAGGATACGTTACTCATTGACGAGTTCATAAACGGAACGATTTTGTTTTATAACATTCATTTTACATTAAAATCAAAGCATAATCCCAAAATATTCAACATTGTGTCGACATGATCTCCTTGTTTCCCGTCAGTTTCTAAGAACCCTGAATCCCACGGCCGCGTGCCCCTGTGGCATCCCTGGAATGTGGCAGCTCTTCGAACACGGTTCTCGTTTCTGCACCAGCTCTAGCCTGCGGGCGGCTCGAGCCCTACCTGCCCCGCCGCCACCGCCTCCCCGCCGTGACACACTTCCTAGTGGAAAGTGGGCCATGGAGCGGCCAATGCACTTGTCCGCGAACCCACCGAGGAATGTGTTGTGCGCGGCAGAGAACTCGAGAGGATGGTGTACTTCTGATTGTGTTCATTGATAACGTAGGGTTTTTATTGGTTTTTAAGTGGACAAGGAACAATACGGTAATTACTGGTTGATTAGTTGGGTATAAATGTATATACTTCTTAACGAATAATAGTTCTTTATAGAAAATAATGCATTGTTTTTCTTTACAAAGAGGCTCGTCTGTTGCTAGAGGAATAGACTTGAAAGTTTAATATAATTCACGGTGCTCGACAACAAACTAACCGGATAAAATTTTAATTAATTTTTGTGTAAAATAATAAAATAAAAATGCACAATTTCAACTACAAAGCATCGTGTTCCTATATATCTCACATAATTTATTTCCAAAGCCCGTTTTACATTACACTAAATCTTGAACAAAATTTTGTTCAATTTTTGAAACAATCTAAATTGTGTAGTATCACAGCAAATTGTGTTAAATATTGCATTGCTTGGTAAATTGTCTGAAAAAATAGATAAGCGTGGCTGTCGAATTATTATTATATGCGCACTGCGCAGAATCACAAACTAAATATTATAAGTAGGTATATAAAATTGTCTCAGTATAAAACAGAGTTCTTTAAAAACAAAGCACTTTATTGCTCAAGATATTGTTCAATTTGTAGCGCAATTTCTTGTTCAATATTTAGCGTAGTGTGAAACAGCCATTATAGATAAATGAAAATAATTACGTCTGAATTGTTCTTGTTTTTGATTGGATTGTTCAACAGTAGAAAAAGGACTAATTTCAAAACATTTTTTCTTTCCAATCATAAGACAACGAAGAAAATGAAAAACATAGTGTAACTTCAGACATCTTTTGGTAGCACGTCATTCAATTCAAATTAACATAGAAGCTCTAAATATAAAATAAACATCAAACGCGTACTCCGCGTACTACACCTGTTTTGCTATATGAATTTGTGGAACATACGAGCTTCGTATGTATAATTATTTAACAAAATTAAAAATCCAAGTGTTACAAATTTATATAATTATTTAAATTTGTAACACTTGGATTTTTAAATTTGTTTGAAGTTTAACTCCAAGCAAAATCTGAAAAAAATACATCATTTAAGTAGGTACATTTTAAATATCTTCTGCAATATTTTCCTGATGTTATAAACTTTAGCTGTTAAACTTATAAGCTTACAATATTCCGTAGGTCGTAAGTAGATTGTTGTATTGTATTTTTGTATTTGAATATTTCTAATTAGCAAGAGTAGAATTTACAATACATACTTATGCTATGAAACAAACATGTTTGTTTGCCACTAATGAATCAAGAACTGAAGTACTTGACTTTATCCTTTAGTGTTTAGACGTTTGAACCATTGGACTCTTACAATTATCGTATTATAAACTGTAAACAATAACAATAGAGTTAGTAGTATTAATTTCATGAAACAATCTGACTACTTACTTCTTTTTGGATAGACTACAAAAGATTTATAAAAAAGGAAGTCACTTTTAAGGATTCAAAGGAAATGCAACTTTTGTGCTTTTGTCAAGTAAGACACTCAATACGCTAATTTCCGGCCAGATGTCTGGTTACAGATTATTGAAAGTCTCGTCTCTCCTAATACTATTTCCCACTTAGCAGTAATATTATCTGGTGCATTAGCATTATATTCAGTAGGTACAGCGCACAGCCAATGTTCTAAGTATTCGCACTAAAATAGAAACCTTAGTTTTTACACATTTGAGTTTTTAAACCTTTGTTCCTTGTTGTCTGTAGACATTCGAACACTCAGTAAGTCTTTACATCCTGTGTATAGCGTACGTGGCTAAACTTTAATTCTCCATAAGCAGTTTACGACTAATTATAGGAATCAGCCTGGAGGAAAACTTTTAGAGCTTTATAAACTTTATCTTATTGATATTCCCGGTTATTCCTTACACCATAAATTTTATAAATTTCTTACAAGTTCGGCGAATTTCATTATAATATTGAAAAGATGAACAAATTTAATAAGCAATGTTACTGCTTAAAAAAGTAGTTAACTACACTGCCGGTCAAAAAAAGAGCCACCCTGGACGAGATCAAAATTTTATCATTTTCAAACCCATACAACTTTTTCAATTTTATAGTGGGATTCTGTTCAAAACTGTAAATTTTACAAATTTGTAAATCTTTAAATATTGAACAAAATCACATCATTATTTGTTGACAAATATAAACATGTTCATATGCTTATAAATTTCATTGCGATTTTGTTTCATATTTACAGTTTTATAGATCTGTAGCAACTACAGATTCGAACAGAATCCCACCATTAGATCTGTATGTAATATATAGGTTAATATTTTTCGGATGAATGTACTATCTAGTAAATGCTGTAATAATTATTGTAGATAACCTATTCCATATTAATAATGTACAAAGTTATGGACATGTTCCTTATGTTACCTAATGTAAGGTACCACCTTAAATATGCTTATACATCGAAATCATTAAATTATAATTCAATGTTTTCATATTTGGTAGTTATAAATAAAATTGAAACCAGTGGTTACATTAACGAAAAAGACTAAGCATGATAGCAACCCCTAGTTCGATCCCAGCAACCGACTATAATATCACTGGGTCCGAGTGGTAGAAGTTTAATCATATCGAAAGGTTGTCATCAAAAATTGAAATATGTTACATTACAGTTTCAGTACAAATAACAAGATTGAAATCCAGAACATAGACAATTTGATAACAAAATTATAATCTGTTACATGCTTTAGACGTATACCCATGAAGAAGTTATGTCAATATTTCATTTATTATCAGCTAGCAACTAAATGAAGGTTTTAATTTTAATAATTTCCTGTTTATTTCTTACACAAACAACAAAAATGCTGTTTGGAATGTTAGTGATTTTCAACAAACTAACAGTTTAGTTTAATCCTCAACACTAACAAGTGGTTAACAACATAGTGGAATCCACTGTACTAATTTTTGTCAGTGCTTTTCCTGCACACAATGAATGATGCATTTCTCATTCTCAGTGACCGTGGACGAGGCAAACCGTACAATGTCCTCAAGTTAGTCGAAAATGCCGTTGTCAAGTTTATTTTGCACTCTACTCCGAGTTCCGTTACCGTGTTTACATTACATGTCTTCCTAGAGAGAGTGTAGAGTAAATATAGTATGTGATGTGATCAGGAAATAAGTCGTAAGGCCTGATTTATTACTAGAACGCAGAATCATAATGTTTAGAAATTAGAACAGAGTACGAAAAGAGACTACCATAATGTTTCTTTCATGAGGAAAACCTATCTAAATTTGGGTTCCAATTCTTTTAATTTATAAAAGAAGTACCTAAGTTGGTGTACATTTTTGTCATGTACCTACCTTTAAAATGAGTTTAGGTATATCAATACCATTCGAACTTGAATTATATTATTCTTTAAAAAATCTAAAGGAGGACCAAAAGAAAACAAAAATCAGAGGACGATTAAATCTAAATTATTACTTTTGCCAAACACATAGGTACCTACATATTTTATCACACCTTTTTCCCAACTTGAGTGTAGCAGCCTCAAAAATATTTTTAGACATCATAGTATATACATATATTGTAATGTGTGTGTGTGTGTGGTTACCAGTCGTTAACGCATGGTTATTTGTGGAAAGTACACCACAGGGATAATTTGTAATGAGACATTCGTTCAATAAGCGATTGAGAGTAGATGGAAATTGTGAAACTGTGCAGAAATGCAGTCAGGTATTATCAATGCATTTATTTAGTTAAATGGCTAACGGTTCGCCACCATTTGTTGCATCATCAGGGCAAAGACTTAGATTTTGTAAAATTAATGTAACACGAAGGTGACTTTGTTAAGGTTTAAATAAAAATCGAAGAGCACGTTAGTACCTTACTACATTCCTACTTAGTTCTACAATTTTCATAATTTTTTCTTTAGATGATATACAGGGTTTCCCGAAAGTCCCAAGGCGGAGCTATAAGTTTTGAACGAGAGAAGAAAAAAATCTGGGAGTCATAAAAACTACATTCATAGATAGTTTAGAACTTCCATGCAAAGTGGATTTTTTAGGAGATGACCACCCCAACATTTTGAAATAGCAACTCCTGTCGAGTTTCATATCACGAGTATTTTAAATGTAATGAAAAAAGAAATACATCCCCATAAACTTATCTATATCTTAATTCTTTCAAGAATTTAATTTTAATTAATTGTAATGTTTTTTGCATGTTTATTACTATTTTTATAACAAATGTTCAACTTGTCGACCTTTTTCGGTCTCGCAATGACCCAAACGCTTTAGTGGTTTCGGAACTTTTGGGAAACTTTTGGGAAACCGTGTATATGAAAAATATGCTTTATCATAATCACTTTACTTTTATAACGTAGTCCTAAAAATTAAGTTTTAAAAGAGGATCGTTTCACTCGCTTTTCAATTAAATAATCCATTTATTTGATTAAATAAATGAAACAACATACAGACCTTACATCTTTCAAAATATTGCTGCATCTATTTTCATAATTAATTTGCGTCGAGACGTTGAGAGTATTTAAAACAAACGGACATTCTCAACCAATAAACAATTCAACGGATATGAACATAATCAAAGTTGTTTAATCTCCGTCTCCATGTTATGAAGAAACCTGATTCAAGTTTTAGCTCCAAGTTCAAGATCAAGAACAAGAGCGTTCTCACTGATATCTGGTTCAAATTAACTTTCAACAGTTTCGGCTTTCGGACGGACCGACCATAACCACAGATTCTGACTCTGACCCACAATTTTATAATCGCTGGCCATTACTCTTATTTAAAAGTGCTAAAATTATGTGTACCTAGATGAAAAATCGCTACCAAAATTTTATTACTTGATGCATAGGATGTTTGTGTTACTATTTGTGTTAATGTAGGTTAAAATTAATATTAAAATGTAACAGTAACAGGATTCTGTTAATTATATTAAGACATGAAATTTACACATAAATAAATAATGTACATATATGTACATACCTACTCATCAAAATCTAAAATGTAGGTATTGGAAGCAAATTACTTTTTTATTTACTAGGTTAAGTACCTATTATAAAAAACTTTTATTTTATTTATTTTTAAAAAATATATAACTAGATTAACTACCTACTGTTTTTCAATAACGTACTTTGTTATTATGAAAAATAAGTTTTTAAATTTTAAAGCAACTACCTATATTTTTTTAATACCAATACTAAAATGTTGTTTTTATTATTAATTTATTGTTCTTCAAATTAAGCAGTTCAACAGAATATTAATTTGACATACAATATACAGGGAGTTTCATAACTTCAGGTACATAGGTACGTTTAAGGGTATATGTAGTTTGATATGCTGTTTACGAATCAAAAAAAAAAAATTTTTTAATCGCAAAATTAATTTTCATGTTTCCCAGTCAAAAAATTTTCATTACCACTGCCACTGGGTGAAGTAATTATTGTTTCATTAAAACTAATTAAATTTTGTATGTTTATTTTACTAGTATTATGTAATTTAAGATGTTTGATTACCTATTTCTCTTTTTTGTGTTTAATAGGAAAACGTATCCAATGCAGTACTACAAAAAATGCTGCAGGTAAACTACCCTTAATTTTTCGAATTTAAAAAAATTAATATTGCTACACCAGAAGAAGTTGTAATTTAATTATTTATTGAAAACACGAAAGTCTTTGTGAAAACAATACCTACTATTAATTATATAACCGTCAATAATTCTGTCATTTTGACATAAGTGATAATGACTCATGGGTTGTTGTCAGTATAATGTTGGTCTCATTGGTTAATTTCGCACACGTGATCAGAAATGGAAGAATTTCATTGGATATTTATTTAACAAAAAAATTTCATGGTTAGATATGCTATATTAATTTTATTATTCCTACCATAAGCTAATTATTAATGTTATTTTAAATTCAGATACAGTTCAAATGACAATGATAAAATTTTTCCTAAACGTACTACATTTTTAAGAAATATTTCCGTATACCTAGGTAATACTGAAAATATTTCTTATTTTGCATGTGTTGCAATTTCAAAATTAATAACATGGTCCATTAAATATTGCACAAAACACCCATTCAAGCGCACAAAATTCAATTTAAAACCACAGTATTTTACAAAAATATTATGAAACCTTCTCACTAAAAATATATCATCAAGATACGATTGCATAAAGGCTTGAATCATCATCTTTCGTACATTTTTATACTACTTAATTTCCGTGTAATTACATAACGTAATTACAACTACATCAATTATTTTTATTATAACGTATGAAATGGGCGGGAACGTCTTCAAACGTCACGCATGGCATGCAGGAAGATTCACAATTGATTGCAATCCTTGCATTGCCGAGAGAGCGTCATCTTCTATTGTTTGCTAATTTTTGCTTTCGATTTCAACACAGCGCTCTATGATCTGTAAATGTCGGTAATCTATTTCTTATGATACGGTAAACACAAAAAGTAGTGTTTTGTTTTAGTTTATTGGTAATCGTTTCTTTCGAAATTTATTAGAAGGTGAGTGAGAGTAAGTTGAGGTTTTATTTTTTTGCATTGCATAGTTGCCAAAATTAAAATTATACATAAAGTTATCGAAATTTAAATTTGATTTTGATAGGTATGACAATTTCGACTTTGGCGACCAAAATGACCATTGCTGGCGCGCTAGTGTTTGTAAATCACAGCAAACCGGATGAAATAGTTAACCATAAATCTCTACAAATTATTGAGCTCTTTTAAACGAAATTAATAACAATTCGTGAAAACAGAATATCTACTTTTCTGAGTTTGAAACTCATAAATATAATTATGTTTAACTGTCCAACAAGGACATATTTATTATTTATCTCACTGTTTACAGTCCATAAAATACCACATAATTAGACTAATACCATAATATATTAAAACTAAACTCTTCTAAATATTAGATTCAATAATAATAATATAATTAATATTCAATACACTAATCTTGACATTCGGAAATTGCTCATGAATACTCATTACGTCATCAGTTTTAATCGTGTAATGTTATTTTAAAAAAATTCATTTACTAAACCTGCCTGTATAAACAGTTTCACTGAAGCCATTTTATAAAAGTTGCGCGAAAATGTCAAACTTTAAAATAAAGTACTTTTAAACTATCAAGTACCTACATAATTATGTAAACTATTTTCATTTTCTACATGTAACACAAGAATGAAGACGAAAAATGATCTATGGTATTTGAAGAAAATATTTTAAAAATTTATAACACAATGCAACACGTGATCACGTGATCATGATTTATGAAGTCAAAATTAAGTTTTTTTTAAATAACCTGCCTGGGCAATGAACATATTTTATTACAACCTGTTTATCGGTTATTATTCAATCATTTTCATAGTTTCAAATAGGTATGTTTACGATTTTTTTACAAATTGTGATTACAAGCAAGTAAGTGGAACACCCTATTATTAAAAAAATATATATAACAAGGACATTTATTGAAGTTATGCTCGTCCTACTAATTGAATTTCTTCTTATTGAGTAATTTTGTAATTATTGACTTCGCACTATAATTAAGTTCCGTTATGCAGATTATTTGTACGTAATTAATTTTACTCTCTTCTTTGCTAATAGGCGCGTCTCATCTTGCAAATTAATTTTTCAAAAAGACCAATAAACTGTTTTCAAATTAATTTGAAAGAAGATCATTTTTCATTTAGTCTTCCCATTTAATTATTAATTAATAATACTTTACACAACTATGTTTCTTCGTAAATTAAAAAATCCACCTATTATAGATATCTTTTATGTTCATGTAGGGTCGTCAAAGAGTCTCTTTTAAAAAGAACATGCTTTTTTTTTAATTGTTCTCTTTTCTGTTTTTACCCCTTACCCTATTCTGTGATGCAGGTCTGTATACACATTTTATACTAGTCAATCGTGTGTTCAATTTGTCGGATCACGATTTAAATCAAGTGATTTTTTAAATAAAAATCATTGATTTAAATAAAAAAATACTAACGCTTAAAGAATAGTTAATATATGTACGCTGTAAAGAATGATTTTTTATTATGAATGTGAAATATTATTTGTCAAGGCACTGGCCGAGGAAAATAACCACGCGATTAATAAAAAAATTCTATATTTAAATTAAAATACATACCTACTTAACATAGATGTTTTAATTAATTATTAAAATAACTGCCATTTTTATGTTTATATGAGTGTTTTGCACATGATAAATATACCTATTGTTTATAAAGTAATTAATATAATGACATTGTATAATTTTTTCCAATTTTACACAGGAATTTTAAAAAATCAATTTAATCATAATTTTTTTTTTGATTTATTCAAATTATCTATCGCGTTTTCCATAATCAAAGAATGCACATGTAGGTACACTATGTATAATTTATAAATTATAATTATTAGTCAAACAATTGGTACTCAACTTGAAAAAAAGAATTATAAATTTAAAAACTTTGCATACTTATTGAAAATTATGCATATTGTAAAATTATTCCTTTGTCGTGTAGTAGGTACATGTATAAGTAACGTAAAACATGATAATTACCTAACTATTTAGTTCAAGGTGCTTCTGCAACTTCCAAAATGCGGAAATGACGTTTTATTTTCCTCTCAATTCTATTTTATTTAATGATCTCGATCTCGTAAACAAATAAATTAAAACAAAACAACTAGTTAATAAATTTTTTGACACATAAATTTCATAACAGATAAATATATACATTTACTCTAAGTATGGAGTATTATTTATTCCTAAAGGCAAGAACTAAATTTAGAATAACTAAACGGATGATTGTAATTTAAAACAGTTTGTTTAACTGTAAAATTTAAATTATATATTTTCCAGTTAGAGAATTTGATTTAGTTGACTGATAATAATATTGTTGTTACGTCACATGCAGACATTTTTATTATTGTAAGAGCTAAAATACAGAAAATAAACAGTAAAATAGAATTGTATTAATAACAATTCAACTAAAAACTAACATTACCTAGCTAAGGAAGGAAAAGTAATAAACTCTTATCATAGACGAGGAGGTTTAAAAATTTATAATTTTTTGCCGGTCTTTTCATCGCCAAATAATTTATCTGCTAGATAAAAAAATCTGCTGTGGCCAGTACACGACCTCTCGCTTAATTCTGCTTATTCTACTAATCTCGAGACTAATCTAATAAATAGTTTTACTTACATTTTAATAATTTCATGTTCATGTAAGATGTAAACGATAATGTAAACTAAGATGCAAGCAAAAGATGTCAACTGTACTGTCACTGTCAGAAGAAACAAATTTCATATCATGGACAACAAGATAGAATATTAATTGTACTTTATTTTATTGTTAAATACTACCAGATTCAGCAAATTGTATTTATAATTAACTGTACCCATAGATAATTATATTTTCTTTTATTTTTAATTGCACAAATTTTCATAAATAAATAATGTACCAATATATTTAAGGAAAACTTATTCAAGCTTCAAAAAGTACTACTTCCGGTTTGCGGATTTCTACCAAAATCTTATCCGGTGTTAAGATACTTATTGAAACCTTAAATATGAAATTTGGTTATTAAAGGTTTGATACTTTTTCAGTTATCGTGGACGAAAAATCGTCACATAATTAATACGTCCATACGTCCATACGCACACACACACACACAGACATCATCGTGAAAATAGTAAATTCGTATTCTAGAGACTCTGAAACGTGCTTATTCACCAAAAACTCATACTCGAAAATTTTGACCCATTACAATACCTCTCTTATAAAATATGAGGCGAGAGGTAAAAATCTAACCAATAGCAATAATGAGAATTATTTTTATTTTAACCATCATAATCTACTATGATTTTGATTATCATTGTTTTTGTTTGATAAATAAATATTCGAGAAATAAATAATAAAACACAAAGTCTAAATTTTGCGCGCAAATTAAAAATTATTGTATGTACGAACAACACAAACAATAATAATAATTTGCTGGAAAACCATTGGGAATATTGATATTCGATTTTTCTTTCATTATACCTATACCTCCTGTAAAATATTATTATTGTGAAATTACTTTTTATAAATTATTTATTGTTCGTATTCAAACAGTCAAAGGACAAAATATATTCGTAATAAAGACTGATATCTCTTAGGAACTAAATTACTGTAAATTTATAAAACCATAATTATTTCATAAAATTTTTAAAATAAATGTGATAGGTTCCTACTCTGTAGGTATACTCTACTCATCCTTGAAAGTTATTTTAAGATTGATATGCCCAGTTATTTGTTCTACAAACGTTTAACTGTTTTCTTAGTATAGCAATTATTAGATACTATACACTGATACATATAAATTTATTTTATTATACTTACACAGTTACCTATATGTTTGGATATAAAAAGGTGTGTATTTGTATTTCTAGAAAATAAACCAGAAAATAAACTTAGAATAAATATTTATTTCCGGAAATTGGAACTGCATTAAAATCGTGTTTACACTATAAAATTTGCAATGTTGGGATGTGTAAAATGTTAAACCAAGCTTTAAAATGTAGCACAAAAATAGAATAAGTGCTTCAATAGTATAAAAATTATATTATCAACAAATAAATTACAATCAACGCTCAGTAATTATCAGAAATGTAAAATTAAATGTTATATAGAAAAAAACAATTCATATTACTGTCAAATATTTGATTGTGTTTTGTCTATTTAGTTACTGTACTGTATGCTCGCTGTATGCCACATCCCAATAGTCCAAATTTTAAAATGTAAATTAAAACTATGATTCAACATTGTTATTTAAAGAAATTATACTTATTGATAATATTGATTAATTCATGAGTAATATTTGAACTATGTCATCTTCTGATTTTTTGTAAATACCAATTTAAATTCCGACCACAAAAATTGAACTAAACATGAAACAAGCTTTCAAATCATAAGCTACCCTTTCTAATAAAATAAATTTAAAAGTGTGAGTGGCAACTGCTGGTAACGCCGTATCAAAATAATCCGGATGTGGTTTTTTGAAATGCATGAACAATAATCCCGCTCAGATCATCTCTAAAAATGTCATTGTGTCACGATTACGACATTTACGTCACATAAATAATATACCTAGTTAGCACTAAAATATTTTGTTATGACTTAAGATATTCGGAAGTACCTAAATATAATTGAAAACATTTCCACAACTAAAATAATATTTTACAGTTTTCTTGGGATAGATAGACATTTAGTATTTAAAACAAAACAGCCGGGACTTGAACCCAAGACAGCGCAAGTTCTCAACCTTATTATTATTTGTTAAGAACTTATTAACTGATAGTTAATTTCTCGCAATAATTACACCCTTATGGTACCAAAATGAAAATTTTAGTAGAAAGGAAACGAATAACTAGGTGAATGTATTTCATTGGTCCTCACCTCATATAATGCCGCAGCGTTTAAATGGACAAGAATACCTGCATTTTTTAGATACTATGCTTTTCGACTTACTTGAGGATTTGCCGCTAGCAATTCTTGGAAATATGTGGTTTATGCATGATGGTGCTCCTTGTCATAATGCACTAATTGTACGAGACTGGCTGGATGAGAATTTTCCTGAACGATGGATAGGACGAGGCGGCCCTGTTCCGTGGCCTGCAAGATCGCCAGACTTGAATCCGTGCGACTTTTTTTGTGGGGATACATGAAGGACTTGGTGTACTCAGCTCCAATTAATTCAATTCAAGTTTTAGAAGAAAGAATAGAAAATGCAGCGACAATCATCCGTGACAACAGACAAGCGCTGGAGAGGATTGTAGAATCGTTTCACCGACGCCTGCAGTGTTGTATTGACACAAACGTAGGCCACTTTGAACATTTATTATAATTATTTATTCTCTTCACTTTAACACAAAATACACTTGAAAACAGTACAACCTTTAACACATTTTTATCTTTCTTCGTCATATTTAATTTCCCAAGTCCCTTCACCTTCAAGTCATACTCATCACTCACACCCACACGAATCAGCTGATTGCAGCTTGCAGCATTGCGCAATGCGCACAACAAAAATAACTGCGCAACAAATAACAGGCAGTTTCAGCACTATCACTGCGCAGAATAACAAGAACAACGCAGCATAAATTAAATTAGTAATGAACATGTGTTTTTGTTTTGACAGTCGGTAATTGTTGTTTTTTAATTTGATTGTTGATGCGTTCCATAGGCGGGTAATCAAATTTGTGACAAATCTTTGAAGAATTTTAACTCAAAAACTAGAAGAGTTAGGAAAAAAATTGATTACGGTACATTATTTCTCTCGTCGAGGGACATTACAGGTTAAAATTAAAGCACTTATTTCTGTTACGCCCTGTATAATAGGGAAAGTATTGTAATCGGAATTTTTTCGACAGTTGTCAGTCTGTCTATCTGTCCGGAAGCACGATAACTTTAAAATCGCATATACGAAATTTGGACTGAAAGTTTATATTTACGCTTTTTACAAAAAAGTTACTTTTAAGTTCGTTAATGAGTTTTATACAATCAGTGTTACCAATTTTATGAATTAAATTTTCTTTTAATTAGTAGGTACTTGAATTGATGAAAATATTGAAAAAATGTGCGCTTTCAATATTATTACCTACTTAAATAGGTAAATTTAAATAAATGAAATTAAAACTTCCTCGATACTTACAGCTGTCAGTTTGAAATTGACGTTTGTCACTTTGACATTAACGTTTGTCACAAATTTGTTCAAATTTTGCTGAATGATGCATTGCATAAAATTAAATCCTTTGTGAAAGTTATTAAAACTTATAGTCGAGGAAGTACTGTGGTGGCCACAGCAGATTTTTCTCAAATGTTAACAGAAAAAAAACTATAGTTTTATACTAACTATAAACTATACTTTTATAAAAGTTGGGGAAGTTTTGTATATTACAGCATATTTTTCAATGTACAAACCAAGGAACGGTTTTTGTTCAAGATGAGTTACCTACATGTGAAGAAAAAGGATATTATATGTGGAACTGCCAACTGCCTACGTTCAAAGTTCAAACGAAGAAAGAACCGCACATTACTCGGACAATACGAGGAAGGATGTAAAGATAACGATAGCGAGTTGTTAGGTAGCTTGGGCTATTTGCAATTCGCTGCTTGCACATATTTTTTTAACTCATACTCGTAGTCAAATATTCAAAGAGACAAAAACACAATACCGCGTATATTTATAGGTACTTTTTACAATACACAAGACAAATTATAAAGATCATGAAAAAACCGTTGGCGAGATTTTCGCGGAAGTAGTATGTGATGGAAGTTTTTCGTGCCAAATCTTAATCATAAATTTGAAAAAAAAACATAACTTAGTACCTAGTCATTTCTAACCCATAATAGTTTACTGCAACCAAAACAATATAGAATCAGCAATTTAAAAAATTCAATTAAAAGTAAAAGATGTTTAAAAAATGTTCGGCAAAGAAAACGTAATATTCGCGTATCGGCATTTAATTAAAAAGAAAATACCTAACCAGATATTATAGTTTTAAAAATATATAGGAATATACATTTCCCTTATTCTATTAAGTACTTGACTTGTCATTAGGCATACATATTATATGAGTAGGTATAATCAAGTGTAATTTCTAACTATTAAAATTAATATGCTGCATTCTGCTGAGTAGGTATAAGAAATGACTACAACAAATTCTTTAGGAAATAAATTTAATAATTTTTCGCTAATCATTACCTATACATGTTTTTTCACAAGATCAAGATGAATCAAAATTTATCTAATTACGATTAAACGCGACTAAATATTACAACATTACAAGTGAATAAAGTTTAATCGTTGTTTAGTGACCTTGTCATATCTGAATTTTACTCTATCTGCCATCATCAACTGTGAATAATATAGTACTTGCCACCTTAACAACAGATACATCAGTATTGTTTTTCGGGCACGTTTTAGTCGCGTGGCTGGCCGGTCTGGGCCGGTGCCCATGCACCGGTATCTACGTCACGACGCCAAGCGCCTCGCCTGCTTCTTGCCACTAGCTGCGGGTTCCTGTTGCTATTCCTGGATCCCGGCGACACCGAAATACAAGCACCTAACCTCTCTTACGTCCTACCCCGACCGCAAACAGATACACAGCACAGCTACAGATGATGAGTCGAGAGGCCGGACTGGACTTTTGTTTCAGATGAAAGGGGGCAGTAGTAACAACGAACTGAATATTTGTTACTTGTTAAGTAATAGACAAACTGATTTATATTGGTGGGATATTGTGTACCTAACTATGTTCAAACAAGATAAAAAATTAAGATATCATTAGTGTGTAATCTTTTGTAATGTTTAACAAATGATTCAAGTATGTTTAAGTTCACAAGTTTCCGTTTCTAAAGTGCGAATTCACATAGTAAAATTGATGGTGAAAGTAGGCATTGAGTGATGAAAATAATTTTCAACTCATTTTGTCTACTTTTAAAAGTACATTTTTCATACCTAAATCACTTTATTTGTCGTAATCGCTGTAATAAGTATTCAGTTCGAGAATTTTCACTAAATTTAAGACATAATATTTTTTGCTGAATTATAAAGTAGGCAGTTACTGGAATGGTAAAACTGTCAAAATATTTTTACTTCAGACAAATGTTTAGATTTACAATTATTGCTGTAAAATCTTCCCGGGGTAGACATAAACTCACACACTATCACTACTGCTTTCTGCATGAAATTTCAATATTTTCATCATAAATCACATCATAAATGCAAAATTACAAAAATTTACTGCCTGTTTTTAGATATTATTTATTTTCAACTATGACAGCAAACCTACCTGATTTGTTTTTCTTAAAATTGTTAATATAAGTAATTTCTAATTTTTTTTTATTAATTTTGAATATTTCACACTACCGTAGAAAAAATAGTATGCAACACACTTGCGGAAAGGGTCATTGAAAAACTCGTATGATACGTGAACTCGCTTCCGCTCGTGCTCCAACCTCCAACTGTGAATCATATTTAAATCAAAACGAAAGCCCTAATGACTGGAACAAATTAATATTAATCTACTCTTTGTTTCAAGTAGGTGTTTATTCCAAAATTTAAAAAGGTAATTAATTCTAAACCAATTAAATATAATTAATATGCACAATTACATCCATGATCTGTCATCAATAAATGAAATCACAATTTGAGTTTTTTTACTGATTTCAGCTAATCACAGTCAGTTACATCAATAATATTTATATACCACTACCGTCATTTCGAATAACTGATTATTGCCCTTAGATCAATTTCATATTAACTATAATATAATTTGATCAGCAACAAAAAATGTTATGGTCATTAAATTGATTTATTTATTAAATTATTAATGGCTCCATATCCCTTACAAATATTTTATTGGTTCTATTACCATTTTTAAAAAAATTCATACAGAAATTTATAGCTCGTTAATACCAATTCATTTTCTGATTTATGTGAACAACACATATTATTTAGTTTTGTGGATTAAGTAAAGAAATATAATATCTACATACATTTAAATATATTAACACTAACTTTCTCCAATTAAAGGGTGATACAAAAAATTAAACGATACTGATAACAGTGTTTGTGCAGGTACCCGCATTTTACCAACACGAACGGAACAAGAATCAAATAATTCAAATACTGCACTCTGCACTACTACTGCAGAGTAAATACTAAATAATACAATACTGTTTAAAGAACGAAATCATTATAATTTCTCAGAGAGCCATGGAGTTTGTCGAGTATCTACTCAAGCAGAAATGAACCTCGCTTAGTTCGTTGAAGGTTGTACATAGATTAAAAATAAACGATTCGATGTCCAACAAGATTTAAATTGTCCTATGCAGCCTGCAGCTATGCGGGTTATTATACTATTTCAATTGAACTAATAAATGTAATCTCTTTAATGGAATGAATTAGAAAATTATCACTTGTATTAATAAAGATATTGCCTGCGGTATAATATTATCTAATAGTTCGTGTGTTTATTCTATTGTTATTGTTTACAAGTCGGATCAACTAAGTGAGAATATTAAATTATGTAATTTAAAAGACAATTCAAATAAACAGTAATAAAAATAAGCGTACGTACTCAATGTTTACTGTAAGAAGTTTTTGTTTAAAATTACTCTAATTATAATAATTTGTTATTTGTAGTTTTTACAACAAACAATAATTAAGATAATTGTTATCACATCAGTACAACTCATACATTACATTATAACAAATGCCAAGGACCAAAGTTCAAAATGAATTATGTTATAAATTAAAAATAATTTTGGTAAATGCAGTGATATTACACGACTTTCTATAACTTCATTGCCAAAATTCATGCTTGCATCACGAGAAAATCTTCATAAGAATTAAGAAGTTATAATAAATATTTATTTTACACTCATAATTACAAAACTACTAATTGATCTTTGTCCTACTTTACATGGAGAGATAATTTTTAATTATTTTGTATTTAATTGTTTATGTGGTGTGGTATATAATCTAAAATTTATATACACATGAGAAGAAACTAAATTAAATCGAAAAAAATTAAATTAATGCAGTATGCAGTTATTTAATTTTGTAAAAAGAATTAGGGGAGAGTCGGACAAAACCGGATAGCAGTAAAAAAATAGTGGATATAATATTGCTGTGTTACGGAAATAAACATACCTTTAATTTTAACATATTACGACATTACATCAGCTTCGCCTACCATTGATAATTTTTAATAAAAACATTACAGTTAGTCAAAACAAAATATTTATTTAAAAATGACAAAATATCAGATTTTATCAACCACTACCAATAGGATACAAACCGACTAGCCATATAATAATCACGAAACCATTAATACCATTACATATTAAAAAGGCAACGAAAAAACACAAAAAGTTATGAACAAAAATCACAGGCGACATGTAAAATATTTGCATTAAAATTTACCTTAAAAATAAAGTTCAATACACTAAAAATATAAATTTTATCAGCCGACCAGCCACTATGCAAAGAATAATGATGAATTCATTACATACGGTTGGTGGCTGTTTACAAAGGTGATTTTAACGTTATCGGATAAATTACAACAACCATTCAAAGAAACCAGTCAGTACCCAGTTTTATCATACTACCTGGTTTTGTCCGACTCTCCCCTACTAAAACATCACAGCGAACTGCAAGGGTACGAGGCCCTAATCTAAAGCTTTATTTGAAGTACAGACCCAAAAATAAAAACAATAAGAAATTTTACGTGTAGGTCGCTACGCTCAACTTTGAAACATACAACTTTTTGACCAGTTTATATTTTTCATCAGTAAATGTACTTTGCTCTTAAATATCTACGACACTTAGAATGTAACCAAGGATGTAACAAATGTTGTTGAAGATAAATTTTTTACGAAAAATGTTTAAGTGCCTAATCACTTAGCTATAATTAGCTTTATTAAGTGTCCCAATCAGTAAAGGATTCAAAGAATCGAGTCTAGCGCATTGAACCAGCAGTACACCTAAAAATACACCACTATTTTTATTACACATCATCTACAAATAGATACAGTTTTGTACAAATTCGCAAAGTGCTTGCAAATATTCGCCAGGATGAGCGCAAATCCAGATTATATAACTTGACATAACGCGATACGTAACGTTACAGTTTCACTTAATTAGTTCCACAGTACTGACACCATGAAAATAAATGATGCATTAACTGTAAACCTTAACCGCAAATAGAGTTAGAGTATACTCAGTGCTTTATTTTGTACCTAGTCCATATTTATTATCAAATGCTTTTCGACGAGAAATAAGCAAAAGGAAATTTGATAAAATAAACTACAGGATATATTAATGAAGTGAGGAAAATGTGGTTAAAAATACCAATATCGTAAAATATAGTTTGATTTTTTATAACAAACAAATTATTAGAACGATGATCTCCTGAAAAAATTTTACACATTTTTAACAATAATAAATCCGAATGACTAATATGTTGCCCTGTTCACACGAGGAAAGTTTTTACTAAGTTTCTTGACAGTAAAACAACTACTATAGGAGCTTACATATAAAAATCTGTCAATACCGGTCATACGGGGAAACCGTGGGGGAAACTAATTATTTCTTTAAATATATTAAAGCTAGTGATCTCATAAATATTTAACAAAAATAATTACATTCCACGTATGAACAGTATTGACTGTTTTTATTTATGACAACTCCTAGCACTTATTTTACTATCAAGAAACTTTTTAGTGAAAACTTTTCTCGTGTGAACAGGGCATATGAAATATTATAAATTTTTGTAAATGGTCTAACTTAATTTTAAAATCGACGATGTTTCAAACCATCGGGATAAAAATTAAATGACAGATACTACATCATACTGATCACGAATCAAAAAGATTTTTTTCACATCTTAAGATTCTGACTGCATGGATACAAAAATTATATCTTAAAATTTAAAACTTCGATTGGCCTAACTGCATCTGAATTTCTAAATCACTTGCAATTAATTTACTTCAACATTTTTTTGAATGATCATTGGCAAGTGGCATCAGCACCTCACATCAAAAATAGCAATTCCCATCTACGAATTCCTTTTCCTAACCAGCAAACAGATCGTCAACTGGTGTGATCGTCATGGCGCCCGACTAGTTGATAAACCGGTAGGTGACAGTTATTTGCTTACAGAATCAAACAGGGAGCAAGAAGGAGTTCATGGGGAGCCTCGTTGTAGTCTTCCACATTCATCTGTGCTCCTTCATCCGAGCCTTAAGATAGTGCAGACTGCAAACTATTTATTAGGTAATACTAATTTCCTTGCCTTTATTACCTGAGATCCTGCAGTGGATCTAGCAAAAATAGATCTAGATCTTAGATCTAAATTTATAATAGTCATATTTACTTTACTAGTGAACGACCACAAGAGAAATTTTAGTCCATGAGGCCGAAGGCAGAGTGAGTGCGAAAACTTCCTTAAGTGTATCTTTCCTTTTTAACCCACCTGTGGAATATTATACAGGTTGTTTCATAACTTCAGGTACAAAAGTTAAGGGTATATGTAGTTTGATATGCTGATTACGAATAAAAAAAAAATTTAAGATGTTTGATTAACTATTTCTCTTGGTTTGTGTTTAATAGGAAAACGAATCAAGTGCAGTACTACAAAAATTGCTGCAGGTAAACTACCCTTAATTTTTTCGAATTTTTAAAAAATTATTTTTGATTCGTAATCAGAATATCAAACAACATATAGGTACCTTTCACGTATGTAATCGAAATTATGATACATCCTGTATATCTTGGAAGGTACCTTATATAGTTAAACCTTAATCGTTATTCTGCGGTGATTTTTTACAAGCAAAGTACCAAATTACCCATTAGTAGATATAATTTTGGGTAAAGTCACTAAATCGGTAATTTTTTTACTTGTTTTAAATCGTACGATGTTTCTATTAAGAGGTGTTGGATTTGGATAACAAAATTAATTTTCAATGTTTTATAATAAATTCTATAAGTTATAATATATTTACAAAAAGAACAACGAATATTAGGATTAGGATACAAGCGTAAGTAAGTTTTTAAACCACGTATGCCGGGTTTAAGAGCACGGCGCGAAGCGGATAGATTTTAACGTCGCTAGTGCTTTTAAAAAGCACACGTGTCATACGCTATTTTTTATTACAGTGTATTCTTATTTGAAAAATACAGGTGAAATGCTGAAAAACAGCATTTCAATGTAATTCTTTTGATACATTAAGGTATCTAGTTTGTGTAATGGTGTCAAAATATCGTTACCTATAGGAGATTGGTTACAATATTCAATGTTGTTGCTGAGCAACGAATAAAAGACAGCGTGATCTTGTTTTGTGATTTTGCACGCATTTGCGTGTTTTAATTTTAAACACCGATTAAGATGCATGTGTCTTAATAAAAAATCAATTATATTCTTCACAATAACTACGAGTATCATTCTACAAAATATTCGGTACGCTAAAGTCAATTTTTTCATGAACTATGCACAGACACAGATGCACACAGTAACAAAATCAAATACCATGTTAAGCGCCGGGCTGCTGCTAATTCCAAGAAGGCAAGAGATTAGCAAACCTAATTTTCCTCGGATGAAACTGCATTATTTTGGGGCTCGGATATAGGAACACGGATGAAAGGGATTCCCCTCACTTGATGTTGATGAGTTCACGCAAACGTTTATGCGGTTTCATGGAGATAAAACCCGAGGAATTTATTTATTTTGCACTAAAGTGCCCTGCCTTAAATTTGCAGAGATAAACAGAACTGAAGAAAAACATTTTTATATTTATTTTCTTTAACTTAACTTATAGTTGGGAGTCAAAAATATTATGACTGTGATCTAGTAAAATAAATTGAGAAAAAATCAAGTGTATTTATTTTTACTAGTATTGATATAATAAACAAGTTATTTATGGAAATATAGTCTTTAAAACACGATCAAACTAAGTTTAGAAGTCGAGAATCAGATTTATTATTTAAACAAATTAATCTTTGTTAGTATAGACTAGCAACTAGAACACTAGCAGTATTAATTTATATTAATTAATTTATATGTGGAGAACATTATTTTATCTCTATTATATACAGGGTGTTTCTATACCCATTTTATGTTGAAACTTATTGACACAACAAGAATAAGAAAAATTGGCAACCTGTCATATAACGAACATTTGTGAATCTAAAAGAAATCAATAATATGAAAGAAAATATATTTCATAATGAATACTATATTATGTGAATAATAAATTGTTTTGCTACTGCCGTTAAGACATAAATTGATAAGCCCCGCCCCTTACGACATTCGATATGCGTATAGATTTATAGGAGAAAAATGTGTAAGAAAAAGATAACTTATTTTGTGAATGTGGTGAATAAAATTTATCTGATATGACGTCACTCCTATATGAATTGGAAAAGTCTTTAGTTTCAGATAAATAAAAATACCTATATGAATCGCATAAATGCTACATGTTTGGATGCTTACTAAAGAATATATATTTTTATAAATTATTTGGATAAATAATAATCCTTTAGTTAGACACTCTTGCCATTACAAAATATTAATACTTATATAATTAGCATCTCTTACAAAATATACCAAGATTGCGGATAAAATTTCTTTAAAACATATATTTTATTTAGGACTAAGTAAATTTTTTTATTAAAAAAGTAAAAAAAATACAGCGTTTTTAAACAATTAGGTACATAATAATAATAACCGCATCATGAGTTAATTTAAACATACAATTTAATATTTAAACAAGATAATTACACACAAAACAAACTTAAGTGATTATAACAGGAAGAATAGAAACTGTATTTTTAGGAAAAATGTTTATTTATAGACATAAATAATTTACTACAATACTATAAAAAAAATCTGACGTGGCCATCACACAACCTTCCGCCATATCTAGATTTTAAACAGAAATGTATACGTGCAATCCGGTGCCCATTTAAAATATACAAATAAAAATCTCAAATATTCAAACACAGAAATTTGCATCACCTGAAAAGATTCATTCACAGGAAAACTCTGCTGTATTGAAGCCATCCTCCGTTCAATTACTACATTTAATATCTTACTTAGGACTTATATAGCGCTAGTATGCCAACTTGTCACCCGTATCACCTGTCAATATTTTTTACGCAGAAACAAAAATCAACCGATCATGGATTACAAGATATCAACGTTTTATTTGATAAATTTATTTTTTAAATTTTACTGCAGTTCTTTAATGCTACCAGATAAAGACAATTTTTTTATAACGTAAGTTGCAAATAACTTTTCCTCTTATTCTCATTACAAATAAATACTATATTTTTCCAAATTTATATACAATTTTGACAATTAACCTTTTCAATCTTCAAAAAATATCACTTCCGATGAAGATATTTGTACCAAAATCTAGGGAGCTCTTCCAATTTATATACAAATGTTAAATACCAAATATCAACATTTTCGGGTAATTCGTATTTGAGTTATGCGACTAACAACCCTTGACCACACACACACACACACACACACACACACATACACACAGACATCATCGTGAAACTATCAAAAATGAGTTGTAAGGACCCTAATTCGTGCTCATCCATTAAAAATTCACCACCCGATTTTTTGCATGATTCCAATACCTTCCTTTACAGGTAAGCGGAAGGTAAAAAATAGTAATCACATTATTCAGAGCATGGTTTCGCACACTGTATAATAACAATAGAATTCAAAATAAGCTTATCCAAAATTCTATATCAGTAGAACGGTTCGTGATCACTTATTTACAAATAATTCTGGGGTAACCCCTTAGAGGCCTAAACGGTTTGTATATTCCATCAACTATTCCAGAGCTCGAGCTAATTTCCACAAGCCACAGGCTATACCATGGCGGCATAGAACATCGCTGCCCATGCATACATAAAATGCTTTAACTACAGCACAACCCAGACAACTCAAGCTAAATCAAATTTAATATTTCAAAGTTATGAAGCATAAAATAACCCACTCGAATCTGATGATACGGTACTGGATTAGCATTGACAAACAAGACAAATTTCTGAATATTTGAAGTATATATTATGGAGCAGTCGAGCAGTGAAGTAAATTTTCTAAGAATCAAATTTGAAATTTTCAAGACAAAATCTTCTTATTCAAATCATAATTTTGGTTACATAACCAATGTCCAGTTCAGCCTTAGAAAGATAATGATCTTACGGTTGCGGAATGCGTCACAGTTATTTAAAAAAAAAGAATAAACAGTGGCGTATTAAGGGTATCGAGACCGGGTTTGTCCTATTTGCATAGAAATGCTCGTGAAAAGTACGTAAAAGCAATCTAGCAATTTCTATAATGCTCACGAAGTTTAATAGAAAAAGCTAAATTTCATTAATTAGCAAAGCTCGGAACATTCTGCGAACTTTTTGATTGCAATGCAAGGTGTTTACCTAAAGCACATTAAAATTTTGTTGCTCCTTAATATAAAATTTATTACACCTGGGTACCTATTGTGGTTTCTGATTCTACAGTAAAATAAAAAATAATTTAATTTAGAGAATAGCATGTTGTAAAAAGGTTAAACTGGAGCATAAAAGGAAAATAAAATGCGCCGTAGGCGAAATTTCTTTTACATTTAAAGTTAAGTGCCTTCTAATTAAAAGTTACAAAACATATGGTTAATTAGGTTTATATATATATATATATATATATATATATATATATATATATATATATATATATATATATATATATATATATATATATATATATATATATATATATTCAATTGATTGATGTTGTTCGCCGTATATTTATTTTACGCCAGAAGCCCGGACTTCTTGGGCACCTAGGATAATACGCAACTGAGAATAAAATACATTTTGTAACGTACATACATATATAATTCATGTAGTATTTTAATAAATTTAAAACTACTTAGGTATTTAGGCATTTTCTGCGACACATCCAATTTTTTGAAAATCTATTTGCTTTTGCAAAGTGAAATTTTGCGTACTTACCCGCATAGTAAAAAATGAGCAACTTTGCGCACGTAAAACAGGTTACTTTTCGTGGGTGTTTTGCGTGCGAAAAGTAGAGGCGTACGAGAATAGGCGTGCGAAACGTAATTTTTTTTCGCACGCCTTGTCTCACACGCTTCTACTTTGCGCACTCATTTTCGTATAGTAAAAAATTGAGCCACTTTGCGCACACAAAACAGTCACGAAAAGGTTACTTTTTGTACAGCAAAAATGGATTGTAAGGATCCTAATTCGTGCTTATTCATTAAAAACTCACTACCCAATTTTTAGTATGATTCCAATATCTTCCTTACAGGTATGTGGCGTAAGATAAAAAAAATGTTACTAAATTTTGCGACACACTTGATAAGAAGATCATCATCTTCATCATCAAAATATACATGGGTAGCTGACTCCGCCGTTGTAGGGATAGGGACTGCATTAGAGATTAAGTAGATACCACTACCTCTGAATATTGAAGGCGGACATGCAAAATTGTTAACATGAAATCAGAAAAATGTTTAACTATAATACTATAATTATAATAATCTCTAGATAAATTTAACTTTTACTTTAACATTATTTGATTCTATATTTTCATTACTCAAGTAAAATAGACCAAATTAAAGAATCGAATCTATAAGAATATACAATAACATAAAAACCACTACGTTAATCTAAAAAAAATTATACTAATTTTAATATTTTAGGCGACGTAAATTAAGACTGCATTTATCAATTAATTACGTATATGTTGTATGAATTATTTTATGTGGAACGAATTTGTATTCAATATTGCAGATAAAATTAAAATATACACAAAGAAATTAATTTGAATAGCCAATAGCCTACGTAAAAATAAAATGAAATGTCATTATGTCAAATGTCATTATGTATTAAAATTTAATTTTATTTTAATATTTTCTAATATATTCCAAAGATTCTGCATAAAATGCATTAAGGAAAGTTACAATAAAAACTTAAATCAATGATACCTAATTAGATTGAACTCGGTTTTATCCCGGAATAACAAATTAGAGGTGGGCATGCATAGGTCTTAAAATTTTCCCGCGTGAACGTGAACGATTTTGAAACTTGAGCGTGAGTAAAAATCACAAAAATCGAATACACAGGTAGCGCGTAAAAATTGAAGCAAAAGTTGTTCATCTTATTATGATTTAGCGGAGCTAAAGAAACTTATTAATTTACATTTCATTTCGTCGTGCGTGATCGAGCGTAACTGTAAAAATAAATTCTTGAGCGTTTGATACAAAACTTGTTCAACATTAAAAACTACACAATATGAGACTACGCTCGATCATATTGCTTTGTTAGTTCTTGAGTACAATTTGCGTGCGCAAAGGGAATTTTTCACACGCCTATTCCCGCACGCTTCTACTTTGTGCACGCATTTCCGTGGGTCCATCAAGCTAGCGGGGCCATTATGGCAGAAACACATCGGACTAGTCTCAAAATTTTTAACTATTTTATTGCTAATTAATTACCGAAAAAATAATTTTTTAACCTCATTAGTTAACGAGAAAATGATGTTTCTGCTAGCTTGACAGGCAATTATGGCAGAAACACATCGGACTAGTCTCAAAATTTTTAACTATTTTATTGCTAATTAATTACCGAAAAAATAATTTTTTAACCCCATTAGTTAACGAGAAAATGATGTTTCTGCTAGCTTGACAGGCAATTATGGCAGAAACACATCGGACTAGTCTCAAAATTTTTAACTATTTTATTGCTAATTAAATACCGAAAAAATAATTTTTTAACCTCATTAGTTAACGAGAAATTGATGTTTCTGCTAGCTTGACAGGCAATTATGGCAGAAACACATCGGACTAGTCTCAAAATTTTTAACTATTTTATTGCTAACTAATTACAGAAAAAATAATTTTTTAACCTAATTAGTTAACGAGTAATTGATGTTTCTGCTAGCTTGACAGACAATTATGGCAGAAACATATCGGACTAGTCTCAAAATTTTTAACTATTTTATTGCTAATTAATTACCCAATAAACAATTTTTTAACCTCATTTTTACCTTCCGCCATACCTGTAAAGGAAGGTATTGGAATCATGCTAAAAATCGAGTTGTGAGTTTTTAGTGGACGAGCACGAATTAGTGTTCTTACAACTCAGTTTTGATAGTTTCACGATGATATCTTTATGTGTGTGTATGTGTGGATATCTCAAATACGAATTACCCAAAAATGTTGATATATGGTATTTTACATTTGCATACAAATTGGAAGAGCTCAATAGATTTTGGTACCTACTAATATATTATATTCACCGGAAGTCAATTTTGTTTATAAATTTAGATAAATATAATATTTATTTGTAATAAGAATAAGAGGAAAAGTTACTTGCAACTTACGTTATAAAAAATTGTCTTTATCTGGTAGCATTAAAGAACTGTAGTAAAATTTGATAAATAAATTTATCAAATAAAACGTTGAAATCCTATAATCCATGATCGGTTGATTTTTGTTTCTGCGTAAAAAATATTGACAAGTGAGACGGGTGACACGTTGGCACTAACGCCATATAAGTCATAACCGTAAGCAAGATCAGACATCACGACGAAACTAGTCATAATGGATTCAGAAAAGGTCAAAAGGGATATTTCCGTCAAAATTCTGAGAACCGAAATTTTTCGCGATTACAATACTTCTTTATTACTCCGTACAAGGAAGTAAAAAGAGATTCGCTGGTATAAATTCTCGTTAAATAATGAGGTTAAAAAATTGTTTTTTCGGTAATTAATTAGCAATAAAATAGTTAAAAATTTTGAGACTAGTCTGACATGTTTCTGCCATAATTGCCTGTCAAGCTAGCAGAAACATCAATTTCTCGTTAACTAATGAGGTTAAAAAATTATTTTTTCGGTAATTAATTAGCAATAAAATAGTTAAAAATTTTGAGACTAGTCCGATGTGTTTCTGCCATAATTGCCAGTCAAGCTAGCAGAAACATCATTTTCTCGTTAACTAATGAGGTTAAAAAATTATTTTTTCGGTAATTAATTAGCAATAAAATAGTTAAAAATTTTGAGACTAGTCCGATGTGTTTCTGCCATAATTGCCAGTCAAGCTAGCAGAAACATCATTTTCTTGTTAACTAATGAGGTTAAAAAATTATTTTTTCGGTAATTAATTAGCAATAAAATAGTTAAAAATTTTGAGACTAGTCCGATGTGTTTCTGCCATAATTGCCTGTCAAGCTAGCAGAAACATCAATTTCTCGTTAACTAATGAGGTTAAAAAATTATTTTTTCGGTAATTAATTAGCAATAAAATAGTTACAAATTTTGAGACTAGTCCGATGTGTTTCTGCCATAATTGCCTGTCAAGCTAGCAGAAACATCATTTTCTCGTTAACTAATGAGGTTAAAAAATTATTTTTTCGGTAATTAATTAGCAATAAAATAGTTAAAAATTTTGAGACTAGTCCGATGTGTTTCTGCCATAATTGCCTGTCAAGCTAGCAGAAACATCATTTTCTCGTTAACTAATGAGGTTAAAAAATTATTTTTTCGGTAATTAATTAGCAATAAAATAGTTAAAAATTTTGAGACTAGTCCGATGTGTTTCTGCCATAATTGTCTGTCAAGCTAGCAGAAACATCATTTTCTCGTTAACTTATGAGGTTAAAAAATTATTTTTTCGGTAATTAATTAGCAATAAAATAGTTAAAAATTTTGAGACTAGTCCGATGTGTTTCTGCCATAATGGCCCCGCTAGCTTGATGGACCCCATTTCCGTATAGTTAAAAAATTGAGCCACTTTGCGTATTGGTATAATTGCTTACAGATTTCGTAGTCGTGATGTTGAATGATTTTTGTTCGTTGCTATTAGAAAGTAAAAACTAGGTACATACTACTTGCTGAATTGTACTCGAATAAAGTTACATTTTGGTTGAAAAATGATACAATAATAAAATAATATGTTATGACGTACTTTGAAAATTCCTGTACAAATTTATTTCCCACGTGCAACAACTGAATTCATTTTATTAAAATACAATTTGCATAAAATATAATTTAGCTTATAAGTATTTGCATTTTCCATTTCATTTGCAATATAGCAAATTGATAATCATTTAGTTGCATTGTGTTCGCCGGAGGAATACCACTCAAAATATAGGTAAGGTAATAAGGCTTTTCTTTTGATATCTTAACACAAATTAACAAAAATTGTAACGATTATGTAATACAGATTACTATTTCTATATATTCTCTAATAGATAATAAAAATTCATAGCTGGCAATTATTATTTTATATCTATTCATTACTAGTCGCCATGATACAATAAAAGAAAAGATATGAATATGAAATTATGATACGATACGATAACAATTCAAAATTCGTTAAATCCGCGCATAACTTCACCTTGTAAGTTATTTGTACAATAATGAGCCACTTTAACTCCGCTAAATCGTAATGAAAAGTACAACTTTAGCTCCGTATTTTTCGACCAATCAGAGCGCAGCCTGTGCACTCGATCGCTGACGAGAATTGAAGAAATTGGAGAATTTTGTGTTCACAATTTTGCGATTTCATATAAAATATAATATATACCTCAGCTATAAAAATATTTTTTATTACTCACGTGGTTATTTTTCTCGTCTGGCAACTCGAAAAATAATATTCCACATTCGTAAAGATCCTTCTTTACAACTGAGATAATATACCTATAAATATCTATTATTTGTTGCAGTTGTATTGGTGTTTTACTTAAGTTAAAATTCTTTAAAAATAAGATTAGGTCTGTGTTTTTATACATTTTTGTAATCAAAAATATTATTTTTTGTTTTTATACGAGTATAAAGATTTTTTCGCTGTGTTATTTATTTAAATTAAAATACATATCTACCTAGCAAAGTAGCTGATAAAACTATCAGCTACTTTTATGTTACATACATGACTGTTCTGAAAATGAAAAATATAGGTAGGTATACCTACTGTTTATAAAGTGATAACAATAATGATATTGTATCAATTTTTTTAAATTTTTCATAGATATTTAAAAAAAATCAAATTAATCATGATTTTTTTATTTATTCAAAAAAATCAATGATTTTTTTTTAATTATGATTTTTGCCAACACTGACCTTACTTAATTGTCTAATATTTTTTCATTTTAATAGGTATCTAGTACAGGAAAAATTTTTTTTTTTTATTTTCAGAATAATTTTATTTTCTTTTATAACAAAATTCAAAATGGTGCTGCAAACAATCAAAGAATACATCATGTACTGTGAAACGGAATTATCAGGTATGTATCTCATCGTTTAATATTTGGATATTTTCTGATTATTTCTACTTTGGACACTAATATACCTTGTTAACTAATATAATACGAGGTGAACCTCATACCTTACCGTATTAAGACGAATACCATTTTTTATATAATTTGAAAAAACAGTGAGTAGGTAAATGAAAATGCCCTTCAATGGCAACAAAGTGGAATACTCGTATAAGAGAATACCTCATTGCCTATCATGCTTTAAATTTAATTAAACAATGATCTTTATAATGAAGTAAACTAAAATTTTGTAAAAATTTCATATGCCTATAGCATTTTGTTTGACATTATTGTTGATTTTTCGAATGCAATAGTGCTCATAAATTGATCGTACATATTACATAACATAAATAATAATCATTTCCTTATTTCAGATCCTAGAACGAAGAATTATTTTATTATTACTCATCCCTTTCTTACAATTGGATTAATTATTATGTACATACTATTAGTAAAAAAAATACTGCCAGCCTATATGAAGTCTCGAAAAGCGTACAAATTAAAATCAACTATTTTCTATTATAATTTATTTCAAGTGATAATAAATGCCTACATAGTTTATCTGGTAAGTTATAGTAAATATACTTAGAAATATATTAATCAGTACAAATTATTAAAATGAAGAAACATATTAAATCTATATAACATCATTTATGCCCCGATTTGTTGAAATGAGTATACTGGCTTGAAATAATATAGTCGAATTTAGTTTACTCTAAAAAAGTGTATAACGGGCGGCTAAAGTTATAATTCAAAAATATAACACGTATTTTATAACATAAAATAATGTAAAAATTTTTTTTCCGTTAATCATACATTAATGACCCCCTATTAATGCATGATTTTTATTAATCAACGCTGTTTTTGAATGCGCGTTCAGCACACGTAATATATACTATTATATACTATATTATACTAGTGCTAAGTTGTAAAAAAATGATTAACAGTATTAAACGATATGGTTTTGATAGTTCTAGAGGTTCTAGATAAATAATATTCAGGTAACATTGTGCTCAGCAGTTTCAAACGTTACTAACCTTACATATTTTTAAATCCTTTATTTACATTGGCACAAGAAAAAATCTGATGTGGCCAGCACAAGACCTCCCGCCATACCCATTTCCCCATATGAGACAAGAAAAAATATGATGTGGTCAGCACAAACCCTCCCGCCAAACCAATTTCCCCATATCCAATCAATCTGAAATTTGGTACATAGATTCGTTGTGACCAAACATTTACTTTGGCACAAGAAAAAAATCTGGTGTGGCCACCACAAGACCTCCCGCCATACCCTACGCTTTTTTACTCCGAAATTTGGTACATAGACTCGTGACCAAACATTTACTTTGATACAAGAAAAAATCTGATGTGGTCAGCACAAGACCTCCCGCCATACCCATTTTCCCATATACAATCAATCTGAAATTTGGTACATAGATTCGTTGTGACCA
Organism: Agonum fuliginosum; assembly: GCA_947534325.1. Taxonomy (NCBI): domain Eukaryota; kingdom Metazoa; phylum Arthropoda; class Insecta; order Coleoptera; family Carabidae; genus Agonum; species Agonum fuliginosum. The sequence continues at coordinate 11,453,862 of OX384038.1, read as the reverse complement.
AACATTTACTTTGGCACAAGAAAAAATCTGATGTGGCCACCACAAGACCTCTCGCCATACCCTACGCTTTTTAACTCTGAAATTTGCTCGGAGGTACATAGGCTCGTTGTGACCAAACATTTACTTTGGCACAAGAAAAAATCTGATTTGGCCAGCACAAGACCTCCCGCCATACCCTACTCTTTTTAACTCTTTCTTGAAACACACTATCTAAGAAAGAGTTACAATGAAAACAAAAATATTAATAAATATCGATCGAGTCTCATATATAAAGGATTTATAGTCAAAAACTAAATTAGATTTTCTCCAAATTAAAAAGGTATATTGATCAACGGAAAAATATTGTAACTAACTCATGTGTTAATAAGCGATTAATAATCTCGACAATTAACGCGTTCGCGTCCCTCACGTGTTAAAATGTCTCAATTATTAATCGCCCTTATTGACATACTATAACTATAACTATTACATTTCTCTAAAATTTATGGGATAATAATTATTTATTAATATATTATATAAAATATGTTATCGTTTTAGAGTTATGGATCAGGTTTTTTTAGAAGGTATTCCTTCTTCTTTTGTCGTGACGTAGACACTAGTAATACAGACCCAGACGCAATAATGGTAAGAAATATTTTATTATTCTTTAAATATTTATACTAACCACGAGCACGGTGTATAAACTATAGGCGATCTCAATTAAGATTGTAGCGGTGACTTCAAAAGCTGTCAGATAGACATACCTACATACGAAACCTCGTACGAAACTTTGCAATACCTACCCTGTGACAGGCTGTGGTATTTGACTATTTTTCTGTATTTTATATTTATTTTAAATCCTTCACATTAACTTCATCGTCATCTCTGTCTACGTACGGTAAAAACAAAACAAAAGTTAAAAATGACGCACTTCCCGGTATCCTATCGAGCTGAAATTTTGCAAATAGACTTTTGTCACCTAACAATGCACTAAAATTTCAGATTATCCGCCATCTTGAAACGAAATGGCAACTAGCTATCTCAAAATGTACTGCTCCGATCTGGTTCAAATTTAGTACAGTAACAGCTAAAGATCTAATTTAATATAGAAATTTAAATAAATATCGATCGAGTCTCATATATAAAGGAATTATCGAGGGATTTATAGTCAAAAACTTTGTTTTTACTTTTACGGGTTCGTTTTCGTTTTTATAATATTTATAAATATATCAATACACGAAACGTTTCCAGATTTAATGTCTATTTGGCAGCTTCCAATATCTGTCACCAGATGGAGATCTCTTAGAACTTAGAAGGTTACGTATGGAATAGCATATCGGATAAATGATCTCCACTGCTTCGCCATACAGTGCGTATCGAAATTTTCCATAACCGTTTTGCATAAATGTGGCTGAATTTAATTGATGCAGCGCTCAATTTGCTCCTTCAAGGCGTGGGTGGTCGTGGGCTCGTTGACATAATCTTAGACTTCAAAAACCCCAAAAGTCCAACGGTGTTAAATCACATGATCTGAGTGAGCGATCAATTCTGATCACCAAAATGAAAAATTCATCCATATCTTACATTTTAGGCACAAGAAACTTTTTTTAAATTAATCTCTTCAGTTGATGAGGTTAAATCACTTTCGACCATATTTTGTACGAAAATTGCGAACACTGTAGATGCCAAACCGTCATTATTTTAAAAATATTATTCAACAATGAAAACGCATTCCTTCTTTCGTGTAGCGCTCCATTTTTAATAGCCCTAATCTAACAGCTATCACGCTGTATTTTTTTTCGTCGGCAACACTTAACCTCACAAAGCCCGAAAAATTCAAATCTTGCGTGAATTTTGGGACACCTTATACAATAAATAAGTATTATTGTTGTAACAATATATTGTATATTTATAGGCTTTCAATGCGGTTTATTACTACGTGATATTGAAGTATTCGGAATTTCTGGATACGGTAAGTAAAATTTTAGGGCTTTCTTTTAGATACCTAAGTGAAAAATATTTCAGTCCATTATTCTATGATTATAAGAAATTTTTAATTTCCATTAGTTATATCCAGAATTTGACAGTCACAGATTCACACCTACTGCACAGGGAAAAATAACATTTGAAATTTTAATACAATATTGTTTTAGAAATTTTGTAGACTAAATTATTACAATTATTGTATAAGTAGTTTAATACAATATTTATGAATTTTTATATCCTTGTTTTAAAAACTACAACATTAGGTATATAAATTTTTAAAACAATTTGTGTCTGTCCCTATATGAACTACAATTTGTAGTGCAGAAATAGACAATATTGTTTTATAATTTACAATTTTTTTCTGTGTGGAGAGCTAATATAAGAAACACTGAAATTTGAAAAATAATTTTTATTCAATTTTGACGTTTTAAACTGCTATTATTAACTCCATAGCAACAACTTTAAATAAATGTTTATTCACAAGTGAATTAAAACTTTTTAAATCACTCAACACATTTTTAAATCACTCTGATGTCATTATTTTGTTAAAAATGCATAAAAACAATGACAACTTGCCACTGACGACTACTTTGATTTTCTTTTTTGTTATGTCAAAATAAATTTATAATTCATAAACTTCAAATAATTTCGTCAAAATTTAATAAAATATTGTATAAACCACGTGAGATACGAATGTTTATTCACTCGAAGAAATTATCCCACTCGCCCTTCGGGCTCGAGGGCTAAACTTTCTTTTCTTGAATAAACATTCATGTATCTTACTTGGTGTATAAATATCTATTATCTAAAGCTACGAGGGAAACTTTTGAATTATATATAAAATTAATAATATATTTATTTTGTAGATCTTCTTTGCGTTACGAAAGAAAAACAATCAAATTTCATTCCTCCACTTATATCACCACACAACTATGTTGGTTAATTCTTGGTTAGCGTTAAAATTCCTACCAGGAGGTGGCACAACCCATATAACAGGTCTCAACGGATCCATCCATGTTGTAATGTACACGTACTACTTGCTGTCAGGTCTTGGGCCAAAATGGCAGAAATATCTTTGGTGGAAAAAGTACCTTACAACGATACAAATTGTAAGTATTCTTGTAGCATAAAGCCCGTTACACACTAAATTCTCTGTGACCACCAGTGGTCTGATTTAGTTATATAGGGTCTTTCATTAAGAGTGATAGGATTTTAATTTTAAATAAAACGTCAACGGTTTGACATATCAATTTAGTTTTTGCTTTATTTGGAAGCTTGGACAATGCAGTTATGTTCGGAACAAGCGAGGGAACAAGATATCGTTCAAATGTCCATCACGGCTTTGTTGACACTGATCACAAGATAGCTCCAATTTGGCTCATCCGCTACACTGGCCGCTACAAATGTGATATTCTCCTCACTTCGAACATTTCGTTGTCTTCTTGGTGGCTTATTGTCTTAGTAATGTTAACTCAAACTTTATCACAGTGCGTCTTATAGTCTGCGCAGAGTAACGGTGACGGCGACCCAAATCTGGGTGAATAAAAGTTGAGCACCCACAACTGATGAGCTCGAACTTTGGTAATATATTTTTATTATTTCTAACCGGTCTAAAGGCGTCAAACGCTGCATCATGAAACTGCATACTATACTAGGTAAATAATTTGACACGTAGAAGTAAATAATATATAGGTATATATATATATATATATATATATATATATATATATATATATATATGTAAAGAAAGTACTTTCTTCATTTGAATCTGCCGCGCTTCATATATTACGCGCGCCTTTATTGACTACACCAGATGGAACTATAAAAAAACATGACGAGAGAATTTTGAGGATTGGAGAATGAGAGGTTAAGAGTAAATATTAATAATCAGATTTTTATATTAAGAGTTTGATAAATGAGTAAAGCAAAGAAGTGATAATAATAAACTTTAATTGTTGTTTTTTTGTTTTACAGGTAATTTTGTAATTATTGTAAATAATGTAAATAAGATCTAATAAAATTAAGTTTTGTTTTACAGAGAAACTAAACTGCTTATTATTATCATTATTGAATAGAATTAATACCCTTATAAAACAACAATTTTGTTTATGATGCCAAAGCTACAATTTGAGTTTGCAGTAGTACCTTCACCGAAAGATACTAAATCAAGCATAATTGCTATAACCTCGATTTGTACAGAAGATGGAAAAAAATATATATTACCAGAGGACCTCAAATATATAGGAGATCATACAGAATTAAAGAAAACAAATAATTATATCAAATTAGCCAATACACTAAAGAAGAGAAATCAGATAAGAAGAGTGTGGATCACTATGACAGCAGAACTAACAAAGACATACATAGATGAAGATGGAAATCTGCAGTTTAAGGATCAGTACCTAGAGGAGGTAGATCAGACAAATAAAATTGTGACACAAGATAGTAATTTACAAGAGATATTAGAAAAATTGATAGAGTCACAGAATAAAGATAAAGAAGTAAATCTAAAAAAGACATCAGAAAAATTTTTGATAGAAAAGTTTTCAAGTAAATATACCAATGTTAAACAATGGATGGACAGTTTTGAAAAAGAGTGCTCTAGATTCAAAATAAACAAAGATGAGGATATGATTGAAATGTTAAAACTATTTTTTGATAAACCGAGCTTAGATTGGTACTCTGCTACACTTGTAAGACTAACAGTAGATGCTGGTTGGTCAGAATGGAAAAAAAGATTTTTAGAATCCTTCACAGATAACGGATGGAATAATGTAACCTATGCATTATCATTTAAATACCGAGAAGGTTCGCTAATCGATTATGCATTGAAGAAAGAAAAACTTTTGATAGACTTTAATAAAGATATGGATACAAAATCACTTATAGCATTAATAGCAGTAGGGATACCAGAATTTATATTGAATAAAATCGATAAGACAGAGTTAAAAGAAACAACAGATCTATTTAATGAATTGAGACAACTCGAATGTTTAGTAAATAAAAAAAATTTTCAAAAAAAATCTACATTATATTTTCAGAAAAAATATGAAGAAAAGAACCCATGCAAAACGTGTGAAGATTTAGGTAAAGGTGTAAGATACCACCCCAATGAAAAATGCTGGTTTAAGAAAAATGAAGAAAACAGAGAAAAAAACACCGCAACAAGAAAAGTAAACAACAATTCTATCCTAGATGTACAAATTTATGATGAAACAAAAAACGAATAAACACACCACTAATTAAATTGAACATTGTATTAGAAAATAAAATAAAAATAAAAGGAGTCTATGACTCAGGATCTCAAGTTTCATTAATCAATAAAAAATTGATTAAAACCATAAATAGTAGTAATACAGATAAAAATAAGATACAATTGAAAACAATTAGTGGTGTGTCAATCACAAAGGGATTAACAAAAATAAAATTAAAAATTTTTAAAATTGAAAAAGAAGTAGATGTGTTCATTGTAGAAAATGAGGATTTTCATGACTTTTTAATAGGCCTTGATATAATAAAAGAATTTAGATTAAGGCAAGATGAAAATCTAACCATAAGCCAAAGAGAAGATGTAGAAATAAATTTCAATGAACACATTGAAGAGAAAGATTTTAGACTAGAGTTAGATCATTTAGATGATGAAAAAAAATTCAAAATAAAACAATTGATAGAAGAATATAAAACAATATTTGCTAAAGATAGATATGATATAGGAACTCTAAGAGATTATGAAGCAAGAATAGATCTATTAGTGGACAAATTTTGTAGTAAAAGACCATATAGATGTACAATTGAAGATAGGAAAGAAATAGAACAGCAAGTAGCAAAACTATTAGAAAAAAATCTAATTGAAGAATCATATAGCCCGTTTGCTGCACCAGTGACTCTAGCATTAAAAAAAGGTGAAGGAAAGACTAGACTCTGCATAGATTTCAGAGATCTAAACAAAATTGTGACACCCGAGGCGCAACCTTTCCCGCTAATTGATGATCTGATAATTAAAGCTAGAAATTGTAAATACTTTACATCACTGGATATCAATTCAGCATTTTGGTCGATACCACTCAGAATAGAAGATAGAAATAAAACAGGTTTCATAACTCAAGAAGGACACTATCAATGGACTTGTTTACCATTCGGTTTAAAAACAGCACCAGCAATTTTTCAAAGAATTTTATCAAGCATTTTAAGAAAAAATAATCTCAAGAACTTTACAGAAAACTATATAGATGACATATTAATATTTTCAGAGACTTTTGAAGAGCACATCATGCACATACAACAAGTTTTAGAAGCCATTATAAAAGAAGGATTTAGATTAAAATTAAAAAAATGCACGTTTGCATCGAAATCAATCAAATATCTCGGGCACATAATAGAAAATAATACAGTAAGACCAATTAAAGACAATTTAGTTTCAATACACAATTTTCCAACTCCAAAAACACAAAAGAACATCAGGCAATTTTTAGGCAAAATAAACTTTTATCACGAATACATACCGAAAATCTCAATAAAATTAGATCCATTACACAGATTGCTAAGAAAAAACATTAAATTTGATTGGTCGGAAGATTGTGAAAAAGCATTTGTAGAAATAAAAAAACTATTGTGTAATCAACCAGTGCTAGAGATATTTGACAAGGATTTACCCATTAAAATATACACAGATGCTTCAATAGAAGGTATGGGTGCAATATTGAAACAGACACAAAGAAATGGAAAAGAAAAGCCAGTCGCTTATTTTTCAAAAAAATTGAATGAAACCCAAAAAAGAAAGAAAGCCATATACTTAGAATGTTTAGCAATCAAAGAAGCAATAAAATATTGGGAACACTGGTTGATTGGTAGAAAATTTGAGGTATTTTCAGATCATAAACCTCTTGAGAATCTAAACATAAAAGCAAGAACAGACGAAGAATTAGGTGATTTAACGTATTATTTATCTCAATTTGATTTCAGTATCACATACATACCAGGAAAACTAAACACAGAAGCAGACTGTCTTAGCAGAAATCCGGTATTAGAAGCAATAGATAGTACTCAAGAAGCATTAAAGATAGTTAATACAATCAAAATTCAAGAAATAAAAAGAGATCAAGATGAAAACATTACTCTAAATGAACTTAAGAAAAAAACAATAGATAAACATGGCATAATCTATAAACAAAATAAAAATAAAAAGAAGATAGTATTATCAGAAAAATTGAGTATTGAATTAATAAAAAATATACATAGAGATTGGTGTCATATTGGCATAAATCAAATGATTAATAGAATATGCCCGTATTATACTTCAAAAGGATTAATAGAAAACATAAAAAATATATGCAAGACATGTGATATTTGCAAAAGAAATAAATCTAGAGGTCAAACAAAATATGGCCTAATGTCTCAATTAGGACCAGCAACAGAGCCGTTCGAGATAGTGTCGATTGATACGATCGGTGGATTTGGTGGTCAAAGATCAACAAAAAGATACCTCCATCTCTTAGTTGACCATTACACAAGATACGCATACATATTAACATCCAAAACTCAAGCTGCAAGTGACTTCATAAAAATAGTTAAAAATACACTAGAAATTGGCAAAATAAATACAATTTTAACAGATCAATATCCAGGATTAAACTCTAAAGAATTCAAAAATTATTTACAAGAACAAGACATCAGAATTATTTATACTGCCTTAAACGCACCTTTTTCAAATGGACTAAATGAGAGATTAAATCAAACAATGGTTAATAAAATAAGATGCAGAATTAACGAATCTAAAGAAAAGAAAGCTTGGACAACAATAGCAAGAGAATGTGTTGATAAATATAACATAACAGAGCACTCGGTTACAGGATTTACACCACAATACTTACTGGATGGGACTAACACAAGTTTGCTACCCGAAGAATTAAAAGAATGTAGAAGTGCGGAGGACTGGAAAAAAGATAGAAAAATAGCTTTACAAAACACAATAAAGTCACATGAATATAACAAGAAATTATTTGACAAAAACAGAAAAGAACACGAATTCCATACAGGTGATTTAGTATACATAGAAAACGGAAATAGACTAAATAGGAAAAAACTAGATGAACTTAGGACGGGACCATTCAAAATTACAGAGAAGATATCAAGTACAATATTTAAAATTAAAACAGGAAAAAGAAATGAAGAAACAGGATTATTCCACATCACAAAACTAATACCAGAATAAATAATAACTGATAAAAATTCTCATGAGAATTTTCACGATGGGTGGGGGAGATGTAAAGAAAGTACTTTCTTCATTTGAATCTGCCGCGCTTCATATATTACGCGCGCCTTTATTGACTACACCAGATGGAACTATAAAAAAACATGACGAGAGAATTTTGAGGATTGGAGAATGAGAGGTTAAGAGTAAATATTAATAATCAGATTTTTATATTAAGAGTTTGATAAATGAGTAAAGCAAAGAAGTGATAATAATAAACTTTAATTGTTGTTTTTTTGTTTTACAGGTAATTTTGTAATTATTGTAAATAATGTAAATAAGATCTAATAAAATTAAGTTTTGTTTTACAGAGAAACTAAACTGCTTATTATTATCATTATTGAATAGAATTAATACCCTTATATATATATATATATATATATATATATATATATATATATATCAGAAACCGAGAAATCTTCATTGATAAAACTATCACTCCTATTGAAAGATCCTATAGTAATGAATTTGACAAAATTAAACTTCTATAGTAGAGGTATATTACATAGAAAAAGGAATGGGCTCTTAAACCATTTCTTTTTAAATTTTTTTATGAAACTTCATAACAATAAATATCGATCAGTGAAAATCCGGTTTTAAAATTCTCATTATTAAGGCAGATATGATTTTTTAAAGTTCAAAGTTAATTTGTGACGTTATCTGTTTTAAGTAGTGGCACTCAACCAGTTTATTTTAATGTATATTGTATTTACTTCTTTTTATATTTGTTAAAAGTGTAAATATACATTAAATCTTACAGTTGTTCAATAATTATCTTCAATATGAAAATAAAAATTAATTTTAAAATCTACATTAAACACTTTCATACATTTTGACATTTTTTACTTTGACGTTTCAATGGTGCTGGTGAACTTGTGTTGTTGAACTTACACCTCGACTAAAACCATCAGTTTGTTTGTTTGTTTGTTTGGATATTTTGAGTAAAACCACTAGTGGGCAATCTTTTAATTTGCTTGTTTAAAATCACCATAGTTATGATGTTTTTATTAAGAGGTGTTAGATAAAAATATTAGCTATTAATTACATCATAACCTGTTTACTGTATTTGTATGTTCTAAACTGTTACTTTGCTTATCAGAAGTCACCATAGTAAGAATGTTTTTGGTTAGAATATTTAAAGTTATTAAGAGGTATTGGATAGAAGTTATACTTCACACGTGGGCAAAAAGGAATGACCCACTCGAGAAAATTATCTCACTCAGCCTTCGGCCTTGTGAGCTAAGTTTCTGTCGTGAGTAACATTCCTTACTTTGTCCACTAGTAAAGTTAATAACTATTAGGTTGTACAGTAAATGTTGCGCAGTAGCAGCCAATTTGCCATTCTCTAAATAATATACCTACTAGAGGTAGTGGCGCGTTCGACCACCGAGAAGGTGGGGATTCAAAAGAAATGGCGATAACACTATGACTATCTATGTCGTCATAAACAAAAATTTTACATGTAAAAATATTCGTTGATGACGATATACATCTACATCATAGTCATAGCGCCATAGCCATTTATAGGTCATTTATTTTGAAACCCCACCTCGCATCTGAGTCGGTGCCTCTACTACCTACTAGTTTTATTCTACAACTTATTATTGAACAATACGAAAGTTGTATTATATATTTACCCCACGCGGGGGAGGAAAGCAGTGTTTTCCTCCCGCTTGCAAGAAAGGTGATTTCGAGACTGTTTATAAATTAAAAATTGAAGAAAAATTCCAAAAGTAACAAAAAAATTCAAACACAAATTTTTTTAATTAAAAAATTATTATATAAATCTTTTATTTCTGAACAATGAACTGTATGTTCGGGCAGTTCGTAATTGTAATATTCATAGGGCTGGTGGTCTGAATGTTGCCTGCCTGATATCCAACCCTCGTGACGTAAAATATTGTGTGTCCCACGGGAGGGAAGGCTATTCCTCCCTTGGGCGAAGCCGGCGCCTTCGCTCGGGCCGCCGCTTTGCCCGCGGGAGTAATAGCCATATTACTCCCTTGGGCGAAGCCGGCGCCCTCGCTCGGACCGCCGCTTCGCCCGCAGGAGTAATAGCACGCTTCCCTCCCTAGGTTCACAAAATACTATTATTATCGTTTAAGACCGACCGAATAAAGTTGTGCGCATTGCGCATAATTACATTTTATTTTTCTTTGTTTCAGATACAGTTCATAATAGCACTTAGTCTCTTACTAGGTTCTGCTTTTACATATAACAATTGTCCACGTTTGATAAAAAATAAAGTATTTCTTATTTACATCGGATTTTATGGTATTTCTTTAACATTTTTATTCTCCAAATTTTACATGGAAACATACAAAGAAGAACCACAAGAGCAGGTAATATTTTTAAACAAACTTGACAAAAAATAATATAAGTACAACTCTTAATTTCATTATGATAAATATGGAATTTCGTAGATATTTTATAGCCACTTGCACGAATCAAAAACAATTTTTTAATGTAGCTTACAAAAATTGCAATACCTAATTATTTTCATCCGATAGGTATTTGTAAGCTCGTTTGTAAGTTACATAGAATTTACCAGTAATTCTCAAAAACACCATTCAACTCCAATCGAACGATGCATTTTAATGTATACTACGAATACGAAAAGCCATAATTATTATGTAATTATTGTTTTATCTTTAAGAATATATTGATATTTTATATTTTTAAACGAATTATTTTGTTTCAGATAAAAAATGGAACTCAAAAAATTAAATAATTAATTACAGAAGAGATAATTTACCAGAAAATATTGAATAGTTAGTCTCGAGTTTACCAAATTTGGGTAATAAGGCGTAATAGATAATGTGTATAAAATAAGTATCATCCAAGACAGGCATTCCAATTTGAAGACGTATAGTTTTACTAAAAAAGAAATTTCATCAGTTAACGAAGCTGACATTATTTATTGTAAAATTTTATGAATTTATTTTTAATGTCAACTATCTTTTTATTTATTACCTACTTTATTTAATACTTTTTCTATATACGAACGTCATCAGAATGGAATTCCAATAATGTTGTACTTACGTTAAGCAAAGTTTAGATATTTGTATCATATTATATAGTTTACATTATTTCATGTAACATATTGAAAAATTGAAATATTTATGGTTTTTATATTTTCTTTGTATTTTAATCCTACCTACGAGTATTGTATTATATTTTCACTAAAATGTAAAATCTTATATCTATGAAATCATTCGGAAATCATTATTACTTTTAGCAACTAACAAGATCTTAAAATATTGGGCACAATTAATCGTACTAATTTGAAAAATTAATCTAGCACGTATTTAATTTGTAATATGCGATAGCAAAAATATAATTTACAGACATAGCACAAGACATCTAAAATGAAACCCGGTTACCAACTTTCCTATTCCTTTTCACCGGAGTTAAAAATTCAAGTCCTTGACCTTGCGTGACAGTAAAAACAAATTGAACGATCTCGTATAAAAATCGAGAAAAAGAAACAAACTAGCGTACGAGGTAAGAACAAGACAGAAATTGGAACGAGGCGTTTACATTTCCTCATTCCTACGGCAGCGTTCGTTGTTCATTTGCTAAACTGATCAGCTAGCCTCAGGAAATATGATCGAAGTGTGCTGAGATAAAACAACGTAGCAACTGTTGCGATTTGGTGCTCAACTGTTCTCTGATGTTGTGATGTTTGTTGACTGTAACCGTAGCAGTCGATGAAACAGAAGCTGGAAGCTGTTACGTGGCAGATGGTAACAGCGAAAGTGTTTTATTTTTTTAGATTTTGTCACTGGGAACTCAATGGGAAGAAAGTGGATTGCTGCTCTATACATACAATACCTTATACCGTGAGTTTATTTTAAAATGAAACATACAATTTTTATATCCATGGATACGAATTTGACAGCAATGTATTAGAGTGTCCTTTTTAAAATGAAACGTAGGGAATTAATTTAACTGTATTATTCTTGAACAATATAAGATATTTGGGCAGCTGCAATAGTTCCAAGGATCGTTTTCAACATTAACTTTTAATTGTTCAAAGAATAAATCGTATTTCCAGGTAGCAGCAGTGTGACACCAATTAACAAATTCAAATTTATTCCCTATGTTTCATTTTAAAAAGAACGCTTTAATACATTGCTGTCAAATTCGTAACCATGGATATGATATACCCATGTTTCACGTTAAAATAAACTCACGGTATTTAGTTTTGCAAAGGTCAAAATCTTACCAAAAAATATACATACCTACCTAGCTTAATTTATTTATTTCTCTTTCTATCGAATAATATGTTATTCAAATATAGTCACACACTACAGTTGGTCAAGCACAATAAATAAAAATAATTTTAAAATTTAATTATTTTTCCGAGGAAAAAATATTTTTAACTAATTCTTTAAAATAAAATTCATACAAAATACCTTATAGAGAATTATTTGGAGAATCTAATACAGGAATCCGCAAGTCAATATTTTAATTCGTTTAGAAATGCCAACTCAATAAACACAAAAAATATTAAAATTTTAAAATGACTAGAAATAGATCTCGAAATAGATTAATTATATTTTAACGATTTTGTCGAGAAAAAAGTCTTTTTTATGGAAAATGTAGGAAAATTTCTCTAGTTTAATTTTATGTAATCATTTTTCAAAAATACAAGGCAAAACCCGAGAAAAGCCCAGTTTTCCATGGATTTTCGGTTATCACTTTTTAAGCAGAAATGTTACGAGGTGGGAAACCTGAAACTCGTGTTCAGCACCCCAAAAAACATATAGGATGAAAAAAAATACTTCTCCAAATCTTTCAAGGTGAGGCCTTTTTTAATCTAAATTGACTGGACTAACAAATTATTAAAGGCATGTAGTTTTCAGATAATATTTTAATGTATAAAATATAAATATAAAAAGTATAAAATATAAATAAATCCTACACACGTCCTACACAAAACTTTATTTAGGACAGTAAACCCTACCCTGTGTTGTACTTTCCCTCGTACTTTCCAGTAAAAACCTTGAGTATCCTCGAATTGACGGTTTGTAACTGCACACACGATAAAAATACAAATCCGAGTACAAATCTATATACCTGATTATCTAACTCACAATAGGTAAGGCTGCCACACTACAATAAATTGGATAATGTAGACATGGGATTGATTTTTTATATGTATAAAAATTAATTTCATGAATTTTAATATTTATCTGCAAATTGAATACCAAGTCATAATAATTAATAGTATATTATATAGGTATAGGTATCCCAATTCCCGAAAATTCTAATAACACCATCAAAACTTCAACCAACTTTAAAAAAAAAAGGAGAATGTTATTATAGGTAACAGAAAAATCATTATTTATTGTCGTACAAATCACCACTTACAATAATATTATGAAGTAGGTAATTACGTATATTTTACAATTTTGAGTAATAAGACGTTCTAAACCATACAATTAATCAACATCATCAACAAACGGTACTATTAAATTAGTAGATTCTTTTAAAATCACTTTAGTTATTGAAGCAAATAATACAGGAACAAAACCGTAACAAGCAACTCAACCGGCAAATAGCTTTAACTTGTTTACATTATTTTATAATAATAAAGTGGCTCACTTCAATGATTAATGCGCCTATTAATTTGACTGACGTGCGCTGATTTTATTAATCGTACTATACGTACGTTAGTTTCTTGTAATTGCACCGAGAGAGAGCTTATAGAAATGGAATTTAGAATTTACTGTTGCATCCGAGATAAATTAAAATTGCTCGTACAATTTATAAAATAATCAAAAATATTTGTAAGTCTGATAATGGGGTTCAAGGGACTAAGACCCTTCCTTCGTGAGAAAAATTAAACAATAGGTAGGTAGGTACATATAATTTAAAAAAATCTAAATTGACAAATATAGTTAATTTGAAATCGAACATTATGTGTAAAGATTTTATAGTATTTTCTGTAGTTATAGGAATTCATAATTTTTCCTTGCCCCCACTATAAACATTTCTGGCTACGCCACTGTAAACGTGCGATATGATTACTAATAATTATATTTAAATTGAAGACATTATATTTATTTCTCTTCCTGTAATATTAATTGAATGTTTCATTAAATATTCTCCAATAAAAAAATTAATAAACACTATGATATGAGATACCGACTCAAAAGCTAAGCTATATGTATATTTTTATTGTTTAATTAATTATTGTAGGTAGCACACTTTTGGCAAACAAAGATAAAAATGTTTTTCTGCAGATAATATATACATATTTTTATTGCGACTCAACATGTCAAACTGAACAAACATAAAATATTGCACGCGTATGGAAATTAAAATTTATGGCTATTATTAAAAATATTCTGAAATATGTAATTTAAAGAAATACGAGAACATATTTGTGAATAATTGTAGGCTAATAAACCTACAAATTAAAAAATCAATTTATTGTTAACCGGACCAGTTAAAAAATATTATTATAAAAATTAGATAAAAATCTTGATAAAAATATACCTGTTCACTGAAGAATTCTTTGGAGATTCTTTCATGCGCCCGAATCACTGTTTGAAGATAAGCTATTCAATGAATTTGAAATTCTTGTTTTCCAAAACTCATTGAAGATTCAATTTATCGGGTAGGTACGCTATTTGACATGCAATTCTCATGAGGTTTTTTACCTCCCGCCTAAAAGGGAGGTATTTATAGAAATTGACGAGATTTTTGTCAATTAGCACGTTTTAGTATCATTAGAATAAAGGCAAATTCACATATTACAGTGTCAAGGCGGGAGGTTATGTGCTAGCCACATCAGATTTTTTTATTCAGAAGCATGAAAGAATCTTTGGTGTGAACATAACACTTTTTATTGTTGCTAAACTGCTAGAAGCTAGAATAAAAATAAAAACAGCTTAGATTTTATAAATCTATACGGAAGTCAACGTTAGGCCCTTTTTAAAATGACTCAAACCACTGAAAATTTTCTGTACCACTGTACCACATATTTGTAGGAATTTGTAAGAACATACAGACACTTTTTAAATGTAACATTAAATTTATCTATTAGCCTGAAGGCTTATTTTTGCATATTTTCAATTTAAATGCATCAAATTTTGTTCAAATGCTGACCCATTGCAGTCCAAAAAGTCACTGACTTAAATTTTTAAGCTAGGTAGGTACCTATATCTTTTCTCTTTGCAAAAAATATGTTTGCAAAACTTTCAAATATCGCACAAGTAACAAGATTTGCGAATCATCAAATTTATTTAAAGATTATCTAAATCCTGATCGGATATCCGAGAAGCGCGCAAATTCTCGGAATTATAATACTCAAATTTCCGAAGAGAAAGTAATCGATAATAGTTTAATATTTCATGAGTAAAAAGTTCAATCCACTCTCACACTCCTGTAAATGTTTAGGATTCTATTGTCGCTACTTAATCCAATAGCTACTCGGGAAACTTCAACATTCTGTCAGGTTTCCACACCTTGACTCACTTGTCGCTAACTCCGCTAATTTATCACCGCAAGCTAAGCACAATTTCAATTCTACGAAGAAGCGAATTCAATAGTAGAGATCATCACTTCTTTTTGCGATTCGTAATTTGCGCTAACTGCATTCCAGATATATCAATGCACGTGGGTTACAAAAGAAATTCAATGTGTTTTCTAACGAATTATTACAAGAAATCAAGGTGTGGTGTGGTAAAGAATTCCATAACTACATTTAAATATTTTTTTCAAGGCACTAAGAACGGAAACTTATTGAACTAGTTTCAAAAATGGAACTGGAGTAATGTATGGTTAGGTTACGTATTAGTTTGAGCTATTTTTACTAACAGATGAAAATCAAAAAATAGTACAATGACTTAATTTTTATCCATGTGTCATTTTTACGCTTTTAAATATTTTTGTTATAACTAAAATTAAACATAAACTTTATCAAAATATAAAATAATTACCTAATAAATTTCAATTAATAAACCCTTTATTTAAAAAAAATAATAAAAACTGTTAAATATGTAGAACTGAATTCCATAAAATTCATGAATTATATCATTATTATTATTATTATTATTATAACGATTAAGTGTTTGTGCAAACAATTTTTTGGTTATCTTCGTCAAAATTGTACTTATGTTACTATTATTAAAATTATAAATCAGTTTTATAACTGTGCAAAATATAGAAAAATACTTTTTTTTTAAGTAAAATCTGTGCTGCAAGCTACAGGTGTATGTAGGTGTATTACAGGTAGGATACAAATTGAAGAATTTTGAAAATCGCGGATTACATAAAAAAATGAAAACAATTTAAACAGTTGAATAAAAACACAAAAAATACATTTGAAAATAAATGCACACGTGAACCAAAATTCAAAAATTGTTACATATGGTCAAACCCACTTCTTGGGCATTTAAAAATACAGTCCAGCTAACACGAATAGAACTTGGTTACCCAGATTTTTTACTTGTGTTACTAAAATTTAATGACATTGACAACAATTACTAACCTTTTCTTTCGCTCGACCGGCATGTTTCTGCACTGATTTAGCCAACAATGATCCCTTACTTTCTGCCATATTCACCACTTTTTCCCGACAGTTATCCAGAATCGCACTAACCACCTTCCACACACTACAAAAGGAAACTAATAAGATGTATCGCAGCTGTTGCTCAGAGAGGCGTTGCTGTAGGCAACTGTGTTCACGTGACAATTGCAGATGGCAGCACTGAACGATGCAGCATCTAAACAAATTCAAATGGCGCCAAAATAATTCTAAATTCATAAATATTATACTTTTCTTTGATTTTTAAAATTGCATTTAAATTATTTTAACTTCTATGACAAATCAGAGTAGTACTTACTGAATATTAAATTTAAAAGTAATCAGAGCAATCATAATTAACTGTTTATTTTTTGTAAAACTTCAGATATAAATTCTATTACCTAAGTCATAAATAGAACAAATTTCATTCAGGCATTAGTTATTTCATTCAACTTATAAAAAGCAAAGTTCTAAGATTTTTTTATATTTATACAACTTTGATTTAAATTTACAAATATAAATTACTCATAAAATTTTGATTCAACAATATATTATTTATGATGAATTGTGAAAATTATTTTTTCCAAAAGGACTTCTAAATAATTTAAAATGAACTTTTTTCTTGTTTACATTATGATATAAATAAAGAAATAAGATGTGTTATTAACCATAACTTGTTTTAAATATTATACATGAAACTGCAAACAGAATTATAAAAAATATTTATTACAAATGTCATGATAAATGAATTCAAAGAACAAGATATGAAATAATTAAGGTTAACAATAAAATATTTGACGTAGTAATGAATAAAAATATGTGTGAAATGTTTCGCCGGTGATATTTTTGTAACATTGGTACATCAAATTTCGTGCCACAGAAATGTACAGTAAAATTATTTTTAAAAACGAAAAAACGACACAAATGACAAGATACTGATTAATTTGTACTTTTGTCATGGTTACATATATTTATATATACAGAACTCCGTGATTGTACGATATAAAAACGAGGCAGAACATAATTTATTTAAATTACACAAATTATTGACATCAAAATGAAAGAACTGTCTCGCCTTATATCTGCTGTTGTACACTTCTGTGACAAATCATTAATAAGAATTTGTAAACACACATACTTTGAAACAAACATATATTTGAACAAAAATATACTTTTGTAAAGAAACCTTTACGTTAAAATACATTCAAATTTCTAAGACCTCGCAGTTTCGGCGCGAAATATATTTGTGTATAACCTGTTTTCATATTAATAAAAATCTATTCTGAATATGTACAAAAATATCCGAAAAGCACATGTAATTGTATCAAAACTAATAAATTATTTAATGAACGAATTAAAACACCACTTTTAAATACTGGAAACAATTCAGCAAATCAGTGTCTGAGTTCTGCACCAAAGGAAACAGTAACATACGTAAAGTACAGTGTTTAAATAACAAATGACAGAACACAGATACTGTTGCCTAGGAAATGATCAAACATTCTGCAAATAACGACGCAGCGTTAATCAATAGATTCTATGTATTTCACCAAATCATTTTCACCCAATTTAATTCTGTAACATTTACAAAATAACAAACTTCAATTTTTTCTTATTCCTTTCATTATTAGTGTTAATTTATCACATTACTTAACATAGAATTTGTAGATTAATAATTCAGACTATAAAATAAACATTCAGTACAAACGTATACAGTAAAAGATATTTTACAACTTTACTAAAAATGAAATAATCAATTACAAATAAAATACGAATACTACGAATGCAACATCTAAAACATAAATTATTTGTAAAATGATTTGAGAAAAATTTACAGCAGTAATCTATTGCCTGGGTTCATTAATAACAGCAAAAATATCGTCTCATTTGTTAAACACACTGGAATATCAACTATTTTATTTTATAGTATTATCATATTTAATAATGAAAAATAAATCTGTTGAAATGATGTTCTGTCTAACGCTAATCAATGTATTAAACGTGCTAAAATACAAGTGCAAAGGATATTTTTTATTAATAGTAAGAAATAATAATTATATAATAATAATGTTTTCAGCTTTCATTTAAACCTGTACAAAATATGATGTTTCTATTTCTATGAAAGAAACGGTCGACTCCGATGTTGACTCAGACTATTTGATGGGGTTGTCTCCGAGGTCCGAGATCCGATTTGGGCCGCAAGGATAAAGTCTGCGCCAACGTCAACTGAACCGATCCGAACCGAACGCAAACGCACGCCACGCACTGAGACGGCTACGCCCGCGCCTAGTCCAGCCTTGGTCAGTTACAATTCATGTGTTGTTGTTTTATCTTTCTAGTTCATGTTCACATAAAGACGCGCGCGGCAGTGTTCAATATTCACCAACCACACAAGCAAGGTTCACGACAACTTAGTTACCATCACCATCTTCTATCTTTCTCTTTTTGCCCCGCACTGTAGGCTCTATAAACAAACAAAATTCATCATTAGATGAGATACTTCAATTTAATAAGCAAAACTAATAAATATTATAGTAAATAAAAAGTAATTTCCCTTGGAAATGTAGTATGTCTATTAAATAAGAAAAAATGTAATACTTCAACCACAAAAATGTCGAAAAAATATTCGATATCATTTTAAAGGATTGAAGCATATTATTCTAGCAAAGTTTCTGAGCACTCAAACAGATACCTTCTGTAGAGTGTAATTCCCTTTGCAAATACAAAAACAACAATTCTTAAAATAAAAATGTAATGATTTAATCACAAAACTCTCGATAAAATATTCTGAGAATGATAAAAAAGTATTATACCATATTTATCTAGCAAAGTTTCTGAGCACTCAAACAGATACCTTCTGTAGAGTGTAATTCCCTTTGCAATTACAAAAACAACAATTCTTAAAATAAAAATGTAATGATTTAACCACAAAACTCTCGATAAACGATTCTGAGAATTATAAAAAAGGATTATACCATATTTCTCTAGCAAAGTTTCTGAGCACTCAAACAGATACCTTCTGTAGAGTGTAATTCCCTTTGCAATTATAAAAGAAAAATTATTAAAATAAAAATGTACTGATCTAATCACAAAATTCCCGATATAATATTCCGAAAATGATTCAAATGGATTGGGTCATATTATTCTAGCAAAGTTTCTGAGCAGCCAAACAGATACCTTCTGTAGACTGTAATTCCCTTTGCCACTACAAAACAATAATTCTTTAAACAAAATGTAATGATCTAAGCACAAAACTCTCGATAAAATATTCCGAGAATAAATTAAAAGGTTTATATCATATTATTCTAGCAAAGTTTCTGAGCAGCCAGACAGATACCTTCTGTAGACTGTAATTCCCTTTGCCAATACAAAACAATAATTATTCTTTAAAGAAAATGTAATGATCTAAGCACAAAACTCTCGGTAAAATATTCCGAGAATGATTCAAAAGGTTTATATCATATTATTCTAGCAAAGTTTCTGAGCAGCCAGACAGATACCTTCTGTAGACTGTAATTCCCTTTGCAATAAAAAAAAACAAAAATTGTAACAAAATACTGTAATGTTCTAACCGTAATACCCTCAACAATTTTCGAGACTATTCCAAAAATATTGGAACACATTATTCTAGCAAAATTTCTGAGCAGTCAAACAGATATCTTCTGTAGACTGTAATTCCCTTTGCCATTGAAAAAGTAAACATTAAATAAGAAATGTAATATTAGAACGATTATAATCTCGATTATACGATATAATTCCAATTAACGGTTACATATCTTGTAAAATAGATACCTTCTGCAAGCCGTGATTCCCTTCGATTAAGTTTATAAAAATTTGTTTTCTTTACCTGCTTCGCCATCTTCTTCTTCATCCGCTTCACCTTCTGCTTCTTCTTCCTCCTCGATGACACCATCATCTTCATCTTCCTCGCCTTCTTCGCCCTCGTAGTCACCTTCATCGCTCATGTCTTCCAGGTCTTCATTGTACACGGCTTGTAAGCCGATTTCTCCCTCGAATTCTTCCTCGTCCTCTCCATCTGTACTTACTACAAGTAAATTATCATGTCAAACACTTCGTTGAATTTGATTATAATGCTTTGAAAGAAGTCATATTTAGGAAAAAATATGTCACTAAATTTTACTGAAATTCACAGAATATCAAATGTAATGCTTAGTCACTTAATTCAACTTGTTGCTAATACAAACCAGACTATATAATATTTAGTTATATCATGAATTCAGTGCCTATGTTCTGAAAATAATTTTAAAATCAGAATCATGCTCAGAAAACAAATTTCATTTTTCTTTAAATACGAGCATAACTGCAAAAACAAAGTCACATAAAAAACATGAAAGACTTATTATCAATTTACAACAAGCACAAAAACATGCATAAATTTACGTAACGAAAATTAAGAATCTGATCAGACTCTAATTATTATAAAGTGTGACCACTTGAATTGTAAAAATGAAAATTGAAATTAGCAACGCACAGACAGACACGAATTTGTTACAACTGCATCATGCTTACAGTAAAGGTGTCCTAGGTGGAAGATTAGACCGTAGACCGTGTATAAGAGCAGTGGCAACGAAGTCTTACCTTCCTCATCTTCGCTATCGTTATCGTTGCCGTTTACTTCATCTTCTTCGCACTCGCTATCATCTACTTCTTCATCGTCTGTGTCGTATCTGAACACAAAATCAACTTGTAGACATGTGTTAAGTAAAATAATACAAATTAACAACTTACCCATCTAAACATTTGAGACCAGGAATAAGATTAAAAATCTTTTCCCTGTAGCTATCGATTGATGTTGCTTCGTTATTAAATAAGTCCAAACTCTTTAAGTGTTTAAATTCTTTCAATGGCTGCAGTGCTTCTAAATCTTTTATTTTGTTTCCACTTAAATTTAGGTGTGTTAATTTTGGACTGGTGATCAAAAGATTTAGGCCATTTGATATTCTATAGCAAAAATGTAATTTATTGTAACTGTATATTTTTAAAAAATGTATAAATACCTGTTATCACTAAGTTCAAGCTTTTTCAAATTTGGAAGTTTTGGGAATCCTTTAAGGGAGGTAAGACCCACATTAATGAGGCTCAAATTTTCCAAATTAACAAATTCATCTGTAAGACCAACTATACTAGTGCTGCGACAGTTATCCAAATTAAGATCCTTAATCTAAAACAAAAATTAAAATTGTTAATTTAAAAAGTAAGCGCCAAATTTCAACGTTGCTTCGATCATGGCGCGCATGAAACCGAATGACAACGATAGGTCACGATAACATTTGTTTACGCCCCCATCATTAAAAATTTTATGAACACTTGTTTGGCCAAAAATATATATATTATTATAGATAAATTAAAAAAGAACCTACTATTTTATTGAAAAATTATAAATGATAGCAAGTACTCCTGCGAAAAGTATAAAAATAATTACTTCCATGCATTTCTTTTAACGTCGCAATTTCATCATGGCGGACAGCTGCCGCTAAAATCAACTGACGCGATTACGTTTCATCAAATACAAATATTGTCTTATAAACGCCATAATACACGTCAAAAAATAAAAAAAATAGAAAGATTTTAAATATTTCTTAATAACTGCTTTACTAAAGAAACAAATGGTTGAGAATTTCAGTTTCAAATTGTATTCTAAACAAACGTGACATGCTTGAAAACTTATTGTTATAAACAGATGTCAATAAAACATTTATAACAATGTAAAACTTATTTAAATTTATGTTACAGATGATAATTTGTGCTATCCTTTACAAATTCTTTTTATAGGAATTCAATATGGCGATGAAATAGTTGTTTTAAATTAATTGGAAATAGGTAATTGCTTAAATGAAAAATTAATATTTTTTTCACAAAAATTTAAAATTTTATTTTTAATATTTTTAGATAATAAATACTTATTGCATTAAGAAAATTTTGACTTTTTAAAATATTCTTTAGTATTAATGCACAATATCTCTTATTTCGCTATAAAAATCCTTCTTATAATAAATTAGGGCTATAAAAAAATTATCTTCTTGTTAGTAATAATGTAATAAAAATTTGAATTTTGTCTTGGACAAGTGCATAGCAAAAATCCAATAACAGATGAAACATTCCCATATTTGATAAAACAGTTGTACTGCACGATCGTTTGCTGGTATACATATTTCCTTAAAGTACAAAAAACATGTCCCATTGATTACATATTAAAGAAAATACAACCAAACAATATAATAAAAGTAGCCACCATTGCATTATTTCTACATGTAATATGTATCACATGTGTACGGTAACACACATTTCATAATTCAAGATGCAATTGAACTTACTTGCTCGGGGTTTCTTCCCCGTTTTTCAAGTTCTATCCGCTTCTCCATTCCACACCGGTCTCAATATATTCAGCCACTACGATACACGTTAGAAACACGCGAAAGAAGCAACGAATTATACGTACACAGCTTCAGAATATCCTTCACCTACAATACGTACACAACAACGTCTACTAACGAACGACTATGCCGCCAACAGCAGTAGAGTAGTGCCGAGTTGACGAGCAGTGGTGTTTCGGGTTCGTTCGAGAATTGCGGCGTTGCAATGCACTCCTAGAGGGATCGCCACAATAACACAAAGGCCGAGAAGACACAACTATGGCGGGAACATGCGCCGGAAATAACTCTTAAATTTGTATGATAAACTTTACTTAAAATACTTTCAATAAAGAATCAAATATCAAATAGATCGATGGAACTCTTTTAGAACAATATATAATAATAGAAGTTACTATGACAACAAAATTTTCATTTGTTTTCATCATGACAAAACTTAATTAATTATTTAAACTATACCGCTAAATTGGATAATATTAGACAAGAAATTAAATTACTCTGCAATTTGGAAATATTTTACACTAAACGAAGCAGCTATTTAACCGATATTATTGTTTTTTTTTGCATTAACTATAACAAACACAAAAACTTTCTATATTTTAAAAGTTTAATCGTATCTGCAACTGATATTACCTTTTAATATGCAACATTTATTGATAATTATCAACAAAATAATACGTTAGTTACTTATAATACGTTAGATACTTATAATTAATTAGTTACGGACTTAATACGTTAGATACAACCATAATAACATCAAAAGATCAAAACCTTCCATAATATGCAAACTGTAAAAACAGATAAAATTGATTTGTTTTAGCATCGCTGTCATTGATGATACGATTAAGCTTTGAAAACGCGAATGAATATAATATGCGATTTATAATACCGAGGATGTTGCTAAGCGAAGGGGTGAAACCGAGTCTCTTTGAACATCCTCAGTATTATAAATCGCATAATATTCTTGTTACAGGTATTAATAACTACAAATTTTTCCTTTCTGCGAAAATAATAATTGAATTGGCGGTATGTATTGGTTACCTTGGTGCTACTGCAATTTATGTTGGTAACTACACAATGGCCATGCATCTTTGACATTTTAATACATTTTTGAGGTTAGAAAAAATGGCAGAAGACGAAGTAAACGGAGATTCCGATGAAATCCAAGAAAAGTCTCAGAAAAAAACTGCCAAATATGATAGCGGAGCAGCGGATTTAGAAAAAGTAACAGATTATGCAGAAGAAAAAGAAATAACACAAGATTTCTCAGGGGTGAGGAGTACACAACCACATGTTAAATGATAGTACACATGCAAATGTAAATTTATTTTCATTTTTAGGCAATATCAGCAATAGGTGATAGACGTAATAAAGAAGCAGCAGAGAAACTTGCCAAAGAAAAAGAACTTTTAAAAATCTCCATAAAGAAAGAAGATGTTGATCTCATTGTATGTTTACTTAATGCCCTGTTCACACAAGGATTCTTTGAAGTTTCTTTCATACTTCTGAATCTTGGAAAAAAATCTCTGTTTTGAAGCTATAAATGAATTAGTAATTCTTCTTTTCCAAGGCTAATTGAAGATTCAATTTAACGGCGCCACTATTATTTGACAGGCAATTCTCACCAGAATAATTTTTCTTAAAATTCTGAAGCATGAAAGAATCCTTGTGTGAACAGGGCACAAAGAGTACGCATGTTCTTTTTTCAATTGAACATAATTTGAACTAATAAAATGTTTGTTTCCTTGTAGGTAAAAGAATTAGAAATATCAAGATTTGCAGCAGAAAGAACATTAAGAGAGCACCATGGAAATATTGTAGATGCTCTGGTAGCATTAACAAATTAATAATATTCTAACTCAAGATAATAACTAATAACCATTTTAATGTTTTTGTATAATTGTGTATACACTAAATAAAGCCATACAAGATAACTTTGCATTTGTTTATCTTATCTTTAATTTCTTTATCTCCTGATAAATCGCATTGATGTATTAGTGACTGTTGCAGTAAATGTTTTTGTGTATGTGTTACAATTAAAATGGATCTTCTTATTTCTTGTTTTCTTTTATTATCATATTTTAATTCCAATATTGCGTTTGAAGAAGAGTTTATATTTAATTCCAGTGAATTTACTAATATAACATTTTCAGAACGAGGCGTCGTAATACTTACTTCCACAGTGTAAGTATTTGTTGTGAACTATAATAAATATTTTTTTATTTTATAATTTTTTTTCAGACAGACTAAACCAACTGATCATGCTGCAATTCAAATTATAATTTTCGCTGGATGTATTATCTTATTGATACTTACAGGGTTATTAATATGTAGTTTTTGCTGTAATCACATAAGGTTTGTAAATTACAATTTGAGTGTTAGCATAGTTAAATATGTTTTGGTGTTTTAATGTAGAAGAAGACATCACGAACTTTTTACGCGCTCTCCAAGTATAAATTCAATTCAGGAGTTAATAAGAGAACGATTATTAGATCGACCGCCATCATATCATGAATCACAAAGCAGCTTAAATACGAATCATGATAATAATCCACCAACTTACAGTGATATTGTATCAAACACAAATATAACAGTAACAGAGTCTATTACAAATACTACAATAAGAATTCCTACTTCTCCGCCCGTATATTCAATTTCATCCAAAGTAATACGAAACAAAATTTATCATGCATGAATGGTTTACAATTTTATTTTTAGATGTCAACTACTTATGCAAATAACGATCTGGATTTACCTTATGCAGAATGTGAAAGTGACACGGATTCTCCACCTAGTTACCATAATTCCGAAGGTGTCATTAATCCAGTTTTACTTCATACAGTGAATAATTCTCCTCCTGAAAACAACACCGAAAATCATTTACACAGAGGACAAAATTTAACAATTAATAGTGAGTTTTATATTTAATTTTTGATATTACTGTTGTATTATTTATTTAATGTATTTAAGCATGATTAATTGTAATGTATTATTAAAATAAGACTGTAAATTAATTGAAATTATGTATATAGTTAATAAAAATACTGTAAAACGAAATTTGAATATTTAAATAGTCCTGCTAGGATATCAATATTGTTGCAATATCTTATGTAGAAATAAGAGTTATAGTGAAATTTTAAATATACAAAAGTAAATAGTGAATGTAGATACTTCGCCATGATTGCTAAAATATATTAAATTTTAACAATCAGATAGCAAATCTAAGTACTTAAGATAAAAAATAACACAAATAATCACCTAATATAAAAAACAATTATTATGCAATATTTTTTCTCGACTTGTTTTTTATGCTAAGTACATAATTATTTCAAATTATGAACTGTTTAAATTCAAAATTAAGAAACCTTTTAAATTTATACATCTTATATTATAAAAAGAAACAAAATATACAAGAAAGTGTAATCATGAAAATGTTTATTATTCATTACATGTGCAATGCAAATGACTTAAAATAAAATGGAAACAATGAATTGATGCTTTGAATGTAATAGTAAAACTGTTAACTAAGGAAATTTAATGATTAGCCATTTATTCGTACTGCGCACCACTGTTACACACTGTACTTAAAAAATCTAACAATGACAAAAAAATATATCGACATTAATACTAAATTATAAAGTAATACAAACTCCACAGTCAGTTTTACTCAAGTAACAGTGTGAATAACGTGATCGCAGATATCAATCACTGATCTGGCTTTAATGACATAATGAGGTAACATTGTCTTACTTGTACTTATGTTAAAATCTAATCCAGTCATTTGTTTATATTCATTGGTTCCAGAGTTATTACCTATAAAATGAACATGTACTGCTGAAAGAGTCTTGTGAATCTATAATACACACATTTGTTTATTTATACACAATTACAGTTAAGAACTAATTAATTGTCCATACTGCATTTTCATGACCTAACTTCGATTGAATTCAATATGCACGACAGAGAAATAAGTCAAATATAAAGAAAAATAAAACATACTGTAATTCGGGTGAACAAGTTTTAATTTAAATTCTTTTTGACTTATTACTCTATTATGCTGTTTATCTATACAGGAAACAGTACACTAGAACTGCGTATTTAAACTGTAATTTTAAGAGATTTCTAAAAATATTTGCACGTATTTATTTTCGTTATAACAAAATTTTATTCAAATACAAATTAGTTAAGACAAAGGAATAATTAACAATACGCCTAGTTTATACTGTTTCGTTTAATAATAAAACAAAACAATCACGTTGAATAGTTGAACAAAAATTGCACAAAGACACTCCCAACAATGATTTAAATTTGAGTTTTTAAATTGACAAATTAAGTAAGAACAAGTGACAGGGGGAAATTATTAATGGACTTATCACAGAACATGTATGGCATTATCTGATTATTTAAACTGCAATGCAAATCCAAAACTGGAGAAATGTGATTAGTGAGGTATGAGCGAGATTTTCAAAATTTGTGAACAGTTTAAGTATTGGAAGACCAGCATGAAACACTGATAAATTCGCGATGTAGAATAATATAAGATATTGAAGAAAGAATAGGAAAAGATGTAATCTAAATATGATTAAATAAAAAACAAACTATGAAAATAATTTATCACAATTTTGATAATCGCGCTCGCATACCTCATTTTTGATTCATTTATTAAAATGTACTGAAAACTGATTACCAGTTAATATTGACACGCACTAAGCAGAGACTGTGGTATAAGATGATCTAAAGTTAGAATGCACAAAGTGTTTTTCCGTACCAAACTATGACAAAAATAATTGATTTGTTGTCAACAAAACAAGCCAAAAAATAAAATAAAATCAAAAAATATTTTGGTACAGTTGCACATATTCTTACGTCTGTACAGGTAAATTACATACCGAATTTCTGAAGTCGTGTAACGATCTGTCGTGAACAATCGATGATTGAAATTTTGTTTTCAAAAATTTAAAGATTTGTCCATGAGTAGATCGCGAACACAAGAAATACGTTCATAGACAACTCTGTTTGATAAAAGAATCGGTTGGATTTGACATGTTTCATGTTCTTTGACCCAAATTGAGCGACTCTTTTAGACTGTCGATTTTATTTTTCTACAAATTATTCAACTACTAATGCTAAATACATTTTTCATATCCAAACAAAAACAATTCTTCTCCGTATACCGTACATATATATAACATAAACTGCCTTTGCAACTGTGCACCTACTATCCAAAAATGGAATAAATTTTGTATTCTCAAGCTTTGTACTGAAAATAAATTAAACATTTTTTCTTATTTTGCTTGGATTGGCACTGCAAAGTTGCAAAGAATATGTTTATATTAATATATTGACCTTGTCTTGAATATTATCATAGTCGTATCAAACCATC
This sequence comes from Agonum fuliginosum, assembly GCA_947534325.1. Lineage (NCBI taxonomy): Eukaryota > Metazoa > Arthropoda > Insecta > Coleoptera > Carabidae > Agonum > Agonum fuliginosum. The sequence goes on along the minus strand of OX384038.1, from coordinate 11,425,333 downwards.
AACTTGCTTGCTCAAAGAGATCATAAATATATCTACTTGCTAAACTTAAGAATAAGAATTTTATACATTTTAATGACGGACAGTCCCTTTTGTCTACGATTTTATTGTATTTAGATTAAAAGGAACATCAATAATAGAACATTTTTTTTCAAAGCCGTGGTCTTTATATCACAATTCTATTTTCATTTTAACAATATATAATATATGAGAATATTTAGCTATTAACGCAAACGCAAAACGGAATTTCCGACAAAAGAATAAACCAACTAATGAAACATTTCGGTTTCGGTTCTCATATGAATATGATTTGATTAATCTAACAAATAGTTAACCACCTAAAGCTTTGCGCTACCTACAAAATTCTACTTACTTGGCAATTGAACACTCATGGAAAAACACACAAAACACACAATGATATAATAGCAGAACGTTATGTTTTGTACAGGGTGGCCCAAAAATACGCAGCAGCTAGTAATAGTAATGGAGGTTGACTGGTAATTACTAATGTAGAAGTAATTATAGTAGTAGTAGTAGAGTAGTTCGTAATATGTAGAGCAGTTGGTGGGAAAGATGAGTCGCAACTTGCATCGGCTGCAACCACTGAACATGAACACAAATAGTTATCATTATCAATCGAATTAGAGTTTGTTGCTTCGCTTCGCATGTCCGAGTAGCGAGTACTATGTATAACACTTGTAAGTCTATGCACGGTCACGCACTATCACATGGCTGGGTTTCGGTTACGGGTTACGCTATCACGAGGACGTCGAGGACGAAGAGCCTTGAGGGGACAACACGTGGACGCCCGCGGGCTGCCTTCAGCTCTGCTTCACGCGCTTACGTGGCGGCCCGATGGGTGGAATCTGTTGTGTCGCTAGGGCGCGAAACGCCTCTGCGATCAAGTGCGGGTGTGTTTGGATCATCGATTTCCAACCCGGCGTGTCCATTACGTCCGTGGCATGACTGCTGGTACAAATAAAACAATACGTTATGCACATATACACACATGAATATCTTTATATTTACAAAACAATGTCATATATCATTCAATAATATCATAAAAATACTCACGTGTTAATAAAATCTATGGCTTGCGCTTTTAACTGATCTGCACTATGTAAATCCGCCAAAATTAAAATTTCGGCGGCGTTTTCTATTGATAAATTTGTACATAACGCTTCTTCGCACATCACTTTTAACCTTTCCAAGGCATACTAAAATAAAAAATAAAATATATAGCATATCGTTTCCTGCAACATTCACCGTTTATGTATTAATAAACTGCAAATGTAGATAACAATAAAATGTTATGAAAGCAGAAATAGATGCCAACCATTCCAAATTATTAACTTAAATAGTTTTCCAATTTTTATGGTATAATTTTGTAAGTAAATTATTTTGATGTGGTTGAGATGTTGGCATTCTACCAGAATTATTGGTCTATTTGCTTTCATGAACTAAGTTTAAAGATTATACTTACTTTGTCAGCCGCTGCTAGGAGATCATCAGCCATTTTCTCCAAATTGGCCGCTTTACCCGTGTATATAAAACGAAGCATTTCTCTGAGTACTTCGTGATCGACGTCCGTTATGTCGACTCTATTGTGTTTTCTTTCTTCCATTTCATGTTCGAACATAGCAGCAAATACTGGACTACGTGCTATAGGTAAAAATAACACAGTTAAACATCGATATAATGAACCAAGAATAAAAAGGTGAATTTACCTGCTAATATTGCTTTGTGCGCTTGGAATTCTCTTCCTCCAACAGATAACGTAACGTCGCTGAATTTCTGATTTTCGAAAAGCATTCCTAGATCATCGGACAACCGGCATTCTGGCACTTTGAACTGTATCGTATTTGACTGGCCAGAAATATTAACGCTATCTGCTACTACACTCACCTATAACAAATTAATTTTTAGTATATCTTTCAAAAAAAAATTATTTTAGCATGACTAAATAGCAAAAGATAAAAGACTTGTTAAGCTAAATAATTGTGTAACTACTTACTTCACAAAATATTGTTAATTTATCGTCAGGAAGGAGACCATTGGCTTCGTCCAACAAAAAGTCTCTTCGTATAAACTTTTTGAAACCCCAATCTTTGCCTTGAACAAATCTGTAGGCCCGTTGTGATTCCATTGCTTTGGTTTCTTCTCGTTTTGCGTTTAAAATGGAAAACTTAAATTTCGCCCGAACTTCGCTTTTATTACAGGAGACCAAGAGCAGGTAGAGGGAAAGATAATCTTTGCTTTCTTCATCCAGACCTTTGGGATTCACCCTTAAACACCTGCACAGAACAAAACATAGTTAGATTTTAAAGTATTTTAGGTATATTTACAGTTTTCTTTTATATACATCAGGTAATATTTACAGAATTTTATGCTGCATGTAAAATAATAAAATAAAATCTTTGAAAGGCCGCATGACCTATTAATCTTTTATTGCATGTAACAAAAGTAAATGTAAAATAGTAATAAAGCTTAAAGTTACTTATAAGATATGAAGGGCAAACAAATTTAATCAAAATATGAAGTTTCTTTACATTTTTTAAAGATTTTAGCTATACCTAAGCATGTGTACATAAATTATATCACAAATAATGGCTGTGTCAAAGTGTTGGGAACTTATTATAAAATTAAAAGATTTACGCACGAGATAATAAGCAAATTACTAACCATTTTAATTTGTCGTTCGCACCAGCTGAAAAGGTCGATGATTTTAATACTTCTCCCATTTCCTCTCGACAAAAACTAAAGTTATTTATGGTCCACATATAACTGAATTTCACCACCTTGACCTGAAAAACAAAAATATAAAATTAATGTCAATTAAATCTAAACAATCTACATCTATTTTAGGTCAAAGGCTGACTTCCTCAATGTCAGATAAAATGTATTCTCTCCTTTACGTTTTCAAGTACACCACTAGCAATCACGATATTGCAAGTAGAGAAATGTTTCTCTGTTTCTAGTTTGAACTACATTTAACTGACAACTTGGAGAAATCTATCATTGTAAAAGTTACACTGAAATAAACAATTAGATTAACGCACATATTTAGGTTTGCACAAAAGTTTTATTTGTGTACGCATTATAAACACATGTGCTATTTGAATAAAAAGTATGAATGAACACGCATTTATTGCAAAAACAGATAAATGGTTGCAACGAGATTATATTTGTCAATATTTGCTTAAGCAAACTAAAAATAATAAAAATTATTCAAGTTGCAGCATTAAAATGAGTTTGATTTGCGCGAATTTTAATAAAACTTCAATACAAAATTACTTTTTAATTTTTTATTATTGCAATGAAAGACAATATAAAGGCTAATGTGGTTATATTCGTATTATCCTTGGCAATTACGTTTCTCTGATTGGAAAGTGAAAGTAAGTGCTAACTTTCATCTTATCAATGACAGAAGAAATTGAGGAATGAAGCCAAATATATAGGAATCAGTATCAGCAAATCTGACAAATAGAAATAATTTAAACTTCCCAATTTAGTTTCTTGTTTCCAGTATGTGCAACTAACGGAAACATTTATATCTTAATTAAATAATGGTTCCGGTTTGATTTATGTATGCAATGACGAATGTTAATTTTATTTTGTTATCACGTATTTGAAATTTTAATGCTTATCGCTTACACATATTTATATTCCGCTTATTGAAGCATTAGTATACGTGTGTCGAAATGTAAATAATAGAGCTGTATATAATATGTACCTGATGATTAACATTAACAGTGTTTTAATAATGCAATAATAATGTTTCATTAATATCAAATTCTAAAAATGAAGAAACTTATATCACAAGCTATTTAAATGAATGAGATAATTCGTTTTAAAATGACTATGAATAAAGAATAAATTTTCAGACTAGAATTTCAAATGGCAGTATCACTATAAAATTCTTACGTATAATTAAAATATTAATACCTATTCATTATTGGTGTTCTTTATGGGTATGTGCTAATATTATAAAACGTTACAAAATAAATAATTTATGATGGAGCATATAAACTTTTAACTTTGCAACTATCTTCCGAACAGTTTAAATTGATTTATTTTTAATTTGTTCTCGGGTAATTATTGCGATGTTCCTTAAATTTTGTGTCTCTGATCCATAAAAAAAATCAGATTGAAAAAAAATGTTAATGTTATATTTAGTAATTAGAAAATAAGGAAAACTTCAATTGCAACAAGTCAATAATAATAATTAATAAGTTACAATATTGAGAACAATAACGGAACGTAATGTGATCGGTTGGAATTATGATTACTCAAATTCGAATCCAGTCAGGTACACATTCCAGTTTAATTGCACAAAAATATCTCATGTGGTGTGCTCTCCTAACAAGCATGAGTTGAAGGCAGATACCAGCAAAAAATATTTGCCGGGAATGTAGTCACGTAACAACGACATGATATATCATGATATATTTAGCAATTTATTGCCAAAATTTTAATTCAATTGTTATAGATTATGGTGGTTTTTTTGACGTGATTATTTAAATTATTCTAATTATTTTTTCAATATCTGCACCGAAAACACTACCTTTCGTCCCTATTATTAAGGACGAAAGTAAGGTATTTCTGACCGGTCAGTACTTTTCCCTCGCTTTATGCGAGAAACCACTTGATTTTTTTCTCCCGCTTTATGCGGTATTCCAAAATTAATTATTGTTATATAATTTATGGAATTATTATATATTTTTCCAACGTTATCGTCATCCGGTTCATCCCTTTCTTCAACTTATTGCTTTTCGGTGCAGAAAAAAATATCGTGTGCATCTCGGGACAAAAGTGTTTTCTTGACTCGTGCGGTGGCAGCCCTCGCTTCGCTTGTGTTGCCAACTTCGCACTCTCCGGCAAAACGCCACTTTCGTCCTTAGTTGCGCAATATACTATTATTACATTTTTCATTTTAAGGATTATTTGCTTTATATATTTATCGTTATTAATTTAGTAACAAATGTAGGTACTGTATTGTGTGTAGCGTCCTGATGAAGGCGTAAGTGTTGCCGAAACGTTGGTTTAATAGAAAATAAATATATTTGACTGCATTCCCGTCCAATATTTTTTTGTATTCGTTTGCAGTGGCCATTCCATTATCTCTACTGATGATTTATTGCATGCAAGGCTATCACACCCAAACAAAAGGCGTGGGTAGATATGTTTGTATTTACATTTAGTAAATTTTCTCTATTAAATTCAAGTAGCTATATATGTATTTCTAATATTAGCCTCTTAAGATAAATTCATTGAACACCATCACGTCTTTGTGGCCACCACGGGCAGCGAGTGACCGGTCGACGGCGCGGTCGGCGAGCGTTCACCCGACCTTGAGTCATCTTCATGTTGCCTTTCAGCAACAATAGCCGCAGCAAACCGGCCGCTGCTCGGTAGGAAAATGTGCAGTTAGATAACACACTATATTGGCAGGTGACATAATTCATTTCGATGATATTTGTATGTATTTGACTTCACTTCCTTCCGAAGAAATGATTGTTATTCTGACTTATTACTTAATGATGTCTGCTGCATTTATAAAATGTGCCTCGTGGTTCGTAGAGCGATGAACCACTGAAACGGCTTTCAAAAGAATTATTTATATTATTATCAGCTGCGTTCGATTTCACTTTCTTAAACATAAAACTATTTTATGTGGAAATTTACAGTGAAATATTTTGATACATTTCAATAAAGACGCGGTAAAACCGATAATTAGGTATCAATCGATTTTAGATAGAAGTCATTAAATTTCTATAGTTTTATCTAATTGAGATTTCTTCCTGGATCCTGGTTATTATGTCTTATTTTATTTATTTATTTAGACTTGCCATTGTCAATTTTATTATAGGTTAGATTCTCAAATTAAGATTTTTATTTATTTCCTATAATAATTAAAACATCAATCTGTATTATAATAAATATCATTATACAGGAATAAAAATACATCAAAATGACTATAATTGAAGTACAGGGTACATACTATTATAATTATAAAATGTATATGTGTATCTGTGTATCGAAATGAGTATTAAAGAACAAAATATATTATCGTTTGTTTGCGATATGACATATAATAATTCAATATTGCTCTACTAATTTTTACTTCCCCGATCTATGTAATAGAGGGAACTATTGTTTAGTATTAAAATAGAAATAATTGATTTATTGGCGCATTTTAAATTAAAATGATTACCTCGTTTACTCCAAAAGGTACAGGCCAAATGATTTCAACCTTCAACTCGACCACCCTAGATTTTTGAAGTGCCATTATAAAACCGAATAAAATAATGTCAACACGTTAAAAATCACAACTACCAGAACTAATTCCGCGCAGTATACAAGTTCACAGCAATCAGCTGATAGAAACGATGCGTGCGCTTGGCGCAAGCGTGGAAGGGGGCGGGAAAGAGAGCCTATTAAATTTTCATTTCGTTTGCGCGGCGAGTGCAGCGACCTCTGAGAACAGGAGAACACGTACGCGTTCGCCGAACGCCAACGCCGGCACCGGCACGGGTGCGGATCAGCACACAGCTAGGCGCTACAACTGCATTTGACAACGCGAAGGAATCAATACGAAAACGAGCCTCTACATTGAGATGCTATGTGGTGTACGTCTATGTCTGGGAAAAAGGGTTACTTTGACCAGGCGGTGTTATGAAGAAGTGTGTGTCCACTACGCGGGAAAATTCAAATGTTTCTTAAAGCTTTGTAAATTATGTAATATTTCAAATTTGATCAATGCAACAATAAAAATCTGATGTGGCCAGCACATGACCTCTCGCCTAATTCTGCTTATTCTACTAATCTAAAAATCTAATAAATACTTTTACTTACATTTTAATAGTTTCATGTAATATGTAAACGATAATGTAAACCAAGATGCAAGCAAGTAGAATATTAGTAGTTGTACTTTATTTTATTGTTAAATACTACCAGATTCGACAATATTGTATTTAAAATTCTGTGTACCCATAAAAAATTGTCATAAATAAATAATGTACCAATTTATTTAAGAACCCTGAAACGTGCTTATCCACCAAAAACTCATACTCGAAATTTTTGACCCATTACAAATTACAATATCTCTAATATGAGGCGAGGTAAAAATTAAGAAGATAGCATAGAAAACCAACAAAATTTTGTTAAATAATAAGTTCTGGTTTCTTTCAAGAAGTAGGAGTAGGTACAAACTTATTAATTTATTTATTATGGTTCCAGTTTGAAAAGATACCCTACTCATACACATTTTTTTACAAATCGGTATTTTACAACAGCAGTTTAGCAGTCATATATTTTTATGTTTATCTGTATCAGACCAGTGGATTACTGCGACCTGAGGTATCTAAGCACATTTATTTAAATGAATGGTAGAATAATGTGCAATTTTAAAATAAAATAAATAATAATATATTTAGATTCCATTGCGGTTTGGATTTAGTCAAAAATATAATTTTATTAACAATTATATATTTTCAAAGAACTGCACTATTTTAGTAGAGTATTCGAGTACGTAGGTACCTACTTAAAGTAAATAAAACATAGTACAGTAAAAAGTATAAAGTAAATATAACATTGTAAATATTCATAACTTAATTTTTGAAAACGTGAGATAATATGTCATGCTATGCTTCTATTATTTTATTGAGTTTAATTATGTATATCCAACATCTATCTAACATATTTGTAAATTCTCAATTAAAAAATTAATCAATATATGGTTTACAATTTATATTACCTAGTACCTTGTACGTTTGTATTTTTGTATTGTATTAATCTCCAAGTAAGTATCGTAGATTAATGTTACGTTATGATAACAGGATCGCAACACAATGGCAATATTTCATTTGTAAAATGTTTGAAACCTCGTGAACACTAATATTAGTGCACAATTTGTGTTCCATTCATTTTCTAACTAAAAATACCTAAACGTTCCGTTCAATGACATCACGGATTAAAACACATTCTCCGAAAAAAAAAATCAATACTCTGATTTCTTGCATCACAAATAGCACCCTCAGTAGGAATCTTGTCAAATCCATCTATTTATACTCTAATTTCTGAAGTCTAGTGGCCATCACCTCTAGCTGGGTGAACGACCGAGTAGGTTCTCTACGTGTGTAACCGGGAGACACCGTGGACTCTGCTCTCCACTGCATGTGTGGAAGTCATTGAACGAGCTGCAGGTCTCGCTGGATGGCTACGGAGGTTCGATGTACCTCGGCGATGGTGAAATACTCGAGGAATGCCAAACGGGATGTCGGATTGTTATGGAGCGTATCGACATGGACTGGACAATGAACTTTGGGAGGTTTACGTGGAGAGCTCTTTAATCAGCGTGGATTTATACGTTTTTATAGTTTTTGCATTGAATGACAGTTTTCATGCCTTCTATTATCGCCTGCGTTATTATTCAAGGCCTGGAAATACAATTTTCGTGCCTAGGGAGAATTTAATGCAAATTTGGTTAAAACAGAAAATAATTTCACAGCATTAAAATGTCAGAATTAAGAATAAAATGTAAGTAGTTTTTTAAATGATGAAAATAATACAATCAATAATAAAATATGTAAGATCTTCAATACATATATTTTAATTTAATATTAAAAAACCGATTTTCAACTTTGTAATAGGTAATGAAGGTAGTCATGATGCGTTTGATTAGTTTTCATTTTTCATGCATGAAGTTTCACTCGTTTTATGAGTTTAGGTATGAATTTTATCCACAAAATTTTCTAAGTAGTTATAAACATTCTAGTGTAGAAGACGTTTCCCCAAACTTTAATGTGGCAGCCTCACAAATATATATTTTGTGTGTGTTTGTGCGGTTACAGGCCGTCCACTCAAGGGTACTTTTAGTTTTTAGTGGAGAGTGGAACCTGAGTTGTCAGAATCAGAGTGTATCACATAAAGCACTCGACTATTCAATGTACACGCCCATAATTGGATGGTATGTTAAGGCGCAAAATTCAAAATTTTAAACTGGTTCCGGTTCGGAGGATATTTAAGGTTTGTAAAATTAGAAAATAAATATAAATTTGCACAGATATAAGTTATGAATTTTAGATTTTGGTACATATAAGTTAATTATCAGGTGATCTTTTAAAAATGAGTGATTTGATTTGAGAGAGTTAATACCAATTCAAATTGCAGAATTCTACCAATGTAAATACGAAATAAAAATAAAATTAATATTTGACTACAAAGTTCTGAATCCGTCATGATAGTCCTGCTGAAATACAAATATTCAGAATAACACCCACACGTGTTCGACCATTCTTCTTACTGAGACGATTTTAGTTCTCTATTTTTATGCTTACCATGAAACTAATGATTATTGCGCTCAAATTTATTATTTCTGTTATATTTATCGTTGACATCTTGACTAATTTGTTATTGTTATGATAGCTGACTTATGAAAATATTGCTATAAGCTATAAACAGAAGGTTTCATAAATACATAACAACGATAGTATAGTTCAATATTTTTAATTTGAATTTATCGCATCTTTTATTGTGTGGCAGCCTCACTCACTGTGAGTAATCGGTAAAAAAAAGTAAATATACATTATCGTGTGCGATAATGCGATATACAAGCCGTCGACTCCTCGACTCATGGGCATTCATGGTTTTAATAAACTGGAATGTAGACCAGACTGAATTTGAATTTGAGTTCGAATAAATTATTGTCATAATGTACTAGTATTAGTGAAAAACCCATACAAATAGGAGTGATAGACCAATTGATAGATAAAAAAGTCAATTTAAATTGCATCGCATCATGTTTAAAATTTTATTCTTTAACCAGTTTGTTGTTGAATTGTAAAATAATCTTTAATCTAATTGTTTATTTCGTGTAATAAATGCTGAAATTCAAACAGCATTATCAATGCAAAATCTCTTTTACTAGTTATTTTCAGTATAAGGTAAAATAAGTAGTTAATCGACTGGTAGGTTAATGTAAAAAAGTAGTTAATCGAAGTGCAGCCAAAATATTTATTAATCGTCTATAAAATTCCAACGTTTCCCGCCCCTCCAAAATCGGAACTTCACACGATGTTCCAGCTTCTGTCACCAGGTTCAACGGAAAATAGTTTCAAACTGCCATTGCTCTACCTGTGGCGTAATGAACTGGTGCTGGACGAGCATGTGTAACCTCAAAACGACAATTTTTCACTTTTGTTTTGAAAATGATATTTTAAGCTTTAAAAATACTTATCTATAAGTTTGTAAGTTGTTTATAATTGTATGATTTTTAAAATGTGCTATTTGTGTTTATTATATTTCAGTCCCTGATGAAGGCACAAGAGGTGCCGAAACGTTGGAATTTCGATTAACTACTTTTTTTATATTTTCAGTATACTTTAGGATTGTAATGGAATGTGTGATTTACCTGCGTATAGCACCAATTTTCAGCTACTGGAGTGTTGACTTCCTGGGGCGGAGGGCTGGGAACCCGACTCACCGCCATGCTGCTGCTCCCGCTGCTCGAGTGGAGGTTCGAACTCACCCGAGCCGTCTGCCCTGGCGAGCAGTCACTCACCACCGGCAGCCTGTAACAAACAAATAACAACAATCAGTACAAAATATCCCATTGTAGTCATCAGAAATGTCCAAATTCAGTACAGGTAGGTAATTATTATGCACGAGTCCTAAAATGCAGTATACGATACCCAGACGCAAAGAACTATGGACGAACTTTACATGAACTTTTTGAGGATTCTTTCATGCTTCTGAATCTTGAAAAAAATACAAATTCGCTGTTTTTTCAATTATTCTTTTCCAATACTCATTGAAGATTCAATTTAGCAGCGTCGATTATTGTCATCGATATTATTTTTCTTAGGATTCAGAAGCATGAAAGAATTTTCAAATAATCCAACAAGGTTTTATAATTACGCGCATGCGCATTTCGAAAGCGCGTAATATTTGAAGAAAAATAAATACAAACAACTTTATATTATTTATTGTAATTTGGAATGAAAAGTATTTCACTTTGTTCAATAACAAAGGTAAATCAAAACTGAGTATGTGTATGTGGAACTCAAGAAGGGCATTGCGTTATTTATTTAGTTCTGTTTAACCTCAAGAAAGGTACATTTGGTTGACAAGCGTCAAATACACTTTGTAATTCTTGTCTCTATTTTTCATTGGGTGCCGTGTACTGCACTTTTGCCTTATATTTAATTACCGATTCCAGTTGCTGACTTTACGACGCAACACTAACAGCCCATCAAACGCCCACACAAGTATACTTATACAACTAATTCAGTTAAAGCAGGTTAAAGTAAAATTCGAAAATACCTATCTATATTCAGACTTAATTGCAAAAGAAAGTAAATGATTAAAATAACAACCACTTCATAAGTAATGTCGTTGAAAAATATCTGGAATGACATTGGGATGACACTAACTTATGACATGACTAATCGAAAACATAATACGTGTTTTGTTTTTGTTTTGCTTTGTTGTATTGTTGCCATCTTGCATTATTTGTAAATTTGTACTTTGTTGCGAAATGTGACACTACTTGTTGTTGTCTCAGATAAAAACAAATCGGATATGGCTCAGGTTTCATTTAAAAAACAAATAACACAATATAACCTGCATCGCATTAAAATCAATTTACATTTTACAAAAAATAGGTGCAGAAAACTAAAATTTGTATAAGATTACAAATTTAATCACAGTTTCATATTCACCTAAATTCACTGATAAATACTTATAGAGACATAACCTCAAAAGTGAACGATTTCTTCTGCACGTGGAATTAATGAGATCCTTATTGGGTGTTAAGTTATGATTGTGTTTATATTTGAGCTGTATATATAAACTGTTGACTCCACACTTTCATTTATCGGTCCCTTCGAGGGCAAAGCTACTGCTTTGGATTTCACCAGCGCACATTTCTACAATTTAATTTCACTTCGCCTCCACCGGCGCAAGCGTTGCGCGATATCACATTTTCTCTTGACGACTCACAATGAGAGCTTTTACTTCCTATTCACCGAACCCATTGCCCGCGTTGAGCTAAATCTTTGCATTTTAGCAACCATATTAAGGAAAGTACCGTTTAGCTATTCTCTATTTTGATCTCAAAACTTCAAAAGTAGTGTTAGCGATTTAGATCAGCGATATGCAACGTATTTATGTTTAGTGAGATTGTATAAGAGAATTAACGTTTTTTAAACTTAGGAAAGTTTTGAAACTGCTGATTTATTCATATAGTTATGTCGTTGTATCTAATAATGTTATCTAAGTTTCGATTCGTTTTAGAAAGTGGTTCAAATTTCTTATTTTCTTCACAATTTGTTAGCGTGCAATTGCCAATAAAGTTGTAGTGAAATTATCATTTCTTTCAACGGAACGACCTATTTATCATTATTAAAAACAGTGAAATATAAAATGTTATTTACATCTGAAAAACAACTTAACAATATTAGCGTAAACAGTTTTTTCTGCCAAATTATAAAAAACGAATGCTCATAACTCTATGAATGAATTTTTTTCTTCATTCAAGATTTGAGCATTCTCTTTGCTTAACATGCGACACGTAATACGCTTATTAGTCAACAGGAAATGTCTCAAATTCATCAAGTAAGAACTAACTAAGTACCTACTCATATTCTTGTTTATGCCAGACTGACGCTACTAGCTCATGTTCTTGTACTTGTAATAAGCCAGCACAGTTCATTCCATTGAAGGAAAAAACTGTATGAAATTAATAATGCATTATGCAAATTGATTAAATGTTTCCTGTATAAAACAAAAATGTTTTATTGTTATATTCACGGTAATGCATTTATTTCTTTTGTGATATATGATAAATTGTTTTTCATTTAGACAATTTACAGCACCACTGAATCAAATTTTTATTGTATTCACTTGCACCTACTAAAATTGATGATTTATTCATTGTAGGTTATGAATAAATAAATGCTACTTTATTTGTTTTAAAATCAAATAATTGATATTAATACGAACCTAACCTATATGATTCAGAATAATTTAATATAAAATAGGTAGGTATCCATTATTAAAAATAACGTTTAGTTTAGTTGTTTTTTTGGACACATAATTGAAGTTTATATAAAATCAGAAATAAGGTAAATGAGCTTTAAGAACAAGTTTATTATGTCGAGAAAATAAGTTAATAATTTTGTGGGTTTGGGTGTTTTTTGTTCTGAATTTTAAAATTTTTAGGCAATATTTTATTTATTATTTTTAAACAATTTTTCAGCAGCACAACATTTTGATTCCATCACAAGTACTCAAATACAAATTATTAATATACCGCAAATAAAGTATAATATTTTCTATTACTGTGTGGCTCATAATGTGAGGCTGGCACACCCAAGTTGAATTGAATTAAAAACGTGATTTGTGTTTAAATTATCAATATGACACATGACATGACACAAGAATTATTAATAATAATTCATAACTATATGAAATTAATAGTGAAATACCTGAAATACTGTAAACCTAAATGGAATAATTTATGGATTATTTGTCATATCCCAGCCCTTGCAAGTAGTCTTCTATCATAAACGCGTTATGTATGATTTGCATTGATCGTGACGACCATGCGTGCCAGACAATCTCTATGGCACGGTGTCTGCACACTATACAATGTACGTTGCCTCTGCACTAGTATAATACTGCAGGGCCGTTGAACCCGACATCGACTCAACTCAAATGCTTTACAGCTCTAGAGGGATACAAATGGGACCTGGGGAATATCTTCTGGAAATAGAGAAAGGATGTTTGATTACTCACTGAGAAAAGTTTTTTGTTTAGACTTTCATTTAACAATCTAGAGTTGAAAGTGACAAATGAGATTTTTGTTACTTATAGTTTCAAATTGTACAAGTTTTGATTTCTAGATTGTTTCTATTTTAAACAAATATGAACGATAATAAAAATCAGGTAGGTACAGTATTACTGTTTCAAGCCACCAAATAAAAATAAATTGTAACAATTGGTATGTTTGTATGGATTCGCTATTTATTATTATGTAACCATTCGCACAAATACTGGACGATGAAATGACATAAGCCGGAATTACTAAACGGTAAGTGATAAGCGATTTAACTTCTGGTTATTTGTATTTATTTGTATTTATTTACTATATCATACACAAAGTGTTTATAGTACGTCAAAAATAAATTACAACAAAGCGTTAAGGACAGGACGCCGGCAGTGTATAATAATTGTCGTTAAATTGAAAAAATATCTTGCAATTAAATCGCACTCGGATGCTTCATACTGACCATATAATTGTCTTAAATGTAGTCCTGCTTGCATAAGAATCTGTTGCCGCTTTGAAATTCAAGGTCGTCGTACGGATTGAGATTCTGGCTGCACCAAGATTAATAAGTCTAGAACAGAATTGGTTGGATTCCACTTGTGAGCAAATCTTGTTGAATGAAATTAACTAATTTTTACTTGTAGCTAGGTTCATGATTTGTTATTGATAGTAATAATAACTAACAAAATAGATTTTGATTTACTCCTTATTTATTTATTTTCGAATCTTACATACTTGTAGGTACATAATAATAATTAAAGCCTACTAAATTTATTAATTATTATAATATGCGGGTCCACTTACTCAACTTCTACTATCAGAATGTTTCTGTTTTTATTATACTTATTTAAAAGACACATATTTTGTTTTAGCTTAAATAATTTAACGAGGAGCCGTGAGTAATGAGATTGACTGAAAATACACCATTCTATTGTAAGAACAATTTTTCCAACAACACAAATAGTTAACCTTTCTGTAGTTTCTTTTCTAACTCCAGCTAAAAGTAAAACTAGCAATAAAATAAAAGTGAACCCACATTCCAGCGCACAACTGCTCATGAAAACCTCCTTATATATTTTCTCATCTACCATCTGCATCTATCTACCACAGCTAGACGGCTACCACTATCTATTCCATGTCCATCTGCCAGTGGTTCTTGCACATTGAACAACCTGCATGTGTGTGCCTGTGGCGATGTCGTGCACCATGTATAGTGCAGTCCGCTAGTGTAACCGTGACCTTGAGTCTAACGTAACATGGTGCGTGGCGTGGCACATGGCACGGGTACCGGTACCAGAGGTCATTTACCGGGCCCTGGGTCACAGACCTGGCTGGCTACTCATTGCCATGCTATGCAAAGTCAAATAGATCTGGTGAAAATGGCTGAATGAAGTATGTGGACGCACATTTCTTACTATTTCGGTGCTTGGGAACATCACCCATTATCGTATATTCAATTTTTTTGTAGCATCTTGCGGAATTTTGCGTTAAAATATTTTTGCACATATAGCCTTTTTTACACGATTTAATTTATTGATCAATTTATTGTTGTCAATTTTTCCTAGATCAATAAATTCATCAATTTATTGACTAATTAGAACATGTTCTATTTTTTAACAATTTTTTGAAACAATAATATGAAAATAAACTTGATCAATTTATTAATTAATAAATTGAATCGTAGGTACATGTAAAACAAGCAATACTTTTTCTGTTTACTTACATTTTCATTAATTAACATGCATTGCATGACACTTAATTTCACTCTGACAAATTTATATGATTGATTTATGATTTACAATGTGGTATAAAAGTACCTAACATAAATTATAAATTTATGTAAGTTGTGTTTAATAATTTGTGAAATTTATTATCTGTATATATAAAAATGAATGCCTGTTTTTCTGGTAACGCCATAACTTGAGAACGACTTGACCGATTTAGGGGGAGGTTTTAAAAAGAAAAAAATATGAGAAAACCCAAAAGAATAGCTGAAAAATCGAAAAATTCTAAATTGTTTCTTATTATAACGAAAATGTACAGTGATTAGTCACGTAATTGAACAAAATAACAAACAGATTGGATAACCAGACATTTAATTAAACTACTATAATGTATTAGTTGTTGAATAGGAATTTCGAATTCAGTTGGTCTAGGTGTTTTGAAACAGACAGTTGTGGATTGTAAGCATTACAATAAACAATATGTTTTTGAAATAGTTTTTACCTTCCGCCATACCTGTAAAGGAAGGTATTGGAATCATGCTAAAAATCGGGTAGTGAATTTTTAGTGGATGAGCACGAATTAGGGTCCTTACAATTCATTTTTGATAGTTTCACGATGATGTCTGTATGTATGTGTGTGTATGTGTGTAGTTATGTGGTCAGAGCAGGATTTCTGTCAGTCGGATAACTCAAATACGAATTACCCAAAAATTTTGATATTTGGTATTTATCATTTGTACCTATAAGGTATAAATTGGAAGAGCTCAATCTTATGATTCAGGTGATGCAAATTTCTGTGTTTGAATGTTTTAGATTTTGATTTGTATATTTTAAATGGACACCGGATTGTAAGTATACATTTTGTTTATAAGTCTAGATATCGCGGGAGGTTGTGTGCTGGCCACATCAGATTTATTAATTTATTTGATGTTTATAACGATGTCAAATTGCATTGTTGTTTATAACAATGCCAATTTAACATTGTTGCCTTCGGCTATCTAATTAAAAGTTTACTGAACCGATTGAGTTAAATGGTAATATCTTAAGATCTTACTTATAACATGAGTAGACTAAAATGTCTTTCCGCCATCTTGAAACAAAATGGTAGCTAGCTAACTCAAAATGTATTGCACCGATTGGGTTCAAATTTGTAATGGCTATATCTTATTATCTAACTTATGACATGAGCATACTAAAATATCAGTCCGCCATCTTTAAACAAAATGGCGGTAACCGATTTGGTTCAATTTTGGTGTGGTATCATGGGCGTAGTTAGAATTGCCATCATGTATAGTATGGTAATAACTTAGAATTCTTATAACGAGATTCCTTTAAATTTGAGTTGGAGGCGTAGCAACGCGCACCGGGTCCGCTAGTAATTATTATATATTTTCGAAGAGATCACCTCAAGTAGCTGTGTGTGACTTTCTTTATTTTGTTAATACTTATTAATTCTTCCAATGAAATATTTATTGTCTTAGATATGCTTAGTGTCCATGTCATCATGCTTCAATAATTATGATAATGTGGGATGTATCATTAAATTGGCATGTAATTTATCTCCTTCCACTATAATTATAAAAATTAATCTAATTTTCCAGATAATCTGGAAATTATTTTGCAAATTTGCAGCTTGCAAATAACGTTTTTCATATTACTACCCGTATAAGTTTACATCTGCCGATTTGCCACATCCTAAACAAAACCTTGATAGCAGGCACATGTCTTATGTGATAAATAATTATAACCCACAACTTGAAACCACTTCCAGTCAACAGGAAGAGGTAATGAAAATATTTTTAATATTACGCAGATAATTAAAACATAGTACTACCTATAAGAATCATAAAATTTACGTATTAGTTTCCTTGTTTATTTCACCAGATATTTGATATTTCTACTAATTAAAATATAAATGCGCACCTTCTTCAACAAAATTTTCTTATTCCTGTGCAAACCAACACTTATTTCCGAACATCTAGCAAGCTACATAACTTTGCTGCTATGCTTATTTATATTCATTTCTAATTATATTTAGAGGCGAAATTCAGATTCATCCATTCTAAAGTTCAAATCGTTCAAATATGAATTGGAACGTCCAACTTTGAATACCAGTTACTTCGAATAAAATGAATTTTGGAAGTATGTGTATAATAATTATACTATTATTATTATTATTATTATTATTTTTTTTTTTATTTTGGCCATTTTATATACCTACATATCTTTTAAACATTTTTTTTAAGATGATGAAGTAGGACACATCAATTTATATACAGCCCTTATTTTTAACACGTAATCTTGGAATTTTATGCTTTAAATACCACGTATACTCGTACTTCGTAGGTACAGTATTAATAAAAGTTGGATAAATATTGGATAAAAACAAAATATGTTTGAATATAATTGAAATTTCAAGATTATAAGTATATTTTGAGATACGATTTTAATTTTTAACCACTGACACATTGGTTAACCTAACCCAGATGCATTAAAGTTTTTTTTATCTTTAAATTACCTTTTTAATAAACTTAGAAAATACTGAAACACAATTAATATTTTAAGTCAATATTATTAATTACACATTATCAACATTATACTTATAGGTACGAGACAAAAGTTTCTAATAAAATTTTAGGTTTTTCATCAAAAACGAGCTAGAATTCCTGCAAAAATCTTAATCGACCGTATCCATGAACCGAAAGCCCTAGACCACCAAAAAACCTCTCATAAATCTCCGCAGCTCTGCGCAGAAAGAGAGAGCGATCCCTCTCCCGCTCCTGCTGAAGAGTGAATCTGTCTCCGTGTGACGTACACACTATCTCGCTGCAAACAGCTGATAGTGGCTGCTGCTGGAGCTGGAACAACAGCGCAGCGCGATGTGTTTTTGTTTAGGTTCATTTGCCCGCGTGCGTGTGTGCGTGCGCTTGTAGAGTTCATTGCCGCGGCGTGCGACGTGCACTCACTGGCATGTTGAAGATTTAGCGAGAATAGAATAGTGGAATGGTTTGAACAAAGGAATTAAGCCACCAGAAAGATATGCTACGTTTAGCAGGAATAAATGCGTAGTTAATCACTTGGGGCTTAATTACACATTGTCGGATTAAAAACATTTAAACTATTGGGTATATCGAATGACATAATCTATTATAAAGCCTTTGTCAGTAAGAATGAGCCATCTATTGAATTTTTCTGAAGTGAAAATTATGTTCATAGCTGGTCAGTCTGTCAGCTGACAAGGTGAGAGTAAGTAGAATAGAAGGTATTTTAAAACTGTGATTGTGTTTTATGTTTATAAATATTAATTCTAAAAAGACATATCTTCTTACATAATAAAAATCCTAGAAAATAAATGACAGCTAACAACACTAACTACTACGAAGTTAGATCTGATGGATTATTCACCAACTTCAACTTCACGACGACATAATAAATGTCTCACTCTAATTCAGCAAGTATGCACCAACACTGCAAATCGTCTATACAGTTGCTAATTCTTTATAGAAAATTAAGAAGGTAAAGGATTTGAGATTTGAGCAGCAAAATAACTGAAAACGTCATTATAATCAGTAAAAATGCTCACAGACAAATTATTAAAGTAGCAAATTACTGAATAGCAGTAGCAGCAAATTACTGAATTTAAGCAGCAAAGTTTTATTTCCAGTACTTAACTAAAACTTTGGAGTAGACCATTGACACTAAACGCATGTTTAACAAATTCAAGCAATTGCACTCTTTATAGTGCAAGAATTACATTTATTTGAAAATTAGCATTGATCTATAATAATTCATAATGTACAAAATAGGTAACAAGAATTCTGTAGGACAGACGGTAACTTGAAGTCTATCTTAATTTAAGTAAAATAATTGCACTTAATACTACGTTAACAATTGATTAAAATATATTTTATTAGTTATTTAAACAAAGTAATATAAAATGAGACTCGATATATTTATATTATTATTTTAAAATTGAAGAGCGTATTCAGGTCGGTAGAAAGCATATCACAGAGAGTATGACACATAAATTGTTATTTCACAATCAATAATTTAAAGTATTGAGCTATTAACCTCATCAGAAAAATCCAACCTTATTATACCTATTCAAAATGCAATTTCAGTTTATAGTACCTTCAATCTATAAATTTAGCCTTTCTATTAAAATCTTTATAGCCATACAATGTAATAAATAATATCTGCAATTTCATCACAAATGTCTTATTTCTCAATAGTCAATCTCCCTAAAAATCCTAAAAGGTGCAAAGTTCATAGAAATTGAGTATTCCTTAAATGCTATTTGTGAAACCTAGTCAACAAAGGTTCTGTTCTCTGATAATTTATTTCATGTCGGATCGTAGTAATTTCAAACAGTATTTCACGTTGGGCGCCAATTGGTATTGTAGGCGTAAGATGTCCGATTTCATTTCATATCGAAATAATTATGTAAAATAATGCTGTGTACCACTTTCACTTTCTGAAATCTCGCCGAGTGATACATAAAGCTTGTGAGGTTGTGCATGTGGGAAAGTTTTAGATATCTATTTACCTACTTGCGCGGCTCGTGTGAATGTATAATACCACGGCATGGTTTCAAAACGACCTGGTGCTATTTGTTCGAAAAGAATATTCATGTCACTGCAGAACTAATATGACGGATATTATACACCAATTGCTGTGGGTACATGAAATTCATTTGACTTTATTTACATTTCAAATGAGATCTGTAGGAGGAATTTCACCTTTATTGCAATATTATCGTATGTAACTAATAACTAACTTGTTTTTTTTTAATTTCAAGATCTCTCGGTCCACATCCACAGTCCGAAGCGCTGACGACTGGACCATTCACGCGGACGTTTTTTTAAGTGCAGTAATAATATAATTAAAATTCTCTCTTTATTAATTTCTTAACAATTTGAGGAATTTCTTGCGTCGGGTACTTTTAACCCTTTAATATATTAAGATAAGATAAGATAAGATAATTTATTTAATCATGCTATGATACAAGTCATTTATGATAAGTCAGATATAGGTAAGTAGAAATTAACAATTTGACAAATTGTACATTGTATTTTTACATTAGGCACTAGTATAAGAGATATAAACTTTGTGAGTGACATGAAAGAAAAATAAATAAAAATAAAGTGTATGTAGTTATATCATACTTTAATTAAAAATTGGAGGAGTGTCCAGATACTCTGTAGTGCTGTAGAAACAGTATTTTAGCAAGTATGATTTAATTCTGCTCTTAAATGATTTGATGTCTAGTTGTTTTACATATTATAAAGAACAATTTCGAGCAACTTCATTTATATCCTACTATTCACTAGGTATAATAAGAAATCGAAAATATTTCATCACAAACAATTTCACTGTCCAAAACAGATAAATAGAAAATTGCGTGCCAATGAAGATAAAAAGATAATGGACCTTTATGTAATTGAAGTATTATATAAATTGTATTTTTGGCAATTATGAACTTAGGTCAGTATTTAAAAAAGCATCTTAAATTAATGCTTGGATTAGAATCTAAATTTTCAAATTTTACCTAACAAGTGAAATGACTAAAATATGGAGATCAACTTTTGGTATAAAATAGGTAAAGAAACAATGAAAGATTAGAAATGTAGATATCATGATTCTTGAATTAAGTTTGTGTTATTATAGCTTTAATAGGTAAAAGTGTTCAGCATAAAATATTGAAGAGAAATATGCCCTTTAAAACATGAATCCACAATCTCGTACTTTTTGGTCTAAGAAAGAAACCTCAATCTCCATAATAATCTGAATCACAATTTCTTAAAGAAGAAAATCTTCAGAGAAAAGGTAACGGCAAGAGATACTTTTGTTGAAATACTCTTACACTCGTAGATTAACGATTAAAAAGATTTCGCGAAAGTAAACGTTTTGAGGACGCACTGAAATAACGTTTTATCAACTTTACAACTTCACTTTCCCCAATCACCTTTCATCACGCAAATAATTAATACTTCTTACTCCGATTTACCTTTAATTGTACTCCTTTAAAAGCCAATTACGAAAAAGAGCTACACTAATATTACTCCAATTAACATTTAAATCTATAACAACCTGAATATCGTAGAGCGTAGATTAAATCAACTCTTCGGAACAAATTATAGTTTAATGAAAACAAGACAAGAGAAATTAAGAAAGGAAATTACTGACGGTTAGTTATAATCTAATAGATAAAACGGGACGTTGCCATAGTTAACAACAGTTTACAACATGACATCAAAATACATTTTGTAAAATTATATATTAAGAATACATGTATCACAACTATCAATTTAACTATTTTGATTTGTAAATACATTTTATTGAGGTTATAAGTGATCTGCAGCACATTATTTTTATATTCTGGGAAAACGTAAGATACTAAACAAATCCGTGAATAGGATAGAAGGTTTTAGATAGATCTACGATCTACGCATCTCAAGTTTATTTAGTATCAAGAAATTATGCAACAAATTTTACTGACGAATAAAAACGAATTTTAGTTAAGGCCAGAATGTAGGCTGGCTACGATTTCGTCGAGAAAAAGGAGAGATATATGCAGATTTAGTGTGTCGAACAAAGGCAGCAATAGCGAACGCGCTCGAAAAGTGGCATCATATTTGTAAAATATTGCATTTATAAGACAAAAGAAATAATCAAACGCATTATTTATATACTGTATAACATTTTAGCTACAGTGCGACGCATCAATTTTAATACATTTTGTATTTAAAATGCCCTAAATTAAAGTAGTATTTTTCTCTTTATTCGGCATTTTTTTAAAACAATACTATGGCAAAATTTGGTAAAATCGATGCGTCGCACTGTAGAATGAATATTAAATACTGTCGTAAAAAAATTCCAATGTTCTTACGTTAGTATTAGATTCAATATTTTACAAACCGTAGAGCATTGTTGTTCCTCTTTATATATACAGCTACATTTCCGCCTTAATACAATAAAATATTTCATATTATTATATGTGAATGGTGGAATCTTACGTCGATTTCTTTTCTACTTTGCTTTGCTTTATTATATTCAAACTTTAATCATAGAAAAACGGGATTACTATTAAATTCATATACATCAGTAAGAAGAAACTCAACTAAAATTTGATATTATTGTTACACACAGGCTAATAATAAATTAGAGATCATTGTAAATAATATCAGAAACCCAAGCACGGAACAATGGATTTAAAATTATAAAAATAGTGAAATACTTACTTGAAAACTACATAGGTTATATACGAGACAAAACTATTAACACATCACATTTTGGCTGTCTAAATTAAACTGTGAATATTGCAGTTTCTAGATCCCCTCTCTTAGAAAAGCATCCGCCCCTTCCATAATCCATAAGGGCTGTTTTCTTAAAGATTTACATCTTCTTTTGAGATAATATAACAGGAACATTGCAAGGTTGTAAAAAATCTACGAAAAAAAATTAGAAAAACTCATTTCGAAAATAAGTAATAAAATGTCGTAAAATGTCTTGCAGTCGCACATGTTCTAAAATATCAAAAAATAAATGTTCATAAAAACTGTAAATTCTTCAAGTTTTACGGTACCTAATAAAATTATAAAACAGTCATTTCAAAGCAGGGATTTAAACCGATCGGACTAGGAACGAACCGCAGATATTTTAAACCGAACAGTTAAAAATGAATTGGTAAATCCATAACCGGATCCAAATCCATGGTTGTGAGGCGGTTCGGAAAGGGTTAAAGCATTAATTGATATTTAACATTTTTCCGTCAAAGTTATATTAAATTTTTATGAAAATTGTTGAATTTTCTATGGTTTAATTTAGTATTTATTTAATTTTAATTCAAATCATTGAACCGAAAACTGAATTTACATCACTTTTTTGAAAACCGGTACCCGGTTCGTTTCAAGAAGAAATATGAAAACCGAAACAAAATCGAACCCCTTAACCTGAACCGTTTTTTTGTGCGGTTCGAATCGCTGTTTCAAAGTGAAACTCCGAAAGCGTAATAAAATTTAAACGTTAAAATAATTTTGAAACTTTAAATTTACAAAAACTGAATAAATAAATAAATTCTGCTCCACCGTCTGTGTTTTATTTTGATAAACACATTAGGTACTTTCTTTCTACTAATTTTAATTCATGATATAAAAGTTAATTTTTTATTTGGGATTATTACAGCATTATAGGTATAGGAAGTTTAATTCCATTAAGAAACTAAAATATTATATTATTAGATAGTAGGTTTGTTTTACACATACCTAATTCCAACATAACCTTATTAGCAAATTAGCAACCTTTGCCTTTGAAACAATTATAATACGTTGTACAAAGATATCGATACAGATAACAAAGTGTCTATCCACTCAATCTTGCGGCATAGTGTGAATGTGACAGGAGAGATTCAGGATTTCACTCGCTACTTCCTGGGTTTCACCCGATCTGATCTCTATCTCTATACACCGACTACGACTACAGACTTTCCACCATCAACATCACAATACGATAACAACGCCGACTACAAATTATACTTTCAGCAACGTACCATTTTCATAGCTAACGCTTACAGAGAAATATATGGCTATAAAATGCTTTGCCAAATGTCATTGTTTATTTTGACGATATTTATGGTTTATGCCTTTGGTGTTAATTAGAGTTGGGAAATTTGTCTGTGATTGAGTTGCCAAAACGTTGTTACGTTATTGGCTTATGTCACTTACAAAGAGATGTTGGTATAGTGGAGACAGCTACTGTCAAACATGTAGTTCTTTATAGCTAACGCCTGTGCTTGTAGTAAAATTTATATTTATTCTTATTCTATTAAATTGTTGTACATTGTGCGACGGTTATGTGAATACTTTATTATATGAACCATCCAGTATTGAGTGAACAGTCAAAATTTAACACATGAGGTTCTATAAAGTGAATACGATCAATTTCGACTATGTGAACAGCTCAACAGTGCTTGATACGAAGCACAGATCTACTTGGTACATTGGTAGATAAACTGGGACATCCCCTAAATACGCCGAAGTTTTAAAACTCAATATTCTATGTTTAGACCATGCGAAAGTTATATTTATTTATTTTATCTTGACCGATATGGCATTACTAAAATGCTTGAGTGCTAAGACAGTGCAAAAACAAATAACTAATTATCTTAATGAAACATTAATATTCTTCGAATAATATTAAATACATACAATACAATTTCAATTAAATGAACAATTCTATTTTATGAAATGCGCTGGTTTTTATTCGTTCACATAACCGAGCGCATATACTGTATTTGTTTTCTACTTGTTCCTGATTGTCAAATTTTATATTCAATAAATGTGTTCATCTATTTATTTATAACAATTATACATTATAAGTCTTTAAATTAATAGGTAGGTAATCAATTAAAATATATTTGAACCAGTTATAGCAGCATACTTACAAATACAATGAAGTCCACAATTCAGGCTGTGACTGGTGAAGAATTTAGATACTGGACTATTTAGAAAATTTATTATTTTTATTATCATTGTATTTTAACATTATAATGAAATACAGTTTGTAAAACCAAAAACAGTAAAACAAACAAAAAATAAAGTTTGTTTTTCAATTAGTAGTACTACATTCTGATGCACACAAATATGTCGTTGTTCAGAATGTCGGTAACAGCTATTTCAAACCGTGTCAAATATAAAATCCATGATTTATTGATTTACTGTGCAAATATTTTGTCATGTGCGGCACACACGTGTTTGGTGACAATGAAAGGTGACATTTAAATCGGCCTGCAAGGTTATACACAAATAACTACTAATTAAATTTTACATAATTTTATTGTTAACTTTTTATCATAGAATTACTGAAATTGATGTGCCCTTGATATTATTCTTTTAGTAAGGCTTACCATTAACTACAACTATCATTAATCAATGTGTACCTATTCAACAGCCTAAGCAACATTATTAATTATTGTTCTTTGATTTTACTCGTTAGTTCTTGCTCTAATAATATTTTCAATTTTAATTTTCATTTCTGACAGGAAATTAATTATCTTCAAATAATTAAATCCTTCAAGCTTTAGCATTTGAAATTATAATATTAACCGTATGCACTTCTTATGAAATATGATTTAGAAAATTAAAATTTGCATCGTCAAACTTAAGAAAAATAAAAAGTAGGTACCTATCTACTTCATGATTTTGGAAAAAAATATACTTTGGTTGTTTTATGTAGGTACCCGACATTTCCCAGAAATATAAATTATGCCACCTATTACTTTTGTACTCAGTATAATATTTTTAAACAAAATAAGTGTTATATTTTACAGTGTGTACCATTAGTCAACTAATATAACCAGGTAATGCAAAATTTATGAAGATACAGTTAAAATTATGAGTTGTTTAAAATATCTCATTACAATTTCGGACGAGTAATGAAATGACAATGAGCAAAGCAAGCATGTAATCTACTTTCATAATTTCTGATTTAAAGTCCATTAAAAACTTAATTCGCCATAAATCACATTGCTCCATAAAAAGCACCAGTCATCAGTTAAAACAATGCATCATAAAACCAAACCAGTCTGCATTTAGTCACCTCAATATCACTGTTTATTAAACATGAAATTCGTTCGCATGTGTTACACATTTTAAAGTGGCTCGTTGGTTCTTCGTTGCACAACTAGGTAGAGCTACAGGCGCATGCGTGTGGGCGAGTGGAATAAGGCGCAGGGCCGGATTTAAATATTTCGGGAACTCAAGTAGGTATGTAAGGGCTAGGGCCCACCGCCCCCTTTAGCCCTACTTTTAATCACATAAATCAATAATTTAATAAAAAATTACTTACATTAAATATTTGGAAAAATAATGACAGCAGGACGTTTTTGGGAGATCAAATACTATAATTACCTAGGTAGGAATATACTTACATTTAGTATTACAATCTTTTAAAATGACAGTTGTCAGAATTGTTTATATTGAGCAAAAAATTGTACCAAGAAGTTTTATTGGTTAAAAAGTCAATGAAGTAAAAAAGTTGATAAATTATCATAAGCCTTAATTTGAGGACTATAATGAATCATTATAGGCCAAGGGCCATAATAAATCCAGTATGGTACTCAGGTACCATAATAAGTAAGGAAGCGAGTAAGATGTTTTTAGATTCAATTTATTTGTTCAATACCAAATAATTTATTTTACTTCTTGACTAATTTATGATACCTACTAGAGTTTCAGACGAGGCGAAGCCGAGTTTGATTATATTCATGACTAGTATCATAATGATTGACGTTCCGATCTTTATAGGTAACATAAATAACTAAGTTTATTACTATTTCTTAGTGGCATTGCTACACAAAAACAATTATTATTTTCCTCTCTATATAATTTTTTCAACTAGTATGGATGAGTATCCGTGAATTGGCGGCTGACAATCGCATACAAGAGTACAATATAATCCTGCTGATGGTTCACAATATAAAGTATAAGACTGCAATATTCAAAATAAACATAATACATTCATATCTATCACGCCTTCTTACCTAACTTGGATCTTGAATGTAGGAACCTGACATCTTGTGATTGTAAAGGTGGGTTTATGCTCAAAATTTTAGAATAAGAATAGTTTTAAAGATAAAATAATTGTAACATATGAGTCAGTTTATGCTGGAGAAATAATCTATATTCTTTCTCATGCAAGACTATTCGTAGTTCTTCTTAAATTTTGTGACCAAACCCACCTTAAGTCAACGGTAATGATATAATATTAAACCGCATGAGGGGTAACTAGCCGTTAACCCACTGGTACTTATGATTGTGAGTGAGACTGGACGAACCCCAGTGCAGATTGTGATAGTCGTATAGATGAAAGTAATTGATCCTCTTCACGGTAGATCCGGCCCTGTGAAGCGGTAACGACAACACAGCATGCTTTATGGGTCGCGGATGCGTTTCGAAATGTTAAAGATATTGTGTCGTTTCGCCTTTCTCAATCGGCCTGCTTATGTTCGCGTTTGTGTTCATTGCTTATGGATCACTGTGACACGCTGACATGTCAAGCGATTGTGCTGACGCCTACCGGTGAAGATGTGAATTAGTTGGGTTAGGTTCGCTGGGTAATTAGAGAATGTATGTATTGAGCGCAAATATTTTTGATGCGTTATCTACAAGACGAAACTAGTAATTCCTTTCTACCTTTCTTGAAGAGAGAAATAATGGACTGCTGATTGGTACATGGTCTAATTTGCTTCGTTATTATGTAAGTGCTGTGACAAATGTTACATTACTTTACTGACTGATTAATTAATCGTACATAAATGTCATCACGCTTTTGATTATTTCTATTTCTGTGTCCGAATTATATTTAATAATCAGTTCATTGCACTTTCGTTTAAATGTAAAAGCTTAAAATTATTCTTTTTATTTCGAAATAAAATATGTTACTTCTATCCTTAAATTCCATGAATTATGATCTTATGGAAATAGTAAAAGTATTATAATACTATATTAATTTATGTATTATATAGGTATAACTATATACATAGTGGGCGCTCGGTTATATAAATACTTCATTACTTATGAGCAATCCACTATAGTGAAGTCAAAATATAAAACATGAAAACATTTTTAACTTTATATAAAACACCATTTTCTATTTTTAAGCCCATGAGAAAATTTTTTTTTATCTTGATTATTTTACTTGTTTTGCGAAAATGTAGATTAACACATTACTAAAATGCTTGAATGCTAAAACAGTGTAAAAACAAATAACTTAATTATTTTAATGATAAATATGAATGAATATTCTTCGAATAATATTAAATAGATAATTTAAAATACATTTACGATTAAATGAACAATTCGATTTTATGAATTGCGCTCGTTTTTATTAGTTCACATAACCGAGCGTCTTACTGTATATAACTAAATAATTGTTGTGTAGTATTACTAAACCATATTAGGTAGGTACCTACTCGTAGAACAATATAGTTAGTTTCGGATTAAATTAATTTTTCAGTTACATTTAGAATGTATTTTATCTACGATAGTGTGTAAAATTGACAATTAGTTGTCAGTTTTTAGTTTGTAAAACAATTGTTTAATAGCAAGATTTCATTAGTCACAGGTTGCGCAGCAACGAGTGGTTAAAGTTTTAAAACACGCATATTTTTTAATTAAACATCCGTACAACAATCGGTAACTAACGTGAAAATTTTCTTGTCAAAGCAAACTTGTTTTGATCCTAATTCAAATTTAAAAGGATTTTTTATTTTTTCATATTTTTCGAGTTTTTTAAATTCTATGGTAGATAAAATCTTATCGATACACATACGTAAAGCATATTTAGTCACTCACGGGTCTTAAAACACTCGCTGCGCTCGTGTTTCAATTCGAACCCGTTCGTGACTAAATATTTGCTTTACGTTACTTGTATCGTAAATAACTATTATACATCAATAATTATATAATCTCGAAACGCAAAATGTACCTGTGTTTGTTATTACTTATTACTCTTCATAACTTTGTGTAAGTAGGTAGTAAAATAAGTATAAATGGTGATTAATTTATTTTATTATACAGGCTTTATATAAATTTATATATAATTCGCAATAAATTATGGTAATCATATTAAAATTGCTCATTCCAGATAAAATATTCATAATTTGTGAAATCTTAAGCTGTCCTATAAATTTTGTAGGTGTAACAATCCTTGTATTATCTAATTACAAGGCTTCAGTTGAATCATGTACTCCCACTTAAAATCTATCACACGGATAAAATTGTCAACGATTTATAGCTTAATTTTGTGGGTTTGGGATCCTAATTCATTCAAAAAAGAAAAATTATACAATGAACTTTGATTAAATTAAATTACAAAAATAATTTAATCGAA
Organism: Agonum fuliginosum; assembly: GCA_947534325.1. Classification (NCBI taxonomy): domain Eukaryota; kingdom Metazoa; phylum Arthropoda; class Insecta; order Coleoptera; family Carabidae; genus Agonum; species Agonum fuliginosum. The sequence continues at coordinate 11,395,894 of OX384038.1, read as the reverse complement.
AAAGTGAAACTAATTCAATTATATTAACTACGTGTATTTAACGGTAATTGATATTGATAATTCACGTTTAGAATTAATATAATTGAGAGCTGTTTGAAATAAATTAAATTCCATTATGATTGCCTTGCCTACTTGCAAATATGTGCGGCGTTAAATTTCACTTTTATACTTTTTATTGATAATTAATTATGTATAGATGACCATTAAACATATTTGTGCTATTAACTCCTCGTTTATAATAACTAATTAAAAGCACCTAAACTTCTATAACTGTTATATTAATATTTATATCAAATTACACGCGTAATAATAATTTAATTATGCATGTTAAATAATTTGAATTTAATTCGTATTATATGCAGAAATATGAATAAATAACATTAAAACTTTCAGTTGTTTAATACAAACTGAAGTTGTATTCATAACTACAAAATTATAAATTTAAATGATTATTTACAATAGTAGGTACACGAACGCACTGTACAGTGTACACTTTGGCTTATCGTTGCCAGACAAAAAGACGTCAAATTATTTTGTTTTTTGTAACTTTTGTTACTTTATAGTAAATCTGAAGTAGTAAAAACAAAAGTAAGATTTTAAAAATTCACCAAAACAATATTGTTTCTTTTTGTTAATATTAATTTTAATATCTTATTTATAATAAACTGTAATTTGCAAATTATTTTATGATACCTTAATTTCAAATAATATTCACTTCGTGTACAATAAATTCCCAAATAACATTTTGAAAGTAGGTTGTCAGTTCAATTTGACATTTCGACTTATTAGGTTGTAAAAACGGCGATGTTCCAGCAAATAACAAAAATAGAAATCACCCTAGAATTTTATTTTCACTTTTCCTAGCTTGGAATACAGCTTTTGATTATAATCTCGATCATAATTGATAAATAAACAAATAGAGCATCAGGAAATATGATTAATTATTCCACTCTTCTTCTACCTTATGTTATAAAATCATTACAAAGTACTATATGTTTAGATTATCTCTGATTTAAAAGTACACCTACCTAAATGCTACGTCCGGATCTACAAGCTACCGTGAGTGCCAACTGCCAAGTCAAGCACACTTTTACATAAATAAAAATAAAAGCTACTGTGGCACCGTTCAAGGTCAGCGCTGCTCGCGGAACGCACACTCATGCGCGCACGCAGTTTTTATTTTTATCGCCGGCACCGTTGGCAGGTAGATGATCAAATGTTTCACAGCAAACTCTGATGTAAAAGAACTTCTAACACGCCTTCTTCAACTTTATAATGTTGGTACTACGTGATGATTGATGCTATGGAGCTAGTTGCTAGATGGATTTGTACTCTAGTGTGACCTTGACTTGAAATACTTTGCAGAAGAATTTCGCGAGTTGCTCAGAAGAGACCGAGTGATTTAATAATATGGTTAGGCGGTTTCATGAATAGTTTTTTGTTCAAATATCAACACTGAATATTCATGCCATACCTACCTAAATACTTACTAAATTAATTTGCTCTTGGAATACTTTTCATTTTAACCTCTAAAGCAAGGAAACAAAAGAAACAATAAAAAAGGAACTTTATCACGGTACTAAATTTGGATCATTTATTTATCTAACTAAGGAGTGGCAGCTTTACATACTGTGTCTGTATATCATTGGTATAGATAATGTAATTTATTGTGTGTGTGCAGTTTAGATTTTAGAGCACTGTGAGCCCAAATTTTTAGGTGTTTTAATCTTTCATTAAAGGGACACATGGCCACGTGGTTTCGTGGTTCCTGATTGGCTCTCAAACGTATGCATAATGTTACGATTGGTATACGACTATAGCACGAGCTCGAGAAACCAATTACGATGCTTGATGATACAACATAAACTTATGTTCTTTTAATGAAAACTCTCGTGGAATGTAGTTATCACTTAGCAGCCGTCAATTCATGGGTACTGGGGTACTCAAGGAGATTTTTGTGTTCCTAGGGATGGGAAAATATCGATATATCGATAAATATCGATATGAACATCAGTCGATATTACTTTTGGTTTGGTAGCAATGCATCGATAACTCGATATTATTGATATATTCCGTTAATTATCGACATAGGTACATCAACAAATATCGAGTTATCGATACATCAATACCAAACGAAAAGTAATAGCAACTGATGTTCATATCGATATATCGAATTTTTTCCCATCCCTAGCTACGGTAGGAGTTAAACTTAAATGTGTACTTGTAGTCATGACTGTATTCGAACCTGAGTTGTCTGAATTACAATCGGTTACAAAACATAGTCGGCTTTGTTATTTATAATGAATGGAATATAATTAAAAAATGTGTCACAATCAAAGTCCCCCATGTTTATAAGGAGTAAAAGAACTCATCAGATACCACGATAATAAACAGCATAAAAAACCATGATATTCATGGAAACAACAGAAAACAAAGCACAAACAATGGGAAAGTGCGTGCGCATGCGTAGCGCTGATATCTGCCATCGACACGGCCGCCTCTTGCGGTGTCCTTGACACCCCGTTAACGCGTCTTATCACCTGACCTTGACTCCAATGCACACGCCAACATCGCTACTGTTATCTCTCTCGCACTTCACTCAACGGTACGACCAGCGGTCAGCGGTCACTCAAGAAGCTGAGATTTGTATCCGTTGCTTTTTACAAGTGATCTGCTTTCAATAAAATGCTAAGTCATTTTTGTTTATTTTTAGTGTAACTGTATATTTTTAGTCGATGAATTGATTTAAATAGATCATTAGTGCAAGAACAAGTAATGAATCTAATTAAAGATTTGTAAAAGGATATTTTATTTTAATCCTTTGTATTAATATATTCTTACTCCAGTTAGAAACTGACTAACTAATAATTACCTACTACCAGTTTAATAATATTTTATGCTACAATTCGAGTACCTTAATAAATTATTATTATTATTAAATTAATTTTGGAATTTTTTTAGTAACGAGGACTGTCATTTTATTGGAACTATGGGCAAAGACCAACCAAGAACCAATAAGTAAAACCATAAAAAGAAGAAAGTGGAAATACATTGGACATGTTCTAAGGAAAGAGGCAAATGACATAGCAAAACAAGCACTGGATTACCAACCAACAGGTAAAAGACAACAAGACAGACCAGCAGAAACGTGGAAAAAAGGTACAAACAAAGAATTAGAAACAGTGAAAATAACATGGAGAGAAGCGAAAACAGTAGCAAAAGTTAGAAAAGAGTGGAAGAGCCTTGTCGAAGCCCTATGCTCCGAACGGAGAGGACTAAAGTAAAGTGTATGGTTTCACTATAATCTGCAAATTGAGGCTTATAATGTTGTTATTATAACACGGCAGCAGATACTAATACTTTATTCATAGTGGTAATTCTGTTAACAGTATTTTGATAAAAAATAAAACAATGTGAAATGCGATTAAATATAATTGCCATTATTCTTAATATTTGAAGGTTAGTTGATAACAAAGGTTAACTTGAATAATTAAGCTATTTAAAAATATTACAACATTTATCATTTAACTTTTTTATTCAGATCCTGAACATTTCTTCCAAAAATTGTAAATTACACTGGTTATTTTTGTTCAGAAAAGGAAAAAGGAATCTAAACAAAATGCCAAATATAAATTCCTTAACAACCCAGGAATAATTGACCTCGGCCAAGCAATTTGCAATCATCCAAGAAGTTTGCGGAATAACAAATGAGCAATGACATCGCTAATCGAAAATGTAAAATACATTAGCAAATAGCAATCAAACATTCATTTGTCATCTTAGAGCGAGAGAAACAATCAACAGCTCTTTATGCTCGCATGGGATGTAGGTTTCTGTTTGTTGATAATGATAATTCATCGTTTAAAAATAAAATAATAATGGGAGAAAAACTGAGCACGTGTCAAGTTCGCGAATTCTGTTGATCATGCCATTTTTACATAATTCCCAGCAAGGACTCTTGTATTAAATCGTCGACAACCTTGGCTTGTGATTACATTAACATTGGCGTTTTCTAACACTCTAAAATAAGCTTTTCAATACAAATCACCAGCGCTCACAAACACAGCGCCTCTATGCAGGGACAATAGGGATGAGTTCTATGTATTGACCCACTGAACCTTAAAGCCAAAACACAATTCAACAGTTATTGATTTTCATTTCACATATAATTCAATAGCATTATTGAAATTTGGTTTAATTTATACAATAACCTAGAATTTGAATACCTAATTACTTAATTGTACTTTACAGTGTGGTAGATATTAATTATTATTGATTGTTTCTATTTCATACTGATTGTGTGTACCAATTTGTAAAACTGGCGTATATAGTCAAACACGCTGCTAAAATAAATTAAAAATATGAATCCACACATTTTTTTTAAAGCAATTATTATTTATAGAAATTTGAAAGACGCGTTTGTCTTTTTGTTTTCTTAATGCTAGGTAGAGAAGGTTTTAAATTTAAAGAAGGGTGGAAAATTCTACAGGGCGTTAAGAAGTTAATATCTCCTACACGAAGCGTTTGCGAGAAAATCTCAAAATGATTTTTTTTTCTTGTTTTGAGGTTCTAACTGCATATTTCAAGTTAGGATACTTAACCCTAAGACAGCCTGTATATGAACATTCAGATCAGATCTATTATAATTTTGAACCAATATAAAATTACTTGTTCTCTTAGGTATAATGTTTGACGGTAGGGTCCCGAAATATCTGGCCCTGAGTTTAAATATAACAAAATATTGAACGGCTATCAAATACGAAAGGAATAAAATATTGGTTCGCAATAAAAGATAACTCTTGTTCCAGTTCCCAAGTCAAACTAGAAACTAATATTAATAAACAACAATAAAAATAAACAAACAATTGTGCGACGTCTCAAGACCACAAGAATGATTGATCAGTCCCAAAAATAAATCCACATAAAGCAGATAAACAAAGGAAGCACGTCGGCGATTGGTTGCGAATGTCACCCACCGCGATCTCAGACGACCTTGATACCGGTAATCTTCGAGCTGTTAGTCTGAAGGTCGTTCCACGCGACAAGAAAGAAACAGCAGCACAGCGTGCTTCGCTTGTTGGTATTGGAAATGGAATGGAATCACTGAACAAACACCAAGTGCTGAATGTTCGCAGTGACCGGGCAGTGGAAAGGTGCCCTCGACGCGACCCGAGGAAAAATACTTTACCGTTTATTAGCGCAGATTAGAATAAAATGTAAACAAAGTCATGCGAAGAACAAACCTCCAAAACAAGCTCTAGAATGTTGTGATGTGTTTTTGTGAGCATTTTTATGACAAATGTGACTTTCGTTTTAACGTGTTTTGAGTTGTAACATTTTTTACTAGTTACCAAAGAATGTTAAATTTAAAAATCTTGTGTGGTTACTACACGACTTTCTTCTTACAACTGTATGTACTCGTCTTATTGCACTTGACACACGTTTGACATAATAGAATATTCGAAAAGCCGTAAAGGTTGGCTTATGGATCTAGGAAAGTGAAATAAAGTCTTCATTTCACTTTCCTGGATTCATAAGCCAACCTTTAGGTAGGTACGTCTTTTCAAACTTTTACATTGGATCAACATCTCAAGAAACTCCACATAATAGAATAACTGAAGTAACTGACTTGTTTGTTTTCAAGCAATTATGATTATTGAAATGTATTTATTAAAAATATAATTTAGTTTTTCTCAAAATTGAAAGCATATGCAGGGAATTAATATAACGATAATTATTCCTTATGTTATTGTTAACATTTTACATTTGAAACATTTTTGTTGCTACTTCTATATTTGAAATAAATTGATTTTTTTTGTTGTGTTTTAATGTTTGAATAAAACTCTCTCTTCCAGTTATCGAAATGTGACCAAAATCTTTACAGCTCTGCGCAATATCCTAAACTTTACCATAATTGTATCAGTTCTCGTTTATGAGTTATTGAACATACGGACCCACATCCATACATCTACACACACAGTCATCATTGGGAAAATGGTCAAAATGAATTCTAGGGACCTCAAAACATGTATATCCTCGAAAATCCCGGTATCGATTTTTTTATGATACCTAGGTTTACTTATACTGTGTATAAGAAAGTAAAAATAGAGCGAGCCTGTCAAATTAATTTCTGACCATTGATGTCATTAAACTGTACAAAAAAATCACCCCTGTAGTGTACCTACTCTTTTCTTCACTACAACATAGTGGCTATTCCCAATTTCTACTAATGATTCACAATATGTGAAGCTGCTACACCCTAAGTTTGGTTGAGTAGAGGCGTGATCGATATGCATTTATTAGTTCGGTAATTAGAACTACCGGCTGTAGAGGTTAATTATTGTGTCGACTAATTGGTCAATTAATAAACATTAATTTTAAGTTTCAAACTCTAGCTCTGTATATACTTACGTGCTAACTATCGGTTCAAAATTAATATTGATTGCAATTACATTAATGTTAAGTATAAGTAGGTACTTCAATTGTTCAATTTTCTTACTATACTCTATGTACTATAATACGTGTATAACGAAAGGATTTTGATTGTTAATTAGGGCTTGGCTTAGGAGTTTGGTTTACACCAAAAGATTTTCAATGTTTAAAAAGAAGCGGCAATAGTCCACAAAACCGTAACATATAAATAGTCCGATAAAACTTAAACACTACAAAATTCTTTCGATATTTTAAACTGAGTTTAAAGATGATTTAGTCTATTTGCAAAGAACGTTTCCTACTATTATTTATTTTACTGTTACAGAAAGATAAATCAAAATGTCATGAAAATTTTAAATCTTCTTATCATTTGAGAGTAAGTAGGTATGATTATATAGTTGGCAGCAAAGATGTTCAGTTTTGCAACTGCAAACTTGACATTACACGTTGCAAAGATAAAAATATAAAAGTTGCAGAATAATGGAACTTTTCCCGATTAAAAAGTATGGCAATAATATTATTTCAAGGTTCTCTTTTCAATTGAAGTTATAAAAAATTTACGGCTTTCGTAGGAAATTATTATATCAAATCAATAGATTCAATGAAAATTGTGCAATTAAAAAGTTGGCTTCTTGTAGTAATAGTTAATTGGATTTACAGCAAACCAGCATTTTGACGATGGCTGTTTCCGGCTGTTTCTATGCAGTCTTTTCATGATTGAAACATTATATTCTGCCCTTGTATACGTCAGAACTTGAAAAAAGTCCAGTCATTATACTACCGCGGTTCTTGTAGAAACAAAGCATTATCAACAGTAGCAGCAAATCGCATTAACATTCAACAACGATCCGTTCGCATTTGCTTTCATTGCACCAGGGAAACACCTCATTAAAAATCAATTTAGCATTTTATACAACAATAGCACAGATCTCAACCGCTTTGCACCGATTTATTGCATTACAATCTCCATTGGAGAAAAATGAGAAAAAACGTCGTGACCTTATTCAAATATAATTACTGTTTTTCAATCGCAGTGTACCGCACACTCGTGGCATTCAGTGTGATAGTTTAAGCTGAAACGAACCATTTTTAAATATCACCTGTCTGTGGGAATACAGACTGCCTTTCAAACTCTACAGCAAGCTCTCAATTATTTATTTGATGTTCTGTTCTGATGTCATTGATGGTTTACGACAAATTTATAGACTTTCATCAAATGTAATAAATAATTGGAGTGCAGTGGTGGCGACTTCAACAAAACCACTAACAAAATAAAAACTTCCTTATTCTTTCCATTATTTTTGTAATTAGAAAACCTATTACCTGAAATTCCTGATTTCGTAACTTTTGGTACTATTTTTATTGAATACACAACGCCTAGATTTGTAGGGCATGAGTTCAGTGGGCTTAGGCTTGTAGAATGTAAAGCCCTGTTCACACATGCACACACAGCGAACACATAGAAGACACACACGCAACAGTAAGAAATACTGTGTGTGTTGCTTGTGAAATAGAGGCGCCGTTATTTTGTGGCTTCTATGAAAGTAAAGAATAAATCAATTTTTAGGCTACAAACATTCCACACGTTCTTCATTTTGCCTTTGGTGTCTGTGTGCCACATGTGTGTGTCTCATATGTGTCCGCTGTGTGTCCATGTGTGAACAGGGCTTAAGAGAAGGGAACCCAAAAGCGATTCTACCACATAACAAAAAATGGTAAATTCACTAATTTTTCTGACAATTTAGTGTCCAAAGTGGGAACTTATTTGATTAATTTCAAGAACATAACAGAATCGAGTTATATAATGATTTTTCATTGCTGACTGAATATCTGTTTCTATCATGGATTGTATAAAATGGAAATGGATTGTGTTTATTTAAATAAATGTGGTTGTCTTAGGTTTTTCCGAGGGTTTTTCGAATTTGTATTTTAAATTCGTGTGATTTTCAGGTAGCAATTTTTCTAGGTACGCCAGTGTGGACGTCACAAATGTCCTTAAAATCAGCTGATTTATACCTTGATGTTATGCGTCCTTGTAAATATTTAAAATGTTATACCTACTCAATTGTATTCTTTTATAGCTCTTGTTAGTATTACCATTCATTAGAAAAGACCTTATGTTCGCACAAATCGTGAAAAATCATTACAATACTTGCATAATTAAACCTACCTACACAACATTTATTTTCATCTTTTGGTAAGCGGAAATAATTATTTGTAATACGAAATACCTACTTAAGGTTAACAGAAACATTAATAATAATTTCTTGAATTTATATTCATTGAGTTTGTATAATTTGTTGCTAATGAATTAATTTATTTAAAGAGTTTGCAACCCCGTTATTTCGCATACATAATTAGAATATTATTAATCTCTTGCACGAGATTGGGCAACTGGCGACAGCCAACCTCGTTTCCGTTTCCTCGTGAGGTTATCGTGATGTTCAGTGCGCACGAGTTCGGTGTTTTGTGGGTGACCCGTCTTCCACTGGTCCTGCTAAGAGTATTTTTAATCTCGGTTTATTTTTTCTGGTACAAGAACGCGTGCTACCGCTACTGATACTGAAACTGTTTCCAGAGCACGCTTATCTACAGGAGTGGATTTTGTATTTTAAATTTTTCCGGTTATTTATTCAGTGACGATTAATAAATTATTATTTTCTGACTTCTCATTGCTACCTGTTGGTGTCATTAATATTTAATTGTATAAAAGGTGATGTTACACAAATGCACGAACGTAAACTGTTGGAGAATACTATTAATAATAAATAAGTGGTACTTAAAAGGCTACCCGATATAATTACACCCACACCTTTAAAGTTTTTTACTTTAACAATGCAAATTATTTATTTATTACTCGTACATTCATTTTAATTACTTTTTTTAACCATTTTAGCATAGTTCATAGAATTTGTACCTTGAATTTTAGAAATTAGATCAGCTCATTTTTAGGCATTTGAAATGTATTTATTTCAGTAATATTATTTAGGTTTACGCAGACAAATAAATTAAGATATTACATTATAAAATTAAATTTAAACAGTAGACATAATTATTTCCTATATAATCGTTTATATGCTAAATTAACCAACTAAACTATCGTCAATAGTGGGCTATCCAACCTCTTATTTTAATTCGTTAATTTTATAATTTATTTAGCATAAATTCACCATTAATGTAACAGTTTTTTTTAAAGGAGGCACCTCCTATGCATTAAGGAACATTACCTATTAGCCAGACACATTGTAATTATATAATTTGAATTTTTAGACAATCACAATGTCCATGCTCTTCAGTGGGATTCGAACCCACGACCTCGCTGGCCGCTCGGACCACAGTGAGTCTAAGGCACGTTAGATAATCCGCGCGGCCATATCGTGGACGGCAAATAAGCAGTTATTTTATTATACGATGTTAGTGTTAGGAACCAGACAGTTATTTAAATAATAAATTATTATTCTTCTTTACTTAATCAATAGTCAATAATTCATTAACTAATGAACCAATAGGGTGCATATTACACCGATAACATAACAAGTGTCTGTTTTATTAGTAATAAGATTACAAATAAATAAATAAGTATAATGAGATGAATAAATCTTGTTAAATAACCACTCAAGGTAGGTAATAATTTTTTTAGGTGAATTATTTGTCTTTTCCACGTCAATTTAATTTTCTTAAGTTATTTTATAATTTATTCCAACAATAATGTTATAGTATTTTTTCTATAAACACTTTTCAAATCATATGGCTGGAGTACTGCGAACTTGTGGCTTTCGCCAAATATTGGCCCTGACTCCAATAACTCTCGTTTCCGTGTCGTCCTAAATCCGTCCCTGCGTGGCCACGAGCTCACGCTTTTAATTGAGGTGATTCCGTAGCCTCGATACACGTTACACGGCCGAACACTGTAACACCATACTCTCCATACACAGTGTACATCACCAACACCAATACGCGCGCGCCAGCCTCTGCCTGGCCTAACCTAAATTCTCATTTGTTTCATTAAACACATCCGACAAACAGTTGAACGTTCTACTCACAAATAAAACATTGCGCCCTCGCTGGATGAGATACTCGAGATAGTGGATTCAGATCTTCGGATGTTTCTGCGCACGTGCGCTCGTGATTGCGTGGGAGGAAGAGCATTGTGTGATTGTCCGATGCTCCACTTTTTTGCTTTATTAAAGCGTCTTCCGTGTTTGGTGATTCAGCTGCTCGCGCTATTCTTTTTAAGCGGGTTATTTATTGTCTCGTAGTTAAATGGCGCGGACGATTTATGACGAAATTAATAGAAATCCTGCTGTTTTATATCGTGCTTAAAACAAACATTGAACATTGCAGATGCATTCATGTTTATGAGCCATTATTGATGACAATACGTCATATTTTTTTACGAATTCAGTTTCACTCACATATCAAAATCACATTCTCAGTTCTTACAAAATCGTTGACATTGTGCATACATACATACATAATTATTTATTACGCCGTTTATCAAGTTTAGTTGTGGCAGCCTCACATATTGTTATATCATCTGAACACCTATTGAAATTCGTGTATATGCCACAATGGTTACCAAAATAATACTTTTGAATATTGAAGGATATCCCTTGTGAAGAAATTTTAATATATCATTGACTTTTTCTTATTTTCTCAGCAATAAGGTACCTACTATCTTATTTAAAATTTAAAGGCATTCCTTTTTTCCTTTTATGTGATATTTATTATATTATCTTGCTTTTAAGTATTTTTATTGTTGACATATACAAACTATAGAACGTCTTTGTGTTACCATAACAAAAAGAATTTATTTATGTCTTCAATTTGGACTAATTATAGTAATTTTATTGTAGTCTTCGACACCGGACCTGAAGATGACTCTATAAAGAGTTGAAACCGGTAGTCCATCATTTATTGATAATAAAAAGAATGAAGATCTTGATGTCATTTCTTTATTTTTACACACTTTTGACTGGTACATAGAGTAAAATACTATGTATAGGTACCCAGGGCCGGACTGAAACTTAAATCTGTTTCGGACTTTCAAGTAATCGGCCACAATTGTACAGGCCTTCAATTAGAAAATGTTTGGGTTCAAGGATTTAAGGCCATACGCCAATTATTATTTATACGGAGACTCGGCCCACCGAGTTTCACCCGGTAGACCTTATGGCTAGCCCACCCCTGTATTAGGTACCAACCGCAATTAATTAATAGAATTTACTTTCAGATAATAATACGGTAATATTCTTATATAATTATACTTACATAAAGCTACATTAACAAAAAGGACAGTAAATCATACAATTTACAGGGAGTATTATGTATGCTATTTACAATTTACGTATTACATAACTGAACTTTTGAGATATTACATAAAAATATGTAACAGCAAACAAATTTAAAGGCCTTCTGTTATGTTCTAGTTATTCACATAAGTTAATCATCATTTTGTTACTTTTTTGTATAATTATTAAATAAAACAATTCGGTTAATTTTAGCTCCTGTTTAATTTGAACATCCTGTTAGCAAATTCACGATTTCTTTCACACCAAAATGACCACTTAAATTAAGTCCACAATTAAAAATAAATTAATGTCACAGTTGTAAACCTTCTAGTGCGTGTATGCCGACGTCACAAGTATGTGCATGTCACACTTCCGACCTCCAAACAACTACCTATGTATTAGTGTATTTGTAAACTTCACTCTGATTGGCTACTCAACTTGTAAAACATGAACGCCCATAGCAAGGTGTGGGTGTGCACGATCAAATATGTGCGCAAGGTCAGGTACCTAGAGACAAATCATAGATCAAACCGTCATTGGAGACTCTGAAATGGTTATGTAATAATGTAATCACAGGAAAATATAGCTTTGGCTTGGGATGATGTGAACAACTGACCCTAGTTGTGAAATCATTGTTGCTAATGCTGATTCAATGCAAGGACGCTGTGTTTAGTTCTAAGGTTATGATAGAACTGGAAGGTGGAAGATATATTATTTATATAATTTTTAGGAAGATGTAGACTGTAGTTCACTTTCTAGATCTAGATACCGCATGTGGCATTTGTTTGTGATCGCAACATATCCGAGAGAGAAGACATGCGGAGTCGGATCTTGAGGTGTATTGTGGGTTGCATTTACTTCATAACCATGAAAACGCTTTGACATAAATCGGAATTTGGTTAACTTGTAATGTCAGTGCTGTCTGACATAGTAAATAACAAATTATTTTGTGATTCAACTTTAAGTTTTGATGTTTGATAATTAAAACGAACAAAATAATTTATTTTTAGTGCACCAGCTGTTATTACGACGTTACAACCCGCAATACACTGTAAGATCCGACTTCTCATGCCCTCTAACTCTTATATGTTGCGATCACTTTACAACAATGCTTTTAGACGGTCATGCGGTATCTAGACAGTAAATAATGATCGAAAATTTACATTATTATCTAAGTAGGTAGGTACCTATTTAATTGCAAAATGTTTTACTATTATTTACAGTCGGAATTTTTAATAAATTAACATAAAAGTTGTCCTTAACATAAAGTGTCTATTTAAACTTGCTTCTTGTGCTTGTGTGATTAAAAATAAACATAATTTAAATATAAATTTGAATATGAGTTCTGAAAGTTAAACCAATCTAAATATAACCTTAAACTTTGCAAAATACACAATTCTACTAGTTACATAATTTGCGTATAGATCACATTTAAAAATAATTCACTTCCTCGCATTTAAAGATTTTTCACATAAAACTTAAATTCGATATCTGACGCAAGAACTGCACTATAACTGCAATTTCCTGTTGCCAAAATAACCAAACTTTGCACAGTAAAATATCAATATTTCCCTACTTCCGTTTATAAAGCACAAACATAGATTATGATGTCAATCAAACAAAATAAACAAAAACAGAACGCAAACCAGATTACAAATTCTGGGTAGAGCTAGACACTCGAAAATCCAATTCCGAATAAATGTCATCGACAGGCATAAAACATAATCTATTATTTCATCTCTGTACTACATGTTCTGATTCTAAATTGAATGTAGGGATCACAGGTACATAATGTCCGACATCAGCGGTAGTTTGTTTGTGTATGTGTGCTCGTCGTGCGCTATTCATTTCCGTCATATTCACATGCACTCCAAACTGCACCGATTGCGATCATCATGTCAATGTCAAAATCAAAATATCAGCGCATACACAACGGCCTCTCGTTGGTTTTGGTCAACATAGTGCGTTCGTGTGTTTTGCGAACAAATAGCTTCTGGTCATGGTAGTTTGATATGGGCGGTATATGTCGATGAACTAATTAATTAAAGCTTGTTTGATGTTTGTGGGAGATTCGAACCGCACAAATTAACGGTTCAGGTTCGGTTCGCGGTTCACTGTGCTTTATAGGGTTCGGGTTTGTTCCGATTTTCTTAATTCTGCTTGAAATGAACCGGTTTTCAAAATAGTTTCAAGTTAAAATTTGACTGTTACCGTTGACAATACAGATTTTGCTTAAGCTAAGCATATTAATAATATTTAAATAAAACAGTAATAAAATTAAAACAATAAAAATGTAAAAATAGTGTGGACCAGTTGGTAACAATTTCTTTGTGTGATAGGGGTTTTTTAATGAACTGTAATTCTACGAAAATAATTTGAAATGTTTGTTCCTAGTATGTCAGTTACATAAATTTGATTGTGCGACATATTATCAAATATTTTTTACATTTAACTAATCTAACGAATGTGAAGGATAGTGCGTCTATTCTGACTGATAAATTTTATACAACCAAACTTCGCATGCGAAAATAGTAAGTGCCTATATTTAATACAATAATTTTAAACTTTAAGCCGCTAAGTATTATTTTATAAAATATTAATGGCCAGTTTCACCGCATCCACTTAAATTTTAAGTTTTCCTTGAGGCCCGTCTCATCTACCTCCTAAAATCCAGCATAAAACGTACTAATGTGACGAGTGTTTTGTGGCCAGTATAAGAATGGTAAAATTGTATTTCAACAAGGATTATATACTTATAAGATCAATTAACAGTTTTGTCTTTTAAAATTTTAATAAAAAATTGTACCTATACGTGTGGCACATCTGTATAGATCAATTATTTCTCTATTAAATGTTTATAAAACCATTAAGTCGATAATAAACTAACAGTTTACTCGCAACGAAGAACGAAAACACTTTTACAACTTCAAAATGACATTGCATTTCTAGGATGCGGTAAAATACGAGTTTCGGTCTGGTTTTAGGCAGTGGCAGTAGTGAGGAAAAGTGTGGAAAAGAAAAAAGTAAAATCGAAAGTATTATAGGAATTCGGAAAAAACTTTGACAAGCATCTTAAATAAACAATATCGAATCGAAATCAAAATGTCAAACGTAGGAATAACATTTCTGTCATGAGTTCGATTCGATATTATTTCTTAATTAAATGACATTTTAAATTTAAGGAAAAGTGGTGCAACTGGTCATAAGTAGACAGGTAGGTACTTTATCTTGGAAAAAAGATATGTAACAAAATAAAATTACTCAACATTTAAATAATTAAATTTGTTGTACAGCTGACTTGCAATTGCAAATATTATACAATGTAAGAATTTCTATAATATTTATAGCTGTGAATAAATTTGACCAGTAATTAATTCATGAAGAAAATCCTTATTAGCATATTACACATTTGCAGTTCAAACTAATTTCCTGCGAATAGATATATGGATCAAGGAAATAGTAGAGCGAGAAGAAAAGAACAAAACTGAAAAACAACGCTTCAAAATCCATTTCCTGCTTCTATACTCCATGCACTTGAGTGCCTGGTGCACTGTCAGAAACCCTGCATTATAAATTGCAACAGAAATTAATGATGTATTTGTTGGTTGTTGACGTAACCAACCCATCATCGCTCACTTTAACCAACTTCAACAGTTTCCATGAAAACCCGGCGTTCGCCTGCTGTGAAACGTGAAATAATCACATGTAGAAAAAGAGGAAAGTGGGCCATGAATCGTAATGCAGAGGAATAAACAACATGGCATCGTTTCCAGCGCCAGCGCAGATGCTAACGCGGCTGATGTTGATCCGTGATCCAGATCAGGCGACCAGTGACAGCGCAGAAGAACGCAGTGTGCTGCGTGCTGGTCACCTCTTTTCCCGCTTGGGTCGCAGGTCATGGAGGGCGTGATACGTTTGGAAACTAGAACGATGCATTGGCGGAGATACAAGGGTGTGACCAGAATTATCATTATGTAATTTATTTGCGAATGCTAATCGGTAACCTAAAAGATTATCTTTAATACGTCGTGCTATTTCTGGTATTTACTCGTGAAATGATGATCACTGTTTAACCAACTGTATTCAATTTAGTTTTTATTTTTCGCTGTACTAATTACATACGAAAGCAGTAAATTTAATTGTCTAAGCCACAAATTAGTAGGTAGTTTTTTTACCGCTTTTAAGAATTAGCGCAATGTTCATTTAGGCCATAGTTATTAATTTATTATGACTTTATAAAAGATTTAAAAAATAATAAAATTAAATGTATTATTTTGTATAAATATTGTTAAACATTTGTAATGAAGAATAATAAAAAAAAATTGTTAAATTTAAAATAAACATTATAAGAATAATTAGAAAATTAGAATATCAAGTCGAAATAAAAGTAAAATTCATATTCTTACATTACGTAATAATTTGATTTCAAATTGATATGAATTCCTGAACATTTATCTTTTTTTTCTAAAACTGAAACCTACATGGTTAGAATTATTGTCCTATTGAAATGAAGAGTCTGTTGCGCGATCTACTAATTTTCGTCTTAGAGAAAGATGTGGGTATAGAAGAAAGAAAGAGAAAACTTCTCTACTATCTATCTCAGAAACATCAGTCTGGAATTTTCTCATACTGATGCTTGCATCCCTTAGTGAATAAATTGTTTTGATAGTTGTACTGTGTTCAGTGTTCTGTTTGTCGTTGCCATTACTTATACCTACAGTACTTATATTGTTATGGTGTGAAATGCAATATAGTAAGCGGTACTAGGTCAAATTGTGTAATATGTGTAATATACAAAAATTAGCTCCACCCGTTCGCGCAGCTGAACCGACTCTTCACTTCAAACTACCTACCTATATAATAAATACCTAATTTTTGGTGTTATTCCTTGTTTTTGAAAAACAGTTTTAAATTTTGTCTCTTTGTTGATTGCAAAAATAAACATTTGCGTAGGCTTTACAAACTAGGCAAACAGATACGTAAAATACATGTTTAGCACACAAAAATATTTTCAGACATTATGTATTTAAATTACAATTTATTTGTTCTCTATTCATTAAATTAAAAGAAACTAAAAACAAAAGATGCACAGTTAAAGTAATAAATGTTTCTAATATTCTAATTCATTACAAATTATTCAGATCTCCAATAATTTATGGCGCATATTTTTCCACCAGAATAGATGTTTCCCCCATTTCTATGCTTATGTTGGCTACGCATCCAAGTAGCCTGTGACAGAAACACGAGGCATGTTTGTATGGATTATAGCTTTAGCAGCGCTGGTTTATCTGCTTGTTCTAGTTCTCGTCCTCGCTACGGCTCTGCGCACGACCACTAAACACTGATCATGCTAATTTCTCAACAACAAGAGCTCGCATTATTCTCTGGCATATTTTTTCCGTGCTGATAATAAATGACTTTGTTTATTTCGAATAATAATATCATTTACTACCTGCGCAGTCCTATGAGTAGCAAGTCCACTGTTAAGAATTACTGTTATTTATTTAAAACGCACATAACCTCCAAACGTGGACACAGGCGGAATAATAAATAAAGAGATAAGTGATGATGCTGACACAACTCATAATGAGACATATTTTTTTTATTAAATCCTTTATATAAAATCGTCGCCGATGACAACGCATTCTATCAAAATTGGGTACCAAAAAAATGTTCAGTTTGTATAAGCGAAGGCTTTTAAACGCATAATCGATGCAGTACCGCGTTCGATCATTTGTTAACATTTTGTTTCATTGGAATAGCTCCATTTAAATTCAATGTTTACTAAAAAAAATTATTCATCAGTAGTGGTCAACCAGTGTTTCGTGTGAAAGATCCCATATGTTTATTTATTAAAAGTGCGAGCGAAGCGAGTCTACCTCAAAACTAGGTTCAATAAAGTAAAGATTAATAGACTATAATAACAACCACCCTGATTAATATAAAGCAAGACTATCAGTTTCATATATTTTCACAAAATTTGGAACACATTTGATTTATTGATTTAAGTTGAGTTGACAACGAAATTACGATTTTTCTGTAGGTATCTATGCTTTTACTGGTAATTGTACAGACTTTTTCATAATAACATATTACGTCTTTCCTTATCTAAGTGCCCTCATATTTAGTTCAGCGATAAAAAAAAACCAGAATCCGTTAAAATAACATCTTACCTCTATCTTTAAAGTATAGTATTACCCAAATTACCATTCCCAAACCGTTATTCCCGCCATAATCCTAAATCCGGCTCTGTCACCGGCCCTTCCAAGTTCATTTCCTCCGTCTGAAGGGGCAATCCTTGGTCCAGGATAGGGACAAATACTAGGGCGGACATTTCGTCGTCTTCAGCGGGTATCGAGAAAGTACTATGACGATCGCGTTCTCCATTTCCCAGACTTAGGGTGTAATTTGGAATCAGGGGAGTGTTTATGAGACTGATATTTACGTAACAATGACGACATCTTCGTTGAGTTTATTGTACGCGACATGTCGTTATGGATAACTCGGAATTGGAAGGGTGATACCGAACCCTAAAGTATATCAAATATTTATTTTTATGTTGTCGGCGAGACCTGTTTTATTGTGTTGTAAACTGTTTATAGGAACGACTCGCGACATCTGCATTAGGAGATCGCATAAAATCATACTTATTCAATTTCTAAATGCGATACACTTCAATTCATATTCTGTTACTGACTGTCTATCTTAAAATGTAAGATATAATATTGTCAGTTAACAGGAACGATTACAAATCTGCAGTCAGTAGGTATCTATTCAATTCAATTAAATTTACAACAATCCCATGTTAGAATTTGAACTAAAAATTTAAAGTTTTAAGTAGCTATACGGACGAGTACGAGTATACAATTTTTGTAACAATTTCGAAATTATTCTGGGCATATAGATTAAACATTGCGGTTTATTTAACCTACGTTACCTTCAAATTGAGGAAACGAAGCGATATTACATTATTTGTTCGTTCTATTTAAATCCTGACTAAGGTTAACTAAAACCATGTTGATGTAAATACCAGATTTTCGAATACAAACAAATGATAATCGAGAATAAACAACAGATAACAATAACTGTAAATATCAACGATCAACGGAAACAAAATAAGACACAACCGCGATAACAAAGCTCCATTTAAAAACATGACGGTCTTTGTTTCAGTAATGAAACAATTTAAATCTATTGTACGGTTCCTCTAACCTTGATGGAATGTGGGTAAATATTCAAATCACGATATTTTATGAATAATGTAATAAAAACTACTGTTATGCAGAAGCTAGCTACTACGATGAAATTAGACCAGATTAGATAATAAAATACGTCACATTCAAGTGGAAATGGAAAGGTCAAACAATTTACTCGGCTTCAAATCGGAAATTAGCAATTGAAAATTGTTATTCATACTCACCGACTGACTGACGCATCTTGACTATCCAATGGAATAATCTACTGCGAATTAGTCAGTCAATAAAACGTACGTGTAAAGGAAACAATCAATACGAAGCAAATATGATCAATTATCCTGTTTTTCATATGACTTTGACCAAACTGCATACATTTTCCTAGTACGAACTAAATACTGCATTTTAAAACATCATTTAACATTTTCTGTATTTTCCTCACTTTTTATAACTCACTGTAGGAATCATTTTCTGATATTAAAAGCATGTTGTATAAAACCATACAAAATTGTAAGTAAATAATAACTAGTGATACATTCATTGACAGATATTTGTTTCATAACATTTTTATTGACATTAAAAAACCTGAACATTTTTTAATATTTTGATGTTAGCAATTAAATTAATAAAAACAATTATAACAAATTTGAGATAATAGAAATTTCTTTACAATCGACGTACTTAAAGCATGACCGATCGCCCTTAAAACTAAATACTTATAGGAATGAGGCTTTATGCTTTTCGAAATGAATGTAAATTACTTAAAAGTTGATTCTTTTGTAGTAGGTCCTTGCAAACTAGTTTTCCAGTTGTATATACAGCGCAGTTATACAATCAGAGTGTAAACATCTCATCCAGTTTCTATTTACAACTTAGAAATTGTATTTGAGTCTTCCAGTTCAGTGAAGTATCCTCAATCACCCTGTAGACATTTTGATCCAACTAACGTATCCACACACATCCCCTACTGTAATTTGGTTTAGGATGATAGGGGCTCGTGTCGGGGTAGCGCTCCCCCCTAACATCCGGCTGTCTGGGGGTCATCAACCCCACAACGCACAACCCCACGCACGAAGCAGGAGGCAGGAAACGGACGAACTTTTAGCTCCTGCCGGAGACTGCCAAGCAGGGAGAAGTTAAATGTTATTTCGTTGGGGTTACGGAAATTTCGTCTGAATGTAACATTAAAGCAGAAAATTTTGTTTTGTGTTATTTATTCAGATGATCATTTGGATATTTTTCTGCAATTAATATAACTACACATGTTTATGTAAGTCTATAAGAATAGGAATAGGAATCTCGCCTTTCTATAAAAATATTCGATTCAAGTCTCAAAGAACATTTACAACAAATTTAGTCCTTAGCGTTATGGACGTAAAGAAAAGTTACCTATACTAAGCTCAAGATTATGTAAATTAACATCCAATTCGTAAAATGTTATTTCTGACAACTCCAGGTATACACATTTCAGATTTCAGTTTAGCTGAACAAAAATCCTGTGGTCTACAGTCTATCAACAATTGAGAAGTTGATTTTCAAAACTAAACAAATGTAATATTTCATTTCTGTTAGTTTGATAGTGCGATTCGCAGTGTGCTGATTCTCCTTTTAAAACATGAGTGTTCTCATTTATATGTTGTTGACTTTTACTTGACAATAATCTAGTTTAGACCCAGACGGTCTTGTTTGTTAAGTCTTGAAAAAACAAAAATAATTTAAAGTAAACATTTGGAATGTCAGAACTTATGACAGATGTAATCTAATCTTTCAACAAACTATACTTTAACTTTGGGCTTCACTATCTACAACATTCTTAGTAAGAAGAAACCACAGATGATATGATGGTAGCTGTTGACTTTACCTCGCAAAGACTCTGACCCCCTAGAATTTAAGCGTCTAAAATCGGTCTTAAACTATCAAATAGCCGCACGTTTTTCATTGGCAACCCCGGTCACAGAAGTTTTAATTAGTTCATCGGTGTGCCTAGGGTGGCTCTTGTGTGGGGGGTGCATAAGGGTGAGAACGAGATAAAACTTGGGGGTTTGGATTTGTGTAACGATCCGTTAGTGGCTGAGCGGGTGAGTCGTGAGTCCTCAGCGCTCAGCGCTCGAGGGAGTGAACCGACAGCGAGTTTTCTCTTCAGCGCTGTTCTCTTGTCCTTGTTTTGTCTGGACTCTGTGGATGTTGCTAACAGGACCGGACGGAAATAAAATATCAAGTGACACATCAAATGTTCAAGTGAGAATAAAATGAAATAACGATGGAGCAACAAGAACGAACACTTTTATTTTTATGAGTTCCACTTGTTATAACTTAATTCACCGAAATTTAAATATGTCAACTACACTTGATCTTGATGCAATATATTTTATTACTATTACTATACCACAAAATGTAAACATTTATAATTAACAATAAAGAAAACCTATATATATATATATATATATATATATATATATATATATATTGTTCTGCTAAATTTCTCACATTATCGTATATAAACAAACAATAAAAAATGTATTAAATTCATTTGCTTTTAAACATACTTTTGGGACATCAGCAATCTTTTACAATAATTGATAGTATTGTATACATATAGGTACACTATAACAGCTAAATTACAAATATCTACAATAACAGGAAAATACTGTTTTGTTTACTGAAACAAAGTTTTATTTATTTATTTATAATTAATTTAACTTTTTAATAATTTTTAATTTAATAATTAGTCGCTGTCCAATAGTCTAATAAAGTTATTCGTTCGCTTTTCATTTATTTTCCAATAACAAAGAAGAATAATGAATGTCTCTTGAACGGTACAGTAACAGCACACTGATAATGTTATCATGAGTAACACATAACATATTGAGACAAAATTAAAATTAATAACCCGTTTGACATTGGCGTTCAATATAAACATTACGCAGAACATATAGTGATACGACAGGGGGCATCACATAGGTAAAGCGTAAAGGCGACAAAATAAACACAATTACAAATATTATTATTAATGAATCAATTATTCATATCTGTAACTCTATCCTCTATTGAACATAAATTTAGCTTGATTATAATACATGAATAATTAATTACTTAGATTTATTACATTTTGCATTAGCTATAGAATTATTATTCGAGCGAAGTTCTAAATTAATTTGAAAATATTTCGTTACGAAATTGTATTTTAGTTTGCCAAATATTTAAAAAGTTTAATGTAAGTTAAACAAGGAACATATGTACAGTGTAAACAATGCCATTAATTTAATTTTATAAAATCGTATCCTCGCCAACATAGTTTAAGTTATTCTGTCTATCAATTTCCTGTTTCATCGACTTTCAAAACGCTATTTATGTTTCGAATTTTGCTAATATTTTTATGTGTACTCATATACCTATATTTAAATTCTTGATAAAAATAATAAGAATGAGTCATTGTGCTAGCAATATTGTTAAATAAATTTTTATAACTTAATCTAGATCTTAACCGATCTTAACTAAATAAATGAGTAGGTATAAAGATAAGATTTTACATACAAAAACACTTATCCCATATTAAAATATGCAAAACAACAAATTACAGTAAATAATTGATATTTCGAAACAACGCAATCTTGATGTATTTATTACCAGCAATAATTAATGAATGACATCTGAATATCAAATCATGATAATCAGAAATAAAAATTGGTCTATGAAGGTTACAGAAATCAATTACTTGATTATTACCGCCACCGCCATTTTGGTTGCTATACGCGCAACCTTCAATTGTTATCCACGAGGCATGTGCGATATTTAAATTTTAGGGCACATTAAAAATAAAACCATAACCTCAATGTGTTTGCAATCATCTGAGCCATATGGGAATTTTATGTAGTAATTAGTAATTGGTTTAATATTGATTGCAAAAACGATTTTCGCTGCAAGCGCAATGAAAATTGGAATTTTGTTTGTTAAATGACACAAATTGCTTGCGCTGGACATTTACTACCAACTATGCTTTGATGAACATTAACTCATTTTATCACGGAGCAAAAAATGTTTTGTTTTTACTATTTTCCTTGCTCCACATAGTTTTTTGTTGGTGCGTGTTGTTTCTCCCAGTTTTGACAATTAGGTATGTTTTTTAGTTTTATGCTTCATTTCCGAATTTTTCACACTATTTCATTCATCAATTTCTAACTACCTACCCCTAAAAATAATTAAAATACGTTATAGGAAACGAATTGAGTAATATTAATATTTAACATTATCATTTAATTCAATACAATAGGTACTATTCAAACATTTAATAGTTATTTATGTTATAAGGATCGTAACGTCAACCGTTATGGCACTAGTGAAGATTATCAGACGAGGCGAAGCCGAGTTTGATAACACGACGTGTACCGTGTACCGTATAATGTTTCAAATTTAAATCTAAAAAAAAATTCCTTACTTGCTTCTTTAGTAACGAGTTGTTTGTTAATTCATTATGGTACTTAGTACTATGGGTTCATTATGGTCCTTGGCCTATAATAAACGCTGTAACGTTGTCATTATTACACGCCATCAGATAAAAAACTATTTTACAGGGATACCATTTTATACAGCATCTATGCTGGTATGACTGATATTCTGGATATATCATACCATTTGTCGATATATGGTTTAATTTTTAATTACGATATCGGCTCGGTTATCGGTACCTAGGTATATATTTTCCGACCAGACACTGCAGATAATCCGGATACTTATTCAATTACCGGTTCCCGAATTGTTCAAAAACCGGGTATAAACGGAAATGGACAAGTGGAAATAAAACTACTGGAATTCAGCCCCACAGTTTATTTAAATCAATCTCTAACGGTATGTACGCCACATGCGTCTTCATCAGGAGCTACAATAAATATTTTAACAATATAATAATTACAGAAACTGAGTATATAAACATCTATTCAAATTTTATTTTCTGGATTATGAAGCTTATCGATATAAATTATTATAATTATATTAATTACCTTCTAAGGAAAAATTGAAATGCTATATAATCAATCACAAAATCGTAAAAGCAGAATCAAGAAAACGAAGTATAATTAAATTCCATAATTCCTCAAAAATATTGCTAACCTCGAAATAAAGCAAACAAAATTACCATTAATATTGAGTTCAGCCCCAAAAACAAATTTCAACCCATCCAAGTAAAACTCGTCCAAGGCTGTCGAAATTATTGAACGCGCGGAGGACCTTGGCCTGACAGATGTGTGCACCCCAAATGCTCCCCCCCAGACCTCCAACCCCCTCGTGCACCATTATTTCGCCCGAGCGAGCCTCAATGCTTGCCAGGCTACCACCCTCGCCCTCAGCGAGAAAGAGAGGGAAATATACAGCGAATACGAGGCAGACAGGGAGAGGTACATACAGAGATAAGTGGTGGATTTGAGGATTTAAATGTTAGGCACATGTGTGCTCAAAACGGAATGGAATTTGTATGGCGTGATGATGCTCTAATGAGTTATGAGAATGAGGATGGTTTTTAATAGTGAGTGTTAATATCTAAGTAGATTTAGTGGAACTGTAACCAATGCTAGTAATGCTTGTTCGGATTAAGTGCATGTCATACAATAAAGGGAATTAATAAATTAGAAACAATTAACTTATCCTAGTTCAATGAATAAATACCTTTGCTAGAAACTAGTTGGAATTGGAAAGCATTCTGATCCCATATCCAAGATACATATCTATCTTTTTTTTTCTACAATCGTTGTACAATATGAACATTGTTATTAAATGTTTAATTAGGATATATTCAAAATAATTGTCGCATTAGTAGAACAAAAGCATGAAACTATTTATTTTATTGGCCTCAAACTAAACTACGATTGTGAACGTTTTGTTTAAATTTTTTTGTTTTGTTTATAATTTCATTGAATTGTTAAGTACGGCAAATAATACTTTACTTACTTACTTAATCCTAAGGCATCTACCTTTCGGTGTAGACTGTGGTTCATCGGCAAATAATAATAAATTAAAAATTAGTTATTTTTGACGTTTTATGATTGTAGAAAAAATATTGTGTGCACCTCTTCGGATAGAATTTGATTGTTGCATTTGGCGAGTCATCGATCTCGGCTTCGTCTCGACCGAACAACTTCTTCGCCGCTTCAAAACAATGCTCTATCTCGGCTCTATCCGTACATGATACACAAATAACTATTCTCTGAATAGTTAATATATTCAAATCATAGGTTAAAATACAGGAGATTCAGAATTATTTAAACCAAGTTTAAATGGTTTTAAAAAATGCGATTGCTTGGGCTGGACAGTAGCTATTAGAAAAAGAAAGTGATATAATTCCTTTGATTAAAGATGAATGCCTAACTGAATTCGACATATTTTTACGTAATCAATGTGACAATTAGAAACAAGCAGTTTATTTAATTGGGCAATCACGTTTTTGAAAATTGGTACTATCAGTGATAGCACAACGGAACAGACAAATTCCTGTTCAATGATTCTCCGTAAAATATAAATAATAACTAACTTCTTATGCCCTATTCGCACAAGAATTCTTTAAAGATTCTATCATGCTTTTGAATCATGGAAAAAAATGAAGCTATCAATGAATTATAAATTATTCTTTATTTTATTTGACAGGCAATTTTTACTATGATATTTCTCAAAATTTTAAAGAATCTTCAAAGAATCCTTCAATAAACAGGGCTTTACAAAAAAAAATACGTAGTATCGATCCCAGAATATAATATGCCCAATAATAATTGATTAAAAAATTCGTAGTTCATGAGTTCACTGGCAAAACAAAAAACAATTTAAAATGCTATTATTAAGTTAACAAACATTCAAAACGTTTAGCACAATTTTACAGTTTATAAAAAACAAAATTCCGGTGATCGCTATTCATTTACATGAACCTCGATGTCACCAGTTGAAAAATTAATTACGTCAATTGCAATTTTTAAATAAAACGTAATAGAATTAATCTCTTGAAACACGTGTACAATTTGTCATATTTGTACTTTTATACCCGCAGAAACGATTGTGCAAATTATTTTCAATTCAATTATCTCACATTATACGAGTATCATTCAGTGGAAATTAACTCACTGTTTCCAGTTTCCGAAGCATTATATTGACTTTTCAATCATAGCGAAATTTATTTGATGTCATACATCAACCGCAATTTATTCTCTATCATAAATAACATATTATAGAATATAGATGTAGGTGAGAAAGTGTCGAATGCATTAAATTTAAATAGTAACAGTTATGCAAATGAATAACTGTTTATACCTCCATGTAACATTAACAATTAATAATAATTAGTTAAAATTTTAAACTGTCCTGTACCAAATGAAATAAATTTCTGCAAAAAGTAAAACATAATACATTAATAAAATTATTTCAGGGCCATAAGACAAAGTTCTATAAAAAATTATTTTATAATTTTTACTTCTTCATGGAAACAGACGTTATATGATAATTTGTAGTTGTTTTATAACCTAAAAAAACTATTTCCGCTTTGGTATACAACCTTCAATTTAAAAAAAAAATATTTTTACATATTTTCATACTAATACCTAATAGATTTGTTACATATGTAAAAAGGTTTTAAAGAATTTAAAAAGATAAAAATCATAGTGTTTTAACATTTTTAGATATCTATATGTTTTAAATGAAATTAATTATAGGCACATCTCGGTAGGTTAGGTACACGTCTAGTATAAAACATATTATTATTAGGTATATTATATATAATACATATTATTTGTCGATTATACTCGTATTATTTGTATAGGTATTTAAAAAGTTTGAGAAGTAAATTTCAACAGTAACTGTATTTTAGACACTAAAAGAAATATTATAAATAAAGTGCAATATTTTAAAGTGACAGAGTAAATGTGTATCTATATTATATTATTTCAATTTCTGCAATGTTTAAAACTAAATTACTTCAAAAAACGAACAAAATGTTTCGTTATGTTTCTTATTTCGCGCATGTTACACAATGTTATACAATATTTTTACACTGTCCTCAGTGCTAAAACACATGTGTCGACCTTGTTCAATGGTACCAGGAACGCACACCTTGTAACCACGCGCTATATTAATAAATAGATAATATATACGCTAGCGTGTGCGAAGGTCTTACACTTTACACCAGGCGATCAATCCGTCTCAAAACTAAAACATCGCTCTTCATCGTATGACAAATCGAGAAAGTATGCGTACAAAATTTGGCAGAAAAGTGAAAATTTTGATCTGTTATCGCACCTGCTTGTGGAAAAACAGCTGAAGTAAATATTTTTGGGTTCATAACATATTTAAAAATAGAAGCAATACTTTCTATATTAATTAGAATGTCACCTTCATAACTAATATTTATTTTATTATTTTTATATTAAAATGTTTGAACTGTTCACTTTCTACGAATATACTAATAATTAATACTTGGGAATATATGAGAAATAAAGTTAATTATGATTAAAGTAGGTGTACGTAAAAAAAGAAAATAAGAAAGTAAAATCACAATCTGGCAAACAAGAACACTTGAAATTACTATTTTCACCTTTAGAAATAGTGTCAAGAATTCAATAAAACTCAGGGATTTTATTTACTTAACACTTTTTGGCTAGGATAATTAATACAAGGGCAAAGTTTAAAAAACAATTTCGTATTTTGTATTTCAAACTAAATATTATTCCTGCTGATAAAACAAGAAAATATCACTAGAATGAATGCGCGCGCGTGTGCGCAGACTCGGTTCAAGGTCATGTCGACGTCTCAACACGTGCGCAAAGCGGACATGCAGCATGCAGTAAGAACACTGCACTGTGGAGACCTGCATATCGCACGTATACTGCAGCA
This sequence comes from Agonum fuliginosum, assembly GCA_947534325.1. Lineage (NCBI taxonomy): Eukaryota > Metazoa > Arthropoda > Insecta > Coleoptera > Carabidae > Agonum > Agonum fuliginosum. Next base: position 11,368,116 of record OX384038.1, on the reverse strand, counting down.
GGAGCAGAAGCAGGCCGGCAGGAAACTATTTTGATTGAGCAAATATAAATATTATCAAGGATATTTCCTTCTGGATGTGCGGTTCACTGATTGATTATCATTTGTGGTTGTGGCTATGGCATAGTTTTGGAAAAATTTTTGTAAGCTGACATTTCCTGAATTTTGACACAAATAAGAAGTATTGCGTTTTGTTTATTTCTATTTATAGAATTTATTTCGTTAAAATTTGGGAAACTTGGTGCTAATTTTAATAGGAATTTTATTATAAAATGTATTTGTTGATTATTATGACAGCCACTATTTAAATTATAAAATATGACAAATCGACAAAGTATGCGTATACAACAGAAGAGTTGGTTCAGCTGCGCGAACGGGCAGAGCTAATTTTTGTGTACTAGTATTACACAATTTACACAATTTGACCTAGTACCACTTGCTATATTGCATTTTATACCATAACAATATAAGTACCTACTGTATAAGTAACGACAACGACAAACAGAATATTAAACATAGTACCTACCTAATATAACTATCAAAACAAATTATTCACTAAGGGATGCAAGCATCATATAAGAAACTCAGGCACATTGATAGAAAATAACACCAAATACACGAACGTACTTTATAATGCTCTATTACAGACTAGTGCGACAATACCAGATTTACTGACTACTCACCACTACATCCTCAGTTAGTATAGTAGTTCTAACAACATCTTACATAGGTAAACTTATTTATAATACATTCTTTAAATATCTTACAATCAGTAGGAGAGAATTCCTAGCTGATGTTTCTGAAATAGAGAGTAGAGAAGTTTTCTCCTTCTTTCATCTATACATCTTTCTCTAAGACCAAAATTGATAAAAAATGCAAAAATAAACAATAGGTATGTTTATCAATTAGTAATAGGTATTCCTCAAATTATTCTATTCTTAGTATTGCACAATAATTATTGTAATTGTGAATTTGTAATTATTACCTAAGTAAATAAAAGAAAAAGAAGAAACCATGTTACTTACTTATATAAATAAATAATTATTATTGAGAGTTTGTGTTATTATGAGCCAAGCTGAAGCAGCAACCGATGATACATAAAACTATTAAAATTTTATATTTCGAGTTACGAAATAAAACAAAAAAACATGAGAGTAACTTCCACGGTTCAAGTTCACGACTCGGACTTGTTTATTAGGAAAGAATATGAAACGTCGTAGAAAATAAAGCAGTAAAGTCAAATAAAACAGTGTTGTCCTCTATGCAGTTATCAGCCAAGAGCACAAGAGTGCACCGAATGCGCTCTGTTCCCAGCCCGTCGCCGTAAACAACAAATACGTAAACAGCGCCGAGTAAATAAAGTTCAAGTTCAAAACCAGTCAACATGCAATGTAAATAAATTTACTGCAGTGCTGCTTTTTACTTCATTTTTGCAAAAGATAAGGCAGTCGTATATTTCAAAGAAATACGCGAGACGTGAATATAAAGTGATTCATATTTTCTACAAAGAAAACGAATTAAATCCCGAGATTAATTCTGAGAAATTCGGCCGAGCAGCGAGATGGAATATGAATGACTATCGATTTGTTTACTTATTTATTTACTACTAGCGTTTCATTCATACAATACGTGAAATTCATAATTTAACTATTATTTTCAACTTGTTATCACTTTCCACTTTTATTCAATTAAAACGACTACAATAATTGGTACGTAATTTTATACATTATTATTATATTTTACAATTACTAAAATTTCTGTTTATGATTGTCTGCAATTTTATATAATTAAGTTATATTTAAATTTAACAATTCATGTGCATATTCATGTCTACAATTGAATAAATATACCTATACATAATTCAACATTTTTAAATAAGAGTGTTTATAATTTAATGTTCCTCCTACCAACCTACTACAATATTTTGAAATTGTCGTACTTTCAAGATAAATGTTTAGGTACATTAACTATTTGAATTTAAAAAAATCTGTTGTGGCCAGCACATGACCTCCCGCCTTGACACTGTAATAATATGTTAATTTGGATTTGGTTAGGCTACTTTTTGTAATTTTTGTTATAGTTCTTCAAGCAAAGTACCGATTCCTATTGGCATTGAAATCAAATTAGCTCTTTGTAGATAAAATTTTTATTTTTATTACCTTATATCCAGTGATAATAATAATAATGAATCGATGATACTTCTTGACTGAATACGTTTAATGGAAGGATAAAAAGATAAAAACGTAATGGAATTCAGTCAGTTTTAAATTTATTATATTTCGGCTCCTATAAGTTCTAAGTTTCAAACCCAGTTAATAATATATTTATATTTAATAATGGTGTCACAAAAATTTCAGAAACTGTGTATACGTCTGTTCATCTATCACATTGACATTTCATTTTTGTTTTTAAATTTTGTTCCTATATTATAATTTACAAATCGTGGTAGGTAAAATTACAAATTTTTGAAAATTAATTTTCCTTTATTGGTAAGAGATATAGAAACGATGTTAAATAAATATTGTAAAAGATAATTTGTTCTTTCAAATTTCGAATGACAAATTGTAACTATCGCAGTATTTTCTATATTTTTTGCAAAAAATGTTAAAATGCTTCAAGAAAATACCATTTCCGGTTGGCAGATTTTTACCAAAATCTTATCAGCTCTTCATTAACATATATAAATGTATATTGCAAAATATTAGAATTTTATGTACAGTAGAATTTGAGATAATGAATCAGAACGAAAGACTATAGTAGGCGCACATACAGACACACACACACACACACACACACACACACACACACACACACACACACACACACACACACACACACACACACACACACACACACACACACACACACACACACACACAGACATCATCGTGAAAATAGTCAAAATAGGTTCTAAAGGTGCTAAAACGTGCTTATTGACAAAAATCTCGACATCGAATTTTTTCACGATCCCTATACCTCTCTAGGCGAGAGGTAAAAACAGTTATTTATTTTATAAAATCTCGTTGCTGGTAACTTTTAGGAATGTTAGTGTTTCTGTTATTGTTTTATTACTACTGATTGAAAAATAGAATAGCAGATTATGCGTGCAACAACTTGCAGCAACTAAAAAAATGTCTAGCAGTGTGTTTTGTGTTAAAAACTATAAACATTAAACCAAATTAAATGTCATCTTATAAATTGTAATTGAATACTGGTCTTCAGGCTAAATGACAGAAAAAACTGTATAATTTTATTCGCTCATCTACTTATAGGTAAATATGTCATTATCATATTATAAATTGTAACACAATTAACTATCAAAGCGTTTTCTATCGCAGTATTTATCCAATTTATTATATTTTCATAATGATAAAATTATTTACCTACGCTACATAAATGTGTAACTAAAAGTTAGGAAACTCATCGTTACAAATACATTTGCAAATAGTGATATAAAACTTTCTCGTTTTGTAAATAAAATGAAGATTAGCCAACTCAGAGGTCCGGTATTTTCACCTTCTGTAACACTAAACTAATTGCCAGATTAAAACCATGTCGCATATGTAACTAAAAGATAAAAATACTCATTATTCGTTGTTAACCAAACTCAATACTTTTTAACGTAAAATCTGTTCATTTTCCACCCAATTAAAACACTTACACCGTCCAAACATATCCAGTGTCCGACCACCACAGCTTACAAAACTGAAACAATTCCCATACACATATTTACTTTTTAGAAAGCTGTTTACAGACGTAATCTGAACCTCTTTCCCATCTTACAAGGACAGCACCCAGACTTCAGTGATTTTGTGACAAAAACCGCTGACTGTGTGTTTAGGAATAACAATACCGCACGGCTGTGCCTTGTGTTTCACACAGACAACACACACACAGACAGAGGCGCACCGCACCCAGTGACCATAGCTTGTCCTATGTCAGGCACAGGATATGTGCTGCATGTTGTGTGTGGTGTCTGGGATGGGCGACGAGTTGACCTGTGCTGGTTGTTGCTCTCATGGGTTCGAGGTCAGTACGAGAACAATGGAGGACTGGGCGAATTTATAACTGAGGGTATTTAACCTGAATTGTGAGGTTATGGTTTGCCAACGTGAAATTGGAAGCTATGGGCACTCACTTCAAACTTAAATATTCAGTGGTAAATTACAAGTACCTATCAATATAAAATAATTGTGATTGTAGACAACAAAGTTATACTTGCGCATACAATTGACAATCAGTTCCAAAAAACAATGAAATAAAAATGTCTTTAGTTTGTCGCTATGTGAATGCGAGCGTTGTTTTCTGTAAAGCCCTGTATACGCACGAGGATTCTTTGAAGATTCTACCAAGATTCTAAAACCTGGAAAAGACAGAAATTTTCTTCTTGGAAAAGAAGAATTTATAATTTATTGATTGCTTCAAAACCACTCTACCGGTTTTGGCCCCATTTGAGTCCTTCCCAAAGCTATAATGTAAGTCTTATAATAAGTATATTTGTAAAAATGTGAGCAGGTCCTTAAAACAAAAAGTCGCAACAAAATTATACAGTTTTATTATGGCTTTTGCAGGTGGTAGCAGACAAAATAAAAAATGAAAATCCATTTCTAAATTTTAACCTGTATTCTATTGTTATTATGTATACCTACTTTAGTTCTATATTAGTTTGAATAGAATTTTGTCTTTTTGTCAGATCAGGTAAAACAGATCCAAACAATCTTCTATCTTTCAAATTCCATTATCTCGAAATCCACCCAAACTAGCCATAATTTGCCAACAATCAAATCCCCTATTTCGAAGCCCGCACTATCTCCAATCAAATCCCAAACCTAAATTCCAAATCCAAAGGAACAAAGAACGAGAGAAACAAGCTCAGTCGTAAGGCCGCTGTCTGGCACTGGCCTCGGCTGCTCGGCTCGGATCACACGGCCTAGGGGTGACGACCCGCTCAAGGAAACCTCCCTACCTGGCCTGGAGGCCATCCTGCCAACGCCGCAAACAATAACCACAGCCGACTCGGACTCGAGTCGTTGCCTTACAGCGTGCCCTTGACGGAGGAAGGCTCGGGTCGGCCTTTCCTGTCGAGGTACAAAAACCCACAAGGCGACTGGATTTGTGTTTGTGGAAAATCAAACGACAAGAGAAGGTACAGTGAGGTTTTCAAACTTTTCACGGTTGTTATACTCAATTTGGTATTTTTAAATATTTGCATGCACACAAAAATGTAACAAGTGTTATTCCATTTACCTACATGTACTAGAATGAGAAGAATGATTTTTGTAAGCTTTTAATTAGTTACGGGCATTATGTAACCAATGCTAATGAAATTCGTTGTTCGCCTTCTTTTTAGCTTACAGCACAAGTTTGTGACGATACTATTAAAAAAGAACTTATTAAAGTAGGTAGGTACTAATGATCCAACTATATACAATAATTAACCCCAAAATTTGAAAGTTCTCTTTTATCTTGTTATACTTGATACAGCTTACATATTTATAGCGGATACAAAAGTTGTGCATCTAGTATATAATTTATACAATTTTTCAATTCTTCTAAAATTATGAAACTTAGTAAGTGAATAGGTATTTAAATTAACTATGAAGCTAATAACTCTAAAAAATGAGGAAACAATAAAAAGGTCTTGCAGTTTCACTTCTATTTTGTTTTCGACTTGTGAAAAGATTTAGTTAGGTATTGCAAATTTTTAAATTGAATCACATCAATACGAGTATCGAAGCGACGAAGCCGACGATGTAAAAATATAAAGAAACCTTCAAGGTTCGTGGATACAAGATTCCTCTTCATTTTTTCTTTGTGACGCGGGTAGACCATTCTGGAGAATTTGTTCGGTTTGCGATTTTAGGTTGAGGATCGTTTATTTGGGTCAACTATTCGTGTGTTAAAATTGGAATTTTTATCAGCAGGTACCGTCCCAAATTCTAAATATGAGTCTAGGTTGAAGGTACTACACACACAATGAAAATAAATATACGTGTTCTAGATTTTTGTTCTCAAGACGAATGAAGATATGAAAACTGTAACGATGCTCTAATGTTTTCGTATCACAATCCGTGAAATTTGGGACATTTGCAAAAAGATAAACTTAATTCGTTGTTCTACTCTTGAACAGATTTAAATCATTGTTATCGCGTTTCGAGGAAGGATGAATCAGTTATTATGTACTAGTAGCAAAACAAATCCCACCTGCCACAAGCAAAATATTTCTGAGAAGAGAATAAAACTGTATAGTTTTCAACGCATTTTAATTTGCTAAATCTTTCAGAACTCCATTAAACGCCTACATCATAAACTGATTATCTTCAAATTGTATTACTGTTCCATGAATGCCAGCAAAATTTGTATGGTTAACCTGTGTAGGCGTTGAACAGAAATGAGACTTAAGAAACTGTTTAGGCTTCTTTAAAATCACACACCTTGATGGCTGTCCTTCGGCTGTCCTTGACCGTGGCCAAAGGACAATACCTCAGGTAGAATTGAAGACCGAAGGCCAGAACAGGTAAAAAGGGTTTTAAAATAAATACAGACAAGAATTATACCTGTAAAAGATACTTTACATTGTTGTTTACCGTTGCAGCAGGGTGGTAAAATAAACATCGGCAGGTAAAAATGTAAAACTATTTGTCGTCGCCTTCAAAAATTTCGAAAGTCGACAGAGGAAAGTATGCGTTTAACGTATTTAAAATTTCAAAATACTTTCTTTTTATGCATAAGCAAACACTTACTGCGTTATTGTATTTGGAATAATGGTAAGCGTGGGCCACTTTCGAAAGCCACACTGAATCTCTTACATAACGAACGATGGACGCGTTAACGTTTACAGAAATACGTGTCGTGAGAATTGTAACGAAAAATTAGTTGCGCTATAATTTTCTATCTCTCCTCGGTCGGATTTCAACAGACAATAAAATTGTTTCTCCTCTTGGTGAAATTATCAGAGATGGTTGTGTATATTTTCTCAACTGATCCATTTGCTATAATTGTGTGAATATATTATCAGTTTTATCACTTTCCAAACCAGAGAAAACAGAGAAAACTTAGAACATTCAACAAAGTCGTTATTATATTAACCTCATTATACAACATTTAAAACTCTTCCAAAATCTGTATTACATAATTAAGTGCATTTCAGACTATATAAGTGATATAATATCAGAATTTTTAGATTCTACTGGCATTAATGTTTGATATGGCGTGACTGGCCAACAAAATTCTACATTAAATATTTAATTAGTGCATAAGTAAGTACATATCACGGAAAATTATTATCGTGCTCTATTTTTCGAGTGACGTGAAAACGGAAAACAAGGAATTTATGTTTTTGTGTCGAATACCGAAGTTGATGTTTATTTAAACACATGGATATTAGCGTAGAAAGTCATTTTTTGTACAAATCAAACGAAATGATCGAAACTAGTACAAAATATTCGAAATGTTTAGGAAATGAGAACGCTGTTTCAATTATGTGGAAATCAGTGTCTTTGAAACTCGCTCGATAATACGAGGTGTTAATCTAGTTCGGCACGATAATTAGCAGGTACTCTAGATTTCTAATTTCATATCATGAATACCGCCATTGTTTACAAATACATTTCAATTATGAGGCAACATCACTCTCATTTTGGACACCTCTTAACATAAATTATATAAAAAACTAAGTAGGTATATTATTCTTTTACAGATAAGAAATAAAGAAGATCGGCTTAAATCTAAGGTATAGTTAGCAAATATAATAGGTACCTATACCTAATCGAAAATTATTTCATTGCAGAAATAAATAAAAATTGTAGGAAATGAACGTTGATAACTTTTTATTTATATTTTTGTACAAACATTGTAATAAATATTGATGCCATCACAAGCTGTACTCAAGATAACGAAAGTGTCACGTACGCATAGATAAAACAATCCAAATTTTCACAGAATTAATTCAAGGCATTAATCTACTTTCAAATTATCTGTCATTCATTTTCGGTTATAAACTAGAACTAGGTAATGTATACTCGAATTTAAATAACGTTTTTTGTTCGTCTGATAAATATGAACCAATTTCCAAGTATATAGGTACTTAGGATTAAATTGCATGTATTCATTTATACTAAGTTAGATATTTTTATTCTTGGTTAAGTTGAATGAACGAAGTTAAATTTATAAAATGTAATTTACTCAACCAGAAAATAATCTGGACTAGATTTGTAACTTTATTATGAAATCTAGAACAAGCGATTGGACTGAATACAAAAATACATTTTTTAAATTGTAGAAAAAGAATTGTATACTTTAATAAATAATAAATTATAGTATCTTGAAGGTAGTATGTGTCAATTCTCATGGTATTATGAAAGTACACTATCCCTAAGACATAACTTTCTCTCTCAAATTAACTTCCTCATTTTTTTCCAGATAGGTCAAGTCTTATTCCACCTTTTAATGGAATTCATTCGTTTTTATTAGTTCAAGAACAAGTAACGCAACCTCCCTTTGTCCTCGTCATAATTACAAATAAATAACTGTATTTTGGTTTCATTGTCAAATTCTTAACTCATTATAACTATGAATCTATCATAACTATAAAATTGAACATTGAAGAATAATTAGCATAACTTTGTTTAGATTTAAATAAGATTACTTGCATAACCTTAAAAGTTTAAACTAAACTCTAACTAATATTGTATTTTAATATTTTTCCTACATACAATTTGTTTATCAATTCAGCTATTTGACAGTCATTCGAAATAAAAAATGTTTGAACAAATGAAAGTCACTTTTTCTCCAACGCACTCTATCTAGTTTGACAAACGGTAACAATGCAATTTACAAGGACACATCAACATAGTTACTAAAAGTTGGCACCCCCACTTTGCGGAAATAAAAAAAAAAGAAAGTCATAATTTAGGACTAATTTAGGACTAATTTGTACCCAAAAAATTAGAATTTGTACCCACGCCAGTTAACCGGAATACCGCTAAGAAAAGTGGGGGTGCTAACTTTAATAAAGACACCACCCCCACTCTCACCAATATCATTGAATTATGGTCGACCGTCACGATCTAATTTAAGACTAATTTGTACCCACAATAATTTTGTTATAAACAAATTTGTTTATTGCAAAATTTCATTTTTATTAAAAAAGAACTTTTTATCAGTATCGTTTGAAATAAGTGACGTCACTGTGACAAAGTGAATCAATTGCAATGAAACCATTAATTAGATACTAACGAACTGATATTTTGCAAAACTGAGTTGGGTACAAATTAGTCCTAAATTGACATGATCAGATTCTGAAGTTCAATTGCGGATTCTGTTTGTTTAATGTGACTACAATATGACTATGTGTGGTATGTTAAGCTGGAATAACCCCATTAGCAGAACCGGCCAAAACCAATACGAATAATTAGTACTAGATTATTACTAATTAATTATTCTAATCCCTAATTTATTACTGCGGTTTTTTTTAAATTAACGAGGGTTTTACGAACCCGAGTTTGTGGGCACTAGTACGGTTTTGTTAGCTTTGTTAGTGTAGTAAAAACAAAAACCGAGTTTGTGGGGCTCTAGTACGGTTTTGTTAGCTTTGTTAGTGTAGTAAAAACAAAAACCGAGTTTGTGGGGCTCTAGTACGGTTTTGTTAGCTTTGTTAGTGTAGTAAAAACAAAAACCGAGTTTGTGGGGCTCTAGTACGGTTTTGTTAGCTTTGTTAGTGTATTAAAAACAAAAACCGAGTTTGTGGGGCTCTAGTACGGTTTTGTTAGCTTTGTTAGTGTAGTAAAAACAAAAACCGAGTTTGTGGGGCTCTAGTACGGTTTTGTTAGCTTTGTTAGTGTAGTAAAAACAAAAACCGAGTTTGTGGAGCTCTAGTACGGTTTTGTTAGCTTTTTTTTTTAAACTACAGTAATAAATTAGGGATTAGGGTAATTAATTAGTAATAATCGAGTACTAATTATTCCTATTGGTTTTGGCCGGTTCTGCTAATGGGGTTATTCCAGCTTAACATACTTGACAATGTGATATAGATTTGAAAAAATATCATCATTAACCTATAATTAGGGACTGATTTTTATAAAACGGAATTGGGTACAAATTAGTCCTAAATTAAAAAATGATTATCCTACATTTTTTTATCAGTATCGTTTGAAATAAGTGACGTCATTGTGACAAAGTGAATCAATTGGAATGAAACCATTAATTAGATACTAACGAACTGATTTTTTGCAAAACTGAGTTGGGTACAAATTAGTCCTAAATTGAAATGTTCAGATTCTGAAGTTCAATTGACAATGTTAGTTGGTCTTATCAATTGGACAAAAAATCGGTGCATTCCGAAGTTCTTTTTTAATAAAAATGAAATTTTGCAATAAACAAATTTGTTTATAACAAAATTATTGTGGGTACAAATTAGTCTTAAATTAGATCGTGACGGTCGACCATAATTCAATGATATTGGTGAGAGTGGGGGTGGTGTCTTTATTAAAGTTAGCACCCCCACTTTTCATAGCGGTATTCCGGTTAACTGGCGTGGGTACAAATTCTAATTTTTTGGGTACAAATTAGTCCTAAATTAGTCCTAAATTATGACTTTCTTTGTTTTTTATTTCCGCAAAGTGGGGGTGCCAACTTTTGGGACATCATCAACATAGTTTCCGCAAAGGTTCAACCGTTGCTAAAGCAGAATAACCTTAGGTGTGACAAGTTCGGATTGGCCGTAAATAAGGCATCGGGACAACAATGAATGAAACGTTTTGATTGAGCACATGGCCAGCATTCGTGTGTGTTAAGTGTCGACAACTAGATATATCGCCGTCCTTGTTTAGCGCAAGGTTTGCGCAGTCCAGTACGAAATTGTGAGTAATGCATGAGCATAAGCAGTGACTTAACACTCAGAAATTTATTAATGCCGCTAACGCATTTATCATTCGGTCTGAGCTGAGGAGCTGTTTCCTATTCTTAATCGCTTTTCCAAGAGATTTAAAAGGAAACATTACAAATTGTTAAATGATAGTATTTTGAATAACCAAACTTATGCTTGGTTATTTAAAATTTGTGAAGCTATACCTCTACAAATTCCAGAAAACTGTACCTACTGGGAAAACTTGAAAGTCAATTATTTAAACATGCAGTAATATATTATCAAGTTATTACAATAAACCAAATAATTATGAACGTGTAATAATTATTTTGCAGATCTTTAAAACATTACACTCCTATACAATTTTGATCATCTAGTCTACACATAGACAAAATGTTGACAACTTTGTTAATTTCAATAACAACTTATCCGGTGCTCCCTGAGAAGATTTGAAGACTACTGAATACCTACAACTGACAGTCGATAGAACAGATTCTGCACATAATTTTGATATTTCTACTGCGAAAATTCACACATTTTAGCATATTTTGGAGGTGTGTTTATACGTGCGTCTGTTCGGTGCGCATGTGAATCGCGTTGCGAAGATTATGTGTGCCAGCTATGTGGAGCAGCGTTTATTGCTTCAATCTAGAGATTTTTCAATGACCCCAAAATTACATTACAAATATCACCAGCGCGTCGGCCCGACTCAGCCATGAGGCACGAGAGACTAGCGCTGTGCGCCTTCGCTAGTATTTTAAAATGCCATGGTTTTTACTTTACATACTGATGGAGGACTTTCTAAGGGGACACTTTACAGGCTAGAATCTAGGAAATAAACCATTACATGATTTAATTAAATTATAGTGACTTAGGTTTGTTGATATTACCTATATACACATAATTGTCGGAACGCGCATTATTATTTAAAAAGGCTGATGAAGATTGCAAGTAATTCGATCTCAATTTTGGATAGGAATTATTATGTTGACTAAGGGGGTGCACTTTACCGGTTTTGATCTAGTAGGTGGAAAGAAATTATAACTAAATTTACTTGTGATTTTATTTAGGTTTGTTGATTGTAATCGTATTCATGAATTCGGAACGCGCATTATTATTAAAAGAGGTTAATGAAGATTGCAAGTAATTCAATCTTGCGTAGGAATTATTATTCTATGTTGTAAGAACTTATTATTAATATTTCATCGCTGATCGTTAACATGATTGGTAACAATGATTACCTTACTTCATTCCTTATGGCAATTTATTTTAATCTTCGTTTAAGAAATTCGCTTATTATTATCGTCAAACTGTAGAAAGTCTCCTAGATTTGAAAATGGTGAAGTAATATTTTTGGTGTCCGTGTGATCAATTCACATGCCGGATTTGTGAATATCAATTAATGTAGGGTTCGGTAGGTTTATTCAACGGTCGTAGGTTTAGACCGGGGGTAAGGGTCCGTCACGAACAGACCAACGGTTACTAACGGTTAGAGAACTCACCTGGCTAGCGCCATCCTGACATGAGATAATCCACAAATAGGTCCTGCTAGTGTATCCACGGTTAATGATTCACTGTTAAACTTAGGGTTAAAAAACACTTTAACACTTGCACTGTCACTCGTCATTCATCCGACCAGTAGGCGACTCAAAATGATTCAAATTTCCACACAAAAATTAAATCACACTAATATTCACTTGAATTGGTTAGAGTTCGTTGGGAGATGGCGATGAGGATGAGAGAAGTCACTTGTGGTACAATGACATGGAGCGTCTGGAGAGGTTAGCGGTGGCGGTGATGTGATCAGCTGAGTTACTCGACGTGCATTTCACGCGCGTTGGCTGACGACTGAACGCGCAACCTCGCTCCACGCTGGTCGCTACTCTACTCGCCGACAGCGATGTGAGCGCTAGCGTAGCACTAGCCTTGGAACTAGATCACCCTGTGCTTTGTTGAAGCGATTCTGCAAGCGCTGTGTTGTGTTGCTTCGGTGGAGGAGTATCGAGCGATACTCAACAATGCACATGACAGAGTTATTAGATCACTGTTTAGAACTGTTCGGGTTAATGCAATATGTGGGTACTGTGTCTGGAGTTTGCGATATAGTGAGTGGTACTGGATTATGTAAAACAGCAGCAAAGCTGTCGGATGCGATGGTTCATTCAGTAATGTAAATTCATTTGCATATGAATCACAAAATTTTCTAAAATAAAAAGAAGCTGTTAAATAAAAATGTCATCCAGTACTGCAAAAAAGAATAATTTATGCTACGTAAAATTAAAATATAATTAAATAAATCTCTGTTTATATCAGTCAGTAGGTAAGGTACAATATATATAACCATTCATTTTTGTACAGCAGAAGCAGAGTAATTGTCATAGTACTCTAAAAAGAAATCATTTCATTAATATTGTTACCTTGCCGGTCCACTACTAGTTCTTTATTAACTCTTTATTGGTGTTCTTTTAAAGTATTTTTTAATCGTTTATTAATCTGTAACCATATGGTTACAATAATTTTAAAAGCATTTTTCGGTGTAGTGTTGTTTTGTACAGTGTGGATTCGTTCACCTAGCTTAATAGTGCTAGTTCGTATGCTCGGACCCATTTGCCTGTAGAATTCTTAATCCGTTGCAGGGGGCTGTTACCAAGTCCGTGCTAGTTCGTACAACGTTAACGTTAATCGCACACAAATACTTGATGTACTCGGAGGTCCACTGAACCTTAGTCATGCTTCGCCTACGTTATTTTAATTATAGTTGAGTTAAATATATTTGTGGAGAATGAAAACCCTAATACTCTCTAATTGGTAGACTGTGAAAAAATAAATAAATAATTAATAGTTTTGTCTATAAATGCCTAGAAAAAGCTTCTGTTTACAACAAATTAAAATAAGAATTTTTTTGATTATTTATATTGATAGTAGGTAAGACGAAGAATTAACAGTTTTAAAAATATGATAAAATTCTAGCTCGTTTTTCTATTAGTTGTTCTTCACAAATATATTTTAAAATTAAATTATAATAATTATATAATAACGTAGCCGAGGCATGAGCACTAGGGTCAGTGGATCTCCGACTATATTTATAAGTATTTGTGTGCTATAACGTTGTCCGGACTAGCACAGATTTGGTACCCCCCCCCCCCACTGTGACGGATTAAGATTTCTACAGGTAAAAGGGTTCGAGCGTACGAACTAGCACTAGTAAGGTAGGTGTACGAATCCACATTGTACAAAACAACACCATTCCAGTTTAACTGCACAAAAATCTACCCTGTGGTCTAGGTACTCACCACGTCTCCACTGACAACCATAAGTACCTACACGTGAGTTGGCCGCTAACCGCACACTGGTAATAAAATATACTAGGTACACTGAAAGAAAAATTTCGGAGGGAATGATTCTGGAGAAAGATTTCACATAAGAGTAGTTAATTTTGACTACATTTGTATTTAACTGTATTATTTTTAGGAAGAAATCATCATTTTTTCATGTAGTTACGCAATTCTAACAACGATAATGAGAAGTTTTCCACTTTTTTACCTCCGCATGTAGAACAAATTTTGTTAACTAAGTAAAATGTGGAAATTAAATCTTAATTTGTTAAAAACATACGTTTGTGTTTAATTTAAATCTACAATAAATGAATAATAACATATGAGGTATGTAAAATACACTTTATGTAGTTAAATTTCAAAGTTCTTTTACAACAGTAGTGAACTTCAACTTACAGACGATATTTACTCTTGACGGAGAAATACACAAGTGAAAAATTCCACTTTATATTTGTTAAAAGATTATAATTCATATATTAGTAGTTAAAATTATCCAGTTTTAACTAGTTTTTTAGCGTTTGGCGGCTCTGAAGTTTGCTCCCCGCTAAACTCTTGGTCTTTTGCGTCTAGACTCTAGTGGTGGTTCGACGTGTTTAATTTTGTGTTGTAAATGACGGAAAAAATATGGAAGATATCCTAAGAAAGATGTTAAACTAAATTATGCAAAAGCTACAGTAAACTTATTTGATTGTTAAGAGTCCGGAGGAAAAGAATACGTAAGTATTAAGTTTTTTCATGTTTTGACTAGTTTAACTAGTTTAAACGAAAAAATATAAATATTTTAATTTATTAAACTTATTGTAGGAGTTATTTTACGATCCCGTAAGCAGCACTAGTTTTCTAGAAACCCGATCAAGAACAATTAATAGGACATCTTCATCTACAATAGGATCAAGAACAAAAAAAACGCCAACTAATGAATCTATTGACGAACTGGATGAAGAATCAAGCGAAGCATATTTTCAAGAATCTATTAACTTTTTAAAAAATGCATGTGTAAAAATTCAACCAAAAGATATATTTGTTCACATACAATCTACCGTGAACCACAGAAAAAGTTTAACCAGCATTATTGAATTATATCCACATTTCAAAGATACTCCAGGCCTTGTAAGTAAATTTATATATTATATTTTATCGGATGTTTAGATCCTTTTTTTCAATGTTAATTTAATTATTTTTTTTCCAGGTAATTTACCAGAAATTTGTCTAATGTTTGTTCTAATTATATTGTTTTAATTATTATTGAAGATTGGGACATACATACAAATAATTGTTGATAGCTTTGCTTCATTTGCTTCCCCCAGCAGCCAGGGACCGTGGTGGAGCCAAAAAAGGTCAAAGTCTTCTGCTGTCGATAAGCTATTTGTTCATCATTCAGTAAGTACATTTGTTATCATATCATCTGATGTATTTTGAATTAAATATATTTCATTTAAATAGATAGCTAGTCGTCTTGAAGAAGCTTTCAACAGCAGGAAAACTACCCAACCATTTCTTATTGCCGTGGGTCCAAATAAGGAAGCCATATCTGATTACTAGGTATATTGTAATTGGCAATAATTTAGCATTGTTTTGTGAGGTATTATATAATTATATGGTAATGTTATAATGTTAAATGCTAATAGATATAGCTCGGCTTTAAAAATACTTTTGTATTCTAAAAGATTGTTAATATATTTTTTTTAAATTAATATAATGATACATGAAATATTTTCTTATTCACCTTTTTTATTACGGACCTGTATTTTATGAACTAGATATTTTTATTACGGCCCTGTGTAAAAATTTGAAAGGAGGGTTTAACATCCATACCCAGAGGTATTTAACTACCAAAAGATGGTTAAATATCTCTGTTTTGTATGTCTTTAACTATCAAAGGTATGCATTTAGCAAGTTAACTATCTCTTTTTAAGTAGTTAATCTAATACATAAAATGAGATAATATCAATTTTATATGAGTAAATTGCATAATGTCTTGTAGTTAATAGCATCATTTATTTAACTCCGTATGTATGTTCTTGACTACATATTTCTCTCCTATATTCGTCAAAATCTAACTCCGTGAAAGTAACTACTTATTTTAACTCCGAAAACGGATGGTCGCGAGGGAACTACCTAAGTAGTTAAAAAAGAGTTAGATCTAACTCCGTATTTCTTTCTGTGTAGGTACTTATATAATATCAATATCTATGTAACTGTGTACTATATTGTTGAGTGAGGCTGTCATCTGTCATGTAGAGAACTGCACGGACCGGAATTTTGGAGACCGGCGCCGTCCGAGGCACGACTGTTTTTAGGTCCGGTCCGACCAATTTTAAAGTCCGGCCGATTTACAATGTTTAAAATATAATATTTATTATCGTTTTCTTTGTTAAAAACTAAATTAAGTGTCGCAGCGGCCGGACATAGACCGAATACTATTATTTTGCAGGCCCGGCCCGACCTAAGCCCGTTATTATATAGGACCGGCACAACCCAAGCCCGTTGCATATTAAACCTGGCCCGGCCCAGGCCCATCATAGTAGACTCGGTCCGGCCCAAGCCCGCCAGATAGTAAGCTCGGCTCGGCCCGAAGCTCGACAATGTTGGCTCGGTTCTGGCCCACGGGCCGGGTAGTCTAGAGCTCGTCCGGGCCGGACCGTGCTCTAGTGTCATGCTGTCAAGTTGAGTAAAAGGTGTGATAGATAATGTACCTACAACAGTTTTGCATTTACCTATAACCAGAATTATGATTTTACTTTTTTTTTCTATTCCACTCTTTTCTTCACTATACTACGACTGCCTAAAACCAGCCCGAAACTCGTACTTTACCGCATCCTAGCAATGCAATGTCATTTTGAAGTTGAAAAATACTATAAAAGTGTTTTTGTTGCGAGTAAACTATTAGTTTATTATTGACTTCAAGGCGCTTCAAGGTAATGTTTTTATTATCATTTAATAGAGAATATATGAATCTATAGATGTGCCTTTTTAAAATTTAAAAATAAATTTTTATGAATTTTTTGGAATTTTTGTAATCATGTACAATTTTTTAATTAAAATTTTAGAAAGGCACAACAATTTTACCAATCTTGTACTGGCCACAAAACACTCGCTATACGTTAGTATGTTTTGTGCTGGATTTTAGAAGGTAGACATGCCTCTTAACCAGAGCCTTATCAATAGTAATGTGTAAAAAGTAGATAAGTCCAGTTTAATCTAGGCATAACCGCGTAACCTTTATTTGATAAAAATATAAATTTGGCTATAAGGACGTATACTAAAACTAATCCATTAATACTTATAAAATGAATTTATGATATACGTTATACGTATACCAAAATTACAAATTGCATTTAGGTATAGGTATTTAATTTATTTGTAATCAATAATATGAAATTATAAATTAACCTTATAAGTCATATCGTATTATAACTATAACACTATAAGATTATGTTCTTGATTTAATTATAAATCAAAGGAAAACAATAATACTAAAACAGACTATTAGTTAATTATTAAAGTGCAAAATAATCAAATATAGGATTGTACCATAATATTTATATTCCAGTTAATGAATAAACCAGGACAGTAGACCACCAAAAAATAAATACAATTATAAAATCATGTCACACGAACAAATTTTCACTAGCGCAAACATAATCACGCAACATCAAAATTAAAACGACAAATAACAACAGCAATATGCAAAACATTAATTATTTCCACTGCAATTTACTGTGCCAATTTCGTCGCTATTATTGTTATTACATAATTGATAAATAGGCGAGCTAATGTGCTGACATGGTTTCTACACGAATGTGTAGTGCGACTGCACTTATTATTCTTATTCCTATTTGTTACAACTCAACTGCTGCAGCACCGGAGAACGCAGGGGACAAGGAATCATTTTACAAGAGTGTTGAGGTTGTGCAATTCGGACTCGTGAAAGCTTAAACTCTCTCTAATCAAATATACGTGCAGAGCTGCTGAGTTACTGGATATCGAGTGGAAACTTATTTTTAGTTGTCCATTTGCAGTTCATGATAAGTGAAATGCTCTTATTTTGGTTATGGCTATATCTCTACATGCTGGTCTTTGCTTTGAGAGACGTTATCTTCAGTTACTTTTTGATATGATAACTTCATGGCAATATACTATAAGTTTTATTATTCCTTGCAAGTAAACTCATTGTCTGACTGATTTGTTTGCAAATATTAACTATTTATGCAAGTTATTACTCTCATCTCTCATTTATTAAAAAAAAATCAACTACTGGTTTTTGACATTCGTTCCCTCTACTGTTTTTTAATTAAGAGTATTATATTTAAACGGTATACCTACCTACTTAGCTTTAGTGTTGTATTTTTTCTTGGGTAGATTGATGGATATAAATAAATATCCACTTTCGGATTTCGACATTAGATTTCCCAATCATTTCTTTATTAAGTTTGAGTTTTAAATAAGGACTTATTGATTTATCTAAAATTTATGGACTTTTAAAAATAGAAACATGTTGGTGGAATCGAATGATGATATTTTTTCCGTTAAAAATAACAGCTATATTTTTTTGCTATGACACAATATTATAACTTTATTGGACTTTTCAGCATACATTTTCACAATTTTCTCATAAACTATGTATGTAGGTATATAGTACGTATATTAAAAATCATTGGTGTTAGGTATCTATATCTATTAAAGCAATTTGTTATTGAATGTATTATACCTTATTGAACAATATTATAGATAGATACTTAATTATAAATATATCGCCTAAAGTTTGAACAATATATTACTTATGTACCAATACATATTTTCAATTTTCGAAGCAAATATTAATCGAGGCAGGATTTGTACCTAAATTAAAAATATAATTACGAGTATCTAGCATAATAACTAATTTCAAATAAGTACATATAAAAATGTTTGTTACAAAATATTGTGACACCATAATTTGTATACGTGTCAAATATACTTTATATTATTATAATAATTGTTCCTAATTGGTAATTGCTAGCTTTAACTTCTCCGCGCTTTAATACAAGTACAAGCTGTCATTAAATTATAAGAAACGAGAACAAAAGACCCTGAATATACCAAACACCATATATTTAAATAAATATCTCAGTCACATTTAAATGAGCTGAAACAATAACAGTTTTCCAATAGCTGCCATTATCTTGGTCTCTGTGTGTACTTTGCATCTAATTATTTTGTTACTGAACTCTATACTCTCCACATCTACACTGGCGTCTTGTAGATTCGTCTTTGCTCCTCTATCCGAACGCCATCTGTCATCTGTCTTGGGAAATAGTAGCTAAAATATTATTCTTCATTGTAAAATAAAATAATAATAGTAAACAAACTTATTTATACAAATTTTGGCAATAAACAAAATTAACCATATAATTATCAATAAAAAAAAAAACTTAAATTCGCCACATGTGGCAGTTGGCGAACGAGTTGTCTACCCCTGGTTTTGAGCAACTAGGTATTTCAATACGAAATTTCATAAAACATAATTTTTAACTGTACCTACTTACCATAAGACAAGTAATTCTTGCTATTGATTCTAATTACTAAAAATTAATTTAATTAATTATGTAATCTTCAATCTAGTGGTACCTACCAAATTTGAACACTTTACGAAAACTGCCTTTAGATTTACGAATTTTAAAAAAAATTCTTTTTGTTTCATGATCAGCCAGCAAGTTGAGTACTATGTAAGATGAACTATAATGCCATAAAGTTACCATAAAATAGAGAAGCTTCTGTGGGTTTTCATCTTCATGAATCTCTAGAAGGCGAGGAATTACGAAGATCTAATGTCCAAATTACCATGAAATGAATCTGTGCCATTTTGACGTTTGGATATAGGAGGACAGATGAATCTGAACAGCAGTTCCACACTAAACAATAACACAGCACACGGCAAGAACAAAGATCGTGCGCGTGCGCGCGTGGGCAGCCGACCTTATTTTGTGAAAATATCTCCGCATTACTTCTCACTTAACAATCGGGTTTGTGAATAAAACCATTCGTGAAAACGGCTAACAATCCTATATCCTATCCCACTTACCAAAGCAATTATTGTAAACTGTGGGTTTTCAATAACGTAGGTACACCTATTTGCGTGGTGAGCCTATTTCATTTTAATTGTTATCAGATTATTAAGGTTGATTTATTTTTGTAGTTTAAATAGTGAACTCTAAGGCAACGTGCTTAATCTATGTACACAAGCGTAATAAAAAACCTAACAGTTAAACAATTTATACAAAGTTAAAAAAACCCTTACAAACACTCTTGGTAATGCGCTTGCTCATCTATCATGATTAATAAACTACGGCCGCCATGCTAAAAAATGGTCTGATGTCTAATGAAGGCAAATTAAATTAAAATTCAAATTCACCATATACCAAAGGTGGGTTTATGCTCACAAAATTTAAGAATAAGACCTAAAATATATAAAATAAGGTATAAAGGATTTAGAATTATTTCTTTAGCATACCTACACCGACACACATATGAGATAACTGTTTTAACTTAAAACTATTCTTATTCTTAATTCGTATACTTAATTTTTGAGCATTGTTATATCGCAACTTACTTACATTTGATATTTTCTTGCTTTTGTTTTAATTATACAGGTTGTATCATAATTTCGAGTAGATACATACGATAGTTTCATATGTTGGATAACGGATCAAAAATAATTTTTCAAAAATTCCAAAATATAAATTTCAGCTTATCTCAGGAGAATAAATTTCTTGTCACTGGATTGATATTTATTTTTAACATTAGGTGTTAAAGAAATTTTTATTATATCTCATAATTACATTTATTTTAATTGTTAGGTAATTATGCGAATCCAGTGGTACCTACCTACTTGTGTAAATAAATTGCCCTTAAGGGGCCCGTCTACGTATTTTTCTAAATCCTAGAATACTCTTGAGATTACTTTTTTTTCTATTTCATTCTCTTCCCCACTAC
The DNA here is from genome assembly GCA_947534325.1 of Agonum fuliginosum. Lineage (NCBI taxonomy): Eukaryota > Metazoa > Arthropoda > Insecta > Coleoptera > Carabidae > Agonum > Agonum fuliginosum. The sequence continues at coordinate 11,346,945 of OX384038.1, read as the reverse complement.
TACGGCTGCCCGAAACTCGTAGCTATGCAATGTAATTTTGAAGTTGAAAAATACTGTAAACATGGCTCCAGTATTTCCACAATAACTTCTGTATTTTTTAAATAAATTAAGTAAAACAAAAATTATTCGAAAAGGGAAGGTTAGCTGCAGGCTTCTTGCCTTTTAAATTTTTCTTTCCATTTATAGTGATCGATCGAAAAAAAAACATATCAAATAATGACAAAAAACGTCATTTTTCAAATTCCTAGGATATTTCAATTATAATTAAAGTGGAAAGCGTACATCTCTGTAATGCTGAAAATTTTTAGGGTAGACCTTAAGTTATCGAATTTCTGAAAAATCATATTTAATAGGTACCTACGTAATGAGCATATCAAGCTGTATACCCTTATTCTATGTACCTACTTGAAGTTATGATACATCCTTGGCCTACGAAAATGTACTGTATAATTTAAAATTATTGTCTGTTTAATTAGTTTATCTTTGCTTTATAAATAAAAATGGGACGATTGAAGATTTTCAGATTTGTCATTGTTTTCATTTTACACAAATTGAGAATTAGCTTGTACTGCGGCCTAGAAACAAACCATGATTCAATCAAAATGTGACAAGACAATAACTCAATAATTCTCACAATTATCCATTGTGCTGGGGATACAGATCAGTTCATGCATCTTGTATCACTGCACCAATAAAATGCACATGTCACAGATACAAAGCGTAGACTGAATTACTAATAAAGAAATAAACAAAGATCTTGACGGAGTAAACGACAAAGTAGAGCATAAGCATTGGAGGCTGCAAGATATGTAAGTAAAGAAATAGTACACTAATCGAATTTGTAAATGGAACAATGAATGTAAACAAAATAAAAACCTATGCTTACAGACAAGGTTAAGCCATTGCTCTATTCTAGAGAGTGATAATAAATGTTTCACCGTCACGTGACTTGGAGAAGTCTGATTTTTTATCAAAACTATGGTCTGCGGAAAAAAGTTAGTACGTTTATGTAGTGCCATTATGATAAATTTAGGAGTTTATTTTGTTTTGGGCATTTATAGTTAGTAAGGCAGAAAGTAAGTGAAGAACACTATTAATAAATATTGAAACATTGAAAGAAAACTGTAATTTCTTGACATTTTAAGGTTGGGATAGTGAGCATAGTTTAGAAGCAATCACATAATTTATGGTCACTCTGTATAAGTGATGTAAAATTTCCGGAAATATTTTGGGAAATATATTCGGAAATATTTGAAATATTCGGAAACATTGGAAATATTGAAAAAGAAACACATTTCAGGAATAAATACCAGCTCCTGAAAAGTGCTCATTATAGGGCCGAAACCGGTAGAGTGGTTGTAATAAAGCAATATATATATATATATATATATATATATATATATATATATATATATATATATATATATATATATATATATATATATTGCTTATATACTGACTGAAACCATTAGTTTAATTCCTGAAATAAGAATTATTCTAGTGAAGAAAGTTCTATAACTACAAAGAAAAATATTATTACATTGCATTCCCTTACTGTGTTTGGAAAAGTGTTGCAGTGGTTCAAAATCGGAAGAATTATCACTCTGACTTGCTCTACTATATTAATTTCTTCTTCGTTAGACTCAAAATTAGAAACATTTTCTTCTCATATTTCGAAATTAAATTAAAGACCTGTTCGCACGAGAATTCTTTGAAGATTCTACCAAGATTCTGAATCCTGGTAAAGAAGAAGTTTTTTCCTTTCTTGTGAGAATTACCTGTTAAATTGAATCTTCAAAGAGTTTTGGAAAATAGGTAAGAATTTATAATTATCATGAGAAAGAATAAATTTTCTTCATTTCCAGGATTCAGAATCTAGGTAGAATCTTCAAAGAATCCTCGTGCGAACAGGGCTTAAGTTACTGTTGATCTGCCTGCCAACGTATGTTTCCATTGTTTCCAATATTTCTACAAGACCTTCGGAAATTTCCGATATTTCCATTTACAACGCTACTCTGTATTATTAATAACAAAATAATCATTATCGGTGGTTATTCCTTGTATCTTAAATTTAACGCCCGTTATTGACTATGACTATTTTCCCAAAATTTTTCGACCACTAAGTTTGCCGCTGTTCAATTTTTAAAATTATTTACTTTACATATATCTTACCTACCTACGCGATGACGTGCTGGTCGCGCTCTTGGATTTGAGGTTAAAGGTTTTTCGTTTATGTTAGTGAGAGTAGAAATTTTTGCTTTAATAGCGGCCCTACCCTACATTTTGTCAAGGGCATTTTGTATCAATTTACTGGGAAGTAGGGCATAGGGTGTAATCTATCCGCTGTTGTGTAAAGCTAATGTAAACAAATATGCCATGATAAAAAAGCTTGTTAAGTTTAGGATTAATAGTGTGCAGTATTGCAGTAGATAAAAAATACGTCAAACAAATTACTCGCATGATTGTTTTAATTTCGAAAATTTCTATTTAAAAACAAAAAACAAAAATTTGAAATATAGGTTAGGTTCATAACATCACAATATTCAACCAGAACCAGAAATCAACATTTTGCAATACAATTACTGCATGTTGAAACATTATATTACCTACAGTATTATTCTATATGGTATTTTTCACAAAAATATTATACCTAACATATAAATTAATCTAAAATTAAAATTACCATTTAATAATGTTATTCGTTTCCAACTTCCAAGTTCCAACTAAAACTCTTTGTTGTTATATGTAGGATTTTCTAGGAGAGAAAGCCAACACCAGCATCAGCACATAATTTCTCAGAAAATTTATTTGCATTTTGCAAAAGGTATTCGTAATTTATGAAATTCTCTTTACCTACTCTTTTTACCTGTAGATAAAACAATGTAATTAATTATTTAGTTTAACGACAAATGATAAACTAGAATTTAAATATGTGAGCTATAATGACTCGTACCCGTATCTATTAAAACCTTTAGACCAGGAGAGGACAAACTTTTAAGTTGAAGGGCCAAATATGAGATCTGAAAAACAAAGCGAGGGCCGTAGCAAAATTATATGGGAATCCACTTGATTTTTTTTACCTTAGGGAGGAAAAGTACTTTCCCGCCCGCTTTATGCAAGATTCCAAAATTGATTATTTAGATTTTTATTTTATTTTATGGAATTATCATACATTTTCCCAATGTTATCATCATCCGGTTCATCCCTTTCTTCAACTTCTGATTGCTTCTCGGTGTAGGTATTCAAAAAAATGTCGTTGTTTTCGGTGTAGCCAACTCCGCACTCGTCGGAAAAACACCACTTTCTTTCTGCACAATATACTGTTAACATGACTCCTCCGACGTTTCATATTGATAATTGTTATGTAATGTAACATTTATTATAAATCACTCATAACCTAGATTACAAAATTTAGCATTGACTACTTTATCTTTATAGCATTAATTTTGAATATAGTCCACAAATACATAGATACAATTTGGACAACTTAAATAATGTAGGTGATTTAGTGATTATTTTACTCTAATCTCTAAATATTTATATTGTTTATCCCATATATTTTAATTAAAAATATAAAGAAATTTGTACATTGAATTTAATTTTAAATTTTCCTTATTAAAAAATTGCTGAAGTTCAATTAAGCTCTAACAAATATCAACATAACCTAATTAAAATATGCATTCAAGCAAGACCTTCGACATATTTTTCGCACACAGTAATAGTAATAGCCTAAAAAATACAGTTTTGAATATTGAATAATTCCAAAAGGTCCCTCCGCCAAAAAATAACAAAACTTCTGTTTCCTCATTTTGGCGCCAAGAAACCAAACCCTCAAAAAACTATCCTCTCCCTTGCCCCTGAACCACGTGTAGCGTTAGGTAATAAATTATATAAATTCGGTGTGGTTGGGGCGGATAGTAGGGCAAGATGGCCGGCGCTCCCCGCGTGGGGGCGGCGCCTCGGAGCACCGCGGGGCGGTGCACTGTGTGAAGAGCTCCGCACGCCCCGCTGCAGCTGGTGGCGGCGGCTCTGGTCGCGGTTCCCGAGCGAAGATGGGATGTGGACTGCGACTGCGAGGTGGAAAAGGTACCGGAAATGCCTGAAGCTGGCTGGGCTTGTATTGTAGATTGTGGACTTGGTTTGCAGATTGGATGTTGAACTCTGGTCTGATAAGATGTGTGGGATCGGTATTTAATAATGATACTATATTCAAAACGATGAGCGCTAATTATAAGTTCAGGACCTATGCAAAAAAATTGTTTGCCTAATGAGGGTTTCCAAGCCTACGGGTATTAAAGAAATACTTATTGGATATTAATTTTCAGCATATTATACAAGTTATAGGAAAGTGATAATAATTGTTAATTTTGATAAATTTATTACCTTTTTATCGAAATGAAAATGTAACTATTTTGAAACGTGCATTAAAATGCGCCATGTGTGACGTAGACAATATTGAAACCAAACCGTGATTAGATTTGTTCGTGTAAGATAGTTTTTTGTCGTTTTGACTACGGAATGGATGACTGACCTGTGTTGAAATAAGGTAAGATCTACGTATCGTATTCGGTCCTTGTCAGCGCGGTGAACGTATGTTCTCAGAGCCGATGACGTCACACACGGCATCGTTTTTCGCGCTATCTATTTTTTAAATTATATGAATTTCTTTCTGGCTTATTAGAATATTTTTGGCAAAAAGAAAAAATTCAGTTCTAATATTTTAATGTATAGATTAACTCTTTGAGGTACGGTAAAATGAATAAAATTACACCCTTAGAGGTACAGAAGTATTTTCTATTGCACAGGGGAAAATAAACGCTATTACATAGTCAAAAGCAATATAATATAACTGAAATTAACCCCTATGTTTCATAGAATATGCTACAAACTTATGCGTGCGCTGGTGGTATATACGGCTTAAACCTACGGACTTATCCTGTAAAAATTTTATAAATTGATGGTACATTTTACACAACAATGGTCGAATAAGTCGAAAAATTAGTGGTTCAAATTTTAAACCTGTTTACCCCAAAGAGTTAACATATAAAAAAATCAAAAAATCGTGGAAACCCCATTACACTGTAAATGCCCTCAATATCTTCTAACTTGTCAGAATCCGGGATACCGTTTCCAGTTTTATGAATAGATCGGATACTTGATTACAAAATTTATTGATCTAAATTTTTTAGTCAATTTCAGTTACATACATGGAGATACGCATACCTACAGGCTACAGGATGAGTTCCGTATAAAAGGTCCGCACAGTTAACGTTTTTGTAATTCAAGAGAATTAAATAACATTTTTTCCAGAGATTTTGTAATTGAAGCAAACAGTCCCAATCCCTTACTGTACGGTACGTATCATCCTTTCTGAGTTTCAGCACTTGTTCTAATTTAACTTTCTCAATTAGCTTTGTAATAAATCTATTTATTTATTATAATAACAATATTAATTTCACTTTATTGTAGTAAAAGCAATTTAAACAAACATTTATAAAGTGAATAGTACCACTACACAAATCATTATCTATTAGCAAATCCCATTTCACAGCCAAACCGGAACATTACCGGTAACAGGTCTGCACTAACCGATACCAAACCGTCACGTCACCAAGTAGCAACCAGTCATGATTGATTGTAACCTCCGCTTAGCTGCAGCGCCTGCCAGTGTGAGATTGTAACAAGCAACATCATCCAACATCTAGATCAATCACACGGTGATTTGTGTTGTGACTTCGTTCTCAACATCAGATGTTGATGTTGCTGGTAATCACAGAGAACAGACGTTTTTCTGGAAGTCGTAACCAGTAGGTAGGTGATAATTATTTAGTTAATTGGTGTTGAAAAACGATGTCTACTGAGCTCTGAACACTGAACTTTCCCGTGTGGCGTAATGATACACAAAACAAGAGTGATTTGTCAGGTGTTTAAAGATTGGAGTGATAAAAAAGAAAATTGTTTTTTAACTTCTGTAAATGTAATAACGAAGTATTTTTTGTTCTTGAGCTTTGTATGTTATAGTATCATGTTATTTAATTACCAATTACCTATTATTAAAACAAAATAAGTAAAAACGCAGAAAACAATGTTTTTAATTACGTATGTTTCACCTACAAAAAAATCTGATGTGGCCAGTACATGACCTCTCGCCTAATTCTGCTTATTCTACTAATCTAATAGATAATTATACTTACATTTTAATACTTTCATGTTCATGCAATATGTAAACGATTGTAAACTAAGATGTAAAAGATGTCAACTATACTGTCATAAATAATAATTCGTATTTTGTATAGAAACAAATTTCATATGGTCATGAACAAGAAGATACTTGAATTTCAAAAAAATAGAATACTAGTTGTACGTTATTTTATTGTTAAATACTACCAGATTCGGTAAATTGTATTTAAAATTATTTGTACCCATAGATAATTATATTTTCTTTTATTTTTAATTGCAAAAATTGTCATAAATATGAGGCGAAAAGTAATAAATTAATTTAAGAAAACTTCATAGGTATTTTAAAGTATTTTACTAGTAGAAATAAAATAGAAAAATTCATAAATAAAACTATACAAAAATTTATAAATCTGACATTTTACTAACCTACATTTAACATAGCCTATGAACACAATAGTCCAGTCAAATTAGCTTTTTTGGCGGAAAAAATTTATATAGTCCTGAAATTTTGCATATATACTTGGGAGTACTGTAGAATCAAATATCAGTCGGGTTACCCCGGCGCAGGATGCCGCGTCCCCCCAAAATCCTGAAAAAACTTCCCCAAACGGGTACATTGCACTAATTTTTCGCAATTATCTAGTAAACAGTTAATCACACAGGATATTTTATAATTAGCGAATTGTAGAGAAATAAATTCTCAACATGGGATGATCTGAGTCGTTGCTGTATCGATTCTAGTTCACTCACTAGAGCAGTCGGAAGAAAACTAGTGCAATGTACTCGTTTGGGGAAGTTTTTTCAGGATTTTGGGGTGACGCGGCACCCTGCGCCGGGGTAACCCGACGGATATTTGATTCTACAGTACTCCCAAGTATATATGCGAAATTTCAGGACTATATAAATTTTTTCCGCCAAATGGCGTTTTACGAGCTAATTTGACTGGACTACAAGCAATTAGGACAATATTTATAAATCTACAAATAATATTTTAAACAAATATCATAAGTTTTATTGAAATCTTGATAAGGAATTATTGATATTAGCTATTTGATTTAATCTTAGATTAATTAAATAGTTATTATTTATATAATAATAAACATAAATGAACAACTATCTAATTTCATATCGCGAAATAAATTATATATTATTAACAAACAAATAATTAAATAGAGATCATTCATTACAAAATAATTGTAACTAATTCAGCTATGACAACATAAATAAAAATACCTATTAAACAAATCAATTATCATTTATACATATAACTAATTCATAATTAAACAAACTGGCATGGCTTTTAAAATATGGCTAAATAACATGCGAGCAAGTAATATAATTATTTTTAGTGTTCCACAATAGCAATAATTTATAATTTATTACATTGTTCAAAACTAGGCTATAATCAAAATTGACTCACGACCACTGAAACTTAATAATTAAACGGAAATAATTTGTGATTTGTGTCAATGTTAATCCCAGCTCGTATGTAAATATCCTTTTTATAATTTTGTATGATAACACAGAACAATAATTCGCCGTCGGGCAAGATTTTTAAGTCTTTCTTATTTGCATGAACAATGAAGTCATAAATTAATTCTTTTGCTTCGTGTATTCGACTTTTTAATCTTTTCATGGGGAATTATTCATATTATGTATTACAATTACAATGCAACAAGATCTTTAAAATACAAATTTATACTTTTTGCACATTCTTTGTACAATTTCCTACGTAATATGAATTGTTTAAGAAAATATTTACATGACATTAAATTTATAGGACAGTAGCTTTTTTAACTCCTAATCCTAATTGTCCCATCAAATTAAAACATTGCTACCTTAAAATTGAACTCTGGTCAAAAGAGACCTGTATGCAAAATTTTATGAAGATCGAAAAAACGGTCTAGATCTTGATGTTTAATCCAAATGAATTTAAACATAATTTATGATCCGATTAAAAAAACTAAGCATCTTTCTTATTTCAGTCAGTCAGAGCGATTTTTAATTTTTATCCCCATCCTTAAGAGCGTAATGTAGGAACGTTGCGCGCAGCAAAAACATGCTTTTGAATGGGGAATGAAATTGAGACTAATTTTGGTCGGATCGACTTAATTTTTTTTAAATTTAAAGATAAAGATGAGCTCCATGTCCATTAAGTGTTAAAATATTAGTTTTATTTTTTGTTTCAACTTTACAATGCCATAAACTTGTCATAACTTGGCTAACTTCACATAACTGTTACTCAGTAAATCTACAAAAAATGCAAATTTCAACACTAGACGGATCTAGACTGAACTTTTATCTTTCAAATGAACCCTTGTTTGTGATGATATGTTCATATTTAGTACCAATTTTGATCCCTCCACGAGAGCGCGTTCCCTATTGCTGCCTTTGTTCGACACACTAAGTCGGTATGAATCTATCCTTTTCTCACAGACAGCTACATTCGGGCCTTAATGGTCCGATCGAAGTCAAACATACCTTAAAATCTGACCTGGGTCAAAAAAGACTTATATGCAAACGTTATAGATGTAGATACAAAACGAACAGACAGACAGACATATACAACCATTCAGCTTGATATATACGTATTAGATTTGAGTTTGTTACATTCATACATAAGTATTTATCAACTTGGGTATGACTGCCTCACATATAATGATGAGTTATCCGTTATGTAGATACTTATTCTTATAAATTGTATGCCTGGTTACCAGCTATCAAATGACAAGTACTCGTGGTTGCTAGTGTAGATTACACCACAGGGCAGATATTTGTGCAGTTAAACTGAAATATGATAACGTGCACTTGACTGGATTTGAACGTGAGTCGCCAGAATCACATCGGTCAGGTTAGGTACTCTGCTCACCTATTTGATATTTAATTCAATTAAGTAAATACTTTATTATGAAAAAATATTCTAAACTAAACGTGTCCATATAACTGCATTGTAGATTAAAGATTAGCTTGACTAGATTTCGAAATACCTTTCAAATTCTGGTCAAACTCAACAGCATTATTATTAAATTCTTTGTCAGTTTATAAACAATATCATAAAACAAGCGGAGTACATTAATAACATATTGGTTATTGGCACGCAATAAATTTACTTCTATCACGTGACCAAGCTAAGTACAAAAGTAAATAATAATTTAAAGTAGAACTAACACATATCGACAGTGCAACTCGAAATTGTATGTTATATTCGTTTAGGCTTCATAATTCATAAACCCTAACGATACTAATAATACGCATAATTATGCGTAGGTACAGAACACTTGATATTATTTATGGCATAAAATTGATGGAGAATTCTACAAAAAAGTTAGACTTGTTATTACTTTTTATTTGCATAGAAACTACAAAGTTTGCTGTAGATTATTGTAAATTATTGTAGGTTTTATAGTAAAAATATAAATACTAAAAATATAAATATTGGTTAATGTTTTATTGAAAAACTTAAATTTGAGAATTATTGTACCAATTTATAAATTTTTAAATATGAATTAGGTTCCTGACTGCTTCCTTCAGAAATCCTTATTTGAATAAAATGAAAATGCAAGATAATATACCTACTATTTTTTTGAGATATGTTTGTAATATTTATTTATAAAATTGTTTTCTCTTTGTTCACAGACCAAATAAATGTAAGCTTTTACTTTTTTTATTATCTTCTTTTATAATAAAATTATGAACCTGGGTTTAAAATCTCGATTTATTTAAAATGGTAGTATTATTTTTTCTTCTACCTTAAAACTGCAATTAATTTTATTTATTAATATTACCAGTATCATAAAAGATAAATGTTTATTTTGTTTTATAAACAATCACCCATAAAATACGTTCTCAAAGTGCTAAATATTGTGAAACAAATATATATGTACCTAGTACTATTTATTTCCAAAAATGTAACTACCTACATTAACAACAAATATTCAGAGTACTAATACCTATGTTTGAATGAAGAAAATAGGTACCTATACATTATAGATAATAGAAAACGTTAAATAGGTACCTTCATTCTTTCGTAAAATTCATTTCTCAACTAGTAGTAGATATCGTCTTTTACTCAGCATCAGCATTATTTCAAGACCATCTCAGAAATTGCAAAATAAACCTACATTGTAGAGCACGATTGCATAGGACATAGCATACTACTCTAGTATAATAGAAAACAGCGAATTTAGAACTAGGGTAGCGTTCTAGCGTTCAGTCTTTCACTCTTTTATGTTGCTTCACTACAAAGAATGTTCAATGTATGTGCTTTGCGTGGCTCGTGCGGAAAATGCTCGACAAACATTAATTACCGCATTGTTCTTACTCCATTTGTCATTTGTTCAACAAAAACATCAAAAATCCCTACTGTAATACGACCAAAGCTTCAAAGCTTTATGGACTAATTGAAGAGATTTTACCTTTAATACAACACGTGCATTATATTTAACAACTATAAAATTATATTAGGTGTTTAAAAAAATTGTTGGGTAAATAAACTTCATTTAAATGTTATAAATCCCGTACAAAATATACAATGTTACTACCACGGTTACAGAATAATTAGGTTTGCCAACATGATCATTTCTAGCGGTCAGAATGTGTAATAGAATCTAGCATATGATCTAGATATCTCTGGCTGTATCAGGGATACTATATTGACACTGATTTAAATTTAAAAATACTCTTTAAAGTAGTTCGGTCGTCGTTGACGCTAGTCAAATTCAGTCCGTTTTTTGTTGTCAATTTATGAAGTGAAATTCGACTGTAACGGTTTTTAATATTTTATTATGAATTTTTATGGTTTATGCATCTGGTTCTCAAACAAATAGTCGTAATTTACAAATCTTGTAATTTCATTCGCAACTTGACTAGTCAATCACCCGGTGTCATAACTCGGGCCAGGTTATGGCATCGACACAGTTGGCAGCATTGTCCGAGGCATTCAAATGTAAATACAGAAATGATAAATACGATAGTATGTTTATAAAAACGAGTTCTTGATAAATGACTTAAAATCATGAAAATCATTGATTTTTCAATCCAATCTGTTTCAAGAAATAAAAGGTTAACATTCTAATCTGCGTTTAAATTTCCCACGCTCCGCAGTTGGCAACCCTGCAGAACGTGACGCCCGATCGGCTTCCGCTTGGTCGTGATTTTGTCACATATTTTCCCATTTTTTGGGCTATTTACATCGGCAACGTAGGGTTTTGACTATGCATAACGAAGCCTTAATATATTACCTTTCCAAATATCAATTTGCCACTATTTATTCAACGAACTTTTACGGCGCAATTTCAATTTTTCTTAACCAAAAGTGTCGTTTTCTATAAGAGCCCATGTAAAAACAGTGAACTTCAAACTCATTTTTCTCAAAAACGAGTACCGCAAGGGCATGTTTTCTTGGCACTTTTGAAAATAATATTAAAGTTTCTATTCAACCAGACCATTTTCAATACAAAATCAAAGACTTCAATTGACGACCGAACTACTTTAATACTATAAATAGTAACTAAAATTGAAATTTAGATATATCTAAGTGGCTATGTTCCATAATTCACCTGTAGATCGAAAATATTATGACAAAACGTGTTTGAAAATCCTGCATTTTGTACGAGGAAGATCGTCGTTAATTAAATTATTTCACAATGCAGTCTCGTAGTGCATTTATTCATCTTCATTATTCCGTTTATAAAATATGTCGATTTATACTCATTTCTCCTAAAATTAAAATAACCTATATCTACATTGACAGTTTTTCCGAAACACTTTTCATTATTTCAAAGCACTATTTACCTGACACTTTTTAATATGCTTGCATGGTTGCATGTTCTTTTTATTTTACATATATTTCTATACTGCTATTATAACGCACAAATTATTAAATTAAAAAATACTTTTCAGTGGCACAATGAATATTGGCATCGGCAGTGACTAGAAACTCTAGAAATACTTATGAACTAATTACAACTTCTGACCGGGGTACTCAATGAAAAACGTTGCTAGTCGGTAGGGTAAACCTAATTATTCTTTAACCGTGGTTACTCCTAACGTTAGCGAGTGTGTGGCCAGTACAAGAATGGTAAAATTTATACTTAATTTTGGTTTATAAAACCATTAGAGAAATTAATTTAAAATGATTTATAAATATGATTTAAAATAAAAATAGCTTTAATATTCTTTTATAAATAACAGAAATTGACACAAATGAGTTCCGTAAAACGGGGTTACTTTAGCAGGTTTTGAGGGTATTGGACGATTTTCGTCACGTAACTTAAAAACGTGTTGTTATATTAAACTTTTTATAAAGGCATCGTACCGATGACCCTGGGAGATTAAGTTACTCTTATTACGCATAAAAAATCTTGAAGGATATCCGAGAATAAAATTGTTTCTACGGTGCCAAAGTAGGCAGAATTTTGGGGGTACTTTGGCAGCGAATATAAATTGAATTTGATCGAAATTAGGAGCTGTTTATGATCGTCTTAGGAATGCAAAACATTCTGTCACGTTCGTTCTACATGCAGTTTTTTTCGATTAAAGATACCTTGATTCTAAATGGTTTAAAATAAATGTTAAACTTTTAGAACAAGCACAATTAATTTTAAAATATAAAATAAATAGGTTTCAGGATTGTGATTTAATCATACAGATTTATTTTAAGGACGTTTGGGGATATCTGATTAACTATAAATGGTAGGTAAAATTCAGAGGCTCCTAAATTTATTCAAATATCTACATATTTATGTGAAAGATGAATATGACTAATTGATTGGATATTTTTGTAACTTTCATTCCCTACAACTTAATTCGATGAATTTATTAAAAAGTAGAAAAACTGGACAATTTATTACATTTCCAAATCTGTTAGGCGTCAAAAACAAATTCCTAGGCGCCGTCTAGCGAAATATCGTGTCATGTTTATTAAAAAGTGTGGCATATATTTTACGCTGAAGCTGATAATGCGCTTAAACGTCTAATTACATAGCGCGTAAATTGTAGAGTGTAAGAGCGTGCAGAGGTTACACAAAGCGTTTCGCGTTTGACATTTTCTTACCAACGCCTTCACATAATAACAACGCATGTATATGGGAATTGGGAACGCAAATTTAAATTGCTTTAAAATGTTGGCAAACTCATTCTCCACTTTCTTCGCTACAACAAATTGTTCATTGTCTTTAATTCGCAATCAAGCATTTCAAAAATCACAATACCCTTTAAAATTGTTCTAAATACCTACTTTTTAAAGAAAAACAGGTCTTTTGAATTTCATTATGGTTATAGAAAATTCAACAATAAATAAACTTTCAATAAATAATTATTCAAAATGAATGCCAAAAGAGATTCAATTGAATAACTAAAATAATTAATATTAGGACACTGATATTATATTGTTTTAATACATTCGGCAAAAAAACGCACCACTTGAAAATGCATCAAAAATTCAGAATTTTTAGTCCGCCATAACTCGGTTGAATTTGATCGAAAATGTATAAATCTTCGAGTTCTGACAAGTTTGAAGCTTCCTCTTTAAGATTATGCAAGTTAATCTGACGCCAAGTTCATTTCACCCCTTGCCATTTTTTGACATGAAGAACATTTTTTTTCTCAGGGGAGTATCACTGTATCAGAACTCAAAGATTCATCCATTTTCGACTAAATTCAACCGAGTTATGGCGGTCAAAAAATTCGGTATTTTTGGTGCATTTTTTCAAGTGCTGCGTTTTTCTGTTTGCCGAGTAAGTGAAGATTATTTTAATTTTTTTTAAAATTTTTGGTGCGCACAATTTATTGCCAAGGCCTTTAGTACCTACCTACGTATAATTTTTCTTGCATTTGCATTCCAATTGGGCTAAAATCTTATTTAAATTCCTTACCTATATACTTATTTTGCCTAAAAATAGAAGGAAACGTTCACGAAATTGATTTCAACCATATATTAAAAATAATTCACTACGAATTGTCATTTACTTAATAATAATTTTGATTATCTCTTATAATGACTATGACTAGCATGTTAAAATGACGGCTTGACGAGTCGCTACTATATATACTTATTTTGCCTAAAAATAGAAGGAAACGTTCACGAAATTGATTTCAACGATTAAGGAGGTTGGTGACCATATATTAAAATAACTCACTACGAATTGTCATTTACTTAATAATAATTTTGATGATCTCTTATAATGACTAGCTTGACGAGTCGCTACTGGTAGTTTGTACCGGGTCACTGCGCAGAGTGCACACGTGTATATTAACACAGTTTTACCTTATATCGCAATATGTGTACCCGCTACTCGGTTAGTTAGTAGCGCTGCACACTGCGGTGCCCTTTACTTACTAAGGAAATAATCGCAGTAGGTCACTGGAATGGCGGAATGGGGACCGAACAACTGAACAACGCATATCGGCATATCGAGGACTCACCTGCAACACAAAATACACATGCAAATTAGTTATGTTTCCAACAGGAACGAGTTACGTTACAGATATCATAACTACATACATGATGTAAATGGTTTTATATTTTTTGAAAACTTTAGTCTTAAATAGGAAGTCAATACATTCATATCTTGAGGTACCTATAATAGTTATAGTTCCTTAGTACAGAAGTATAAAATATACTAGATGGAATTTTTTTTTCCTATTATGTGCTATGTTCTTTTATAATTAAATCAAGAGTAGATCTCTTTATTAATAAATTATAGCTAGAAGTGAAAAATATTGTACCAATTCCATATTATATTCACCTTCACACAGGCAGGCGTTCGTAGTTTACTAGTAACTAGATTTAGGTAAATTTATTTACAAAAATATTGTGCTTAACAGCGGTACATTTAAATTTACGAAAAAAATTAAAATCAAAAATTTGATAATTTTTTAATTTAAAATGAGCGACGTTTCTTACAAAAATAGTGATGTACCGCTATTGAGATACTGCACTGAGAGAAATGTATATTTACGGTAAATATAAATATAATTAGCCTAAATATATTTTATGCTTAAAAAAGTGACACAAACACAAGATATTAGAAATAATTATCTAAGGATATTAAAAAGCTAAAAATATTATATAATAAGAGCAAATATATAGTATAATAATTTTAAATATATTTAGATTTTAGAATGTAAAATAATATATTGTCATCGCTAATAATATCCTAGATATTTCGATTTATTATGTAAATATTTTATAGGTACAAATATATCAGATATTTACGGTAGCAAACTTATATAGGTATTAGATATTTTATTAAGTTAGGTTGGTTTTAATTTTAAAAAAACTGCTTTAATTAATATCAACATATTTATTATCTTTAACAAGTATTATAAAAAAATATAATATGTAAAAACCAAAAACAACATTGCGTCAAAAAAATAAAATAAAAATAAGGAAAACAAAACCAAACTAAACTTCTATTATTCACAAAAATGTTTTGTAATAAACTGCACAGCAGCACAGCTCAAATATCTGCATAAATATCTCCACAACGCCACAGATAAACAATATTGAGTATTGTCTTTTCTATAGATAAACACTAAAGTCTGTCTGAGACAACGCCACAACTACAATAGCCTGTTCGAACCTGCATGTTGCATGGTTGATCCGCGCAATATACAGTGTATTTTGTTCTAATATGCAGTATATTTAGTTATACATGTAAGATATTATTAAATATCCGTAGATATTAAATGAGAGTTATTAAATTTCCTTAGATATTAAATAATAGTTATTTAAATATATGCGTATATTTGAAGAAGTTGATTAAATATACGGATAGTTATGTTTAATATACAGTTTTTAAACTTAAATATATATTATTTAAATATATGCGAATATTAACCATCAATATATGTTTATAATAGTTTTAAATATATATTTTGTAATATTACATATTTACATATTTATACTAAAAATATCAATGTTAAATATGCAATTTTTAATATCCATTTCTCTCAGTGTGTGTATTTTTTTTGAAAAAAATATTCTAATCGACAAAAGAGTTATTAATTAATAAACTACGAATTTTGATGGTTTTCTAGGCTTTCCAGTATTCAAAACAAGCCCTAAAAATCGAAAAAGACAATACACAACTTGTATATTGTTATTTGGTTGATTAATCAGTCAAAATGGGCGAGTTATGAATTTAATAACTAATAAGTAACTACACACACTACAACTTATGCTTATCCGAAAGGAGCTTTAATAATAGGTATTATTTATCTATTGTGTTAGCTCTTATGTTTGGATGAAATATAAATAAATTCGCAAAAAAAGATATTACAGAATAATAATAATCTGTTTACTACAAACGAATAAATGTAGTGTGCTTTTGATAGTAGTTATACCTATAATATAAAAACAATTTAAATCAATAAAGCTTGTATGAAGATAATTAATACCTCCATAAAGGCAGCTTGAATATAAAAGACATATACTTTATAAAGTTTTCTTCATACTTCAGAAACTTCTTAATTTTTCAATTCAATTTAAAAAATATATGATCCAATAATAATTAGTCTGTCTGAAATATAACTTTTAATGAATTGATATACTTCGTGCTACGTCACTCGTCACAGATCAGTTATATAAAAATTATAAGCTTCCGTTATTCCAAACCTATATTTTTCAACGCTTCCAATGGGTAGGGTCATTATCTCATTATTCATGATTATTAATGGCGATTGTAATGAATATAATGAGTGTATAGTGTGTTTAATTTTAAGAACAATGTCTTCCATTTGTCACTGCAGTAATAATAGAATGATTTAACGTTTGAGAGAGTGCATTAGCATATTATGATGGTTAAAAGTGCGCGCAAAGCATGTACCCCGAGTAATAATTATCGTTTTATGGGAAGCGGACCATGAATGATCTACAGATAACACTAGCAAGATTTATTAAAAAACTGTTTGTATAATTAACTAAATCCTGATGCTATTATTTACAAATTTAAATACAAATTTTGCTAGGCTTGGGATTTTATTATGCAAAAATTATATGATAAAAATTTTGAATATTCATTTATTTATATGTAAAATTGTTATTCAAAAATTCACAAACGTAGATTAAAAAGGATTATCAATAACATTATCAAAACCATAGTTCCCTACGAAGAATATGAATACAGAATTCATATTATTCGGAGGGAACTATGTTATTGATAATGTTATACAGCGAACCTACATATTTTTCTTAATCCAACAAAAATATTTATAAATTCGATAGGAGATAAAACGGTTGTATTTACCAAATGTGATCAAGTTATTTGTTCTACAGGTGGCGCAAAAGTAATCCACGACTTTGACATTATTTAAGTAAACAGATGTAAAATACACGTATTCGAATCATGAATTGCTAGGAGAAACCGGGGTTGGTTGTGACATTTTTTGTAATGTACCTACAAAAATGAAAAAAGTGGCATTAGACGCCTTTGGAGACAACCTTGATCTATTCAATATATTCAATACAAATTTTTGCTTCAATTTTATGGAAAAACAAATCATACTTTTCAGCATTATTACGCCAGTGACCCCCTTTAATAAAAAAATGTACGTTTAGGTAAACAGAACCAATTTTTTTATTTACAAACAAAGTTAGAAAGCCAGGTGACAACTTTTGCGTCACCTTGTATATACATTTCAACAGTTAAGAATTAAATTATCTTTCACAAAAGTGTTCTCTCAATATTTTTGTTAGATAATAGCATAATAATACTAAAAATAATTTCGTATTTTCTAAAATTATTTTCGCTCTTTTCAACAACCTACCTATGTATTAAAATTATGTCTAATCTACTACTCGTATTTTAAATTAAAAAGTAAAGTACTATAACAGCTGTATTAATAACGCATGAGTTGGTGGTCTTCTGAGTGATTAATTTTTTTCTCTTATCAGTTTATCAGCTGAACCTTTAATTTAATTATCAAAAATTCAGTTTAAACGAATTTTATCTCCCATAGTTCCGTATCTAAATGTGAACTCAGTGAATAATAACATGGACTCAAAGGAAATACCTGGCATACTTTAAATATGTTTTTGTTTTTTTTTGTTTCCCCTTCATCAGAAAGCCCGTGTAAAATATTAGTCTGCTAAACAGGAGAGGTAGGTACCATTTCGACCATGCCTACTTCGGACAGCAGTGAGTAATAATTATTATTTATACGTGTACTTTATAAAATTTATACTACTTAATATAATTTTTAAACAATAATTTAGCCAGCGAAAATCTTACTTTTCTACTACCTACTTAGTTGCTACTTGGAGTAGCTCGCTCGCTCCTTTGAAAAAGTTAATTCTCAGTTGCAATGACTGGCCAATTGAAAACCAATTTTACGTAGCCTTAAATAATCACGTAAGTACTTACCTACTTAATATAATAATATATGTCGGGGTAAGCAATCATGTTGATTGTAAAAATAATTAATGATATAGGAATGCAAGTTAAGTGTGCTAATGAAGTTATGATCGTGTTTGTTTGTTTGTTTGTTTGTTTGTTCGATTACGTTAGTAGGTACACTTGGCATTGCGTGCTAGGTGTGAATCGGATATCAGTAATCTTGAAGATGCTCTGATACGAGTAGCACGTGCCCGAGAATTGCCATCTTTCCTTATCGTCACAGTTTGTATATCACGTTTATCTGGACCATGACATTAGTGGTGAATGTGTGACTTATTTGGTGATTCGATTAGTTAGGTAACTATTCCAATAATTGCGCCTCTTAGTAGTTTTATTGATCACGTAACTGATCATCTGTAGTCCGCTCCGCTTTTACTCCGACATATTATAGTTATTTGTTTAACCATGCAAAAATAATAGATACACTGCCACGGCTAGAGTTTCATAGACGAGGTGCAGCCGAGGCTATGAATCTAGCTTAGGCAGTAAATCTATATTTTTGCCATGTTGAATACTTTTTTTTCGCATATTGTTATAAATTAATATTAATTTGGTGATTATTTTCAATATTTTGACAGGTATCGCCATCTAATTATGTTGCGCGATTGCTTTGAAAAAACAAATTTTTATTTATATTTTATTGATTCACCATATTAATAATTACCTTTATTAAAAAATAATTTTCTTGCCTAGCCAGCTGTAAATAAAATAGCACTTAATGTCAATCGGTAAAAAAATTTATATTTATACTTCCATAAAATTTTATTGTCTAGGCACTAGAATAAGTGACACTTCACATAGTATTATCATCTGTCAATCGACGAAAACATATTTTTTGGTTTATGTTTATGTAATTGGTGTCTCAAAACCAATTTTCTTAAAAATAGAAAGCATAATTCGAAATTAATCGATTGGCATTGAAACAATGAGTATTTCGACTTTTAACACTTTTTATAAACAAATCCAAGTCTAGGTACTAAACTCGCCCCCAAAAAGTTGAAATAAATATAATACACAATGCAGATAACTTCAAATACTTATATAAATACATTTACTAAGAAAAACTTCGCATTATGGTCCATAATTCCATTATCCAGCCAGCCAAATTTCATTACAATCACAATTAATTCCACAACAAAGGGATTGAACCATTGAACTCCACAAGGCAAGAACCAAGACGAATCAATGCTTATTGAAAACCACCCCCACCACTCCACACAACAAACAAAATAAGATCAGAAATCAGCAATAAACTGGTTAATCACTTGGCTCGTGCCGTCGTGCCCATCTAGCAGGCTGGGGCGATCGTCCTCTGCCGCGCACAGAGGTCGAAGACCGCTCAAGGTCACGACGCCGGCCGCCACATTCAACGTGATTCTGCACGAGCCTTCTGTCTCTGTCTGGCCAATGAGCCAAGCGAGATGAATAAATTCTCAGAGTTATAGGTCATATTGCAAATTGTCCACCTACTGGTTGAATAAAAATGTCAAAATTTGCAAGCTGAATTTCTAAGCAGAGGAAATCTTTAGTGGTTTAATTTGTGATGTTGGACTGACCTTTATGCATTATTTAAATGCTTAAGTAATTTAGATTTTGAATGCCGATTGGATAGTTTGGTTATACAATAAAATCGGAATTTTTGCATTATTTTATTTAAATTAAACTTGTTTTGCATTTCCAAATAAAGTGTGAAATATTCGACTAACTATTAACTAACCGTTTAAGAATATTTATAAAGCCTATTATTTTCAATAAATTAATTAAAATCAATATTACATAAATATTTTTTCCACTATTTGTCTAGATAAATATATTACTATTATCCAGTTTTCCAGTTGTTTATAGATAATGTGCTTATCTATTACGAATTTTTATCCACCTTTAGTTTGACATAGCCTTCCACGAGTCTTCGGTATAGGTATTATATTTTATTGTGTGTGCGGTTATACCAGCCGTTGACTCACGAGACGGGTAGGTACTCATAATACCTACACATAAGATTTTTGTGCAATTAATCTGAAATGTGTACCTAACTGGAATCAAACCTAAGTTGTCAGTCACATAAGCTATCCGCTCCATTTTTTCTTATCCGTATTTTACTTTCAGTTCAAAAAATCTATAAGTAATGGCCAAATTGCATGATATTTTTAAATATTTTTGAAGAAGAGGTAAAAGCTTGAGATCCGTATTTTTTATTTTTACAAAAATTGTATCAACAAGTCCAAAAATAATTAATGAAAATGGAATAATATGTGATGTGACGTAGAATCTGTAGAATCTCTACTGTACAAAATTATAACGTCTGAGCAAAATTTCTTTCTCAATTTACTTAAAAAACATAATTTTTTTAAAATAAAATTTGTATTTTGAACAATGTTTTGGACCTAGCAGGAAAAGAAACCGGTTTGTTTAAATTTACTAAAATACCGGCAACCATTAACCAAAACAAATTTAAAACAGATATTCAAACCGTTTTTAAAGAGAACACAATAACTACTTCATTATTAAATAGAAAAATTGAAATAAGAAATAAGTATACTATTTAATTCGTAAAAGGTATAGGTACCTACATAATCTTTCATGCTTCGACATGTCAATTTTATTTCAGCATTTTTGGCCGGATAAATCTTTAATAAAATTTTAGATTTCCTTAATTGATAGTCAAATATTTACCGGTTTTCTAAACCGGTTCATTTAACCAGTTTCGTTAAGAGTAAACCGGTTTAAGAGCAAAAATCGATTTAAAAATAACGTTGTCGATTTCGGTTGACCTTTAACCAATTTTTTTCGGTTGCATGCCCTGGTTTATAGTAATAAAAATCTCATTTTCAAGTACCAAGCACGTAGCTCATTGTATACAAGGTGTTCAATTTTAAAAATTAATGCCACATTCAAAGATATTTTATTTTCATTAAAAAAACATTTAACCGTAGTATCTATGGTATAAGAAACATTTAATTCAATATAAATTTTCTTAATGTTAAGCTTTACTTGAATTTCAAAAATAAATATGTATTTTATTTAAATTACATATAAATCACTAACTAAACATTAAGTAACATTTTAGTGCATCATACATCATTCTTATTTATTACAAGTGCCATCTACTCCGCAAATGAGTAATACTCACACTTACCGATTATCTTAATAAACTTGCAAAATTCATTTGACGTGCAGCTATTACATCTACAATAACCTGTAACATTACATCATCTTGCAGTGCTCAATTCACCGTTTGCAATAATTCATCAATTATACAGCAATAAAGCCCACTTATGCGAATTTGCTAACAACCGTTGGACGTCGGTGTAAAGTGAACAAAAGGGCAATTAAAACACACTTTTCTTTAATCAATATTCAGCCTTGGAGCCTTTCATATTCCGTCCTCAAGATGAGAGTGAAAAGTGAATTATCTTTTCCAGATATAAAGCAATAACAAGTTCCAAGTTTGCGATTTGTGATAGCAAAGGAAAGAGCAGGAAAAAAAAGACACAAAGACATCTACGATAATTCTTTAATTACTTGAAGAAAATCCAAGACAAAATCGCAAAGCCGTGATGAAAATTACACCGAAAGCAGAGACGAATTAGTCAGAAAATCATTTTCACAAGGTAGGTAGGTACTTTACATTTATGGCGAGCAAAATTAAATCTTGACAAAGTTCTTGACAGTCCTTGTCAGGAATCCCTGGAGAGAGAAAGATGTGATTGTTTTCGGTATAATTGAAGACAAAAGTAGGTACCTAGGTAAGTTTTTCTAAAATATTTAGATATTTTTATAACTTTATAACTGTTGTAGTTAATTAAAAACGTGTTGATCTGTTAAAATTTTAGAATTAATTATACCTAGCATCTAATCAAATTTTACTAAAATTTTAAAAATATTAAATAGTCAGAAATTGACGGATTGTCAAGTGCTTTTTAATTGAGTGTAGTATGAAAATGAAAGTCTGTTATATTGAAACTAATAGGTAAATACAGTGTAGTGAAAATTTCAAAATGTTAAATGTAATATTATAATATATCCATTAAAAGATATATTGTCGAATACTTACGTTGAATATTAATCTTATATGAATATAAATATTTGAAAGAAGATATTTGATAGACATTGGAATTAACAGATAAGCCTGACGTTTATTTCACATTCGGAATGTATTCATGAATTATAAATGAATATTATTTTCACTGATTTTGACATTATTAAGATGTAATGCCAATAATCCTAATTTGAACATAAATGGCAGTAATAAATATTTAAATGTACGATAAAATACATATCAAGTATTAAACTACGGATGTCCTTGTTTTCGGTTTTTTGTCTTGGTTTTACTCAGACCATTTCCAGCTCATAACATGAGCATAGTGTTAGTTTTTGTAAATAAAATGTTTGTTCACTTAAATTGAGAGTACAATCTTATAAAAAAGATTAGAGGTGTTTTTAATATAATAATTACTACTTTAATTAAAATATAATTTAAATCTTTTGTAAAAATGCAAAATACTGTAAAAAAAATTGTGAAGTTATTGTGGTGAACAAACTTGAATTTATAAAATACAAAAATTTAAATTATTAAATACCTATATTAAAATTGCTGTAGTATACCTACTCATAAAAACAAAGAAAAATAATACTAAAAAATTATAAATTCAACTTGACATTTTGAGGTTATTTCAGTGTTTATTTAATACCAGCAATTCTTCTTTTTTACAATTGCACGAACAACTTTTCTTGTTCTATTGTCTATATTTTTGTTAAAACAACCCTAAAAAAAGCAAACAAAACTAATGACAGCTACCAAATAATACGCATCTATCTCTCTACAACCGAATACGACGAAAAACTACGTCCAAAGCTTAGAGTTTGTATGATTTTGTGTTTATGCGTTACGACAAAGACTAAGACTAAAACAGTAGCTGGAATCGCTCAGCCATATTCTCGTATGTCAAATTCACAATAAGGTTTTGATAGGTACCTCATAACAAAAACCGAAAGCTACTGTTACAACTATTAAGTTTTAAAAAATATAACACAAAATTCCCATAATTGCTAATTAAAGGCGGATTTATGCAGCCATTAAATTTACATTTATTTTCATTAAATTTAATTTAAAAGATAAATGGAGCCATGCATGCACCATTCTCATTTAGGTTTTCAAATGCGACATTGTTACCATACTCGTAGTTAACTTTTAAATTAAATTAAATGTAAATGTAAATGGCTGCATAAATCCGCCTTAAATGCACAATGTGAAAAGATTTGACAGAAAACGAAATATTATAGTGCCAAAACCGAGAATATTACGTCCTTGTTGAATTTAGGGAGAAAACGAAAATAGTTTTTTAAGCCGGGCAAAATACTAAATAAATAAAAACAAATTAATTTAACCCCAAACCTAGTCCCATTAGTCACAAAGAATGGAACTATTGGGACATTTTTTTAAAATTTTTTTTAAATAAATAAAAAAAATGTACAATATCGTCCAACCATTATATTATAAATCTTAAATATTGTAAATATCACATGAAATGAAAAACAGTTAAATTTTATTATATTATATCATAAATTCACGAAAAACCAAAAATAGTCCAAATAGCCTTCAGTCTTCCCTAAGTATAGATTTCTACAATCTCGTTACTTCATAGTTCAATTCCTATCATCCCAACATTCAAGGCATATAATTCCATTCTGATAAATGTTCCAGTTGATATTGATGTGCGAAACGTTGACATTTTTTCTTGGTTTATAACATCGGGCTTACAGTTTTTTCTAAGAATTTATCTACCACAAACAGCACTCTTTGAACTCTCTCACACCATCGCAGCCACCCAGTCCTGTCGGCTGTTGCTTGTCCTTGAGGCCCGCGCCCCTCAGGCCGGCCCTGGCCGGGGTTAGCTCAGGACAAGGGCAAACGAGGACAGCCGAGCGGCGCAGCAGGACAAGGGGAGATGTAGAGGAGTTGGAATCTGCAAGATGCTTCTGTGGTGGCGAAGTTCCACTGTAAATTCTACAACTGGAACCTGGGGTAAGTTGTAAGTAGGTTTATGAGGTTTAGTATACAATGTAGTGCATATGTGAACACGGTTTGTGATATTGTGGAGATAAATAACAGTGTTTAATTAACACTAGTGTAGGTAACTTTAGCTTGGATGCATTAACTTGTTTAGCAAATAAAATAGCAAGGAATTACTAATTAATTCAAATATATATAATTTAAAACTGGCGTCGTTGCGTGATCGACTATGTTTATGAGAACTCATGTTCCAATCCAGCAATCCAGGTACATTTCAGTTTAACTGTGCAAGCAAGTTGTAATATCCTCTGCAATCGCTCCAAATGTCATGAACAATGATCGTGGAAAAATGATCAAATTACAGAAAGGCAGACATGTTTTTTTTACTAAAATTCGATTCAATCTATTTACTTATACTATTTGCTTTTGCTATTGTTTAAAGTAAAGTCTACAGCGTGATTACCGACATTTGCAGTTTTGCAAATATTTCGGTTGGAAAGCTAAATCAACTACTGCAACTCATTTATTACATTTTCTCATTTTCAAAACATCTTTTGAACCTGGGCTGGTTAAAATTTGTAAAGTATTGTGGGCACTGTTAGGGAACGCATTTGCGAGGTGGCGAAAATGCGAGTTTCCTTGCTACGTCCACAATTGATTATAAAAAATAATTTTGTTTATTGTAATACATTCTCCCATTAGTAAAGAATCTAATGAATCAATCTGGAATGATTATATAATCTTATGTTGACAATAATTGAAAACACACTAACTCCGTGGCAGCAGACCTTTTAACAAAAACAGCTTTGATCTTGATGTTAACGTTATAAAGTGTAGGTATTTGTTATAGTAGAGTATACAAAATTTACTGGATAATTCTTCCTAATTCAATTTACAAACAAAACAAAAAATAAATTAAAGCGATTTTAGATCATCGCAGTACTGTTTTCGTTTTGAAGTATAATTTCTGCCTTGGATTTGAGTTTTCACGATTATTTTCTAGGATTTTATATTTATAAAATTTGACATCAATTATATCGGAAAGTTGTAAAAGCGCATTTTTGGTCATCAAAACGTTTGAAAAGCGCAGAAATATAATCAGTAAATTTATGTTCAATAAGCGCAGATTGTAACATTGAATAAGCGCATATTTTTCGAAAATGAGATTTCTGACCATAACAAGTTAGTTCAGATCGTCTTCGAGTATGATGGGGTTTTAAGTTCAGAAAAATGTTAGTCAAGAATATTTTCTAGTTTTAAAAAATTCAAAAAATCTTGTTAAAAATACTCTTGGAGTATGATGGGGTTAAGTTCAGAAAAATGTTAGGCAAGAATATTTTCTAGTTTTAAAAAATTCAAAAAATATTGTAGAATAGAATAACTGTCGTACAATCCCTAAAACCATTATGCTTTTCAAATGTGCACTTCTGCGCTTAAGCACCTACAATTTATGCGTTTTTCAAATGTTATTTTATGCGCTTTTCGAACGTGATAAGCAAAAACTGATAAAGGCCAAATGCGCTTATTTAGCTCACCCAATTATATTAGTGTTCTACTGTTCCACAATCTGAATTTTAGAAGTAATAATAATAATAAGAAATGATTATAATAGGAAGGTAAAGTAGGTAAATGATTTTTAAATATCTGTTGTATATCACGCCTTTTATGCCCTGTTCAAGAAGACACACACTTGGCTTCTATGTAAGTAAAAAAAAAATCAACTTTGAGGTCACGAACGTTCCACATTTTGCTTTTGTTGTCTGTGTGTCGCATGTGTGTGTCTTCTGCGTGTCCATGTGTGAACAGGGCTTTACTCAACTTGTATGTTGTCTTTCTGATATTTGAAATTTTTTCTGTCTTTTTTTTCTTAAGCATTTCGGGCGAAATTGCATTATTCGATTAAAATAGACCAACACGACATTAAAAGTTATTTATCCACATTAATTAAAACAGTACCTACTTTTACTGACTGGTATAGATAATTTTAAAATTTACATAGAATTTATATTCTTGTTATTGAAAATCTTGTATCATGTATTCCATGCTTTTTTTATTCATAAAATTAAAATTAGGACAGTGACATCAAAATATATTCATGAATAAAATGTTTAATATTTATGTTCGTGTAGAACAACTCTCAGGAAAGTGTCTATCAAATGTTCGTGAGATTTCCGAACTCGACAAGCCTCGTACGTCACACACGATATCATTCAATTTCCTCGATCATTATGTAATATACTATTCCAGAATCAGACTTCATTACATACCGCCCCATCCACCCACAATTTAAACCCTAAACCTGAGTCCTTTCACCATTCCAACACATTTAGAAATCTGTCAGTGACTCCCTCTCCCTTTGACCTCGTCGCTCGTCAGCTCGTCACCGTCCTCAACAGTCCTCCATCACTCGAGGCATCTGCACTACATAGCCACCGCAAGGACCTCGCGGGGCTGGCACCGTCAGCGCACGAGGTCAGGTCATTCGGACCGACCCCCGCTCGCCCCGGCACAAAGGATCGATACGCTCCGGCCAAGCGACTCGCGAGACTCCGGGTAGCACGAGTGCCATCCAAGAGTTTTGCATGGGAGGGACGATGGTTGGATGTAGATTCATTGTATGATGAATAATTATTTAAATTGCAAACATTTATTGTTTATTCGTTTAAGTACAATTATTTATATTGTATTTATTAGACATTCTTTGCCTATAATTATTATATTAAAGAACTATTATTACGAGTAAATGTAGCCCCATGTAGTAGGAATGACGATGGGTACCCGGAACCGACCCGATAATAATGTACCTGCGTGCGTGATCGTGAAAAATTTTAATCACGCGCCCAGATCTATACATTTTCATTTGTACAACATCAAATTTTTCTAAATAAATGTTTTTTATTACTTGACAAACCATTGTTCTAGTCAAGTTGGTCACAAAGTGGTACCTACTAAATTTAATTAATATTAGTGTCCATGGTATAATACTATACTTTAGTGCCCGAAATGAGAATTTTATTTTGCCATCAGAATTAAAGACATTAGGTCGGATACAGTTGTACTCTTCTCTAAGTTAAAGAAGCTTCTCTAAAAATAACAAACAAAGACACACCACACGCATGTTTCCATCTGTAACTAAGAAAGACATACATTAATATACAAGACATGGTAATGAAGGAAGCTTCATTGGCTTACAGAGTGCTGAATTCGACCCATTGTTTTTATATACAAAAACTATTAAATAACTCATATTATTCGTCAATTATAGAAGTTTATTTAATTTTGGATTTGTTTGTCAATCTTTTAATTTAGAACCAGGACCTATACTTAAAGGGTGATTTAACTATGCCATTTACATTTGGGTTTAGTTACTTAGGTCACAGTACGGTATTTTAATTTTTCCATAAATCATAAATAAAATTCCAGTTCATTTCTCGATGATATGGATTGATTTGTAAATATTCATGAACCTTTCACACTGTAGGTAGGAATGTACAATATTGTTCTGTTCGCTGTTCTGCTCTAAATGATCTTCACTCAAGGCTAAATATATCACGAAATATTTTCAAGTGCCTATTACTGCTGAACGTTCAGACTAAATTTTATATCAATAACCTACGACATTCGAAAGTAGAGGAGAGATTTACTTTTTTAAAATTATAATAAATAAAAAATATATTAAAAACAGTTCTCAATAGTATATAAGTACAACCCGAGATCGTAAATTTTATGAATATCCCAAATAAATAACATGTTAAACGAACTGGCAATAGAACTGTATTAATGCCGTGATTCATATTGCACGTTTTTGTATTTTTTACTTTTATGTCAGTTGTTGACAAAAATGATCTCGCACGTGGTAAAACACGTTTTTTAAATCTCAGTATGTTGATGATTGCTTTGTCACTGTTGATAGTTCGATGGTTGTAATTGTTATTATATGACCGGAATATTTCCATTAATGTTGTTGTATTTTTTGTACCCTAACCTAATCCTGATTAACAAGCTCCAAAATAAGTGATGAAAAGGCTCAAAAACAAATTAATCTGATTTTGTTTTTGTTGCTTGCTCTTTTCCTGTGCATATATTTTTAAGAGTATGGTACTCTCCATTTTACCATTAGATTGAGTGTCTACAGTCCGCTACTAAATTAATTTTTAGGTTCTCTTCTGCTCGCTATTGCTATTAACAAAAGTACTATGTTAAAATCCAAATTATTTGAATAACTATAGTGTGAAATGATTATGTGCTAGTAACATAAGATTTTTAATTATTACAGCCGTACGATAACTAAAATGTTGAACTTTTTCACAATCTAATTACATGTAACCATATACTTCTCAATATTTCAGTATTAACAAAATTAGGATCTTTTAAGAAGACAATCTAACCTCAATCTCAAGTATTCAGCCCTGCTATAATAGGCCATCGTCAGAGTTCAGAACCCACTTGACTATTCCTGAACTCCATTCTTCTGTCAGATGATAACTCGATTCCCTCTTCTTTCTCCTCTGGCGCCCCCTCGGCTTCGCAACATCTCAACTCGGTCAGGAGATTACCTACATTTAGGTGATATGTAGGTAATACAACACCTGCCTGTACTTACATACACACATGAACACTGTTTGTACAAAGGCATCGGCTGCTGCCGGGTGCATCGTTATCGTCACATGTGATCTCAGGACTGTCTTCAGCGGGTAACGAAAAACGTAAACCCAAAATTACTATTTTAAGATGTTTTACTACCATTATCACAATCGTATTTCAACTTTTCAACCTATCATTGGATTTCGTCCTTACAGATCTTGGTCACTTATTTCAGCATTTGTGTTTAGCATGCTCTTATTGAATTTGTTCGTTATAAATGTAGTATAGTTAAAAAAATTTAAATTAAAATTTAAAAAATATGTTTTGCCTAAATTTAGGTGTCCTACCTTTTTGTTAAGATGACTAAATACTTGTAAATTATATCAATATAGAAAATAAAGTACCTATTTATTAATTGTGGAAGTTTAGTCGGCATTTGGACAAAGGTGTGCACTGTGCACCAAAATACAACACAGCTAGATCACAAATTGTAACAAGTATTGTTTCTGTGAAGAAATATTTTAAAAATTATATAGGTATGTAATTCTAATTCTGCTTTTCTCAATAATGTAAATTATGCAACTTGATACTACCATGATTCAATCATCACTAAATAATAATTATAAGATGCAAAACAGTTTGTAATTCGATTAATATGTTGTTAATATTCTATAATATGATTGAATAATTTATTACAGTGTTTCTACACATGTTACATGTTCTGCAGATAGATTAATAAAATCCGAAACGTTAACTGTCATCTTGAGTTTATTTTTATGCACACTTAATGTATATTATGACAGTTTAATTTAAATTTTAATATTAAAAAGACGCCATATAGAAAAAATATTATAAAGATTTCATTTTATAAGACTTTTTTCGCACATGTCCTTTAGTAAACTCGCCCTCGGGCTCGGTTTTACTGAATTTGGACGTGTGCGAAAAAATCATGTCTTGATGTCTTATACATCTTGTTCTTTAATATACTATTATTTAATTCAAAAGCTCAAAAGCTGACGTTTTGGCTACTTCTGGGCCATGGCTAAAACACCGTTACCTACTAATAACTACTGATTGGTAAGAATTAACGCGAAATTAAAAAAATTACGTTGTTTTTCAAAAATATAAGTGCAGTGGCAAAGAATACAGAAGCACGTTGTTATTAATCTATTCGTGTTAGTATTCTGTGATATTAAATTTAAAATAAGCTAAAACATCTAGTGAATATGTCTTTGACAAACGACACATTGCAAGGTTCGCGTGCAAAATAGTCAGTTGTCACTTCGAAATAGATAATTTGGAGTAAAACCATAACTTGAGGGTAAGTTGAAGCATATTTCAAAGTAAATGTGACAATTCTCTAATAAATAAAAACATATCTCGCTTGTTAACCCAAATTGGTTGTGCCAATCTCGGTGACAGCTAGCCTGTGTGCGGTAATTAGTATTTATCCTTATCATGAATACCTACTTATGGTTTTTAATGGAGTGAGTCGAAGAGTAGAGTAAAATATAGGTTACCTTTTTATATGCTACATATTATATATTTAAACTTGGGTTACTGAAAGACTGAAACTACGGTTGATAAAAAAACGCATAAAGTCTATGCAGCAATTACAGAAGAAAGCTGTAGTATTTGTAACGTGGATAAAAATCTTTTGAAAAACTTTTTCGACTATGAGGCCCTCATAGTCGAAAAAGCCGGCCCGGCTATAATCTCAGCTTAAACTATATGTTTACCTATATCAAAATCATGGTTACTAAGTTTTCTTGTTGTATTGAGAGACCTCATCGGTTTATTGTTTTATTTAAACGCTGGATTGGCTGATTAAACTGTGACTAATCCTTGAGTTTATGTTTACGCAGACACTAATTGAACAACTGGGCCAAAATGAATTTTGTCCCGGTGCAGTGAGTGTTTGCTCGAAAATATTCGACTGATAAATTATAGGAGAAAATAAAATAACTCTGACCTATTAAACTAATGACTGACTTCGCACATACTTAATTGTGATGACTAGGACTTGTTACACACGAATGTAATTCAACGAGATAATTTAACAACTCTTTTGGTTCTTCTTCACAAACATTTCCAAAATAATTTCGTTGACAAATATTAGAAATGACACTTTAGAGTTTTGTTTGGTTTGATAAATACGGTTTTATCACTTGCAAAAAGTTACCTTTATTTTTATCCGCTGTCAAAGCGATAAAATTGTGTTTTGCTTATGACTTACCTACTTTATAAAGGAGTGGAATCATCATAAGTAATATAAAGAGCCATGAATTTATTGGTAAACTTACGAATAGTTGTTCCGTAGTAAAAGACAAACAAGTGTCAAAATTGACATATTAAAATCACGATAGCGAAACAAATTTTGGTAATAGTTCCAGTAACGGGCCTTTAAAGACGGCGAATAGGCATTTGCCTGAATTCGAGCTCTAGTAATTACACAAAAGTTTAAATTTTGCCGGATAAATTTCTGTTTGTATTGAAACCTTATTGCCTAGAAATTTGAAAAGAAATATTGTTTATTGAAATCAAGTGTGTTTTTATTTTAAAACAATTTTATTTCCACTTTCTATGTAAATGACACTTTATAAGTATTATGTTGGTAACTAAGTAAATGAGTTATTAAGGGTTTAGACCTGTAATACATTACAAGGCTCATAGAAGTGACATTACAGGTCTTCTCTCATCGTAGCACCAACAATCTTTGATTACAAAATGTAATGTATCTTTTTTTAAATTATAAAGTTAATTCATCAAAAAAACGATGTACAAATAAAGTAAAATTTTGTACGCGCGGCTCACGAGATTAAGGAGTCTTGCTCCTACGTCGCCGCCCTCCCCAATATTTCAGCTCACCCGTAAAGATTAATTTACCACGCTCGCCACGTAAAAATTTATTTCGAGTCAAATTGCTATCCGGTTACAAGGTTGAGATGTCAAATAGAAATTTATTGGAGGAAATAAGAAAAAGAATTTTAGTTGATTTCTTTAGTTCCAAGAAAAATGTTCAGGTACATCGTTACAAATATACCGTATTTAGATTTGAAACGTGGTAATACTGTAATTGTACGATCTGTATAGATCAATCTTTTAGAGCGTTTAAATTGAAATGTATCTTAAGACAGCTCTGTGCTTATAACGGGTGACCATGGGCTATGCTCTGGGGTAATTGTAATTTGTGTATTGGGAGTGTGAGTGTGCGGTTGTGTACTGATAAGTAAGTGGATAATTAACGGTGACGATGAATTAGGGTTGTCAGAGGATGATGGCTATTCAATTTAGGGTCCAGGTGGGAATTGGTCTGTGCATCTGCAGTGCAACAACAACAGGAATGTAAATCAGAAATACAGTTATACCTACCATTCATCAAATTGGATAATCAACGTAGGTATATACTTCATGAATTAAATCAAAATTACACTTTTTGATCTAATATCTCATTTACCTGAAACAAGTTTCGATTTAGTTTATTTACAAAATTACAGGTACTGAAATAACTTCCGACATAGTTATTTACGAACCAAATGCGGGAAGATTTTGATCCCACATGAGCGGTTTTTTTGAAACACGAGCGGAGCGAGGGTTTCATTTACGCGAATGCTGGAATGGTGTCTTCCCGCAAGAGGTTTGTACAATGTTTCTTGTAACGAATAAAACTATAATCCAATACATTCAAGTTGTAGTTGTAGTCTAGTCATTAAATTTGAGGTTATGATGCTTTTTGTACTCAGTACTACACAAGTTTTATTTTTAAATATTGGCGGTTTTCGGCGATCTTCACTAATTATAATTCCCGGAAGTAACACTTTATAAACTAAATTTTATTATTTTTAAGATGATTTTGCTCTGAAATGTCTAGAAAAGCCAGTGTTCTTTGCATTTTTCCTGATTGACTGCACTGGGAAATTGACATTTCCGATTGTCAATTGCGTGTTTAATATATCATTTCCTAGGTGATGAATGAGTACAAAAAATGTTATACCTATATGTTAATGTAAATGACAGCTGTACTTAATTAGGTATAGATGATGAGCCAAGTAACGAAATTTTAATGTGATAAATGTTACTCAAAAATACCAGTAAAGAAATTTGTAATCAGTAGATAAAATTTCGGATCATATAAAATTTAAATGAAAAACCAGGATATTGTTTGATAAAATTTCGGATCATATAAAATTTAAATGAAAAACCAGGATATTGTTTGATGTTGCTAAATTCAAAATCAGTGCTCTATAAATTATTATTTTTTTGAAATAACATAAAGTTTCTTTTCGCATTTCAGTCCTCTTTATCCTTGAAGTTATTCGCACTTTGTAAATTGTATTACAATAAAAGGAGGAAGTACAAAAGAGTAGACAGAACAGAGAACAAAAGTAAAGTACAAAAAGAAGTTAGATAGAGTCATTAAATGTAACGAAGCGTTGACAAGTTTATCGTTCGCAAACAGCGCAACTTCTTACATTTTTAAATTGAACACGAATTTAGTTCGAGTGCCTGGAAACTGTGTCTAGAAGATATTATTTTGTTTGACCCATTATTTCAACCTGTCAACGTGATAAACCGTTATTTAATCGATATTTCATTTGTAACAAAAAGAAAACTGATTCAATAATCAATTAGAATACAAAATACCGTTTTCAATTAGTATTAAATAAAATAAAATCAAAATGTGCAGAAAAATTGAAATGTAGCAAATAGTTATATACTTAGGTATTTTTAAATTGTTATTCTTAAAAAATATTGAATATTAAATCCATGAAGGACGTGTGGCCTCCCTTTTGAAAATATATTCTAAATTAAAAACTAAGTAAATGGTTATATAAGAAATAATCTTATTTTGCCATTCTAAAAGTTGGCAATACCTATGATTTTTTAAATAAATAACAGAGCATCAAATTCCAGGGTAGTTAATTAGCATTTAATTTTCCATATGGTTTTAAGTGATTCTGCCCAAGGTTCTTACTAGCTTAAGATGCGTCAAAATTTTATTTAATGTAAATAAAAATGATAACCTTTGATGTACTCTGAAGATGGTGCATCCTATGTAGGTGTCCCAGAGAGTCTTTAAATTGCTTATGGCATTAAATTTAAAATAGTCTTTATTATTTTCATAACGATTTATGCATTAAAAGTTCTACATTTAAATACATCGAAATATATACAAAAACTTATTAATTTTAATTTATAAACATTGATACATGCACTACGACAATCCGCGTTAAACTGAAATTGCAAAATTGGTTCCTAGTTTAGCGTAAACATGGTATCGACCGGTTTAGTTTATTCCTGTCATAAGGAATTAGGTTAAAATATTATTTGATTTTAATTCAGTAAATCGGTGATACCCAAACTGTTTTTTACGTATTATATTGTGTTGATGTTATATAATATTAAATAAATACAAAATCAACATATATTTTTTACATTCTATGGCCTCCCCCTTATACTTTTTTAGATTCGCTTCTGCATTTAGATTTAAGAACTTTAAATATAAGTAAAAGTGGTGCAACTTGCAAACAATATTAAATTAGACGCGCAAATCTTCCGAATCAGAGGATTTTGATATAATTCTATTGGAAATGATATTTCTATTCATAAAAGCAAATTTGAATTCTAAGGAAATTCTGGGATTATAGCAATAAACTTGATCAAATTCTAATACAATTGCATTTAACGGCAACTTTACTTTAATAACTGATTGGTATATAGTATATACCGTAGCGACAACAGCCACAACAAGCACAATTATTCAACGTTGAACGACAAGCGACAAGCCGATTTCATTTTCATTTTATTAATCTAATTTATGTTGGTGAAACCGCGAACGCCGCAACCGCCGCAAAACTCGAAAGAAAACGAGCGAGTGACGAACACAAGCAAAGGCATTGTGTTGTTACGAGCAGGCGGAAATTACAGAAAATTCAGAACTTTCCTGTTTTCTAAAAGCGTACGCAAATAATCCAAGCCGAGAAGTGAATTCTTTTCGACGTCGGCGGTGAAACAATGGAACAATTTCTCTTGCCAATAAAAAAATGGAATAGGTTCACGGCACACTCTGATTGTTTGGATTTCACGCAAATTGTATAATTACTTGTTTGCTGTTGCTGGAGATGTCCTATATCGCATACGGAATGTTTCTGCATTTTCTACTGCTATTTATTACTTACTACTGTTTTGTAATATCTATAAAATTTCCAATATGGCCGCATTCACTACTACTCGTCCAATTTTATAGTACCTACATAAATTGACACTTCATAAAAATGTATGTAGAACAGTTGAATAGGTATGTATTATTTATAACCAGTTGCACCACAGGCCATTATTCTTTAAATAAACAATATTGGATCAATCAAAGTCAAAACATTATTATTTGGTCTTTAGTATTTATACAAACGGGTGAATACATTACCATAAAAAAGGTTTAGACATTATATTAAAGATTACCTCTTAGAACAAGCCTTCTACAATACAAATGAATTTCTTATGTGTAAAATTTAATTTTTGATTATATCTTACTTTGTTTTTGTGACTTAGTTTACTTATGTATCTCTTAACTTAAAATAAATCTATCTATCTATCTATCTATCTATCTATTATTGGATTTATGGATTTAATAAGTAATATAATCTTTCTCTATCAATATCAATCAATGAACCTTAACAATGAACCGAATAAGAGAGTGGATATGGATTACTCTTAGTATAATAGTTATTTATGTTACAAGTGGGATAAAAGCTTTACAGCAATCGAATGTGTAGAATCTCACGAGTGCTATGTAATATATCATATCGAACCCCCAATGGAAGTATGACCCAACTCAAAAAACTTAGTTTCTCCAGGAATCAAGAAAAACAGAAATATAATAACGATTTTCTTTGCTGTAGATGATCAGAAGTAAGTGTGGAAAGGATTTTTTGTGTGAACAGAGTGGCATTCAATAAAAATTTGAAATATTGATAATGTTTTTAGTGGCCATATTGACCTAACAGATTTCGGTTTTTGAGTTGTGTCTTTCTTCCTCCTTGATCATTTTTAATTTTCGTATTATTATGCAGAGAAGAATGACACAACAGATGAAATATTTTACTTTAAAGTACAGAAACAGTTTAGAAAACCATCAGCACCTAAAATAATACTATACGCACACATAAATTGATTATTCCTTGTATTGCACAAGTAAAGCAATTATTGAGTTATGACAATTTATTATAACAACAATATGTGCATAAATTCAAAAACTCAAACAAAAATATTTTTTGTTCACTGTTCTTCTACGATCGGTGTGTGTTGTGGAAGTGTCGCTCTTCCAGGACGTAGACCTAAGCGAAACGCTGTTACCTATTAATAACTCAAAATCGCAAAATTTCGAGTTTGGTCACTCTTCCATAGAAGGTACGATATGCTTTAGCCTACGTAATATACAAAATTTGATCTACGATTGCTCAAAATTAATAAAAATTTAATTTTTGTTAAAACATTATATTATTTGAAATTTATATTTTGACAATAATTAATAAATGTCATTTCCTATAATTTTGACTTAGAATCAATGAAACAGGGTACAATTTGTTCAATACTGCAGGACATCCATTCAATTTTGTTTACAAATTTTTTATTTGTAAGTTATTATTATTATTCATTTATAAATTATTTATTATAGACCAGTATTTCAAAATTGATTTATATCAAGAATAAAATGTCAAATGACAAAATATTATTTTTATTAGTGGATAATGCCGAACGAGTGAAGTAGAGTAAACGCAAGAAGTAATATGAAACAAAAGCACATCAAATTAATTTACTAGTGAGGTAATATGTCAAATTACCCCTTTCAAACGATGAAAATAATATGATTATTATATCGCCGGTGTAGATAAGATATATTTATAGAAACATAGAATCCAATAACATGAGGATGCTGTGGCAAAAGTGTTCGGCGTAAATTCTGCAATATAAATAATATTAACAAAAACTGCTTGTTTAATTTGCATTATGCATATTATTCATAAAACAACTCTGTAGGTATTTGCTGTAATTCTAAATAAATAGTGGATTTAAATTCAAGTAATGCTCCCAAGAATAGACAACGTAATAGTTTCCAGTCACATAATCTGTGTAGATATAAATAAAGAGTTTTCCTTGCGTTAAAAGCGTGCTGACATTCTCTTTAAATCTCGCTAATCTAAAAATGAACGTCTGTTCTTTCTCCACTTAGAACGATGAAATTTATAAGAAACGTGCAACAAGTTTACTGCTTAATTTGATGAATTAGTGAAATCATTCCAAACAGAATCATCTTAGAAAGTATTTCGTGTAACTTTCATATGATTACACGCTTGTAAATTAATTTCTAAGAGAATGTAACAAAGAGAAGAATATTAATTACGCTATAAGACGCACTCAAACTTTTATTTCCAGCAAAACTAAGTAAATAGAGGAGTTGGAGGACTGACAGCGTTGTTGGTGCTAGTGAAAATCACTTTGCATAGATAATTATTACGAAATTACTGTGTTTTCATTATTATGAACAGTCTCTGCTCTGTTATTAATTTCACAAAGTTAAAGGAAAGGATACATAAACATTTAACTTGTAGATGTATACGAGTCAAATAATTCTATATTATTATAAAACAATAAAGCAACTAAAATAGTACTAACAAAATCATAAAATCGTATATACACTTAACACTTCTATTTAGTAAATTACTTTACAAAAAAGTTACAAATTTCTATTTTTGAAACAATCTACATTTGAGGTAAATAAGTAAAAACATTATTCGTTTATAGATTTCAAAATTTACAAAACCATGTGGCATATTTGCTATTTGGTATTGTCAACCAAAACTGATTTGAATTTAGTGCAATGCTAACTCTGAATTTGAAGTGATTTTTTGATGTGATAACAAATTATTATTATCATGCAAAGGTTTTTTAAGTTGTTTATTCAAAATACTCCTAGTAGTCGAAAAAGATATACTACCAGTTCTATAGATAGTATTACTAATAATCATGAATTATTGGAACTTATATTTACCACGTAAATGTAAACAAATACAAATTATACCTACTTTATTACAGGTATTTTCTTTTCATGTAAATTATTAGCTAAACTAAATAAATAATATTGTTATTAGTATACTAAATGCAACACATCTAAAATATAATAATTTATCTATAACAAGTTAAATTATCTTCTTGTTTTTTTGCACCAACCTTACTAGATTTATAGTTAGGTACCGAAGGTTCGAAAATACAGTACCTACAGTAATCTATTGTCAATAAAAGTTGGAAAAAATTACTTAGTGTGAGTGTTTTTTTTTTAAATTAAAGGTGATAACTGACTGAAGAATCCTCAATTTACAAGTAAAATAAATACATTATAGTCAACTAAAAATTCTTAGAATACTCGGAGGTATACATACCTAGCCAATATTCTTATCAGGAATATTTTTCATGAACTACCAACTTCTACAAAAATTAATTTGTGTTGTTTAGGTAATCTCTAAGAAAGCGATTCAACATTTTCTCGGTGATATTCGAAATATGATCATTACATAATTATCTACTGCTCTTAATAGACAAATAAATAATAAAATTAAAATTGCAAAAGACCCTAATTTAAGTATAACACACCCAAATTATTTCTGCTACTCAACGGCTCATTTAATTCCATTAGAATTTTTTCCCAGAGATAAGAAGATAATCTAAATGAACAAAGTGCGTGTAAATTTCACCAATTTCTTTTCAACGTTGGCGTTCTGCCGCCGCCGCCGCCTTTTCGTTACGTAAAAAGAAATCAGTGAATAACGAAGGAAGAAATGAGTGTCGCCTCACCCGCGCTCGGTTCGTGGTTCAAATGATACAGCACGATCCGAAGACCGGAAGTGAAATTTTGACGGCAAACAATGGGTCGCCGGTCTGGTGATAGCGCAGGGCTTGAATTATGTCGAGAAATTGTCTGTAGGTAAAGTAGAAACTATAATAGCAACTTTCAGAATTTATTAAATTAAGCAACAACAAGAGAGGTAATTGTTAAATAGAAAATCTTGTGGAGGAGGACTCTCTACTAATTATTATCTTCATTACACAACGCACTAAAGATCTAAAAAGTTCACACTGTGTTTAAATAAAAAGAAAAATATAATACAATACCTACTATTTAAAATTTAATATAATTGTGCTATCGAACAAAGAACAGTCTTGTAAAATATATAGGTACCACGAGTACGACCATACATGGGCGGTGCCAGAAAGTTTTCCATGTGGAGGCAAAATTTAGTTACATTTTTTTATTTAAATGATTATTTAAGAACGATCAAAGTCACATTTTGATAGTTTCGAGATAATTGAATTTTAAGATTTGAAGACTCGTATATTGGTAATATGGTTTATTAAAAATAACGGTTTATTTTATTCCAACTTACAGTTATAGGTATAGATAATAAAAATAATAACATTAATGTTCTTGTAAAATAAACTAATTTGTTATAAACAATTAACTAAGATCGGTATTCCGTTGAACAAAGTGGACTTCGATCGTTCTTCCAGTGGACACAATTATTTCAATGCCTGACAATCGTGACTTAGATCGTTTTTACTGAAATTTTCTGAACGCTATAAAAAATTTTACTTATTTTGCTACAAGATGGTACTAAAAACTAATTTTTTGATTTTTTGGACTTTGATCGTTCTTCCTATGTGGTCTTCAGTTAAATGTTGCTGTAAAACAATATATTTTAAAAACATAATAAACTTATTGAGTTTTTCTGTAGTAGAGTCCTAAAGAGTTTTGTAGCCGAATCGTCGAATAATTAATATTTTTTACAAAATCGTACAATAAGGCGAGGGGGCAATTGGCCCTTCTTGTCACTCCTCTGGCGGCACCCATGTATATGTATAAAATGGGTTCGGTGCGGGTTCATTCGGGTCTAGTATGAAACTTGGATGGAAATAGGACCAGAGCTATTTTTAAAGCCTGTTTTATATTATACTTTTTTCGTTTAGATTCTAGTTCGAGATTCATCCGAGAAGTTCCTAGCCATTTCTAGTATAATGTAAATCAGAAATTCCCATCCGAGTTCCGTTCGATTTCCATACTTTTTTTTAGTATAGAAATATACGTCCGGCTCTATTTTTCTATTCGAGATTCATACTAGATTTGTTTACGCATTTGAAACTAGGTAAATAATTAAATTGATAATAATATAAAATAGAGAATTTACCTAAGTTAGAAATTTTAAGGATTATGTGTGTAGTAGGGTGCTATCTAGTATAAGTGTATAATCAGTTGTATTAAGCTAGAACAGTTGTTATTGTAAAGGGATTATAAGGGTAAACTAATAAATTTACAAGATAAATTAAGTTTCTAGACAACACCAGCGTTTACCGTACAATATTCTGTTTTAAAATATTTTTGTTAAGTGAACTGTGTATATCGGTACTAGTTGTTCTTTGCAAACAATACGTGAACAATAAGTTCATGTTTCCAAAAAACAAATTCGTAAAATAAAGCACTGACACCATTTTAGATTTTATGTATCCGTTTACAAAAAATTTAAACACCAGCTACGCTTTGACATAACAATTTGTTTACACAGTTTGTAATTTATTAGTTTATTCTTCGCTGATATGTTTTGGTTACATATCTATTACATCGATTTTCGACCATAACCTGCTTTTCAAAATTTTGTTTTAGTCGTAACTGACAAGGCCACACAAATATTTAACCCATAAATATAAATATTATCATGAATTCTGAAGTGTTTCAATGATATATTGATTTAGGAATCTTCACCAATAGGAAAAGTGGAGTGATGATCATTGGGGAAATTTAATGCTTCCTGTAAATGAAAGTTATTTTAATTACGAAACAACGCATGTGATTTTTGTTTATCATGACATAACAAACAACTTCCTGTCGTTTTGATCTGAGATTTAGTTCAACGTTACAGCCGAAATATTTAGTGTAGTCTTTAAATCTAAACAATTTTAACTACTTGAATTATTATTCAAAGCAGCGATTAATGTAGCTATTTTCAATTAAAATTTTCTATTTTATTGGTATATTTGTAGAATTTAATCCAATTTTAAATTAGTCATATTACGTTGATAAGCAAAAATTGCACTTGTAAGTAACATATTTTTAACATTCCCTTTACTATTATTATAGTGAAATACTGAAATTTAGAAACAAATTCGGATTAATATTTGATTGCATTTTACCTATTAAATCAAAAAGTCAAATCGAATACACCTACCTATCTAAAGTTAAAATATAGTTTTATTTAGACAAGTGCGTTAGGTGACTTCTGACAACTCAGGTACGAATCCAGTTGAACACATTTCACTAAGGCTGTCAAAATCGGCAAAAATTTGAATCCAGATATACGTCTATCCAGAATTCGAAAAATCCGGTCAGGATATAACCGAATCCGATATCCAAAATCTACAATCTGGAATCCGATATCCGGTATTCGATATCCGGAATCCGTGATGAGTTTTCGAAATCCGGTATCCGTAATTCGGGATTAATTAAATATTCGCAGAAGTCTAAATTCTAAATAGCCGTTGTATTTTATGATCTGAAAAATCAGTTGAGTTTTTGTGTAAAAAAAATATTAATGATAGAATGTATTCGTATTTTGTTTTTTAAAATTTAGATTCGTATAGATTTCTATGCTTTACATCGCAACGATAAACTTTATAACCTCTCTAACCGTCTCACCAAATATCTATGATTGTATGTTAAAAACTATCCAGCGTTTTATGTGATTTTTCGTTTTATCCATACATACCGATTTAGTTCGGCAATCGGTTTTATTCGGATACCGGTTTATCCGAATTAAAAAAATCCGGATACTGGATACTTCCAAATCCGGAAACCGTTGACATCAGCCCTACATTTCACATTTCAGGTTAAACTGTACAATAATCTTCCCTGTAATGATACTCTTTGCTATCAACTGTGAGTTTGAGTACCCGGAGGTTGGTTGGTAATTGCACAAACTCGCAGTACCTACGTGACGTGAGGCTGCCACATCTAAGTTTGGGTATAAAGCTTGATAGAAACATGTATGAGTAATGAATATAATTTATAATCAAGGGCCCAATTAAAATATAGGAGAGATCTTTCAAATAAATGCTAATCACTAGATTAACAAAAATAATTACACAAAGAGTGTATTCAATTAAAATTTAATATATTTATCCACTTTTACTGAAAAGTGAATCATTGCTTTAATTGAAACGCCGGTAGAATCATGAAAGAAAGTCACGCTTATAATCCTGGTACGTGGAACTTCCTCTAGACAGTGGGCTTTGCGGTTGTAGCCATCAAGTTATTAAACAAATGACAATGTACACACAAAATATGTGTCCGTGTTCTTCAGGGAGACATAAACCACCGACACAGTTTCGTGTGTATGATTTCGAAACATAAACGATTTAAATAAGTTTTGTTGAAAACGAGGTCAGCCTTTAATTTCGCATGTAAGAATGTCAAATCTTCTGCCGACAATGAACAGACAGAGCCACCAAGGAAAGAGCTATGGCGGCGTGAAGGGCAAGGGGCAACTGCACGTCACATATCACCACACAATGGCTTCGCATACATACACATCATTACCTTTAAACTATATCCGTAGGTATATTTATACATTCAAAAGAAGAGTGTTCCAACTTGACTGCTACTTTCTTGAAGCCCGATGAAAAACAAAATATGCTTAATAAAAAAATAAAACGCATAAAACTGTAAATCTCAAGTGAGTGTGTCGGCGACTGTATCCTGACAAACGACGGTTTCGAATCCTTTTATCTACACAAACCACTTTAACTGAACACAATCTTCCTTTTGGTGTATTCTCCACTAACAACCATAAGTAGGTACCCGTGAGTTGACGTCACGTGTTTTACGAAACTTAGAATGTCTTCTCTTATATTTAGACGTATATGTTTTGTTAATAAATTCTTGATGAAAAAATTGTCTCAGTCTCATACTTTCTACCCTGACGCAACATTTTTGTGCAAACCACCAAAATCGCTCGAAATTATATAAATGCTTAAAAATCAGCAGATTAGAAAAGGCACTCAATTTGTTTCTCTCTCTCTTCCCTCTCCTTTTAAAATGTTTCACGTTTGCGGACACATGACAACAAAGAAAACATTCGCCGATTCCTCTCCTGTAATATTTTACTCCATGACGTACAATTTAATTGACAGTGACAGTGACAATAGTGCACATCGTTCATATCTTCTTCTGTATTCTGCAGTCTACATCAATCATCAAATGCCTAAAATATATATGTGAATACCTATTTATATAGTAAAAAGAGTAGAGTATGACGGGAGGTCTTGTGCTGGCCACATCAGATTTTTTCATTAAATACCTGTTTACTAGTATGGCAATGGCAATTGACAATATACGTAAGCAAAATATGTAGATACGTCACCAGAAATGTCATCATTAATTAAAATAGTTATAT
Organism: Agonum fuliginosum; assembly: GCA_947534325.1. Taxonomy (NCBI): domain Eukaryota; kingdom Metazoa; phylum Arthropoda; class Insecta; order Coleoptera; family Carabidae; genus Agonum; species Agonum fuliginosum. The sequence continues at coordinate 11,303,275 of OX384038.1, read as the reverse complement.
TTAGGTACGTATTTTTATGCTTACGTCTACTGTGGCGAGTACTGACAATATCTTACAACATCTTTTACCAATATTTTGTAATACCTGTATGGTTGTATGTAGTAATGCACTCAAATCTCTATAATTCGAACATGCAATTATTATAAACTTCTGGTAAACCGAACACTGCTACTTCGTGGATTAATTTGTTCATCTCTATGGATTGATAAATTTTAAGCAAACCTTTAAAAACTAAACATAAGTATAATGAGGTGACATAAGCGATTAGGTAAGTGTTTTTGATTTAATTTAAACATTGTGGCGTAACCGTACCGGCAGGCATTACTACATTGTTAATATTATAATTACGAGAACGAGGCTCGTAATATAATTTCGATCGAACTTCACTTACATAGGTAAGTTCGTTTGATCTACAATTATAGCGTCGTTGTATAATATACTAAGAGTTTCAATTGACAGTACCTACAGACAGAAGAATATGTACTAAATACAATATTATCGGAATAAAAATCGTATAATAATTAATGTAAATGACAAATATTTAGTGCATAATTTTTTGGCATACTATAGTAAGGTTACACTTATTTTGACATTTTCCTAGAATACTCTCGATGCGTTCACAATCTCAAGGTAAATAATTAAAAAATGTAAGTTACTGGAAGACGTCAGTATCCACTCGGATAAACCGTTTTGTAACGTACCCCAGCTGTGTGGTAATTAGCGTTGGCGGCACCCGGCACATTGCAAAGGCACACGAGAGTGTGAATGTGCCTGTGTATCCGTGTCCGCACGTTCATGACACTCACCACTAGAATGACTTCCGGGCACGTTGCAGAGATGCGATGGCCACCAGACACTACACGGGCGAGCCGGTCACATGTTGTGTCTTCCTCCTAGTGCCGTGCAATGTGCAAATGTCATCGATTGTTAGTTGTTGGTTTTGGGGTTTCTGAATGAAAGTGGGTCATCGAGAGTTGTAAATGCATTAGATTATTTATTTTTATTTTTAATGGTAACCAACCTACAGAATTAACTTCCAATTACAGGATGGTAGATGTTATTATAGTGGAATCCAACCACTCGGACCCAGTGGTATTATCTGGGATGGTTTGATTAACCTTCCACAGTTAAGGTGTTCGTCTACCCCAAAATTGTACAGCGTTACATAGGTGTACGCCTGCCACGTTTACTTTAATTACGAGTATAATTGAAATATACGATGTTTTTACAAATGAGTATATTAACAAAGGATGACTTAATGCTTCTATATTTTTATTTTTTTCTTTGGCCTAGGAATTTGAAGTAAAAAATTTTAAAATGACGTTTTTTGTGGATTTTTGTTATTATTTTTTTCGGTCATTATAAATGGCAAGAAAAATTTAAAAAGCAAGAACTGCATGCTTTCTTTTTCGAATAATTTTTGTTTTACTTAATTTCTTTAAAAAATACAGAAGTTATTATGTATATCATGTTTACAGTATTTTTTAACTTCAAAATGACATAGCATAGCTACGATGCGGGAAAGTACGAGTTTCGGGCTGGTTTCGGGCAGCCGTAGTAGTGAGGAGGAGAGTGAAATAGAAAAAAAGTAGGTATAATATCGAGAGTATTCTAGGAATTCGAAAAAAGGTAGAAGAGAGCAAATGCATACAGAAATATTAAAACAGTTAGTATGTTTGTAAAGAAAACGCCAATATGAGCAGCTGATAGAATTAGCTTTGCAATATTGTATATTTATTTATTATGAATATAACGCCACCGTGTCTGCTTTGGCCCTGTCGTAGAATTTGAAAAATGCATTTCATCAGTGGGCCAAAGCAGACATATCATAAAATCATATGCCGCGCTCAGACCTATCCATTTATAGAGGTATTTGCGGACAGGCCAGAACAGACATTCTACCATGGACAAGTACTGGAGCCTCTAGCAAACACCGGTGTCTGCGTCAGCCCTGTGATTAAAACAACGAGTAGTTTAGTTACTATTAAATAAAATACTCGACAATTTCGAATGTTTTATGTACAAATTTTTGGTAACAGTGTGTAGGTATCGACTTTTTTTATTTTCCGCACTTGTATTGAATAACGAAAAGTCTAGAAATCCATCAGAAATCGTACTTTAACGTACTTTCCGTCGATTGTAATATCTTTAAAAAAAATACACGTAATCTGCTGTAGGTACTCTTAACATCGAACTGTTAATATTTTTTTCAAAAAATTGATAAAATTTTAGATTTTCCTCTTTTACGAAAATTTTGAAGAATTAAAAAAAAATTATAGGAAATTTTGCATATATATTTTTTCTCTAAGTTGTACCTAAATCAAGTTATTAGTGTGTTTCAATGTTCACTAGGTAGGTACTGTAGTAGGTACATTTCTCTGCGCAGGGTCAACAAACTAATTTAATGAAAACCTCAACAACACTCTTCCACGAGGCGACAGGAGTAAATTTCCAAGTAAGATGCGATGTGGTGTACGTGACACGTTCACGCCGCCGTCGCCATCGGTGGGCGGCTCTTTTCGGGGCGTGTTCTGTGTTCAAACGTTGTCCATAAAATTAGATTACGCAACGTGCAACGACGACTGACTTAGCATCGCATCACAACATCGTGCTCGTGCCTGAGAGGAAATACTACGACACTTTCACTCGGAGCATGTGAGCAGAGCAGTGAGCATCTTCTTCCATAAGTGATGCAAGGAGGTGACAACATAGAATTGATCTGTGTATGCCGGTGCGGATCAGTGGGGGTCATAACCCCCCTATCTAAGAGTATTGAAAAAAAATAAATTTCATAATATGTATATTACAATTATTATTATTAATTGTAAAAAATTAAAATTATTGTTTTAATAATAGTAAATTGATTTAATTTTTTTATTTAAATGAGTAATGTTTAAAACAGCGAGATAAGTGCCACTATTCTCTGGTTACATTACATTTGTATTTGTAACATTATAATTACCTAAATGAGAATAAAACATGTAGTTTTTCATAACTGAAAGTTCAAATTTGAGTTACCAACTTTACTTTGAATAGACTAAAAAAAATTGCACATGAAAAAGGGAAAAAACATGAAACTTCACATAACTTTTAATTATAAAGTATTTGACCTTAAATGAAAAAATATATTTCAGTTTCCAAAATTGGGTTTCTTACACTGTATTATTTTTCCAGTCGTGAAAAAATCAAGCAAATATAATTCCGAGCCAAGAAATTATTACTAGTAAAATTTAAAATAACTCCTGTGAAGTATAATGTCATTTTTGACATTAGTTTGTTCTTTACTATAACCGATAAATTTATAGATTTGGTTATGGTTACTTTAATATTTATGACATTTGATAAAACCGCAGTAGGTAGTTAGGTATATCAAATTCTTATTCTTTTTTGTTGATATTGAACATTTTTACAACTAGGTAACTGTATTCTTTTATCATTCCTGCAATAACCAAGCAAATATAATTCGACATGCATTTAATTATTAATATAACTCATATAATTCCTACCAATAAATGAGAAATTAGATAAAAATGATCCTCAAATCATTTCGGCTTTGGAGCATACCTATCCTGATTGTAAACTGTAATTTTCGAATGTTCGTTATTTTACCAAAAAATTAATAAGCACTTATAATATTGCTTATATGATTTAAATTTGTCCTGCTATACCTGAAATTATTGCATAGTTATATCCCGCTGCTGTTCCATTTTGTATATTATTGCAAAAATATAATGGATAAAATAGTCTCCTTTACTAAGAACCAAAGAAGCTTATCTTACAAAATGAATAATAATAAATCCAACCAAATGTATGAGTTAATCTACCGTGAGATTTATTTAACGTGAAACATAGGATCTTTCATATCCATGGTTACGAATTTGACAGCAATGTATTAGAGCGTTTCATTTAAAATAGAACATAGCAAATGAAATATGTATGTATTTCTAATCATTTTAGATATGGAAAAAGTTGCAAGAAATATAAACATTTAATAGATATTTTTTCAGAATACAATTTATAACAAATTCTCAAATACACTAAATAAATCAGATAGATACTTGTCTGAGGCTAACATCAACATTATACCAACGTCTCATTTGTACCTTTTCTTCAATTGTATACCTTATTTTGAACAACACAACCCTAATTGACAGGTAATATTTACTTGATAATGACAGCCTATGTTCTATTTTAAATGAATCGCTCTAATACATTGCTGTCAAATTCGTAACCATGGATATGAAAGATTCCATGTTTCACGTTAAATAAAACTCACGGTATAAGAAGAAAAGGAGAAACAAGCTGTTACCATGGTTGCTAGAGAAGCTTCACTGGATTGATTAAACAGAAGTGATGTTTGATTTCGGATACACAGGGTGTCTTTGTACTTCGGGAAAAAAATTAAAGGGTATATACTGTCAGACGTACTGATCATGGAACAAAAAGAATTTTTTTTAAATTCGCAAAATTAAAGGTGGTTTACTTGAAATGAACATTTTTAGAACCACTGAAACCGCGTACTTTATTAAAAGAAACATAATTTTTAATTACACAACATCAGACATTTATTTGGCGTTGTGTAAACAATTACTACTTGTATTATTAGTAGATTTAAATAAAATCATTAAAAATAGCTATCAACCAGTAGCTAACAAAATGATTCCTTTAAATACTATGCAAATTATTTTGCGAATTTAAAAAAAATTCTTTTTGTTCCATGATCAGTACGTCTTATAGTATATACCTATCCTTTAATTTTTTTCCCGAAGTACAGAGACACCCTGTATGTATACAAGATGTTATGGCAAATTTAGTACAATAATTAAAATGTTTCGTTCGTGTGTGTTGTTTTATCTTGTTAACCATGTCAGTGACCATGCGAACAAACTGCCTCCCTTGACTTCATGAGTTTCCCCATACTACAAAGCCCTACAGGTATCACAGTAAATAACATATGAAATTCTCTTACAGAGTAAATATTTAGGTAAACCCAACTCTGAACTCTAAAACAGCGAAGGGATTCAGGAATTTGTGCGGAGTACAAAGACCTACTTCCCTTTGACAGTTTATTTCCCTAGGCTGCAATAGCAACGGTGGCACTACCCGTTCAGGGAAGGATCAAAAGTATTTAGGGACTGTATTGCATCATTTTATTATTTACGTAAATGTATTTACATTCTAATTACAATTAAATAATAAGAAAAAGTTCTTTGTGCGTAATTCAATATCCATGCATAATTATTGCTTAAACTATCTGATTCTTATTATTTACATTTATATTTGCAGGAAGCAGTACCTAACTAAATTGTAATTAAGAGTTCAAATTAAAGCATCTTGAAACCAACCAAAGATAAATAAACCGATAACTTTATCTTCATACCAGAAATCAAAGTAAAAGCATTTTCAAGAAAAAGTTCAGTTCCAACTCTAGGACCATGAATTTTACGAACTTACGTCGTATGATTAATAAAAATAACAGGAAGATACAGTATAGATTCACTTTACAAGAATTGGAAATATAAATTTAGATGTCGTTTTACCTTGTCGAAATGTCGGATTGAGGATTACAGTTACAATGGAGTACAGACCGAGATCACAGATCAAACTGCCAAACCCACTTCACCTTAGACTATCAATCGTAAAAATGGATTTACTGGGCTTAAGGTTTGTTTTAAAAGTTTAAATGTTCCTCTATAAAATAAAATGGTGCAATCAATTCAAGCATCTATGAAATGTTCGTAACTAAAGAAACAGTTTTTGAAACACTTGAACATGCAACAAATTCAGAGGAAGAAAATTGTAAAATAGTGAATAATTTGTTTATGAGAGATCGGCCTGAAATATGTTAAATTTAACTAGTACATAAAACGGGGTTACTTTGCAGGTTTTGAGGCCTTCGGGATCATGTTTTAAAGATACAGATTTATTTTAAGGACGTTTGGGGAGAAATAAATCAGCTTGTGAGCAATCATACATTGAGAAAGTAATAAAATCATAAGACTGGTTTTCGCCATGGTGATTGGCAAAGTCTTTATAAACAATTGTTCCTCACCAGGTTCAAAAATGGTTCGGTGGCTCGGGAGTCCGCCATGGATACCATTCAGTCTGTTCTGAAGAATCCCATGCCATATTTTCCACCTTTTGTTAGCTTGCGCTTGAAGCATGTCCCTTCGAATGGCAGCGAGTGCTTTCTTCAACGCATCTCCCGTATAATTTTTATATGTGCGATGTGTAAAAAGTAATCTTAAACTTAAAAAACGAACACAGAATGCAAACCAAGGGGAAAAAATGCAATTAAGTGCCAAAGTATAGATTGCGAATGCTAAAGTTACCCCGTTTTACCGAATTGAAAAGTGCAATGCCAAATTGCAAATATACAAATATTAGGTAGGTAGGTATTCGGTATAGGATGTAAATGTTCAAATTCATAAATTCTTATAGGTATAGCGGATACGGTATGATAATTACAAAACATATAAAATTCGTTAAATAGTGGAAAATTCCAAAAGAAAGTTTACAGTTCTGAAAGTAGAAAACTCTTCATAGATTACTATGTTTATATTATTAGGCACACTAACTGAATTGTCTGTAACATGTGCTATTTCCAAGTTAAATTAATCTTTGTATTAATATTATTTATCTATCCTAAGTATTTTTATTCTCATCCTAAATTAATACAAAGCTACCTATAGAATAAAATTTAATTTTCATTTGGTAATTGCAATTACTCATTGTTTTTATAATCACAATTGATGTTTATCGGCTCGTTGAATTATAATGTTTGATAGTAATGCTTTGGAATAAAAATTAAAATCAAACAAATGTGTTCCACATAAATTGATAGCCGGTTAAATATTTGTATTTAAAAACATAAAACTACCTATATGTGAATTCATGTTGAACGAAACTTTTGACACCTTGATTCTGTTGTTCTAGTTGACATAACCTAACACAACCAAAAAAGAATAGTCCATTGTCACGAAATGAAGTGATCCGAAAAGTGAAGTGTAGCATGATTCCATTCCTGAATAAGATTCAGAATCTCTCCAAGCCAAACTTCAGTCTCTGTTCAGTTCAGTTCGCCGGTCTCTTTTTCACTCGTTTGCAAATTTCCGCATCTATCAAAACTTTCTACGTGCCGCGTGCGCGGCTCGGAGTGCTCTACGGTTTCCCTGTTCTCTGTTCATTGCTCCAATTTGTAGATATGAATTCAAAAGCGCTCGTGTCGCAACTGTGAATTGTGCACTACTCTGGATTTATGTTGGTAATTTGATTCCGCAATGGAGAGGATGGGATTGTTACACATCAAAACATTTTCGCTGAAAAAGTTATCGCCGCGGCGATGAGTTATACTAGCCAAAAACTAGAATGGAATATTTTGTTAAATTGTATGAAAAGTTGCTGATTATGCTTTTTATTGAGTAGCGATTGTCATTATTCATCACTATAAATGTTTTTCGCTGATCGTCCGTATTTGATGCTATTATGTCATTGTTTTTTTTGTAAAAAAAAAGAAGGCCATTTAAGGATTGCTACGATCACGGTAGCAATTATTATATAAAAAGTAAAATCACTTCTCGGACTAAAACTCTTCTTTAGTCTTTATTTTTAGAGACTAAGGTTCTAAATTTGATCCCAAGGGATTATTTTTCATATTTAATCCCGTTGTCAAGGAATTGAATTAATTAATCCCATTGTCAAGTAAATACGTGCTATTTGTTACAGAGTATCTATGGTAACAATATAAATACTTGTCATAAAATTTACTGTCAAAATTACAAAAGTGTATTCTTTTAAACTATTTTGCATTCGTTTGAGGATGAAGTGCAAAAAATAGCGCATATACCACAGGACTTAAGTACCTTTAATCCCTCAGGTGATTATTTCCCTCACCTTCGGCTCGTGAAATAAACTTCACCCTCAGGATTAAATCATGCACTTTAGTCCCTCAATATATAATATACTATTTGTCATGGTAAAACAAATTGGTACTATGTTTACATTTTAATTGATGATGTCAATTTTAATTAATATATTAATATTAATATGAGGTTCCAACCACATTAAACTTTAAAGGTAACGTATAACCACAAAAATATTTAATTTTTTAAGAGAAACAGCAAGAAACACCTATACGTTATAGAAATGGCTCGTTTATGAACTCGTAAACAAAACATGTACACGCGTTTTCTAAATTTATTTATAAGTTAATAAGTTACATGAAACACATGGAAAAAATTGTAGAATATAACTAAAACAATTGTCTACTTCTGCACTACAAATTTAAATACAAATAGGGACAGATATAAATTGTTTTGAAAATGTCTATAATATTGTAGTTACGTTTTTGTTTCACTTTTAAAAATAATGTCTTATCAAAAAGTAAAAGAACTACATTAAACTTTACGGAACAGGCTAAGTAAAATTCTTTAAAACATGTTTCTCAATATTGCAATAATTGTATAAAATCTTCCTACAACATTGTAGAAATATATTACTCAACTTGTTTAAGATTTTACATTTTAGTACAATATTGTATTAATAAATTGGAAAAATTGTTTAATATTTATATACAATATTGTTTTAGATTTTAATACAATATTGTACTAATTTGAGGCATTCCTTGAAATTTTTATACAATACTGTTCGAATAAATTGTAGAAATTGTTTTAAATTTTAATACAATATAATGAAACTATATAATGGCAAATTGTGTTAGATTTTAGTAAAATATTGTATTAAGTAGGTAGGGGGTAGATATTACAAATAATTATTTACAAACTCTTTAATTTATAAATATTATAAAAGAATACAAACAAATATATAGTTATTATATTATGCGCAACGAAATAATTATATGTCCAATATTGATTATTGCAATTACATTAATAGAGGAATACAAAACAAGCATTGTACTGCACTATGGAATAGTTCAAATGGGAAATCCGGGGAAAACCTTATTATAGTTTATGAAATCTAAATATTATAAAATGAACTTAATACATATCCAAAATGTCATAGAAATTACAACAGAACTTAAACTAATGAAGCACATATTAGAAAAGACATAAAAGTGTCATATACAAAACGAAATATTCATCTCACGTCCTGTTGAACACAATTTGAATCTCGAACAATAAGAAAGATGACAGGTAATTTGGAAATGAGAGTATTTAGAAAGTAAATTGTTTCACAACAGGCACAAGGTATAGAAAACCAATTTCTTCTAAATGCAACTTCGATGCACTCAACTTTCGACGCAGCGTGAATGGAATTATGAACTTTTTTCTGTCATTTTTTCTTTTTGGAGCATTTGTAACTGAAAGACTTTAGAAAACACACCTGAAGGTGACAGCCGACAATTTTCATATGAAATGGAGAAAATCATTATTCAATTTATGAGAACGCTAACGCATATATATGAGATCTGTAATTGCAGTGATAACAATAATATAATACATACTTATTCCGAGGAGAAATGTTGTGCTGGTTAAATTATTTTAATAACATCGCTTTCCAAATGAAATCAATTCAAAATTCACAGGAAGTCAAATAGGAAACTTACTGCATAATGTTTAAAAAAAATCTAAAGCATTGTTACTAATATATCTTACATATTACTTATACCTTATTTATGTCTTTAAACGAAAAAACTTAGTAACTAATTAATAAGGAGTTCGTATCCAAAAGATTTTATATTTGAGAATTGGATCGTCGGAAGATGGATAAGATTAGTTACTAATAGTAGAATATAGATAAAACATTATTTCAGTGATGTTTGTAAAAATTTCATCATTCGTATTATGCCAACGTGTATCTTCTTTTGTAAAATTCTTAAAATGGCCATTTTCGTAAATGACTGGTAAAATAATAAATATTCTAGCTAGAGAGCCGTAATATAAAATCGTGCCCGATTTTATCCCTTGCCAGAAATGACTTTTTGTATTAATTAATTCAAGGCGTGCCTTCATCAAAATGTAAATATAAAATTTGCATCCTGGGTATTTCAAACAGGGCGCTATTTTAAAGAAATATTTTAACATGTAATACCTACATGACTTATTTTACTACTTCTGGTACTTGATGTACTTAATAAGGGACATTTAAAGAAATGATTAAGCACCACGCCAAAAAATTTACCGGTTGTACATACATGTCTGCCATAAGCTTTAAAGTGATTCGAAGTGCACAAAATATCAAGAAACGTCATGTGACGTTTTATTTTTTTGACACATGACACCATGATGTTCCTCAATTTGCGCACTTCGAAGCACTTTGAAGCATGTACAACCGGTAAATTTTTCTGGCGTAGTGCTTCATAATTTCTTTAAATGTCCCATAGTTCCATGTTAATACACTTCTTTAAAATAGCGCCCTGTTTGAAATACCCAGGATGCAAAATATTTTATTTACATTTTCTTAAAGGCAAGATTTGAATTAATAAAAAAAGTCTGGCAAGGGGTAAAATTAGGCACGATATTATATACGGTTCTCTAACTATTCCTTTTGGTAGTAATTGTTCTAGATTAAGTAAAACAAAGTAGGTAGGTTTGAGTCTAAATTTTAAAAAATCCGAATACATTCTTTATTCGTCCGTGGTATCTGTTTAGAAGTAAATATTATATAACCGACAAGGTTGTGTAAATTGTATATTCTACTCGCTCAGGCAATTTGGCAGAGTTTAATGTATTCATCGTTTGCATCGTAAGTGAATAATTTCCCTCATTTGAGAGAAATGGCGTCAAGGTACAATTTGTATATTTATATTTGATAGCGAAGAAAGGTAATGAAACGCGGACTGAACAGGCATGCAAACTATCTAAATTTAGAGAGTCCAATTACGAAGTCTCCTTGAACTAGCTAAATTGGTTTCATTGGGACATCTTAGAAAACGTTGTTAGAATAATGCTTGCTCGAGCGCTAGAAAGTGAGAGAAATAAAAACAAATGTACACAGTTTGAAAGTAACGCATCTACAAAATTCCACTTTAAACACAATAACATGAAATCATTCCTTGTTAATTACCAACTTTTCGAAACATCGCCACCTATGTTGCGACCTTTTGGAAGGAAATCATTAATTAAATTTGCTAAACATCTGGTACTCTGTGCTTTTCACCCTAGCGACAGCATATGCTTGAAATATTTCACCCTGTCTCGAACTTTACAACCCTCTTAGCTGCTGAAACTGGAGAAATGTGTAATAATATATCAACGGTTTTTTACTGTTTTTGTCATCCGAACTGAAAAACCCTTTTTTGAGGACATCCTCTTGCTCTTATTATGATTATGTCAGCTGTACTGTAACTTATATAATATAAGGAACAAAAAATCTCAACATTTGAAAGAAGAAGACATTTAGTTCTACAAAAAATATTTTGCTGTTATAGAGGAAATAAAAGAAATATTATTTTAAAAAAATTGCAATTTAATCCTGTTCGTACGATACAAAGGAATATCAATTATTGAAGCTTTAGGAATGGAGGGTATATTTCTTTAAATGAGCAATTTTAGTTTACTTAATTTATTCGTCTCATTACATTTTTTATGTCATATATAATTCTTTGGTTTAACTTTTATTTACTTACTTTTTATCATAGTATGTAAATACAGATCTATAGGATGTTCCACAACTTATGACAAAAAATTAAAGGGTTGTACGACGTGCTGATCATGAAACAAAAATAATTTTTCTTAAATTCGCAAAGTTAAGGGTAGTTTACTTGACTTGTGTACATTTTAAGTATCACTGTTTTGATGGTATATTTAATAATTTGACATTTTTTTATTAGTATTACATATTATGTAAACAATAATTATACTTTCATTGTAGAAGATTTGAAAAAAAAAATTAAAATAACTACCGACCAGTTTCAAAAAATGTTTTCTTGAAATACGATGCAACTTTTTTGCCTTAAATTTTTTGTCCTAAGTTGTGGAACACTCTGTATATATATAAATTTATATATAGATCTGTGTATACCTAAAGCATAATGACACCTAGTGCATAGGTATACTATAAGCATATAAAACTAGCACCTACCGAATTCAAATATATATATATATATATATATATATATATATATATATATATATATAATAGATATAGGTACGTAACATGCTGAAGTGAGTACGTAATTTAAAATTTCGAGATTTTTTAAACCTTCGGCTACAGTTCACATCGCAAATTGCAAACAGTACCCTAGATTGAAAACACATTACAACTCATGCCTTGTCAATTAAATAAATTACCTAGCTATTTATTTAGGCAAAGTTTTATAATATAATTTTATTAAATGATGACGTTTCAATAGAATGTACAAAATGAATCTAAAAATTCCGAAAAATTGGAATCTTCGATATTTTTTGTTTAACGTTTGAGAGAAAACTACCAATAAATTTTTTTAAGTGGATACGAAAGAAATACATAAAGAATAAATAATGAGCTTCCAAGATTCAAGGAATTCAAATCCATTGATAAGATTGACGTTATTATATCATTTCTTGATCCGGCTTTACGAATCAATCTCTTTACCAGTTCTCTTTTCTTACAAGAATTTATTTAACACCCTTATTTTTTAAACATCACTTATCAATCTTTGTATAAAATAACTATATTTATCTCGTTTAATAAATTACCATGAATCAAATGTCAATAATCCACGGTTCCTGTTTGTTTTGTTGAACATGTATGGTAACTCTTGCTTAGGTACTTTCTTTTATGGGTGTCACGTTATAAGGTTCAGAGCGACAGAGTACAGCGTGCCTACCGTGCTGTGTTATTTAGAAATATTTCATACACGCCGTGAAAGCTGCCTAGTGACCTGTTGCCCATTGGTGGGTGGCTGTTGATCACCGAGTTCAACTTTTAATGAACACAACTTCACGACAAAACTTTAGTACGACGATGGAAAGATTTGTTTAATTTCTGATGTGATTAATTTTTAATTAAAGGTAAAGTTTTCAGTTAATCGATAATCCAAGTTAATCACTTTTTCTTTGATTTTGTCCTTACTTTTTAAAAGTTTCTCAAAATTTGTCAACAAATATCATCAAGGATCAATAGGACAGTACGTAAAAATCTTTAAAATAAATAAAAAGCAACGAGACACTTAAAAAAGAGATGAATTTTAAGGACATAAATTAAAAACTTGATAATGGACAACAGAAATATATAATAAAATATATAAGTCAATAACAAATTATGTAGTAGGTAGGTACTAACTAATATTGATACATTGATAGCATACAGAATAATTTTCTTTGCGATCAGCTAAAATTTTCTATTTATGTTCATATTGGTCTATTAGGTCTGAAAAAATACATAAACCAATTTTCAGTTAAATTTATGTTTTATTCCGACTGCATCACATTTTGGACAAATGTTCCTTTTTATGAAAGCGACAAAACCGGGCAAAAATAAACTATCATCCGGTCCTAAATAAAATAGGTATATCATAATTATATACCTAAGTATTTATAATTGCAGTTTCGCCGAATTAAATAAAAATTATTATACCTATAAACCACATGACTTCATGAGTTAAGAATGATTATCGAATTTTATTGAAGAAATGAACCCTTTTGCCTATCAAGCTCGATGGCTCAACTATAGATGCTTTCAAGAAGCAAGACATACACGTCATCAATGACGACATTAATTAAAATAACTAAGTTAGTAGTGACATCATCTCTTATTATGTTTACATTATACTTCGACTGACATGGCCGATGGAGGCAGCGCTATAGCACGGTTGAAATCTATCTAAAATAAACAACAGAAATAATGACATTTAGAAATCACAAATAAATTTATATTCATGTGGTCATAAATACAATTTATTAAACTATGATACAATGTAAACATTTTAAAAAACAAAACATTGTTTATCACATTTACCAACATGTCTAATTTGAAAATTCAAAGTTTTGTACGGATTAACATCTAAATGTTAAAGGTACAGTGCATAAGTATGTCTAATATAATAAGTTTTAAATATTGATAGTTCATTTTAATAGTGAAAATTTAACAGAAATTGTATTTATTACTATTACTTCTAACATTATTTTTTGTTGTTACTATTTTCGATGACGTGCACGTGTTGCTTCGTGAAAACACCTATACTAACTATTTTGTGTATAAATAATTATCTATTAATAAAAAGCAATCAACTGTTAGACAAACAAATTATCTAAGTATAATAATTATATATTAGTGTATTACTTACTTACTTATAATGGTTTGAGCTGCCGCCTGAAACAAAACAAAATAAACAATTTATTAAATTGGTGTGAAAATTCTTAATTAAATCAAATTTAAATCAACCAAAATCTTATAAAGCAAATCAAATGAAATACTTGAATTGTCGTGTTACTCAAGAATGTAACATTTCCAAATCAATCTGTGAAACTGTATCTGTTCATTGTAAGTCAGCGTAAGTAGAGTACATCCAAATGAGAATCTGTTACTTGTACTTTTACACAGCCTCAGTTAAGTAGGCACCGCAATGGCTCGTTCATTTTAGTACAGATTCCAATTAATCATCAAATCCGCGAGAATGATAAATTCCAATCGCAAACTAGTTTACCGACTTGACCAGTGAACAGGGAATAGAATAAGTAAAAGAGCAAAGACAAATGAGTTCCTTTCCTGTATTTGCTACTGACAGCACGCGCGGAGAGCAACAAGAACGATGAGGCTATCTCTTTTTACAACAGAGGTTCTAAAGAAAGATTGCTTTAATTCTATACAATGAGACAATTAAATCCAGATGTAATGATTTGTAACGAAGTAATATTTTGACCGTAGACAATAGGCATATTTAATTATTTGAAAAAAAAAATAGTATCACTATGAATCCAGAGAATGAGAACTAACCTAAAATTTTACTGAAGAGTAAGCTTAAGTGGATGTAATACCGCGTTTATTATATTTATATATATTTATTTATAAAATATGAAGTTTCGGGTCGGGAACGATATGTTCCCATTTCCCATCATTATGTAACAAATGATAATCGTTTATCTATTTATTTATCTTTTACCCAAGATGGGTA
Organism: Agonum fuliginosum; assembly: GCA_947534325.1. Lineage (NCBI taxonomy): Eukaryota > Metazoa > Arthropoda > Insecta > Coleoptera > Carabidae > Agonum > Agonum fuliginosum. The sequence goes on along the minus strand of OX384038.1, from coordinate 11,288,220 downwards.
ATAGGCGTGAAAGATATGTACGAATGTATGTATTTTTTACCGATACCGATCCGAGTCAAATCGTGAAAATACTACTACAGCGACAAAAACGTGTTTTCGTACTGGAATAGTGGACACTTCCAGATATACTTCGTTTCCCCACCTGCCCCTCTCTCGGGATTTGTTTCATACAACGAACAACGAATTTCAAAGGAAAAATAAGTAATTTGCAGGATTTTCCAGAAAAAAAAATATTATTATGATTATTACGCGTGATATAGTGTCATAATTTCGATTAGAAAGATAACAATAAAATGACTATATGAGGATTTAATTCCGAATTTAAAGGATTGATAGGGAATTCAGAGAATATCAGATTCACAAGGATTTTCGAGGATGCACAAGGATATTTATAAGATTTTTTCAAATATTCGGGATTTACAACGGATTTTGAAGAATATGGGCAATACAGAGGTTTTTTTTTGAATGTACAAACGATGTACTCATATATTCAGTGTCTACTATTTACCATCGTACGGTCGGATATTTAAGAACGTTTAAATATTTTGTAGGTATTGTAGGTACTTACTATATGAGTTTTGTACCTACAACAAAAAGTTTGTTTCCATAAAAAAATATTCATACGACAGCTAGTGAAGCATGTTTCCTAATAATTGTCATAAATATTATTGTACACAGTTCACAAAAATTTGTAAATCATGGCACATTTTGGAGGCTTCTGCTTGACTACACGTCTCTCTTTCTCGCACATTGTGCTAAGTACGTGTGTGATAGTGTGTTATGGTTGACGGTTCGAGGACGCTGCGGACGCGAATAGCGCGGCGATATAGCGATTCCCCCGTTAATGTGGACTTGGACGCTTCACTGCAGGCAGAGCTACGTGACCTTGAGATGTGACCGCATATCGATGAGCTCTAATCGGACAAATGCTTGACATTCACATTAGCCAGACATATATTAAAAATACCATATCTCGCAGCTCGGTGATTATGATTATTTAGTAAACAAAAGAACAAAGCCATGCTTTAGTTTTGTGTGATTGTGTGCTTACTACAAAAATATAAGATATGGTTAGCTTAGCTTGGTTTTGAAAATGAACAATAATTATTGCAGAACAATGCTTCTTTGCAAATCATTGCTAATAGTGACAGACTGAAAATATTTTCAGACCGCTGTACATAAAAATCTGTTTCAGTAGAATGTTTGCAGAGTTTGGCTAGTTGCAGTTCTCACTGCGCTCGTGCTACCTACAATCTCGAGCCTCAATCTGCAAAGCAGAGCTCGAAGTATGGAAATTTTTAAAAAAACAGATCGTTAGGTTTTTTGAAAATATCAATTTTCATATTACAATTTTTTTTTAAATAAATAGTTTTAAGGTGGGTTTATCCTCAAAAATTTAAGAATAAGAATTAAGAACAAGAATACGTAGTTTTAAAATTACAACAGTTATCTCATATGAGTTGGTTAATGCTGGAGAAATAATTCTTAATCCTTATTCCTTATTCTTACTTACTTACTGCAAGCCGACTCATACGGTATAACTGTTTCAACTTTACGACTATTTATTCTTATACTTAGTTCTTAATCTTAAATTTTGTGAGCATAAACCCACCTTTACTTATAGCAGGTGAACAAATTGTAACCAAAAAAGTTATTATTCTTTATTTTACGAGACGGAACGGCTAAACTAGTCAATTTCACCAGACGAAACGGTATATGTTGGTCAAATTCACGAACCGGAACAGCGTTCTTGTTCGCTCCGGTCCATTTCGATCCTGTGCAAAATTCTCAGCCCTTATACCTATATACAAATAACTATTTTAGTCCGTAAAATATAATTTTAACGCTGGAATTTTCAATATCTTGATCTTGTAACAGTTCATAGCTTAACGTTAAATAAGTATTTATTGGCTATTATTTAGTATTTCTTTAGTATTTTTGACACTTTAGATTACAGTTGCACAGTTGGTATCGAGGCATAACCTAACTTTTATACGTCAGTGCTTCCACTTGAATTTCAGCTGTTGTATATTTTAGTTAATTGAACCTTTTTAAAAATATTTTGTGGTCGCCTGAAAAATAGTGTACATAACTCGATCAAAAGTGAGATAACAGTGCTCGTGAAATTGAACCACTCGGCGCTATGCGCCTCATTCCTCAATTTCACTCGCTCGTTATCTTACACTTTCGATGCTCGTTATGTAGTATAATATTATATTAATAAATATGCTCAAGTCATTTGTCATTTGATATTATATTCATTGTATGCAATGATTTTTCATTAAATGAAGCACAGCGCTTAACAAAATATGAAATAAAATTTGGATACATTACAAACAAAAACTGCTATTATCTTTTTTTAATTCCAAGTGATAGTGAAACTGTGACTATAATCACTAAAATTCTAAAATATAACTATTACAATGGCACTAAACAGGCAGTTTTGACTAATCGTAAATATTCAGCAAAATAGATGTCATCCACAAAACACAAATGCTATAAAATTACAGAAATTTCAATTTCCTGCTAACAACAAATTTGAAAATTAGATTTAAATGCACAAATACAATACTGTTTACATGGATATTCGTGTAGACCTATTATCTATCTGATTGGTACTGGTATTGTTGGAACACACCTCATATAATGTGAAATTGTGTAATGCTATTGTTTACTTGATATGTTTACACATACACAAAACATCAATTATTGAAGTAGTAACGGCTTAGTTTAATCACGTATTCATAAAAATTTGTAAAGTAAAACCTAAAACATCAGAATAAATACGAATTAAAGTGTATGAAGGAAAAATATATTTATTTTCATGGTATAATAATAAAAACTTAAAGTAGGTACCACTCAAGATGGGATGAAACAAATTTATTTTTTTTAAATTTTCATATTGCGTTTTTACTAAAAGTTATAATAGGTACTCGTATTTATTATTTTATCTCGCACTAAAGAAAATTGTTTGATGAACTAATGCCTCAATACCATAACCTTTATTATATAGGCATGCTTTATAAAATAAACCGACCATCTAATATGCATCATCATGACCATTCACTAGGAAGTTACCTACACACAGTCATTCATCTCATCATAGAAACTGTTAGTAACTCACTCCTCCACCTCCTTTTACCAGTCGAATTCAATACATTCTTCCAATTCTAGTACTCAGCATAGAACTGTCTAACTATTTTGCATACAGAATGTTACAGATCAGATAATCCGTCCCCATTTATCCCGAACGGTACATGGTATTTCGTCCGTGAGATCTCGTTCATCGAGGATGATTTGATATTTGTTTGTGTATCATTGAATAATTTTTTGGGATAACAAGATTACATGGAAAACAAGAACAAAAGGTTCTCCACGGTACAAATTATATGGAAACTTTATTTTTAATACCTTAAATTTAAAGTTAATCGTGAAACTTTTCTGCAAAATATCTATGAAAAATTTAAATCGATATATCCTGCCAAAACTTTATTTTGTGTCATGTCATATCAGCATTAATATCATCACATTATGAATGTAATTACTTATTTTTTTAAATGTAATAAAAAAAAATTGATCGAGTGAAACTTTTTAGACTTAAAATTTGATTCTCAATGATAACAAACTTCACCTACCTAATTACCTAAATGATGTAATGTAGAGAATTAAAAATTAAATGACAATTAGTTATTCTATAAAGTCGTCGTTTTGCCAGTTGTATTTACTTCTTGTTTACTTTTTCTTTTCCAAGACACTTTGAGGCTATAAATTTAGCGCCACAAGCGATACACTCCGTTTTTCTTCGTTTCTATCTTCTGTAGCATGACAGTATGTCTTTAAAGTAGAGGCAGTAGCAGCGCGGTTCAAGCCCCTTGACCGACAGTGTCTGATTGTTGTTAAATTGTAAAACATCTTGCAATTAAATCCTAAGCTGAGCACTTGATCGTCTTAAGAGCATAATGTAGGAACGTTGCGCGCAGCAAAAACATACTTTTAAATGGGGAATGAAATTGAGATTAATTTTGGTCGGATCGACTTATTTTTTTTTAATTTAAAGAAAGATGAGGTCCACGTCCATTAAGTATTGAAATATTAGTTTTATTTTTTGTGTCAACTTTACAATGCCATGAACTTGTCATAACTTGGCTAACTTCACATAACTGTTACTCAGTAAATCTACAAAAACTGCAAATTTCAACACTAGATGGATCTAGATTGATCTTCTATTTTTAAAATGAACCCTTGTTTGTGATGATATGTTCATATTTAGTACCAATTTTGAAATTTTGATCCCCTATTGCTGCCTTTGTTCGACAAACTAAATCTGTATTAATCTATCATTTTCTCGCAGACAGCTGCATTTGGGCCTTAAACGTAGTCCTGGTTGCAAATAATCTCTTCGTTGCCGCTTTGATTTTAAAAGGTCGTCGCACGGATTGAGATTCTGACTGCACGAAGACGAACCGGACGAATTTGTTGGATTCCAATAAAATGACACCTACAATTATTATATAAGTGAGAGTAAATCCTATTGAATGGTTACGTGTGAACACGATTATCTGCGTCTACACGTATTTGGGAGTACAACTAACTTATTCATATTTTAACAGTGAGACCAAATGCAAAACAAATGGTGCATTACGTTTATTGTTTCCGGAAGTTATTGGTCAGATATAGTTTAGGTAATCCGTAACCTACGTACAATGTTGTTACGTTACGTTTGAATACAATATCTTTGCATATGGAAGAACAGAGTAAATATGCAACAGCAAGTCTCTCCCGAAATCACCCTGCTCTAGTACGAGTTCCGCGGGTCAAAACATCACCTTGCCGTCTAGCGTTTATCAGTTAGTCCGGCGAGAAGTAAAGTAAACCATTTGACGGCGAGTTGAAAGGAGATCGTCCGTATTTAGTCACGGTATCTAACCATGTAAAAAGGTCAAAAGAAACGAAATCAAAGTGTGCTGCTGGAGTGGGGGGCGGCGTGAGGTCGCCGGCGAGATTGACCCCGATTCGGCGCCCCGACCGCGGAGACTTGGAGACTGTTTCCTAGAACGGGACATGCACTGCATGGTAGGCAATGTGGCCATCGCACATGTGTGTTGATGTTGCTGTTGCTTCTGCAAAGAGATTTATGTAATGCATTATTTTTTATTGTAAAGTGTAGTGTAGTGCAGCGGCAGATTTTATTTTTTTCCCTCAATTTAATTTCATTTAGCTTCATTTAATTTAATATAATGTACATATGTATATAAATTTATGTTTATGTGTAATTGTGTTGACAATGATGTAAAAAAATTTGTATGGTGTTAGTGCTGCACGGTTATTGAGACTTGTGTTGTGCGGCCTTTCTTCTTATAAATAAATAAATGAACATCTTCCCCCGAGTCCTCCCCCCACCACGAAATAAATCTGAATGATAATTTTTTCTATTTGACTCAGTAAAAAACAAGCGAATCTCAGCGTAATGCTCTAAATTGAAGCTTTAAATCAGTGATGGCCCTTTTACGAAATTGGGGTGGCCCTTCATGAAATTAAAATAAAATAAAAAAATTCTATAAAAAACGTGTAAAATTACAATTCATATTATTTTTCATATTTGTATGTTAGAGGGCATTTATTTTTGTTTACTTTTGATTAAACGTAATTGAATTTAATTTTTTAAGAAACTTGCAGCACGTGTTTTCTTCCATGACAATTATAAAAATAAACAAAGGTCCCGATTAACAGACGGCAATTTTTAAAATCTTTTGCTTCTTGTGACCACTAATATATTAGTAGATTGATAAGTATGTCAATTCTGAAATTAGTCAGTAATTCAGTCCAGGCATAGCCGTGAGTGGGGGAAAGGTTGAACCGCACCCTCAGGAAACTAATTAAGTCAGAGATTAGTTGAACAATGCGCCATTTCAGAACATAAGTGGCCATTTATTTCAATAATTTTTAAAAAGTTATTATTTATTTTATTTTTATACGTGAAAGAGGGTAAAATATTATGTAATTTCTCCTGTATGACAAAACTTAGACCTTGAACCCAAACAAAATTTCGCCTACTGCGCTTTTTTCTTTTTCCATAAAGAACAGTCTCTAGTACAATTTCGAATAAAAAAATGTTACTATCTCACGTAGGTGGCCCTTTGGGAAAATTAAATTTTTTATTGGCCCGCGATTTAAAAGGTTTGCGTACCACTGCTTTAAATCATGAACAAGTAAAAGGTAAAACAAAAATAATTTTCTATTATTCTGTACACTAAAGTGAATAATTCAGGCACATATATGAAGGGGTGAGCAAGAGCAGAGAAACTTTCAATTTGACCGTAAATGAAAAAAAATTCGCCTGCGGCATATTTTATTACCTGCGCAGCACAATTTAATTTTTTTTAAATCTTTGTGTCCCTCCCGTCAAAAAATCCTAGATCCTCCCCTGATGTAGTGTGCTCTGTGTATTAGCATAAATTTTAAACGCTTGTCGTACGTTGATTTTTTAGGTTGTATGTTTTATTTTATATTGAGTTTACTCTTTGTTGATGTTCATGCATAGGGAAATGTGAACTGAACTGCATTACACACATTATCGCATATTACATGCAAGATATACAATTAGGGCTGAGTGTAGTGTGTATATCTCGGTGTATACCTATTATTGAGCTTTATGTTCACAGTGCCTGATCCTGATCCGTCCTGTTGATTATTCTGGAATATTGAATAATATTCAATAATAAGTAGGTATAATCAAAATAACCCATTATGAACATAAACTTTAAGGGTATATAATATATTTATAGTTGATCATGATATGCTGCGGTTCCAGTCAGAAAGAATTTTTCTTAAATTCGCAAAATAAATTTCGGTGTTGGCAGAATAGAGATCTTTCGTACCACTGGATTAATAATTATTTTTAATTCAGAATGATGATTTAATGATATTCATGATATTTATCATGCTTATTATAGTGGTACTAAAAATTGACCCTATATAAACATAAGCGTCCTTCATTTTTTGAATTTCTGAAGAATTATTTTTTAGTTCTTATTAGCATATCAAACTACATAATACACCATTGACATACGAGATGTAGGTACCTACTCAAAATATATCTCTAACAGAACATAATATTTCTCTCATATCTATGTTACCTATAATTAATTTGCATATTAAAATTAAAATTAAAAAATAAATACCTACATTCTATAGATACGAGTATATATAATTTTTAAAATTTATAGAATCTATTAATAATCCTACGAAATATTTTCAATTTTTCTTTGGTTTAGTCAAGATTTTAATTTTAAAAAAAATTATTATATTTTAGTCCAAAACTGGAACGAATTTTTTAAATTAATAGCTTGATATTTAATAACTGAACCGTAACCGGAACTTGAACCGCTTTTTATAAAACCGGTAACCGGTTCAATCCAAGAAGAAATATGAAAACCGGAGTAAAATCGAACCCTATAAACCGTAGTGAGCCCCGCACCGAAACTGAACCGTTATTTTGTGCGGTTCGAGTATCTGTTTAATTTAATACAAAATTTTAGATTTTTATTCACCAAGTTACAAGAAAAAATTGACCACTATAAATTTTACCTGTAAACCAGAGAACACTTAGTAAAATCTAAAATTGAAATTTATAAAAGCAAGTAATTATAAAATACTTTCTAATTCATTACAAAACAATCATTTCTGTTATGGGAATTTGTCATCAGCTGTAATAATAAGTTAACTTGTTAACTAACACAGTAATTCAGTAATAGTAATAGAGTAATTACAATTTATACTTAACAGTTTACGGCATATTTAAAATAAACATGTTACGTAACAAAGTAAATAAATACAAGACATATTTATTTATAAACCAGTAGCATACAGCACAAAATAAAAACAGTTGTAATCATGACTCATTAATAAATCTCACATAATTAATTTCATTTGTATCACATCCGCGTGGAGATAGAGATGGATAAAGTGAACTGTAATACTTCCTTGGCATGGATCGCATTGAGCAACTCAAATAGGCGCATTACACTGTTACATATAACAAGGTGAGAAGAGAATGCAATTGTATAACGTATATTGTATTTGTATAGATTTCATTTCAATTACTGAAATTCCTGCAGATATGTTTCAAGTATACAATAATTAATCAATATTCTAAATTGATCTGAGTTTTAACGTCAGCACTACCATAGTAAAAATAATTCAGAATTATTTAATAACTTGGTAGATGATCTTTTAAAACAAAATATGTATCATATAGTTGTTATAAATACTTGCATTGAACAAAATTTTAAAGACTATGTCCCGCATATTAATTAAATCAATCATTTGCTTCAATTTTTTAAATTCTGACCAATGACGTGCAAAATATATCGGCAAAAATTGTAAAAATGCCCTAGGGATTGTTCAAGAAGTGACAATTTTTCCGTTACATTGCTATGACTACCATGTATGACATTTTTTTGATTTTGAATTGTTTTAATTGAAATTAAAAGTGTCAAATGAATCTTTTTGTGACAACTTGTTACGATGAAATAAAAAATATATCAAAATAAAACGCCAAAAATACAGTTACGTCAAAAACCTTAGTTTGGAACTAATTATTATTGTCAATGAACTTGTGAAACGAAATAATCTAAAATTTAAAAATTTGACATTTAGAGGTTACTAAAAAAATTAAATGTCAAAATAAACAACCGTTTCGGCACAAAAAATTAGTCTTGATTTAAAAACACGAAAAACCACGAATAATTATTCTAATCGGTATAGTGTCAAATTTTGCTTACTCCGGCATTAGAAAACATTTAATAATAAACATATTAGAACATTCCAGCGTAAGTTGACCATCAATATAGTCAATTAAATGAAATAATTAAGCATATTTTAGAACTATTCAGGAGAAATATAGGTGCAAATATCGAATATTAATATGAGCATATGTACGAGTAAATGCAAATAAAAACTGACATCATGTACTTAATAATTATTGTATTATCTTTCATAAACTGTGTTTATTAAGTTTAGCTTGAGTTGGATTTAATTTTACAGTTCACAAAGTTTAATCTACGATCTACATACGTTTGAGCACACCCGCAAATTCAATTTACTTAGGCATCATAGAAGATTAATTCCAAATTCAAAGATATCGGAGGTTCGGGTTTCGGTTCAGGTTCATGAAAAAGATGGGTTCAGAGCGATCCGGGGTTCGGTTTCCAATAAATAATATTATATTTTCCACGACCATATACGAAACAAACAGTTTACATACAGTTACCTAGCTACGAATATAAACAATATCAAATATCCGTTCAAACCGTTCGATATGATATCGAACAGGTCATATCGCCACAGTTTTAATTCTTGTTTCATCTTTTAGTAGGCGTGTGTTGTCTTTCTGACATTTGATAATTTTTCCTGTCTAAGTATTTTATGATAAATTCAACTATTCCATTAAAATGGACAACCACGACATTAAAAGTGATTTATTCACATAAATTAAAGTAATACTTTTGCTGTATATGAGGTATAATTTAAAAATTTAAATTGAATTTATATTCTTGTTATTAAAAATCTTGTATCATGTATTCCATGTTCGTGGCATATTTGTTACTTCATAAAATTAAAATTATAACAGTGACAGTTGTTGACATTTAAATGTATTCATAAATATAATGTTTAATATTTATGGCCGTGGAAAAAATAGTGTACATGACTCGCCGGAAAGTGTCTATTGAAAAATGATAATTACATAGGTTATTGCTATCTATATTGCTTAGCGCTCCAGTTCAGAGGCAGCGCATAGATTTGTCGAAAAAATTGGAGCTAAAGTTCAACTATTTACGATTATGCGGAGCTAAAGTAAATTATTATTGTAAAATTTAATAGAAATATTTGAACGTGACCCGAATGTGACACGTCTTGCGTGATCGGACGTGACTATAAAACGAAATTCGTGAGCGTGAGTGATCAAACGTAAAATGACGTGCGTGATTGAGCGTGATTCCGTTTTCAATTTCGTGAGCGAGCGTGATCGTACAGAAAAAGTTACTCATGCGCCCAGCTCTACTCGTGATATTTACTTTCCGTGCTAATTATGAAATATTCTATATTGCAGCACAAATATTCTTTAAAATTTTTCAAATAAGAAGGATCTATTACCAGTAAAGCCTCAAATAGGATAATGTAAACAAACTACTTCAAATGTATCCCTAATCAATTGAATTCACTCCTGTAACTCCCACTTAATTTCATGGCGCACCCGTCCATTAAATTCAATTATCCTGGATGTAATCTTGTAATATCCACGGTCACTACACAACTTAGTTGGTAGTTTCGGACCTCAAGCACTTAGGACAGAGCAAGAGCAAGAAGCAAGAACCTAGAACGGACACGAGGCATGTGGAGACGGTAGAGTTTGATATCGTAACTCGTGCATGCGACCAACTCTACAGTCCAAGACCACGAGCGCTATATCGAAGCGACCTTACAACCAAGCCGCAAGGTTACTGTGGTTAACGTGATCCTGCACGCACATACAAACGTGGGTTGCTGTCAGTGGAGGGGGAAAAGAAAGGAAATGTGTCCTGAACACTGAAGTGATAATAATTTTCGAAATGCTTATAAATACGATTTTATTGGATATTGCTTGCTGTTCTGTGACATAAAAATACTACCTTATTATTTTTTAGTGTTCAAAATATTCAAAATTTACGGACGACGAACACCTTAAGACAAGCAATGTGAATATATACAGGGTGTTTTAGGGTTAAGTATCCAAGCTTTATGAATGTAGGACCTCAACACAAAACAAAACGCTTCGTTTGGAAGATATTGGCTACTGAAGTTACAAATAGGAGTTTGAACAATTATGTAAAAGTAAATGAATAAATATTGTTTATTATCGACTTTATTGCTAATAAAAACAATAGAAATTTACAATACTTGTTAAAAAATTATGCAAAACTCCAGCCCGAAAGCAATAATAATTGTTATCTCATCTTTCATATTTTAAATTTATTAAAATTAATTCATGTAAGATATTAATGTGTATAGTTTCAGCCAAACGCGAATACAAGGAGGGCAGTGGAGGATCTCTTCTGTCTGTTGTTTTACTGAAACTACGATAAATCCTGGGTCCGTCACAGACTCCAGCCAAGCTCCAACATAAGATTTTTATTATTTTTGATACATCATTAATTGAATAATAGGATTAACATGTTCACATCAGAGAATAACTTCTTTTATTCATACGAAATAAATTTAGTTAAACCTTTTGTGAAGTAAACTACTATCATGAAAATGCAACGTACATTTATAAAAATAATGAGTATGCTGCCATGGTGATTGTTTTGCAATGGAAACACCAACGCGAATAAATAACAGAGGAGCAATATCGACCAGTTACTCGTTCTGTCATCGACAGATGGGATCACAACTGACTTCGGGCTGGAGGTTTACATTATTTTTTAACAAATTTTGTAAATTCTTATTGTTTTTAGCAATAAATTCGATAATAAGCAATATTTATCCCTTTATTTTTACAAAATTGTTCAAATTTCTATTTGTAACGTCAAAACCCAATATCTCCTAAACGAAGTGATTGCGTGAAAATCTTCACATGCAAATTTTTTCTTGTTTTGAGGTCCTAAATTTCATGCATAAGTATTTAAAGTTTGTATACTTAGTAAAAGTTATGAATGTATACAAAGATATGTATAGCAGTAATTTACAATAATAAGTTATTTGATTATATTGAATTACAACGATGAATTATAAAATATATAAATCATCCTACTAATTTGTTTTTAGTCCTTCTCGTTTTAAAACAGATCATTATCATTAGTAATTTTAAAGGAATGTTAATAAAATAAAATGAATAAAAATCTAAAATTAAATGAAATATTTATTAATATAAGATCTGAAATATTATTTAATCTACTCAGATTCATTCCTCCTCATGCACAATTTTAGTGTTTCATTTTATAGGCACCAAAACTATTAGTCAAAGTCAATCGAAGTTCCAAACATTTACATATTCTTTGGATAAGCAATGGTTTTTTAAACAACAGCTAGATCGAGATCGTATTTTTATTCACTCGGTCTTTCTGTGAGGATACTATTTATTATTGTAGATTTGTGATTTGTGCATTTATTACCATATAATTAATATAGCATTGTATAACTATTATTAAAATACAATGTAATATAAAATGTAAAAACGATATAAAATAAAATCATCTGTGAGGCGAATATAGACTGGTGCTATGTGGTGTTTGTTAAACAAACATCACAAACATATTAAATCGATAGAGAAACAAGAGTTATGTTTGAACAGAACAGCAGGATACAAACTGTTGCTACTGTTGATTCTATTATTTATTAATATTTCGTAAGCGGAGCGCATTGTGGTTTCCATTCAGATCATTTTTTCTTCTATTGAAAACAGCCGAGTTCAAAGGTTGAGCGATAATCATCTGAAAGCAAACTGAGTCAACTAAATCCGGGACAATAAATCAAGTAACAATAAATTTTGGGAACGTGGCCGTTGCTGGCGTTGCTTTCATCCACAAAACATCAATATTCACGCGTTCACACCGCGACCGCAACAGTGCGGTTCAGATTCATCTTTCCTCCTGTATCCGGACAACAAAATGGTGCAGATTCACCCAAGTCTAATTAGATCATCCTGATAGAACTACCTGACGCCATTGGCGCTCAGTAAAGACACATAAGCCTGTGGTCACAGAAATCGAGGGTTCGAATCCACGACTCTGGTTGGTTCAAGTTGGTATCGATCGGTCAGGGAAAGAATAAAACGCTGATCAGCGTTGACCGCTGAAACGCGCTGATCTGCGAAGAAAAGCACATATGCATGTAAAAAAGACTAAAATCAATCCAAACCGAGTATGTGCGAGCCAAGAAGATTATACCTAAAGTTTCTTTATTTAGTTCAGTTCAATTAGAGTTTTTCCAAAACTCAGTAGGTCTGTGGGACTCAAGAAGGATATAATGTTATAATGTGTTTGTTTATACTATAATATTCCACGAAACCTTTCATTAAAGTCATGATTGATACTTCGAGCACGTGCTAAAATCGTAAACCAATCATAACGTTATGCATACGTTTGAGAGGCAATCAGGATGCAGGAAACCACGTGCCCATTCGTGTCCCTTTAATGAAAGGTAGATCAGCGCGTTTCAGCGGTCAGCGCTGATCAGCGTTTTATTTATATTTTTATAATTTATTTGAATATGTGTGATGTATGATATACCTACATAAATGTTGTGTTTATAAGGATATATAGGTAATGATTTTCCAGAAATATTCGTATTTTGACTGATGTAAATTTTAATATAATATGACATTAGGTAGTTTTTGTGTATTAGTAAATATTTATATTGGCAAAATGAATGGAAAAATTAATAGCAAGTTTTGATAATATTAACGTCCTCGTATCAATGTATTATTATTGGATTCTGCATGTAAAATTTAAGTTTTTTTCTATCAATAATACAGTTGAATCATTGAAATTGTGAAGCTAGAGACCACCCAAGTGTTACTTCGTAAAAAAATTGGGCCGACTGGACTACTCCTGTTGAGCTCCTGGAAGAATGTATGAAATCTTAGAAGACAAGGGTTTCGAACAGGGTTGTTATAAAAACCACTTTTTTATTTTGACCAGGCCAATGATTTTAACTGGTATAAACCATCAAAAGTTGTCATAATTTATTTTAAAAACACACGTTTGTTTTATAATATTATTAACAGAAATATGTTGCATTTCATAACTGAACATAAACTTAAGTTTGATTAAATACCGCGACAAAATAATAATAATTGTTGTAGTAAAGAGCGGTTGTCGATTTTTGTGTTTCCTGGAATTTTTACATTATTCAATTCAGAATCATTGTGGATTGATGAGAAATAGAAAATGTACCTGTACCTAACAAGTATTCAATTCGATACTCACATTATTGTTGATGGGACGGTTTGTGTAAACCGGTTTAAATCAGTGGTTAAAACCATAGTGCGTAGAATAAACTAAACAACCCTGGTTTCGGATCAGGATATTCTAACTAGCCTCGGATGAATCTATACTATTCTGGCGTTCGAAATGTTCGGGTTTGGGAGGAAAGTCGAATGTGGACGCCACCTCGCCACCGACCGCAACTGGGCTGAAACGATCAGAAAACAAACAAACCGAACAATGCGAATGCGAATATATAACCATTGCAACACTTGATCTGTGTCAGATAAATGATCTGCAGAAAATTAAGGTTAGCCTGTGAAAAGAAAAAATATCTGTATTTATTAACAACCGCCTGGCGAATGCGTATCGAGCGAAGTCAACCAAGTGGAAACAGTAGACAGCTAAGTCGAACACTACACAAAGCAGGCGTAGGCGGGAAAAAAGAAATTGGTTCGTGGACTCGTGTACTGACACTTTCATGCGGGAAAAACTCGCCATAATTACAATACTCCGCCGAGAGAAGGGACACGTATATCTGGTGGAGTTTTTTGTTAGATAAAAGTGATTTACGTTCTTTCTTTCCACTTGAAGGTTTAGTCACTTACTGATAATTTCATTTAAGGCATTCATTAATGTAATATGTTACATGAGCAGCTATAACAATATAGCAGGCTTTAGAAATGAACGCATAGTCGCATAACGCATACATTTATCTTACAAATTGACATGAATCATTTCAGTTTCAGTTCACCTACTTTTACATTAAATTCAAAACAAATGTGTTTAATATAATGTAGTCATGCAATTATTTTTACATTTCAACGGAATGTGTATATTTACCTAATTTAAATTTTGTTTGGAAGTAATTAAAACTTGTTGCACAAAAAATTGATTGATTTACAAAAAAATAAATGGTAAATTTAGACCTTTTTTAGACTTTTTAAATAAAATACAATGATAACTTTTCATTGGAATGTAATTCAGCATATAAGTAGTACAAAATCTAAAAATGGTACAGATAAAAAACTACGTATCTCACTGCAATCCTAGTAGTGTAGTTAATACTGAACTATTTACTATTTAGGTAGGTACCTACTAGTCCAAAAATATTAAGTTACAGTACAATAAACTGTTCTAATTGAACTAAAAAAATGTATACAGGCTTATTCACAACTTCGTGCATATATTTTAATGGCAGTATTTGCAAGGCACATTTTGGATCTACTAGATTGAAGATTGCATAATAGTTATCTGACTAACCATGAATTTGGAAAAAATTAAAATATTAATGAATTATACAAGGACAAGACAGTTAAAGATTAAATAAATTCATGTAATTCCATATGGAAACAGTGGCCCAAAACTTTTTAATTAAAAAACCTGTTAATTAAAATTATGAATTTAAAAAAATATATTTCAGTTCTATATTCAGGAAATTCAGTATTATATGCCATTAAAAGCTGTGAATCACCCTTATATAATTAAAGAAATATTTGACATTTCTTCACAAACAAAATGAATAAAATATAAATAAAAGTCATTAATCTTGCGAAGCAAGTTTTATAATAAAGCAAATAAAACAATATTTAATATTGTATTTTATAATATTTATGTTGATATACTCGTTCCTTTCTTTATTTTCAAGATATATAAACCAGCTATGTCCTTATTCTTATGTTAGAAGTTTTCAATTAAATTCTAGATCAAGCCCTAGTAGTAGCCCTGAAAGTGATTTTTCAGCCCTGTATACACAAGTACATGCTCTTAAAATGTCGACATAATTCATAAAGGTAGAATATTACAAATAGGTAGTGACAAAATTAGATATTTCAAGTTAAACTAAGTATAGCTTGAAGGCTAAGAGTGTAGTCATAATGTTTCCGTCTAAACATGTTTTCAATTTTCAAATTATTAAAATTACGAAGAATTGTAGTTCTTCTTGCAAAAATAAATCACGTCCACAATAAACACGCATGAGAGAAAAGTTGCATAAACGTAAGGAAATTCGTTAGAAAGTTTCGCCATCCGAATGTCATATCCTCGATCATATCTAATAATATCATATATCTACATTAATAAAACTACATAAACCTTGCTGACATACTGATATTTGACTACATTATTTCGATACTTTAATCGTTAATCTAATTTTAATTTGGGTTTGACATTGAACATTTATGTTGATTCACGCATTTCCGCTATAATTAAATAACTGTCCACGTGGCTGATATTTTCACCCGTTATCATTTCGATTAAATTCCCTTCCACACACGATATAAAATATAATTGTTTTGAAAATAGGTCAAAGTCAAACAAAACAAATTAATTTTCAAAGGTAAATTGAAATAAAATAAACTTACGGTTGTAGTGGTTGCAGTTCAATGAAAATACTGAACGGTACTCACCTGAAAAAAGTAAATGCGTTAATAAAATATTGACATAAAAATTTAATAAATTTCAAACGTACAAAATAACGGTTCAGGTTCGTTACCGGTTCAGTGACTTATAACAATTAAAAATTTCGTTTCAGTTTTAAATTAAAATGTAATTTTTTTTAAAACAAACAAAATTAGACTTAACTATACTACAACATTTTTCCTAAAAATTTTAATGAAAACCGTTCTGATCCGGTTTGCATCCATCGGTTGTATTCCAATTATATTTTATCGGTTCACGTTTGATTCCAGGTTTACTAAAATAGCAGCGGTTCGTCCGGTTTTCGTTCCTATTCCGGTTCGGTTCGTGTGGCTAATTTAAAATTTATTAAGTTTTCTTGTATAGGAAAATTATAATAATTTATGTTTGTACGACAATAAATTTTCTGGATATTAATCAATGCCGAGAGGTATTCAGAAAGAAAATCGCATTATTACTTACTTTTTAAAAATGGCGTTTAAAATGTCTACAGAAATATTTCCGGAAATATTGCTACTCTAGACATTATTTCCAGGAACAAATGCGATTTTCATTCTAAATAATAACAAAAGGGTTATTGTAATTTAATAAAAAATAATGACTTAATTTTAGAACAATTAATTATGTAATAAATTAATCTTTTATGTTATAGTACAATCTACTTTTATTAACTGAAGACTTACTACTAATAATTTTAAATATATTTATTTTAACTTGGTTTTTAAATCGCACTACTTTTACTATTCATTGTTTTCCAAATTGATTTGGTACTTGTTAGTACTATTTTTTTCTAATTATTATTGTAATAATTTAAGTGTAACAATTCAAACTTTTATTATTTACTCCATTAGCAAAATTAATAATTAATGTTACCGTGACCTAGGTACCTATCAAAATTTTATAATAAAAAAAAAATAGCGCAATTATTAACACACATTGTACTCTTCCATTCACTTAGTCACTTTGTTTATTAGTAAATGTTGATAAATAGTTGTACATATGTCCATTAGTTCACTTTTAATAATAATTTATGGTTTACATTTATCTGTTTTGATAAAAACATACCTATACAAATACAAACAAGGTTAAATATTACAATTTTAATAATTATTATTACGGATAGAAAATTTAAAAAATTCTTTATCTGACAACATAATACACCAGCTTGCGTGGGTAAAATCAATAACATAGAAAAAAATACAGTTTGTTACTGTTTATCATTTGTTGATAAAATATTTATTAAAACGTATAATTAACCGTTAAAGTATTGTTGAATTTCGACATAGATTATGTTTATTTATAATAAATAGCAAAATTAGCGAGGATATTTTTCCTGATATATCAGTAAGATAATACAGCAACGCTTGCAAATATTTAACCTGTATAACTGATATTAAGCAATCATAAACTGATTCATTGTAAATAATAATTAATGTGTTACGGTTGACAAAGAAATAGAACGATAAATTATTTTGCATAAAAGTTATAATAACAGCAATTGTTATATGTACAAATTTACATCGTTAAATGAAGGTTATTATAGTGTAATTTGTAATACCTTTATACTTTATGCAAATATTTTTCAGAAGTATATTATTAGAACCTTATGGAAAACTGCAAATATTTTAAGCAAGCACTGATAATTGAAATTGCAAATATAAATATAGTTTTACATATTTATACATTGCATTTTTATTTTAATGATTTTATGTTATAGCAAGGATAGGTACCTATTTGGTATAGCTATTTTTTATTTTGGTAAGTAAAGTTTAAAGTGCCAGCTAATTAACAAATTCTAATACTATTCTCGACAAATTTTGAATAATTTAATTTTTTTTCCGTTTATTATTATTGTTTATTAATTTTTAGCTTTGAGCGTATAAAGCTAAAGCAGCAATAATAGTGGCAGGCCTATACACTGCATGAATTCGCAAAATATACGACGTTAACTTCTAACCTCTATAATATCTTAACAATATTTGTTGACACAAAATTTAACGAAAACGATATTCAGAAAAATATTTTAAAATTTTATTTCGACATTTTAGAAAAAGGTCGGCATATGGACACGCATCAAAAATTTACTTTGCTAAAGGAAATCTTTTATTCATTAAACGCCATACAAGCACCGGGGAAAATAATTATAGTATTTGGTATGTATAAAGAAATATTTTTTAATAGACATAATCTGTTCTCTGTAATACCTACCCATTCCGTAAAATTTTGTACGCGTATTATGAAATTATAAATCATGAGTATGTACTAAAGGGTTACAAAAAATGTGTCCTGTTTTTACTTAATAAAAAAAAGAAGTAATAACTTATTTGCCATAATTTTAACTATCAAATCTTCAGTCAACCCTTAAGTTTTATTGAAAATGGGGCGGTGGCCGATTGAAGGATTGCTTGTGTAGAGCATTTATTATTCAAACTCAGAGGTGGTTTCGACAACAATTTTCCAGCGCCCACAAATTTCTTATGGGTCATGTTAAATCTAAAGTTTATCAGAACCGACCTGCAATCCTGGAAGACTTAAAACGATACATTCGACAAGCTATTGGTGCGAGATTTCGCCAGCGCGCAATTAATTGTTGCATCGATCTCAATCATGCATCGAAGCAAAAAGTATTAATTGTTAATTTAGGATTAAGCATTTAACTTGTTATTAAATTTTAGATTTTCCTTTACAATGTTTAACAAAAAATTTGGTGTACTTACAACATATAAAGAAGAAGTTTATAGTGCGTTTCTTTCTCTAAATAATTCAAATTGTACCGATGTTTATGACATCAACATTAGAATTTTAAAAGAGACTATTGAAATTATCTTACCTCACTTAACTTTCATTTTTAATAAATGCATCTTAGAGGGAGTTTTTCCTGATATATGTTTAAACAAACTAAAGTTGTACCTCTATTTAAAAAGGGTGATCCTTTGAAGGTCGATAATTACAGGCCCATATCGATAATTCCAATATTTTCAAAAATTTTTGAGAAGATACTTAAAAGTAAATTAGTTAATTATTTTGAATTAAATAATTTATTTAACGAAAATCAATTTGGTTTTCGCCAAAAACATTCTACTGTTCGTGCGATTTTACGTGTTGTGAGCGACATAGTTGAGGGTCTGGAGAATCGAAGTCATCAGTTACGCTTTGTGATCTCTCCAAAGCCTTCGACTGTGTCTCTCACAAATTGCTAATTCAAAAACTGACACATTATGGTATTGTTGGAACGCCGCTTTCCTTATTCGAGTCATACTTGTATAATCGTAAACAAGGGGTATACTTGGATGGCGAGGTATCTCAATTTGAAACTATTAAACATGGAATACCAAAGGGTTCTGTACTTGGTCCCATATTTTTCTTGATATATATAAATGACTTTCCAATTTTCATGGATCAAGTAAAAAGTGTTTTATTTGCGGACGACACGACATTGATAACGTCTAACAAAAGTCTTGATGCTTTAAAGGTAATCTCAGAATCTAACCTAAAACGTGCAGAATCATGGTTTTCTGCAAATAATTTGAAACTGAATAATGAGAAAACTCAAAATTTAATTATTTCATCTCATCCTAAAATGATCAAAGGTGATTTTGTAAATGTGTTGGGACTTCTCGTTGACGATGGTTTGACTTGGTTTGTTCAAACCGAGAATTTGGTTAGGAAACTAGCAACTGTCAATTTCCTTCTGAGAAGGTTAAAGCAGTCAGTAAATTTTGAAACCTTAAAAACAGCGTATTTTTCTCTATTTCATTCCGTTTTAAGTTACGGCATCCTATTATGGGGCAATTCATCCCATGCCGACAGAGTCTTCAAAGTACAAAAACAGGCTATTAGAATAATTATGGGGGTTGGCACTAGAGAACACTGCCAACCACTCTTTATTATTTTAAAAATTATGCCACTTCCATGTTTGTTCATATATTACACATTATTAGAAGTTCATAGTAATATTAACTGCTTTGAAAGTGTATCAGATACACATAATCACTATACAAGATCATCAAATCTTTTGCGTATCACTAAATATAGACTTAATAAATCATACAAGAATTCAATCAACTTAAATCTGTATAATGTCTTGCCAGAGTCAGTAAAAATTTTGGAGTTTAAACATTTTAAACTATACATTAAAAATTTCTTACTTGAATATTGTTTTTATTCCTGTGAAGAATATGTCAACCACTTTGTTGATCAAAGCACTGGTTTTTAAAGGAAACTGGTCGAAATTTTATTTTTTCAATTGGACTTGTCACAAACATGTATGTAAAGTGATGAAATAAATACTTATACTTATACTTATTCATTTTTTGATAATTGCAATTAATTTTTCACCCTTTACATTGCCTATAAGGTAATTTTTTAATTTGCAGATACTCGAGTTTGTCAGTTTAAGAGTGCCAGAGATGTTTGTGAAATTAAATTACTGACATAGTGCATTCGGCTATTATTAATATTTTCTATTTACATTTTATATTGGACACGTTTAATTATAGAATAAATCCGTATCTTGTCAATAACACTGCAAAAATTACAGTTCCTGAATTTCGGAAAACTCTTTCTCTCGTAAAATAAAACAAACTTTACTACACAACAGTACCACATCCACCGTCTTATATTCCCCGGTAAGAAACCAGAATCCCATCAGCTCCTGTAGGTTCACTCCCATCTCCTAGCGCAGGAGTCTGGAGCGGTTAAACCCGAAACGAATCCCGCTTCGTCGCTACTTCAGCCATTCTCCTGCGCTCAGTCGTCGGCCTCTGAATAAATTCACCCCGACTTCCATTACGCCACCCCTGTCTAAGCTAGAGCTTGGAGACGCTGGATACAGAGGGTGAAGTCTTGGGGAGGTTTCGTAAGAAACTTAGGTTAGGTAGGTGATTGTGTGGAGTTGGAAAGGTGGAGTTGACGTTTTGACTTTATTTTTATTGCGACTTTATACGTTTATACAATATATTTTGAAATTCTGGTGATGTTCTTCTTTAAATTAGAATTCCATAATACTCAGTTTAAAATTCTTTGCAGCTTAGACCACCAAATTTTAGCAAATTGTGGCATACTGGTTCACAAAATGGACCACTTGCAACATTCTGAACAATGTATAGCTGCACATCGATGCAAACTGTCAAGCATACATTTAAAAAAATTACTGTTTTTAAACTTTTATTTCTCGTGCAGCAAGGGTTTAGAAAAAAATGATTAAAACATGAACTCGTACAAACTTACATAGGTACATAATTGGCCAAATTCTAATTTCATTAATAGTTTTTTGTAAAACCAGGCAATAATTTTTTTAGACAATCATAACAAGTATATAGCTTTAAACTTAAAGCAAATAACAATCAATAACTTCGGTTTCAGTTTATAAAGAAAGGAGATATTTGATTATAGTTATATACAGGTACTGTAAAGGTTTAGGTGTAACTGTACTTTTGTACTGTTTAGTTATAATTTTATAAGGTACTTACACAGAACACAGAATAGCAACATAAACACTTACTATATTTATTTACTACCGGTTCACAAAATGTAAATTGATTTTTATTGTGTATTTTATCGTTTACGAAATCTAAGGTATTCTGTGGTTAATTTAACTATGCAACATTTTTAAATGTATTTAGTTCTATAGTTAAAAGGCAATTAATTTCACGCCGATCTATCGCGGATTGGTCTATATCGATGATTTTTCCAATTTTCAAATACGAGTATTTACTTGTCATCAACAATCAAATATTTTTATATTATTTGTTTTTTAAGTAAGCTTATAAATTGGGATCATATTTAATCTAGGTTGTTAGAATGTTATAACAAAATGTGCCTCCCTCTTAAATACGCCACTGTTAGTTAGTCTCTGAGTAACAAAAAATGTTTAAAAAAACATGTTTAAAACATGTGTTAATCATTTATTGTTTTAAACATGCCAATCCTGCGCGAAACCAGGAAAATCGTATTCTAAAAACCTCAAAACGTGCTTCTACATTCAAAACTCACTATCGAAATTTTAACATGATTACAATACTTCTCTTACAGAACTAAGTGGGAGAGGTAAAAAGTTCCAGAACTAATTACAATAAAAAATAAAAAGCTCTTCTTGAGTTTTACAGAATAGTGTATCAGAGTTTACTTTAATTATCAAAGATAATACCTGAGTAGGATACATTGAACAGAAAATATCCGCATTGGAAACAGTACCATCCATCAATCGCCCACACCACCCCCACAACTCCGTCGCTCACTCCTGCAACTCGGGGTCGTTCACCCCCGCCGAGGGGTTGCTGGGGAGTCACAGATGTGGCGGCGGTGCGTGGAAGCTGTAGGGTGCGGGGTGTTTGTGTTTACTTGACGCGAGGGTAAAATCCTCAGCTACGAACCAACGAACGAACTATCAAAAATCTGATAAACTCACTTGACTATTCATAAAGATGTTGCAAGTAATTCTGGTGACATGATGGTAATTTGAATTTGTGGGAAAGTACGGCTGAATGAGTATGTTTAAATTTAATGGAGGATTTAGGACTGTTAAATTTGTTAAGCTGTACTCCAATATACACAAATATCTTTTAAGTCTTTTACCTTAGTCCAGGAAAATTGTATAAAATAAAAGAAAAGTAGGAGACTTCTGAAAATTTGCAGAGTTATAAAAAATATGTAACATTCAAGATTCCTATGAGTCCCGAGCAGCAGAAAGTGTGCTCGTGCCGCCATATTGGAGAAAAAAAGCTCGGTAACTTTAAATTTTACGGTAAATATTGTTATTATAATATTGTAGCTTATAAAATTCCCTATAAAAAGATGCTATAACTTTTTTACATAGAACAGTTTACGAGAAAAACGAGAAAATATATTTTGGTACAACGAAGCTAATTAAATCATGCCTTAACTTTGTTTCCTGACACAAAAACGGCTGTAACTTGCGAACGGAATGAAAAAACGACTTCCAGTTTGAAGCATTCGATTCTACAGACATTTTTATATCAAATACATTATTTTTAATTTTTCAGAGGGTCCTGATTTAGCCTCAGTTTTAACATAGAAAATTCAGAAAATTAAGTATTTTTTACATTTTTTGTGTTTAATCAAGTCTAATTTCTGAAGAAATTAAAATATCGAAGAAGATACATTATTTTAAAAACTTTCTAAGCTGATATTTAAAGTTTGTGTTTATTTGGCGAATTTTGTAGCATTTTGCCTGGACTATTACTTCAGTGTTTCAGCCTAACATTCTGTGAGTTATCATTATCATCTGTATACAGGTTAGGGTTGCAAACTCAGAATTTTTCAAAAGCGTACGTACGAGTTTTATTTAACATTTTCAAAGCCAACCTTAAATGCAAAGTTAAAAAATGTAGAGTTCTTAACAATGAAGCAAATTTAACAAATTGTTTTATTTAACATTTTCAAAGCCAACGTTAAATGCAAAGTTAAATAATGTAGAGTTCTTAACAATGAAGCAAATTTAACAAATTGTTAAAAATTTAAATGAATGCTATAGTATAACGCATGTTATTTGTTGTGCACTTAGGCAAGCGGAGCTAAGCGTATTCATACCACGCCAGTTAGATTAAACGACTGATAACTGAAAATATTAAAAATTAAAATTACTGTCCCGTGCTCCGTCTTAGGCCCTGTTCAGACAAGGATTCTATGAAGATTCATTCAAGATTCTGAATCTTGGAAAAAATAATTTACGCGATTTTGAAGCATCAATGAATTATAAATTCTTCTTTTCCAAAACTCATTGAAGATTCAATTTAGCGGCACTGCAATTTAATAATTTAATAATAGTTATTAAGTTAATTTATATAATCCCATTGTACTGTTGCTCTGGCCCTTGATTGGCTGTTTTAGATTTTTGACGATTGCTTAATTGGAAACTTCTTGCATAATTCAGTTGGTTGATGTTAAGTGTTAAGTAACATGATGCGTATGTGTGTGAATTTTATCTTCTTTTGACAAAAGTTATCTGTAAAATAATTAACATGATTTTATTTAATATTGAATAACAAATTATGTAAGTATGCTTGCCTATGTTTAATTGAATGTTTATTAATTTGATTATATGTATGATATCAGTATCCTGATGATGAAGACTGATTTGCAGTCGAAAGAAACGGTGGTATTTTATTGGATTTTATTAAATTGACTGTTTCTCAAAAAGTTTCTTCTTTTGTTAAAAAAGGGTAAAAATCTTTGAAGGTATATTTATACCTTCGATGTCCTAATTCTTTATCAAAAAGTTTTTTTTTTATTACAAAAATTAAGGATAATGTTTTTCAAGAGAACAAAATGATGTTATGTTTCTATTTTGTCGACAAGAATTCTTTAACTAAACTACTAAATTCCTTTGTTATTTAATGTTAGTTATGTGATTAAATAGTTCATTACAATGTTTATTAAAGATTTATCGAATACATGTGAAACTATTTTGTATTTCTAACGTTTCGAATAATCCGCCAGTAAATTTATTCAAGTATAAGTTAAATCATTTTACTTGTAATATTGGCTAAAGTTCTCGTATAAGATTGTGCAATCTTCTGCGACGTTCTGTTATTCCGTGAGATGTTATTGGAGAAATACTTGGAAATTAATTTGGATTTGACATTAATTTGACTTTGAAAGTGGTAAACTTGGAGGATGCTTACAGAACTCAGCCATTATTAATTTAGAAGCTATTCGTGTTGCTATAATTTCCAATAATCTCTTTGGATAAGTTAATATTAATGGTACATTAATAGTTCCAACAGTTTGTCGTGTGTTAATACGAATGCTTTATCGCTATTCCGGTTGTGTTTAGAGTAGGTATATATAATTTTAGAACAGTTGTCTGCAAAATATGGAAAGTTTCAAATAAAATATATTGATTTATTAATAGTATACGACATTTGATGCTTAAGTTGATTTATTGTGCGTCATCAGAAATTTATTTACATCTCATGGAAATTTTCCAATAACATTTTACATAAGGGAAGGTAAATTATTTCCTGTTTCTACTCCTACTTAGAACTTTAAAATAGAATTATGTTATATATTATACTCTCCTATAACAAGCTATATTTGGTACAAAAATAATTTAATGCTCGCATCAGGTTCAGACAATCATAATATGGTTTACAAAGTTTTAAGGAAAAATAGAAATAGAAAATAAAACACTAAAACATAGATCAAGCTTATGATATGAATAGTCACGCAAAACACGACATGTATTATTTTCATCAAATTTTTTTTTATTAAAGGTTATACGAACACATGTTTATTAACTTTGCAGTAAAATCCAAATTCATGAAATAATTTTACTGTGTAAAGAGGGTTCTATGTGTCTCAAAATTTACACAAGAAGTAATTTTGATATAAAACGCAGGTTTTTAATTAAAAATTGTAATTTTTAATTGATTCATAAAGTATACAGTATAGGGTTATGTATGGAATAGCATATTGGATAAATGGCCTCCACGGCTTAGCTGTTTCATACGCACTGTTTTGTCGAAATTTTCCACAACCATTTTGCATAAATGTGGCTGAATTTCGTTGATACAGCACTCAATTTTGCTCTTTCAAGGCGTGGGTGATCGTGGGATTGTTGGCATTAGCCTTAGACTTCAAAAAACTCAAAAGAAAAAAGTTCAACGGCGTTAAATCGAATGATCTGGACGGCCAATTCTGATCACCAAAACGGGAAATTCCTCCATATCTTGCTTTTTAGACACAAAAACTGGGAATTTTTAAATTATAATCTCTTCACAGTTGATGAAGTTAAAACACTATTCCGACCATATTTTGTACGAAAATTGCGAACTGTAGCTGCCAAACCTTCATTATTTCTAAAATATTGCTCAACATTGAAAACGCATTGTTCTTTCTCCATTTTTAATAACCCTAACCTCTCAGCTGTCACGTTGTATTTTTTTTTCGTCGGCAACACTTAACCGTACAAAGCGCGAAAAATTAAAATCTTGAATGAATTTTGGAACATTCTGTAGTATACTATAGCTTTCTATATTTGTTATATACGTATTCTAAAAAATGTAGTCAAAATATTTCACATTATATCATTTTTATTGATCAATAATTAGTGGTTGGTAATACAATGGAAGAGTGTTTAATTAGACTAGTGTGCATCTGTCTTAATAACCAACGAAAATACCACTGGGTCCGAGTGGTTGATTTTCTTTATAATAACACCCACCATTTTAAAACTTATAACCTTCAGAGGCTCCTTGGAACTTCACTGTATCTATATCGCATCGGCCTATACTGAAACTTATTCTTTACACAGGAAAAATACTCAAAACCTTGTAAGATTAAACTCATTCCGAAATCAAAGATCAAACAACCACATCTAAACATTTTAGCTAAAAGTTTCAAGTACGAACCAATTTAGATAATCAAACAGCTCAGAGAGAAGCAAGTCAATACCGCGGCATAAGCTTCGAAGCGGCGAAGCCACGTGGAAACACAAATCCATTCCGCCCGTCAAAACGGACGGAACGGAATAAATTTTATAACGGTAAAGTAAACGGAAGCGATCGTCTGATTCGGAACCTCGACACAGAAACACGTGTTTGAATGAAATGACCCTACCGCGTTTACATTGCACACATGTAACGTTCGTTGTTCGTTGATTAGCAAGTGTAAGCGATATGCAATGGAATGCATGTGTGTGATTACCGGTATTAGTAGCTGAGATAATGTGTTTACGTTTCCTAAATAACACGACCTTCTCGAGAATTGCGGTGCTAAAGATTATCTAAAGGTCTCAACATGACGCACCTTACAACAAATATTGCTTTGATTTTAACTGATGCAATTGGGGCTGAACTGAAAGTTTATTTGTAATTCAACATTGGCTTTTCAATTAGAGATGTGAAACTAATATCAAAGAATTATTTGATTTCCTTAGAGATTATTTTTAGCGACAAAAATAATAACTAGAATACATTAATGTACTACTAAAAATGTTTCTAGTGCTACTGAAAATTTTACTTACTGCTGAAAATGTAATAAAAATATTGTGAAATCTTATTGCGTTAGTAATTGATTTTTATAATCATCAACAGGTTCACAGGTTCTTTCATTCAAATTATAATTTTAGTTAGATTTCAAATTATAATTTTAGTTAAATTTCAAAGAAATTTTTTATCTAAGATTAAAAAGTATACGTACCTACTTTTAAAGATTTATTCAACTAGACAATCATTTATACTTGCACTTAAAATAGAGAATAAAATTATGCATCTAATAGTATATTACATAACTGGTGTACAGTAAATTCTTGGCAGCTGTAACTAAGCATTTACTATCCTTGCAAATTGTTTTTAATGGTTTACTTACACATAATGGTCGTAGATAAAAATTTTAATTGAACTGAACCATATATTATTGCCATGAACCTTATAGATTTTCCCAGTGTAAATATTGTATAATTAGTGTCTGAATCTGAAACTTCAACTCGAGCTTCACCATAATCCGAACTACTTTTCAAAAAGCTTTTTTGAACTTGACGAGGTTGGAATATAATTTAAACATATTTTAAAGAAGGTATAAGATTCATCTTAACTTTTTTACATTTGATTTGAAAATGGAACTCACCGTGTTAGGTATAATAAGCAAGCCATAAGACCACCTTTCTCACCCTAACTATGTATATTTATTTTGACGTATGATTCTCTTGGCTGAAATTGTTCAATGGAATAGAAAAATTACTGGAACCGGTAGATGTTGATTTTAATAAAAACTGTGTGTTTGAATTCTAGTCATTTTCTTATATATTTATTTTAGCTAAAAATAGTGTGTTTTGTATTGGGAATAATATTCAATGCAATGAATTGTTTTCTTGTCAAGTATTGTCTTTTTGCTTGTAAACGTGTTTTTGTATATAATAAAAAAACGGTAGTAATAAATAACCAAATATAATACACATATTAAAAGTATAAAGTAAATAAAGGCATTAAAAAAGTGTTTTGTCCAATATTAATTTTGGCTAGAAAGTCTGAATTTGGACAAGATTCGAATGAAAGGTTATATGCTGACCAGACCGCGGATAATGTTCATATGCATAGGCAAAGCTCATCATCACAAGTTCATGGACAATGTGCAAATGTGATGCTGCGCTGTGTGTACAGGAATATGCAAGTGTAGAAGTGGATAAGCAAGGTGTGGCCGCGAATATCTTGCCATCTTCCTAGGGTTCAAGAATAAGCTAAAGCTAGCAGCAGCAGTACAGAACAGGACTGGCGTGGCAACAGTGAAATTTATATCATTATGCTGATGCAAATGGATTACTTATTCATTTTATAAAATAAGATAACAACTCTCAGAAATATACGAGCATTATTTTTTGATTTATCTACTTTACTCAGGAACAAACTGTTTGAATATTGATATAATGTTGTGCTAAGCGCATTTCTTAAATAACATTTTACTGTACGATCTTTATATTTTAAGATCTCTATCAGCATTATAGCTGACTACTTGTCATGAATTTGTAAGTGCAGCTTACAACCAAATCCTGACATAATGTACTACCTAAACAGTAAAAGAGAAGAAGAATCACTCACGAGCAGTCTAGAAATTTCTTTCTTGTTGCCTTGTTGTTACAGACATCTCATCTTCTTGACAAACACAAAACAAATATTTAGTTTTATGAACCTGGTATATCCTTTATTTTGTAAAGGTATTTCACTACTCTAGTGAGTTTTCCTAAGCTTTAGTCTACTTCACTTGCATCTAGTTTGGATTTGTATTTCATAGTAAGAATTTGGAATTGAATAACCTTGTGCATAAAGCATAAATATTTGATTGCAATAAAATAATGCTCTTAGTTCTTGTTGTGTATGCAATCTATTGTTATATTTAAAAAAATAGTATAAGAGAAACAAAGGTTATAACCTAAAATTTAAAAAAATACATTGTCATTCTTAATCTGCACTTCATTTAATTTTAAGAGTAGAATAAACCGAATAGCATGTTCCGTTTTTTGTTTAGATCATTTCAAATTTTATTTATTCGTTCTCATAATAATTATTCCCTGTTAAAAATTGCATTTTAAAATAAATAATCCGGGTTCAATAACGAGAGTTTAATAGTGTTAACATTAAATTGTTGTCGGATATACTTTCTGGCATAATGCATACAAAATATACTTATTTTAAAGAAAAAAAGTCATTTAAGAAGAATAATTAATGTTGAGAACTTGATATAATAAAATGATTCTCAATTTAACTGGTAATTAATCTTTTAATTCCACCTCAACAAATAACTTCAGCTTGATTGATTTATTGAACGTAAACAGAAAAGAGATAATAAGAGAAAAAACTCCAATCATCTTTTAATCTTTCACCGCATTTCCATAATCGAATTCATAGCTTTTCTGTTCTGGTCGTGATAATAATGAAGTTGTATTATGAAAACTAAAATTTCACCTGTAAAGAATAAATTAGAATATGAATAATTTTACGAGATAGCAAAATAATCGCGGTGTGATCGGTGCAAGATACAGAGATTTAGTAATGGAATCTAACCAATAAATTAAGCTGTTTTATTGAACTTGTAATTAAGGTAACCGTAGAAGTCACTGCACCCTCTAATAAGGAAAAATGCGTGCACGCAGGCGATTTATATCACTTACATGTGTACACACACATAAATCAGAATCTACTACATAATTGCAGGGAAAATAATTACCTTTTCAGATAAAACTCGGATTAAATCTTTTTTATTACATACCACCCTTCACAAACGTTACAATTTATATAATTGAGTTATTGAGTGATTTTACTGTGATTAAAAATGTAGGTAGAGACTTATTTAAAAACAATATCAATAATTTAAAAATAAGAAGAGTCCATAGAAAAATTTCCTGTATAATAATTTTCAGTATATACATAAATGATTTGCCGAATTCAACACCTGATTTCATTACAATGTTCGCCGATGATACTACTCTTTTATGTAAAGACAGCACAATCGAAAATGTAGTAAAAGTTGCAAATAATGCATTTCATAATATGGCATCCTGGTTTGCACAAAACAAACTATTATTAAATGCCAAAAAAACCGTATCGATGAAGTTCGAAATAAAAAATAAAAATGACTTCTCTGTGTATATAAAATGTAACGAACATAGCATAACTCAGACGCCAAGCACTAAATTCTTAGGTCTTTTCATTCAAGAAAATTTAGCATGGGAAATTCAAATAACTTACAATTGTAAAAAACTTGCTACTGTATGTTATGCTATGCGTCGATTAAAGAATCTAACAAATCTTAAAACCATGTTGACCTATTACTATGCACAATGTTTCTCAAGATTAAGATATGGCATTATATTCTGGGGGAAATCTCCTCTTGCAACTAAATTATTCATTATGCAGAAGAAACTAATTCGAATAATGGTTGGCTTAAGATTTGACCAGTCATGTAGAGATCATTTTAAAAATCTAGAAATTTTAACTCTGCCCTCATTATATATATATGAAATAATATTATATGTTAAAACCAACATCTGTCATTTTAAAACTGTAGAAATGAATCATGACTATTCTACACGAAATAAAGACTTGCTACTAATACCTAAACATAGGCTGCAATTTTATAAAAATAGTCCGTACTACAATGGTATAAAATTGTACAATAAACTACCCGAAGAGTTCAAGATAATCACTAATTTAAAAACTTTCAGAAATCGGGTGAAAATGTTCCTTGTAGAAAATTGTTTTTATTCAATTGCAGAATATCTATCCCATTAGAGTACCTAGCTTATATTATATTAATTGCTATATATGTTTGTAAACCTAATTGCTATGATGACTAAATCTATATCATGTGTTATGATCCTTGATTTAAATAAAATAAATAAATAAATAAAATAATAACATCCTACTGAATAGAATCTTGGAACAAAATGGCGGCTAGCTATCTCAAAATTTACTGCACCGATTGTGTTCAAATTTGGTACAGTAATAGCTAAGGATCTAACTTAAGATATAGGCATATTAAAATGACAGTCCGCCATCCTGGAACAAAATAGCGGGTTGCTATCTCAAAATGTACTGCACCGATTGTATTCAAATTTGGTGCAGTAATAGTTAAGGATCTAACCTAAAATATAGGCATATTAAAATGTTAGTCCACCATCTTGAAACAAAATAGTGGGTAGCTATCTCAAAATGTACTGCACCGATTTAGTACAGTAACAGCTATACCTAAGGATCTAAATTATTTAGACATAAGTATATAACAACGTCAGGACGCCATCTTGAAACAAAATGGCGGCCAGATCAACCCGGGCAAAAACAGGTACTTCAGTTAGTCTGCTATGTAGTCACCGCGCACTGGGCTGCAATTTTTACACTAAACACAGGTCAGGTTAGGTTTTGTAGAATACACTTTTTGAGAAATATTTTGTGTGAATGTAAGTACCTTATTTCTTATAAGCTATTTCTTATGGGAATAAATTAAATTAGTGACAAAATTACTAATCGAGTACAAAAGAGTTCAGTGAGCTACGGGGTTGTTTATTGGAAGTTCAACAAGTATAGACTATTTTGGTATTATATCAGAAATTTTACTGCCAGACTGTATTTAATTTCCTGCTCTCTTTAAAAAACCTTCGTACATTAAGTACCTAGTCAAATTTCAGGGATAATGGATGTGTATGTTTAATATTTTTATATGGTGTTCGAGAACTAAAAGTTTTCTTTAATTCCCTCCTGCTACATGACTGAAATTTTTTTTAAAACTATTTTATTCTTTCTAAAGCCCCCACAAATTTTGAAAATTCGGCGCCTATGGCGTACATTTATTTAAAAAAACAATATGAAGAGGAATATAATGCTGCATAACTGATTTTCAATTATTCTTTCACCTTTATAAACACCAGTATCGATTAAATTATTTATTGTGATTAAAAAATATGTTCCAAATGATCCTTTGACAATATCAAAGTCCTCCCCTGCATCCCGCATTGCGACGGCTGGGGCTGTCGACCGCACGAGGTCCACAAGGCCGCCTCCACTGCCTCCACCGCCGCCTCGAGACTCAAGGTCCGCGATCTGTGCCGCCTCTAGGCCTCTATAACCGCCCCTAAACTACACATACTGTACACTGTACAGTACACTCCGACACAGCTACGTCAGGTTATAAGCTTCAGGCTTCAGCATACAGCGAGGGATGGAATACCAGGACTCAGTTGAACAGAGGGTGAAAAATGATGTATCGAGGTAATATTGATGGAATTCTGTCAATGCTGATCACCAAGTAATGCTGCTTTTTAAAGAGGGGAATGTGATCAATATGCTGTGGATATTACGAGTTTTGTTGCTTTTTACTCACGACAAATATTAATTGAATCACGAATTTATAAAACATAACTCATATTGTTGCTGTCCAAGGTTGATAAACTGTATAGGATTGCTCATTCCTTATACTGCAATGTTAGCTTATCCTTCCCACCACGACTCACGCATTTGTGACGTCAGCTGCGGACCACACTGTTGACTGTTACATATAAACATTGTTGTAACAAATATTCTCCAGAATGTATTAATTAAAAATAATTATTAAAATAATGAAATAGATACCCGATCTTACCTATTTAATTAAAACGTAAAGATCCTTCATACTTGTTTGAAAATTATTAAAAATTATTTTTCTTTTACAAATTACTCGGTAAATATAAATATGTCATCTACGCACAAATTCCAAGCGAAACGACCTGTCGACAAGTCCGTTGCTGACGGCACACGTCCGGCGAACAAATCTACACGATTGAACAATCCTATACAGTTTACCATCCTTGGTTGCTGCCTGTTTAAACTATAGATACAGACCTACCTAAGTGTAAGTGTAAGTGCTAAATTGACCAACCAGCGCTTCCACAAAATGCCAATTTCAATTATAAGTACGAAAACATTGAGCTTTGAGTCTAGCATGTATTTCTCTACTGGTTTAGACGATATATGTCTTAGATTTTATGCTAAAATGTGAAAACTAAATCATAATAAATTGTTCTTCGATCAGATTATTACACTACACAAAAAAAACAACTAAATACCAATCTCAACTTACCTATACCTATAATTATTCAGTTCACATGTCTTATTGTTTGTACTCGTAATTCTATTTTATTAAGAATTTATAATCTAAAATATTAAATATTATCACTATTGAGAATCTCCGTTATACGTTATACGATATATGATTTAATTGAAACATGAATTTTGAATGTCACAAGATACAGATAGTATTATTTACACGCGGGTAAGCATAATATTGGTAAATTGAAACTGTGATGTATAGATGCAGAACATTGAAAATGTTGCCATAGCAATAATGGTATATTTTTTATATTTAGCTACTGAAGGTAAATTATCAGATTACCAAGAGTTTTTCATTGTAATATTGTTAAAATAACATTACCTATAAAAATAAAATTATTCATGCATTTCTACAAATCACACGCATTAAATTTCTTGATTTAATTTCTTTATTTCACCGCTACTTTATAAAAACAAATTATAAAATCTAATCATAAAGAAGAGAAATTAATCTTTATGCTCTGAAATTGACGTAAGAATATGCTTATTAATCACGATCATTTTGCGTTTTACTAGCTTTTGCCTTGCTGTTAACGTATAGATAGGTAACTAAAATAATTTCAACAACACGGCTATATAGTAAACATGAATGTAAATCACCAGTAAAATAAGATAAAATTTTGATTCAAATTACATTCTTGTTTTCTATTGTGATATTATAGAGATAATTATGCAAACTAAATTCCGACTGCCACAGAATTCAGGAAAGTGGATAACAAAGAAGAAAGTTATTCTCACCTGTTTTATTTATGTCTCTGTCTCATCTAAACATAAAAATCTATGCAGATTCG
Organism: Agonum fuliginosum; assembly: GCA_947534325.1. Lineage (NCBI taxonomy): Eukaryota > Metazoa > Arthropoda > Insecta > Coleoptera > Carabidae > Agonum > Agonum fuliginosum. Next base: position 11,253,951 of record OX384038.1, on the reverse strand, counting down.
GCAAAATGTCACAGAACCACACTTTAGATTTTGGATGATTTTGTGAATTAAATCAGTGAAAGTAATCCGTTTAGACCTAAGTTTTATTTCGTGGATAAAGTAGGAAGGTTTTTGTATAAAAACACAGATCTGTTTCCAATAAAGCACACAACATCCTCTGCTCTTTCACAACAAGCACCACCATGAGAGCACTGCAGGTAAGAAAAAGAAGAACAAATCATTTGAAATATCTTTAAACTTATTTTCTGTTTACAGTTGCTGGTACTTATATCCTTTGCTGGATTAATAATTGCAGATATAAGTGAAAATGAAAATCAACTGAAACGAAAGCGTCAACTTCTCAACGGAGCAGACGTACCCATAAGCAATCCAATTGGTGGATTTGGAGGCAACAATTTCGATACTCTTAGTTTTTCTGGTCCTCTTCAAGCAGGCAGCAACAACCCAGCACTCACTTCTATTACTGCACCAAGTTCAGGAATCAATGGAGGAATCAGTAATTTAGCAGGAAATGGTGCTGGATTCAACGGATTAAATTCAGGATTGAGTGCAGGAAACGGAATATCTATCGAAAGTGACAATGGTGCAGGATTCAACCAAGGATTTGGAGCTGCTGTCGGAGCAGGAGCTGCAGGATTTAGTACAGCTGGAGCCGCGTACAATTCCGGATTTGATCCAAGTGGTGGCGCAAGATTTAACACCGGAGCTAATGTAGGATACAATTCTGCTGGTGGTGCAGGTTTTATTCCTTCCGGTGGTGCAGGATTTATTCCTTCCGGTGGTGCAGGATTCAGCCAAGGATATGGTCCTGTTGGCGGTGCAGGATTTGCTTCTGGAAACAATTACGGCCAAGGAGTATTCCTTGGCGGAACCCAATCAAACACACAAAACGTGGTGAACCGTGCAGTACCAGTCCCAGTGCCACGTCCATACCCAGTGGATGTACCGCGTCCTGTACCAGTTCCAGTACCTGTACCACGACCAGTGGAGATCTACCATCGTGTACCTCAACCATACCCTCAACCGTATCCGGTACCAGTGCCTAGACAAGTTCCGGTAACCGTGAACCGGCCTATCCCAGTGCCTGTGCCGCAAGCTGTGCCCGTACCGGTGAACCAACCCTACCCTGTTGCGGTTCCCCGACCGGTACCGGTTCCCGTTGATGTGCCAACACCTGTGAGGGTTCCCGTGCATATTAGATCGCATGTGTCTTATAGGCCTGCGTACGGACATGCCCATTATGGACCTGATTTTAGCTACGGACCAGGCTATGGTTATGGTCATGGATACGGACATGGAGGCTTTGGTTATGGACTTGGAGGGTATAGTTATGGACATGGAGGTCATAGTTATGGACATGGAGGTCATAATTATGGACATGGAGGGTATAGTTATGGACCTAGTTTTTCTGGACCGCATCATCATGGATCCCATTTCCACCATCATCATGATGATTAAATTACTCGTTGTTAAATAATATTTTTGTTTATATGAAAAAAATTATTATTATTGTTATAGCTCAATTGTTGATATTGTTGTAGTACTTAATGTAATAATTTGTTGTTTATATGCCAAATATAGTAAGCATAATGATTTAAACATAATTTTCATATTTTTTAATTTCTTTTCTGTACATAAATCTTACACTATTTTCAACAACATTACATTGTAAAGTTTTTAATTCACGTTAATACTTATTAATTGAAATAAAAATATTCCAAAACATATTTTGTTTTATGATTGCTTTATGATATTTCCCTGAACAGTTGCAAATAGAAAATATGTTTCATCAGATGAGTACAAAATTTATTTTGATTGATATTTCATTTTTTTAGGTACTAATTATTATATAATAGCAAAAGTTCTCATATGGACAGTGAGTAAATACAAGCAAAATTATTTAAAAAAATATTTAATATAATTTTGCTTAAAAAAATAAAAGAGATCATTATCATAGATGCATCATAATTATTGGCAATTTTCATTTTATCTTGGGTTCGCTAGGGCCCAAACAATATTTTACATCACAATTATTTATTTTGGATCTGATCAATATTTGTAATATTTAGTACTAATTATTGATTGTAATGCATTTTGTATTAATTAAAATAAATATTTTTAAATTTTAATAAAATAGAACTTTAGCTACAAAGATTTTATTTCTATAAAAAAATAATTGGCGTAATTTTGACTTGAAACATTAAGGCTCGATTTCATCATTGATATAGTTAAAATTAAACTAACAGTTATATATTTTTTCCGTTTTACAAGTGACAGTTAACAAACTGATGGCAATCTGTAGATTTCGATAACTACCTACTGTCTATTCTATTAGTGTTGTAGTTATCCGATCTGACATAATAATTACATTGTTTCATGAACTATGTAAATTATCTATAATATTCAATTTGGATTTTGATGCGTATAACGTTCATGTCTTTTAATTAAGACGCACGAAAATTGTTCTAGAACGATTATATCACTTTTAAAAATGGGATCTACAAGATATTTACGAGATTTTGGCTTCTGCCAAGAACTGTAGAAAATATATTAGAAGAAGTGGAAAAAGCAATAATACACATCCAAGCAATAGCTTGTTCATTATATAGCTGTTTTAAATAATAATATTGAATAGTGAAGACTCCCATTTTCTTCGTCTATTAAGTTATTTTCCAAATTGTGACCACCCAAAAAATTTTCAGTTCCAAGTCGTTTAGCCACTTTTATTATTTTCATCAATAATTACATTTGTAATGCACACTGTTCAAAATAACTACCAACATTGGAAATATAATTCAATATTGCTGATTACGTAACTAACACTTTGAAATTTATTGATAAATACAACAACATTTAACTAATAATTCACTACTGCTTAAATATAACTAACAGTTACTGAACTACAAGTTAAACGTCAAATTGAAAAAGCAGGCCTGAGACATAGAGTATTCGTATGCTTATTTTATAAAACTATAGCATTTTTATTTTAAAAATTATGTAATTAAATATTTGAAGGAGTTATCTACTGACTAATATTCCTTATAATCTTATAATAATATTAATAAGTAGGTATATTAAATCTGTAATAAGCATTATTCACATAGTAATAATACTAATTACAATTTTTTAAAGTTACAACTAAGCATTTGTTTCTGTACCTACTTCTACTTCTGCTCCGTAAATAAATACATTATTGCTACATTGTGTTTCCTATCAAATTTCGGAAATACCACTTTCAAAATACAAATATAAATTTGAAAATTTAATTTGCACGCATAATTTATGAACAAAAAAGTGCAACAAATTAAATTTCACTCAAAATTTTTCATTCTATCTCATAGGCTCAGAATGTTAGATCATAAATATTTGAATTAAAAGTACATATTTAAATTAAAAAGACATAAAACACATAACAGGTGTCATATTGTCTTGTGTAGTCCATATTTATTTTTTTAAATAGTGAAAGCCTACAGAAGTTAGAAAAAAATTAACATAGGAAATCGAAATTAATTCAGATTTTGAATAAGTTTCCTGATAGAGGAAAAGATCAGTAGGTTATCCCCTGAAGAATATAAAAAGCTGATGGAACATCTTTCATAGCACACATCTTCATTCGCAGTCTTCCAGTTCTAGTCAAGTGCAAGATGAGGCTGTACCTGGTAAGGATTCATATTTGAAGACAATAATAAATAATTTTTAATATTTAATTTTTGTCTGAAAATATTTAAAAATATCCCTACATAAAAACAATATTATTTAAAATTTAACAACTGTTGTGTCTAACTAAAACAAATAATTATTATAAAATCTTAAAATTGAAAAAACTTTTAACAGACTTAATATATTAAGCACCATAGTAATTGTGCGTAAGTTTTCCATAACTTTTATTGCAAAAGTTGCGTTACTGTGAAATAATATTAATTACAATTACAATTTAAAATATGAATTGAAATTTGATTATCGATGTTACAAACCTGTACTAAGTACGCAAATAAGTATTTGTGTCAAATGAGCAATATTTTTTTTTTTGTATGTAAGGTGTTGGCTGCAGCGCTAGCCGTAGCAGAGCTGTCCGTAAGCGGCTCAGAACCGAAACCAGAAGAGAAGAACCACAAGAAACGTGGAGTTTACGGTTACGGTTCTGGGCTCCACGGCACTGGCTACGGAGCAGGCGCTGGTTCACTAGCACTTGGTGGCTTCAGCCTTGGAGGAGGCAATGGCGGTGCGTTCGCTGATTCCGCTGCTTTCACAGGTAAAATATTTCATATATTTGCACAACGGCGTTAGTTCTATTAAATTTTATCTTTTTAATGCACATTAGATTATTAATTAGCTATTTAATTGAATTGGAAAATCACAATCTTAATATATTTTACAAAATTCCATTTTTTACGTACCCATACTTTTCCCAGTTTTTATTTGAAATGAAATATATAACGTAACCCTATTTTTTACAAATTTTTACAAATTTAATTCAATTATACTTTAAAAAATTGCATTTAATTACGAAGAAATTTTTTGTTCAAATTGATTGTTGTTCCTTATCGCTAGTAGCAAAATTTAAAAAAATATACGACGTAACCCTATTGAGCTACTGTCGTATATTTTTTTAAATTTTGCTACTAGCGATAAGGAACAACAATCAATTTGAACAAAAAATTTCTTCGTAATTAAATGCAATTTTTTAAAGTATAATTGAATTAAATTTGTAAAAATAAGACAGAAACTCAATAGAGTCATGTTTACTCTACTGTTTAAAAAAATCATGAATTTTGTTAGTGTGCGACGATGAAAAGGAATTTTGTAAAATCTAATAAGATTCTAATTTTCTGCCTTAATTCAAATAATTAACTAATAAATTAGGTTCACTTAAACGATAAAATCAAATGGAATTTATTGCCGAAGTACACAACAATGTATTTGAAAAACGTGAATGAGAAGTCACCAAAATGACAACTAAGAACCTATTTTAATACGCCGAGAAGTATCATGATTTCTACTTAAGAAGAATCAGATTCTTGACAGTTAAATCGAATTTTAATGACCACATTTTAAAAAAATATACTATGTTTTTTTGTTCATAACATATTAAATGCAACTTATCCTTCTGTAAAATAGCAAATACATAATTCATAAGTATTCAATTTCAGTTAAAACAAATCTAAACATTCTGATTTTATAGAATAACAAACAAAATAACTATCAAATTATGATTCTAAAAAGGGAGAAAATTTAAAATACAATTTGAACACATACTGCCAGGCGGAACAAAAAACAGTACAATTTTTTTAAAACTAATTCTAGCTCTCCCCCAAATTTTTGATTTAGTTGCGCTTATGGGCAAAAGTAAAAGTAAAAATAATACTGTGTGGTGCCACTAAGTCACCCTAGGAATATAACCCATAGAGGTTCAAATTCTGAAATCATATACATACATACATGTAGTTTATAAATTTTAGAAAAATACCTACTAAGTAATTATCACAGGCTTAATATTTCATTGATTTGTTGTAGCACTGTTTTAAAATATTCACGGTTTAATCGTTTAATAATCACATAATTATAAATGACGCTCTATTTATTAAACAAATTATTATTTATGTTACACGTCTAATGTATGCTAAAATTTGACCAATCTTTTCATCTAACGGAACGGAAATTATGATTCTGTGTGATCAATAATTTCTCTTCCCATAGTCATAACTCATAAGTCATAGTGAGCTAAATTTACAGCTTGCTGCCATGTAGCTATAGCAGAACAGTTCTAAATTTTATAACATATTTCTATTTGAAACTTACGATTCTTTACTATGTTATGGGATTAGTTATTAAAAATTAATACAAATTTTCATACAAGTATACGTTGAACGCATTTAATCAGATTCTTTTCAAGTAACAATAACAATGATTATCCTTTTTAATTCAGATTAATTATGATTCAATTATGCTGCTATTAATAAAAATTTAATAAACAACTTATAAAACTAGTTAAATGTTTTAATGTTGATAGAGGTAGAATACTATAATTATGAATAATGTTTATTATACCCGTATGAAGCGGATAAAAGACAAGTATAACCTATAAAACTATGTCCATAATTACGCATTATAACGATGATGACTTCAAGGTGTATAATTACTTATTTGTCTACATATTTTGATAATAATAATAATCATGATAATGATCTGATAAACCGCCTACCATTATAAATAAATAATAATGTGCGCAAAAACCTGGCACACTTACTCCAATTATTTCATTCGCTTTCTTGTAAGTATTGATATTTTTCATCTCTAACAAAAAAAGCCATAAATTTGAACATAATTTTTTAACCAAATTCTTAAGTAGAAAATTTATAGAAATGATATATTTACAATTTCATCGAACTGTAAACTTTCAAATTTGAATATCAAATCTTGAATCATCAATTGACTTCGAAATATGAGCTCTGCTTAGTACTTATTAATAGAATAAAATTTAATTTTTTAAGAAAGAATAGCTAATCGAATTTGCTTAACTGTATTCTCAAACTTGAACACGATATAAGTTTAAAAACATAATATGATTCTTAATTAAGAGCATTTATGCTGCTGATCTGTTGTATATAAAAAATACTCGTAGAAGAATTGAACATTTAAGACAGTACTATTACATATTAGAAAATAAAAGTGCGCAAATCTGGAAAACCTGCCACTAAAAACTTCGTCTCAAAACGCTGCCCTATGAATTGTGCTCACAAGTGGAGTAAGGTTCTCATCATCATATTATTATTATTATTTTTTAATGTTTAAAATATCTGAAAATTATTTCTGAAACCTTATTAATACAAAGAATTAGGATGAAGCTAGATAGGTATTAAAAGGTAGTATTATATTGAACTAAGTTATTAAAGAAATTTTAAAAAATACAGAACTGCGTGGAGTAAACTAAATGAAAACTAAAAATAAAGAACAAATTTTTCTGTTATGTTTATAAAAAATGCATATTTTTCCCTTCTACTATAAACTTGCAAAGCCTTATATAATTATTCGATTTTGACGATGACAAATCAAAGCTTTAAATAAGACGAATGATCAAAAATATTTAAAACTGTAAATTTATTACAGGAAGCATTGGAGGTGGTTCCCTAGGCGGTGGACTTGTAGGAAGTGCTGGTTATGTCGGAGGAAGCGCCGGTATAGATTTAGGTGGAGCTAGTATCGGCGGTGGTTTGGGTGGACCAAGTATTGGCGGAGGTTTATCTGGACCAGGTATTGGCGGTGGTTTAGCTGGACCAGGTATTGGCGGTGGTTTAGCTGGACCAGGTATTGGCAGTGGTTTAGATGGACCTGGTATTGGTATTGGCGGTGGTTTAGCTGGACCAGCTATTGGCGGTGGTTTAGCTGGACCAGGTATTGGTATTGGCGGTGGTTTTGCTGGACCTGGTATTGGCGGTGGATTTTCAGCACCAATCACCAGCTTAATTCCCCCACCTCACGGCGGTGGCTTCATCAACACCGGTTACACCGGTGCTATCGTAGGAACTCCACAAATCCGCACACACACCCACACGCACACGACCATCAACCGCAACATTCCCATCGGCGTCCCACAACCTATTCCGGTGCGTGTAGACCGCCCCGTTCCGGTTCCCGTGCCGCAGCCTGTCCCTGTGTATGTGCACCGCCAGGTTCCGGTGCCGGTTCCAGTGCCGCAGCCTGTGGCCGTGGACCGGCCAGTACCTGTCGTTGTGCACCGCAACGTGCCTGTACCTGTACCACAACCGTACCCTGTGCCTGTAGCTAGGCCAGTACCTGTACCGGTTCCACACCCAGTGCCTGTGCCTGTTGCAAGGCCCGTACCTGTGCCGGTACATATTCCAGTGCATGAGCATGTACATGAACATGTTCCCTTTGTACATGTGCATGGTCATGAACATGTACATGGACATGTGCATGGGTATGACCATATACATGGACATGTGCATGGGTATGACCATATACATGGCTATGGGCATGGGCATGATCATCCCTTTTCGTTACCTATTATCAAAGTTGTCAAATATCATCATCACTAAATGAGTTTGTTATTGTTATTTTCTGGATGTCAGAATATAGATTGTTAAATACAGTATTATGTAGTTACAGTTTACAATTTTATTTGTTATGCATATTTTTGTAATGCCGTTCTGTCAATAAAAACAGTTTAAAACAAAAATTGTATTCGTACTTTATAATTTATTTCATCAACACTATAAAAATGACCAGAAATGGTTTAATGTATATTATATTTTATTTTGATGGTACCATTCTACAGGATTAACTCCCAATTACAGAATGGTTGATGTTATTAATATAGAGAAATCCAACCATTCAGGCCCAGTGGTATTATTGTTGGTTGCGCTGGAATTCGAACTGGAGACCGCTAACATGCTAGGCGGACTCTCTACCGCTGAGCTACGTCTAAAATCATGACGAGGTAAACAGATCAGTGATTTCATTCCACTAAAAGTATAGAAAAATCAGTATGACATAAATCCGGATGAACATCTTTTTGAACGACGTAGGGTCAGTATGTCGAAAAGATTTTTTGACTTCATTCGACCGGGTGCGTTAGCTACTAACCCACTAAATACTGAAATCTGAAAAAGTAGAGTTTCTCTATAAATAAATGTTACGCTGTTGCGGAATTAAAACATAAATATTTTTAATATTAAATAGCATTTCTAAATAAACAAGATAGGAGGGAAAATTCTTTTAAATTGAAAAAATTATAAATCAACACCTGGTCGATACCCAGGTATTGATTTACATTACTTAACATTTCTTTAAAAATATTCACCGTGTATAAGAAATAGGTAAAGTACAGATTAAGTTATCAAGTTATAGAAAGTATATTGCAAATAAATATTTGTTTATTTCTGTCATTTTATATAGGTATTCGTACCTAATTATTAAATAAAATATAATATCTATCACAATCTTCCTAAAATCAACAAATTTAAGTATTAGTAATTAACAACAAAACAAGCTCATAAATTTTGTATAGTCTATAAGATAATAAAACTATATTTACAGTCGCGTATTTACGCTGGAGGGTGATAAAGCTCTAAGAACACTCTTTTTTCTGTTATTATTGTTCAAATTCATCATATAAAAGTATTTCTTTATTTTGCACGTAGAAGAGGGAAAACCGTGCTGTTATTTATTTCTGAAAATTAATTTTGATTTTGAAAAAATAAAAAATTCCACCGGCGGCGCATTTTCTTATAGTACAAATTATAATTATTGTAAATACACATCACCACCACTGAAACGACTGCAAGATATCCGATATCGCGTAATGAGCAAAATTTGTTTTAATTATTGTAAAAAATATTTTTATTTCTATATCACCCCAAAGAATGATGTCTGGGTACGCCACTGTATCTTTATAGTTTTTTTTACATACAGGTTTTGATGTAATTTTATTAATTGTACTTTTTCGCCAGCTAGAAAATTTACATTATGTAAATATGTGCTATTTTTGAACATACAAAATGAATAAGTACCATCCTTAACAAGTCCGATTTAGTCTTTTATATTTATCAGAATAGAAATAATAACATTCATTTATTATAATACATTCCTACATAACAAACCATAAATTTTAATTTATTTTTAAAACATTTCAATTTAATTGCTTTTAGTTTTAACACACTTTTATTTTCTTTTTAATAAAACAATTACTATACTAATTAATTTTAGATGTAAACATGTAGTATACATAAATATTCTAATTTATTTCTTCCAAAAATGGGAGAAAGTCACAAATTTCATCTAATATACATTAACATCGCCTAAAATATAACTCGTATTTTATTGCAATGAAAAAAGGAAAATCTGATCTTTATTTAGCTTCTGTCCACTAGTGAAAGTGGGGACGCATAAAATATTTTCGTATTTGATTTATTTATTGTTACATTAGAGAAACTATATAAAATGCTGCGCTTAATCATAGCAAGCACATTCTAACTCAGTGTGCAACAAGCAACATGAGAGAAGCGCAGGTAGAATCACGAGGTAACCCAATACAATTCATAATGTTCTATAATTACAATATAATTTTTTACAGCTATGCATGTTATCACTCATCATTCATATTTCACACGGCCTGCCAACAGGTGACAAGATAAATAATCGGCTTGCAGCATGGATGTTTTTAAGACAAGGAGCTGGAATATTAGAAGATTCTGACGTGAATGCTATTAATAATCTGGCGTTAAAAAACGAAAACTCTGAAGATGAGATTGCACCTGATGACAACGACTATACAGACTCATCAGTTATTAATTATTATTCACCAGTGCAAAATACTTATTCGCAACAACACATCAAACCTGTTTCGCAACACATTGTACCAAGGATTCAATACCAAAGATCTAATGCAGAGGATAAATCCGGAACTTACCATAAAAGAGAAATAATTGAACCAATATTAAAACATAAATCACCACAACCAATTGCACCAAATGGTGATACAAGTTTGCAACCAATAAAAGCATTAGATTGGACAGCTAATATACCATTGCAGCATGGATTGAATCAAGATTTAACAAAACAAAGTGGTATTAACACACAAAATCAGTTAGTTAATTCACAATTACAATCAGGTGTAGGTAAGGAACCTATTTTACCAAATGATGTGGGCGCGCAATCAGGAATATTACCAGATTGGACTCCAGAAGAATTAGCCAACACACCTTTAGACAAATTTCCGTATCGACAAATTGATCCCTACCGAAATCTACCATCGATTTTGTACACCGACACCCTTGATGACGACCATTTTAAACTGCTACATTCGCTGAATGCTCTTCCTGTGTCATCAGCGCCGTCAACACAGTCTTCTTCGGACTACTCATCGGTTGGTGACTTATTGGAACCGGAAAAAGTGCCTTTACACATCACAGTGCCGAATATAAAACATAGTACATTACCGGATGAAATATATGGGACGAAGTTCAAGCCGGTTAAAGTGTCTCAGACAGTGTATGTGAACCATTTGTTTCCGTCAGGGGGTGGCGGGTTTATGTTTCCTGTCAGGGGGCCGAAAAGTGTGTTTGGATATACGAGAAGTGCTAGGTTTTTAGGTCATTTTTTACATAACTAAAGAAAATTCAAAGTGTAACTGTTTTATTTATGTGTACCACAGTAGTGTGAATTAAGTTAAATTAGGTATGATCTTTATTTTCAATAATACACACATGGATAAACACTCTTCTTTAAACTGAAGAAAGTTTTAAAAAAATTAAATACAAAAATAATCTTTGGGAACAAATCTATCAATCCAAATATAATTCGGTACATTATTTTTATACAAGTTAAAAAAGAGTGTTAAATTATAGATACTAGGTATTATTTTGTGTTATAGCTTTGTACATAAACAGCGTATTTATTTATAATAAATAATATATTTTATTTAAAAAAATTTGTTTTAGTACCTACCTTTATTTGCTTACCTAAATCGTGTATTAACCAATACTGTTTAAAAAGAAATTTATCATACATTGTATGTAGGTATTATAAAAATTTAGATGAAATTAAAAATTTCAATAAATACATAAGACTGGTTTAATTACAATATCATACCTTCTCGATATCATGAAATAAAGTGTCAATAAAATCTTTGGCTTGCTTTAAACGTGAAAATTTGCTACTTCATTTCTTCTTATTTTTATTTAGATTAGAGATTAGCTACAAAATGATCTGTTAAACTTGTTATTAGGTTATTACGAAATGAAAAAACATGTTACAAAATTTACAACACCTTATAAGAAGTGAGTGAATTACGAATTATAATCTTTTACTAATGCGTGAACATCATATATCTTTATTACTTATGACATTTTCTTATCGTGTTAGCAACAGGAACAGGGTATTTCCTTATTTATCTATTTTACTTAATTAAAAAATATTAATTTACTATGTACGTTTTTAAACTTAACCAAAGCATGAGTTAATATTTTCTGATAATTTGATATATGAACCAGACATAATGTCACATCATCATTTTTTCTCAAATCCCGAAAACAAGAGCAAGACGTGCGTTTAGTTACTGTACATATCTCGCATTTATCTTTCGCCTAACAAAACCTTTTTTATCACTATATCACTCCTCATCATAACAAGTTCTAATCTAAACAACCATAAAACAAATTATGGTTCACAAGAAATTATCATCCCCTAAAACCAGCAATAAAACCTTTATAACAAGACAAAGCCACTTGCAAACACATCCTTAATCCTCAGCTTCGTCCTACTCGTCCTTGTGCAGCCTATACCCCTTATCCCACCTAGATTTCTGATATATTCACACGTACGCACACAGTGGCGTAGAGGGAAACATTTTACTCTGAATTTACTTACACCTTACAATTTTATTTTAAAAAAACTCTTGAACGAATGTTTAATGATGAAAATGAATCACGAAAATGAAATTCACATGCGATTCATGTAGTATACGTAGTAATTTGAAATAGTAACTAAACTAAAATACCATATCAGAGTGGAATAAAATACTATACTTTACTATCTTCGACATTCGACTAACCAATTAAATAATTCATTCATTTTAAATGATAGCTGCATTACACTTTTTATGAGATTCGTGTAATTAACTACTATAGGATTCATAATTATATAGTCAGTTGGGTTTAAGGATGAATAACTTTATTTAAAAATTATCAAGAAAATTGAACCAGACGTTAAAAAATAACTTATACCAAAATATGAATGTTTTTAGATGATATACCAGGTGTTTCTATACCGCTGCACGCAACTTTAATAGGTTATATAATTTGATATATACTGGTTACATGGAAAAAATATATATTTTTTCAAAATTTGAAAAAATAAGGGTAGGGAAAATATAAGTTCCATCAGTTTTAAAGTCCATTTAAATGTTTATTTATTAATTATTACATAAGAATTGACTATTTGTAGATAGTCTGATACTATTTATAATTTTATAAATAATAAATAAGCAGTTAAATAGACGTTCAAACCAATGGAACTTATATTTTCACAACCCTTATTTTTGCGAATTTTGAAAAAATCTTGTTTTTCTGTAATCAGTATATCACATTGTATATTATTAAAGTTGCGTGCAGAGGTATAGAAACACCCTGAATATTATTTTTTTAAAAGGGGAAACCCCTATGGCTTTAGGTACTTTGCCTATCGGCCAGTAACATATGTGAATTAGATTATACCCCTGAATATTATTGACAGTAGCTTTCATTGAAATTAACAGTTTTTAAAAATGTGTCAAAATCATAGCTCATTTTTGCTATAAATTAATGTTATTTCTACACAAATACATTTAAAAATTTGAAACTTTATGTAATAACGTATAAATTAATGTGCACTTTAGTATAAAGTTTGGTTCAAATTTTAGTTATTCATCTTTAAACCCAACTGACTATAATTATGAATCCGATAGTAGTGATTAATATATCATATTTTTCTCTGAAATTAATCGTGTACTAAATTTATTATTGATCAGTAATTAGATAAACAAATTGTCAATTATTGGTGTAGTAACAAATTAAATTTATATGATTAATATAATAATTATTCTTTTAATCATTGTACATAATAATGTATTAAAATGGTTGTTTGTTATTTTTTTGTCATATAACACCACTGGTACTCAATATAGTCAGTAGGTAATCAAATACCTGCCTACTAGTGTTAGTTTCTTTTTTATGAGTCAAATATCAATACAGGATTAAAAAGTTAAACTATTTAGAAAAACTAATAAAATGTAACAAATTTAGTGAAAGTATAGTTTTCGATTTGTCAAATTAGCGCATCGTTTTCTCTGTATCAAATTGCTAAAATAAAATACAATTCATATATTATATTAAATGTCATAAAATGTTTATGATCTGAAGATCATAATCTTAGTCGTGGTACTGTGAATTTGGAAAGTTCTACACGAGTATCAGCAGAAGAGCAATTTAAATAGTTCATAAATCAATTTATCGCTATTTTTATTACTTGTAAAACCAAGCGGTTGATACTGATACCTGCCATTAAAACTTTTTTATAACGTACAATATTTTATTTTTAAGCGAAACCAGAGATTGAGGACTACTGAAGTAGGCTCAATATTATATCATTTATAATGATGCCCAGTAGGCATTAGGAATTACCTACAATGCTACTATTTGATACAGAACTAACTTTCCCATCATAAATGGACTACTTGCATGGTATTGAAAATGAGATTTCTATTACTATGTAATGTACGTAATGTTAGGTCGGAAATGTATGTAAAAATATAAACTTTATTTTAAAAAAAATTATATTTTTTAGTAAATTGAGAAAGAAAATTGTCTATGACGTAATTATCTTGAACAGAAGGAGAGATGTATATGAAAAATGTAAAATGTACAAGCGGGTGTTCACTTATTAAATCGTTGCTATGGTTTACAGCATTGGTTCAGCTTGCCCTACATCACAATAGTAATATTCAATTTTCATTATTTTTGGATTTGTTAATAAAAATTTTGCCAAAATAAAAAATACAGATTCCAAGTTATGATCTCTTACCAACCCTGGTTTTAAGACATCCTTAAAATGTTTGACATACGCAAATTCGGCTGATCGTTTCCATCTACTATTTTAAACATTGTCATTCATAGTTTTTGTCACTGGCAACGATGTCAAACATCTTAAGGTTATTTCTTAAAACTAAAACAGTGTTAATATTAAGAGGTCGAAACCTAGCTTAAGCAGTGTAACAGGAGATCTATTCTGTGAAGTTTTCATACTATTGAAATTGATATGTTTTAGATGATAGTTTTGCTGCCATCTATGAAAATTAAGTACGAAACCTCGGTATGACGTCATGTTAAGTGATAAAGTTATCACGACCAAAGTAGCTGGTATTAGAGACTTATCAACGCATCAACGGTGATTGTTTGACATTTAGTATTTTATCCCTGTATTATTTTGTCCATATGAAATGTGAATAAACAGTTCAATAATATATTTGTTATTATTATTAGAGTTCTAGTTCTTAGCACATTATGTTGCATTTTAAAAATTATTTTAATTCCAAGAATTCGATTAAATATAAATATTGTCAATTCAAGGGTAGGTATATGGCATTTTTGTATAGCAAAAACAAGCAAAAGTAAATAAAACTAAATTAAACGGCAGAAACAATATTAGGCGGCGGTCTCACTGAACGAGTAGCATCAATCGTTTTCTGTCGAGTAAATTTCGAACACATTTATTGTAATGCCGTAGGTACGTCGTACTGTACGATCGTTTTGTGTCGAGTGCGTTCGAGTAGTTTGTTTTTCAAGCTGGTTTGATTTTTATTAGACGCTCGATGCTTTCACGCATGACTATATGCTCATAACCTTAAAATCTGTCATTCCAAATATATATTTAGTACAAATACGTAATTATTTAGATATTTATAGTAAATAACATTAAAAAAACAATGGTAAATATCCACTTTGGAGGTTCCAAAAGAGCACAGAGAGTAATTTATGTTTTACGTCAAATAATACCATACGATCTATACAACTTTACCAGTGAGACCGGACCATTGAATTTTAAACGACATAACACGAATCGACGACTCGATCAGTGAGACCGCTGCTTTACTGATTTATGCTAAATGTTTAGAAACAAACACACAAGCCAATACGACTTTCATATTTTGAATATATTGCCAACTGATTGCCGATTTAAATTATAATGCATAAAACCTGACTTTTCAAAAGAAACTAAACTATCACTTTCAAACTATCACCGGCTGACCTCATCAATGTATCAATAGTATATTGTATTTTTCGCACTTGTCCTTTAGTTTAATAGTTAATAATAATTGAAATTGTTAACTTAACAAATATAAATCCATTTCTGGAACGGTTGAAATAATTGGCTGCGGAACAACCCGTCATATATATTAATATACCGTAAAAAAGAGATTGGACAAATCAGTTGTAAGATGTGTCAAACAGTTGTGGGCTCCAATATGGCGGACGAGTCAGCTATCCATTTACACAAGTTAACTTTGTGAACGCCAAATAAAAAATCCGATGTGGCCAACACATGACCTCTCGCTATACTCTACTACTTTACTAAGTGTGTATGAATACCATTGTAGAAGGGAATTCGGGAATTGTAGTTTTTATAATATTATTAAAGGTTATTATGACCTTATAAATAATAAATGATATTTCATATTTTCCATTTCTATTTGTCAAAAAGTCAAAAATTTATATGACATTAACACTCAAATATTTTATTTTTTGTTTAGACAGATAAATCAAAATTGTAACAAATTTGTAGAATTTTTAACTTCTTGTAATTGGAAAATGGTGCGCTAGATAGAAACAAAGTTTTAAATACAAATTGTAGACAGTAACATTTAACTAGTATACAATGTTATTAAAAAAAATTCCTATTAATTTATAAATTTTGAGGATATTCCAGAAAAACTCTTCAGATCTTCAAGAAACTACCACTTTCGGTTGCACGATCAACACCAAAATTTAATAAGATCTAATCTAGGGTGTCAGAATATTATGTACAAAATTTAATATTTTTTTATTCAGTAGTATTTGAGTTATCGTACCTCCAACATCCATCCATCCATCCACATAATCGTGTTCTAGGGACCTCAAAACGTGCGTATCCATTGAAAACTCACTATCGAAATTTTAGCATGATTACAATATCTCTCTTACCAGACATGAGTGGCGAGAGGTAAAAATTGATAGCGATAACTAACTGCACAGAATAGTGTTTTCAACGCGTAATCCATTTGCCAAGCATCTCCGCCGCTGCCGCTGTCGGTTCTGCGAGGGTGGTGTGGTGCGCGGTGCGGCCGTTGCCCGGGCAACGCACCAAGGCACATGGCACCCTCGCCGTGTCAAGGTTCCCGCTAGGCCAGGGCCAGGCGCAGGCGAGTGGCACGTGGTGAGGGACACTGAACGTGGAGTTGCAAGAAGCGAACAGAGATGCGAGCTGCGAGCTGCGGAGCGGGTTCAAGGATGCATGAGGTACAACTAACAGCTAGAGGAGATACAGTGGCGGAGATGGTTAGTGCTTTCAAATTCTTCCAATGTGACCACTAGTAATCGGTTTCAGTCATAATTTATAGTCATACCGGATTTACCGGTAAATATCGTAAAATTCCTAAAATACCGGTAAACCGTAATTATTTACTGATAATTCGATATTTTGTGATAATACGGTATATTATAATATTATAACACTATTTTTATGTATGTGCTTTCAATATTAATTGTAATATATACATACTTAGATATATTTCCGCGGTCGGCAATTAGGGAATGACAGTTGCGATAAAAAATGTTTTTACGAACTGATATAAATAAGATTTAATTTTATGTACCTAATATTTTATAAGGTTATAAAGTGACACTTTTCAGACTATTTATAATATAGCTATTTATGTAACAAGTATATAATATAGAGACAGTTTAGGGGACGAGCGAGCGCAGCGAAGCGAGGCACATAAATGGGCGAGTCAATAAAACCCTATTATATACGTGTTGCATACAAGATTTTATGTTTGACTGCCCTATACGCAAGATTTTCTATTATCTATAATGACATTTACAAAATGACACATTTGACAAATGACAAATTAAAATTTAATCTCTAGCGAAGTGTGCCTTTTCTATTATTATTTTATTATTTCTATTATTTTATTTTACTAGTATTATAAAGAGCTGCTTTATTGCTGCAAAATTATGTTATAAACAGTACTTTATAATGCAGTCGTACATAAAT
This sequence comes from Agonum fuliginosum, assembly GCA_947534325.1. Lineage (NCBI taxonomy): Eukaryota > Metazoa > Arthropoda > Insecta > Coleoptera > Carabidae > Agonum > Agonum fuliginosum. The sequence goes on along the minus strand of OX384038.1, from coordinate 11,236,146 downwards.
AATTTTACTTAAACAGCCAAGGCCATTGCTAGACAACTTCATTATTTATAAAATAAAAATATTCTTGTTATTTGATATTATTGAAAACAATGATATTTCGTTAAATGAAGCACAGCACTTGAAAAAAAAAGAGTACGAAATAAAATTTTCTACGTATCTTAGACAAAAAGTGTCATAGAGTACCTACCTATACCCCCATAAATAATAATTCAGATCTCGGCTACACAACTTGCTTGCACCTTATTGTTTCACTTTTTGTCGTAGATACATAGGTACATAAAAATTTTTTTTTTAGTAGTAAATATCTTTATTTTGCCTTTCGGCTTAAATCTATACATTTGTTTCCCTTAATTTATATATATATATATATATATATATATATGTTTATTGTCCTTTCGTGACACTACTACAAAATATATCAAGATACCTGGCATGAAAGTTCGATGTATGTTCTCTATGTTCGCATTTCACCTCCACCAACCTGTATATATATATATATATATATATATATATATATAATATAAATAATACAATAATTGTTCATTTGATTTAATTCATTTCAGGGTTTTTCTCCTTTCTTTTACCGTTTTCATCCAGCATAGTCCACCTCCCGAGTCGTCCAGTATATCCTCTCTGTTTTTTTCTTCTTCTTTTAGTTCCCTACAGTCCTGTAAAAGATTTTCTAATGTTTCCCAGTCTTCCCCGCATAGTCTGCAACTTCTTTCTTCATCCCACTTCCAGTACTCGTTGGCTTTCTCTTCATTCCCACATCTGTATCTTGCTATTTTTCTAATTTTCTCTCTCTTTACTCCCCTCAGGTAGCGTGGTATTCCGATGGTTCTTATTTCTTTATACTTGGGGTTGTATCTGGATGTTTCTAATTTATTCGTTCTCCACTGATTCTGAATTTCTATGCTTCTTTGTCTTATTGTTTCTGTCATATTAATACATTTTAATATTGCTTATGTTTGGAATAGAATTTTATTTGTTTTTACAGGCCAAAAGGAAGGTAGGTAAGGAGGTATAGGGATTGTGAAAAAATTCAATGTTGAGATTTTTGTCAATAAACACATTTTAGTACCGTTTAAATTTATTTTATATACCGGTATTAAAAGAAAATTTTACCGAATTACCGGCAATTGAAAAAATCGATAAATTTGCAAACCCTAATAAGGCGGCGGATTAATCCGGCGCGAAACAAGAGGATGTTATCCCTTCCTTTTAATCTATTATGTCTAAGAATAGAATACAATTCCAATTTATTTTAACTTGAGCGGAAGTAAAAACTGATTTGCCTGCCGCCAATGGGGAGAGTTATAGCACTTTGCCATTGCCTCTGGATACAGAGTCTCACAGGTCGTGGATGAATTTTACTTATAGATTCAAAGATTCAAACAAATTAGAAAAAGCCATGTGTAAAGTCAAAATAATATTAAGAGACAAATGCAAAACTTTCTTATTTTCGGTTTCTCATAATCTTAATAAACAAAATTAAAACTTTCGATGCTTTGAATAAATTTGCTATTAATTTAATTTATTGATAACAATAAATTGTATAAATTATCAATCACTAAGTAATATGCAAATCAAAAGAATTTTAAAAAATTTGTTCTTAGCATGCAATTTATTATTAATTTGTAAATGACAATCTTACTGCTCTGCAGTAGGACTATATTATTCAAACCAAGTGCGGAAAATCGAAAAAGATAATACAGCTAGTACACTAGTACCAAAAAATTTGTAAAGTAATTACGGTAATTGGCCCCTTATAAAAAGCGTTCGTTTTTACCTCCCGGCTAGGGAGGTATAGGGATCGTGAAAAAAATCGATGTCGAGATTTTTGTCAATAAGACGTCTTAGTACCGTTACAACCATTTTGACTATTTTCACGAGCATGTCTGTGCGTATGTGTGTGCGTATGTATGTACATGGATGGAATTTTTCTACTGAACAAAAAATTCTAATAGTTTACATAACACATTTATACGTCTATCTAAACGAAGAGCTGATAAGATTTTGGTACAAATCTGCCAACCAGAAATGGAACTTTAGGTACTCGCAGAACTACAACATTTCTTGCAAAAATCTTAGAAAAAAGTGCGATAGTTAAAAATTTTCATAGGACACATGAAAGAAGAAGTTACATTATACAATATTTGATCTACCTTTTTCCTATATCTCTTACCCATAAAGATATATAATTTTTCAAAAATATATAATTTTACCTACTACGATTTGTAAAGCACCAAATAGAGAAATAAATTGAAAACAAAAATTAAAATGTCAATGTGACAGATAGACAGACATATGTGTAGAGTGCAGAGTCCGTATTTGTATTATATTGTATTTATAAGACAAAATAAATAATCAAACGCATTATTTATATACATGTTACCTACATTTCGACGCATGAATTTTAATACATTTTGTATTTAAAATGCCCTAAATTACACATGTAAAAGTAGTATTTTTTCTCTTTATTCGGCATTTTTTTAAAACAATTCCAATGTTCTTACATTAGTATAAGATTCAATATTTTACAAACCGTAGAGCACTGTTTTTCCTCTTTATATACAGCTACATTTCCGTCTTAAACAAAGAGCTGAGTAGATTTATGAAATTTAAAGTTTATTACACAATTGAATCATAATTAAAGTCCATACTAAGTTTAAATATTACAATGTCCATGCGGGAGGTTATGTGTTGGCCACATCAGATTTTTTGTTTCTGCGTCCACAAATTTGATTCAATAGCATAGTAATCAATTCCGCCCTTTCCAAAATTCGTTTCCCGGCATCACTGGTGGCCCGGTGTCCACAGTAGCCCAAGGTTGAGCCCTGCTGCTGCCTGCTCTGCCGCGTGCCGTGGCCTACTTTTCTTCAATTAGAATAACCCATTTTCGGGTAATGAGGTGCGCGAGGCGAGTTCGAGTGGTAAGCTTGGCCTCCGGCCGTGTCAGGGGCACAGGAAGCAGACGGTTCCGCTCCGGTGAGGACGTTGTTGTGCTGAGCTGAGCTGCTCGGGCGATCAACGAAGCGGCGGAGAACTGGAGAAAGTATGAGCGATGGAGAAATGGAAGTGTTATGCAACTTCCGGTGCGTTATTGGTGGACATCAAACCAATTAAATTTAATAGATTATTTTTTTACTTACAGGTTGTCCCATACTACGTGACGGTCTTGAGAACCTGACGAAGTCAATTAGATTCGTATACAAAAGTGTACCTATGCTGCTATACTACAACTGGATCCGATATCCGGGTATAGATTTATTTGAATGCTCGAATACCCATTTCAGATTGAATCTCTGTCTTAAATTTGTATTCTGCTAACTTGAAAACATTCTATAATTTGCATTGGGCTATAGAAAAGACGTGTTGACGTGTTATGTTCATCAACTATTTTTGTTTCTTCGTCTTTGACTCTAATTTATTATCGCTTGCTAAGATACGATATTTTTGTGAGAAACCTATAACCGATTATTATCATCCAGATCTAAATCTATGACCAGAATCAGGCTTTACTATCCGGTATCGGGATCATATATCAAGATCCGAAATTTGGTTTTACAATCCGAAACCGATGTCCGTATAGTAAGAAAAAGAATTTAGATTCCAATTATATAATGGTGGATGTTATTATCGACTTAACCGTAACACGAAATATGTAATGGTAATGTTTTTAACCCCATAATAGTCAAAAGCTTATTATTCGTTATAAGGTAGGTGCGGGTAATAAGGCCTACCTAAGGGAGATTTGAAATAAAATGAAAACTATTTACTTGAATCAACAAATTTGAATGTTAATTAAACCTAAACATCAAGTGCTGTCATATATTAACAAAAAATGGCAACTTCTGCCGTAAACAAAAAGACAATTAAACATTTTAAAAAACCTCTTCAGTAGGCCTTATTATACTATGGTAGGATAATAAAGCCTAAGACTTTAAAATACGTAAATAAACAAAATAGGATTTTTATATTTGATAATTGAGATCAATAATAATTAATAATTATGCATTATTCAAGCTAAAGTCTTAAAATTAACAAAAAATTTCTTTGTTTAATAGCCATCAGGACACCCATTCGGATGATATCTTATTATTCGAGCCGCGCGATCGTTCCTCAAACTCAATGACTTCGCACTGGTGACAGTATGTGAACTAACATGTCGCGTCAGGTTTGAGGCGCCATTATATGAATGTTAGCTACCTACGAGGGTGACTTTGAGCGACAACAATAATTTTAAATTGTATTTATTAGCCGACAGGCCTTATTACCCGCACCTACCTTACTTTGATTTTGAAAAAAATGATTTTTTTCTGCAACTACTATAGTGCCACGTCAGCGACACTTTTCAAACTTTGAGACGGCTCATTTTGCACATCCTTTCTTCATAAATTTCGGATAACCGATGTAACCTACAACGAAAATTATGGTACCTACACAATGAAACTATATTTATTCATAACTGCCTTATTCTAAAAATTATGCCTGTAATAATGGTTCATTTTGCATAAAATTCATTGCAATTTGATGAATTTTGCTCCCTCTTCTGTCATTTTTACTGCAAATTATATTTATTTTCAGGTATTCTCGGGTATTCTTATTTAGCATAGGGCAACCTAGAAACTCTAATGATTCTATTGATATTTTTTATGTCTTTTGCTTGTCCCTATTTGCAGAAATTTATGCAGATAAAGTGCATAAAAATGGATATCTAAAAACGGTTTCGAGCGCGACCTTAAAGTGGAATATAATCACAATGAATGATTCAGTGGTATTTGTTTTTGTTACTGAAATCAAACTCAAGATCGCTAGTAAACTGAGCGGACAACACTAAAACCATTATCACTGGCCAATATAACTCATCATGTTTCATGTAAGTAATCATATTATTATGCTTGTAACTGAAAATGTTTAATGGAATGCTACAAAACTAAAAGGGGGATAGTAGTAGGTCATTTATTTAAGTTTATCTAAAAATTCATTTGACAAATATCATTAGCTTACTAAGGTAAAAACCAATAAAAACGTAGGTTCCTATTGTATTTTTTCTTCATGCAATTTTTCTATATACGAGTAAATGTTTATATTGTTTTGAAAAATTAAAATACAAATTTAAAAACTACAATGAAAATATTTTTTCATTCACGTGACCGGTTTGGTTGCTCATAAAAGTTGGTTATACTACCAATACAAATCTTTAAAAAATACTTAATTCAACAATGAACTTTAAATCTTTATTGATAATATAACAAGCCAAAGCTAAACAAAATCTTTAAAAAATAATTAACTAATAGTATGAAACCATAATATACCTATATAAATTTTGAAATTCTGCTCATTTATTTGCATTTTCAAGTGATGAGGATTGTCAAATTCAAAATGATCAGTAACAAAACATTAAGATTAAGTATATTCAATTTTTCTTTTGTAACATAATTAAAAATTTTGCCAAAACAATTAAATGCAAGAAACCTCAATAAATATGGTTTAACTGCAACATAAATAATTGTTTCATAAGTATATTGCACATTACTCTAATTTCAATACAATAACATTTTAACTCCCAGATTCTCTTCTATTGTATTGTAAGTAAATCGGTTAAAAAATTTATATAGTTCAAGGTGAGAGGAATGAGATATACTTAGAGTACTTAAAAATACATTATAATTTTTTCAATTCTTAGTTATTTGACACACAATTAACGAAAACACATTACTCATTGTATTTAATTTTTACTAGTTAAATGAATCATCTTGTAAAATTACTCCTTTCATCACATCATGTAATGTGCTTCAGCTATTCTCATTAGATTTTTGACAAATTCTAAATGTATAACTATTTTTATAATCTGTATGCACAGAAAGGATCCTTGAATTTTTAGGATATCTCTCATAGTTATTTCCTTGTTTCATCATCGCAAATGAGATTTATTTTGATTCAAACATTTATAGATTCGGTGACCATCGATATAAAATAAAACAAAACGGGCAACAACAACGCATATTCTAAGCCAGGAAATTACTATGCTAATAATTAAATCATTCTTTCAGTACAATCCACAACAATCTTACTAATTCAAAATTAACTTGTAAATCTTTTTAACTTACAAACATAAATAGAATTCCTGGACGATGGTAGTAATTATTACTATCGCAAAAGATCCTGACCTGTAATCCGGAAAATTTCATAAACATACTAAAATTCTTTTATTTCAAAAAGGCACCTAATGACTGAATTATCTTTGTATAGTAATTATGTTATTTGAAATCGATAATACTTTTAAGCGAACTGTCAATATTTGCTCTTATAAAATAATAATGAATAATTTATTAACGTGTTTCTGTAAAAGGAACAAATAAATCTGAGTTAAAAGAAAGAAAGAATAAATAAAGTTACATAAGTATAACAAGATTAAAAAGATTATTATTGTGAATTAAAAAAAGAAAAGACAAAAAGGCCACATTTATAAGTGTATTTACTTTCAAAGAGATACAGAAATTACAGAATAAACTAGATTACGCTCGATTAACATTGTTTATGAATATAAAATTCCTAAGCTCGCGGCCATCTCTTATTTCGCATACTGTACCTCATACCTCGTATTTCATTATTACCTATTTATTATGTAATAACAGTTGGAATATTATTGCTTTTAAAAATATTAATTGCAATTATTTGTTAACTGGCATACAAAAGCTATACTGGGCACTACGTGCAAAGAGTGTGCACACCTAGACTTTAAAATTACAGATTTATTTATAGTTAACACAAGTTATTCTGTTTAATTTTATAAGCGCTTGTTAGAAATTTCAAGTTTCATTTCCTAGGCTTTAAATTAACAATGTATGTTTAATTAAAAAAGTTTAAACAATCATAAAAATTCACGCTCTAGGTGTAGTATTCCTAGCTGATAGCTTAGCTATAATAAAATGTTCGTGTCAAATTTAATTTAATTGAACAAAGCCCAATTCTTGAAGTATTTATAACAATTACAAACTTCATTTATATAAATCACCATCATTTATAATACCTTAAACATCTTACTCATTAAAATGAAACGTCTGTTATACACGAAAAATATCAATTAAACCAGTGCTTACTCATCTCTCATCATTTAACAATATTCACTCATCACCTGAACTCCCATTAAAATTAATAGGACATCCTTAATCAACTAAAAAGTAAAGTTAAAACTTTCACACGAGGAACAATATGGGCCGAAGAGGAGAGCAGAGAGCAACAAACGAAGTTAAACTCTACGCGACGAACTTTCACTGTCAAAATTTCAAATCGTCATCTAACATCGGGAACACGTGTAGCGGTGTGGCGTACACGTACTGAAGAAAGATGACACGGAATGTGAATATGGAAGAATTACTGAAGACTTGAAGAATGAAGAATATCTCGGTGAGAACGAGAGGTCGACAAAGGGTACTGCACATGTACTTTATAAAAGATGTAATCGGTAGATACGTAATTGACTATTTGTATTCTGATGGTTACCTCTGCTGTGAAAATTTCTATGATGGATTCGATAATTATTTTTATTCTGACAGGTATTTTGAATGTTACCGGGTGTAGAATTGAAATGTAGTTGTGCTATAAAAAGACAATTTTTTTATTTATTTTGTTTCTGTAGTTAAGTTAGATTTAAAACTGCATCGGCGATTTACTAAGTATGTAAGTATGAATAATTGTAAATAAAAATGGCTTTGAAAGACTATTGTCGAGACTATTGTTGACTGGCTGTAACTAAAATAGGTAACATGAACATGTGTCAGTCAAGGGCACAAAAGTTCCAATATTATCCGACACTGGTACAAAAGCACTTACCGGCACTTAACATCCATAATGCTGATCATTTTTTGCATGATTGACAATATAATAAAATTTACAATATTGTATAACTGATCTTCAGCTAATTTTTTATCTGTCCTATTTTAAAATATAATACCATGTTTCACTGCAGACACAAAGGTTTTGTAATAAATAAAATAATTTCAAAACCAAATAGGAGATTATTATTCAACAGTTCATGTGCCATTATACAATTTTAGTTTTATTACTGCAATATCGTAAATAATTATATTAAAAATAATTATCACTCAGTGGTACGACAATTTCCATCTTAAATAACGTTTTTTAAAATTTTCGAAAAATAATTTTTATCCATAATCAGCATAATCAAACTATATACGAGCTCCGCCTCATAGAAGTTGGCCCAGACGTAAAAGTAGTTTTTTGTTGTAGGTACAAAAGTTTAAATAAAAAGCAAGAAACAAGTATAATGTAGGTACTGTATCTTATATTTATTGAAAACTGCAATACATACAATACACAATCTCAAATATAATCAACTGTCGAAACTTTTTAACTGAATAAAAAATAATGGAAAAATCGTCCTATGCAAGGATAATCAAAGAATTGTGACACAAGAATATTTAAGATATTTTTCACCAGAAAAGTATGTTTAGGATTTGTATATATTATGCCACAACGAATTGAAACAGTTTTAAAAATTAAGGTGGAGTTACACAGGGGTGAAATCGTTTATAGTAATTAGAGCAAACAATAAAAATATTTTCCAGCTGTATACTTCATTATCTAAGTTATATTTAAAGTTTAATTTACTTAAAATATATTAGGTAAAGATATATTAAAAGTTCATGTAACTTTAGATAAGAGAACTGAACTGAATTGAAATTGTTTCGCAGAATAATTTTTTGGATATTCACTTACTTGAAAATTGATAATTTTTTGCAAATAGTAATCAATTAAAAAATAAACTACATTCGAAGTAATGCATGTGTGGCACGCCACTGTGCTCATGGGCATGTCGTCGGTAAAGATGGCCGCCGCCGGTATGTGGAGCAGCTCGGAGCATCGACAACATACGTTACATAACGTGTTTTTATTGTGAAGGCCACATCCGTTTCCTTCATGGTTCCTCTTCTCCAATTTTTATATTTTATATATCAGTTTACCATTCCTGTCAGTTTATATTCGGAGTTGTACGAGCATTCCTCGCTGCACAAGGACCGTGAGTTCGTGTTATTGGCGAAAAGAAGATTTATTTCCATTCTTCTTTTTCATATGCAAGATTTAGAGAAATGCATTTTGGTTATCAAGTTTAACTTCAAATAAAATCTATAAACATATCAGTTAAAAGATCACGTTCAGAACGTTATTTTTCTACAGACCAGTCCATTTTCAATTTATTGATAAAATAAAGTTTAATACAATGCAATCTATTAGTCGTTATTTCAGACATGAAATTTATAGACCTTTCAGGAATTTTGATCGATTTATCCTACATAGCCCAGTCATTTTACGTTTTAACCTTGCATTAAATAATGTAAAGCTGAAAATTTATATTCTGTTTTATGTCCTGAACATCAAACTAAAATTCCCAGATATTCCGTCGTCCGCGTCCCTTATTTTAGGGGTATTTTTTGGAGGTTGCGTACGTTTTTCTTCTTTGTCTCGTAAATGAAAAAATTACGAGACAAACCATTAGGAATGAAAATGGAGAGAGAAAAATTCTCTATAAAAATATTTTTTATAGTATTCTATAAAATCGTAAAAACATATTTTGAAAATATGTATTTTTAATCAAGTATGTATATTGCCAGTATATTGGCTTCATTTCGGCAAAATGAACATCATTTTACAACGAACAAAGGTATTGCCTTCCGGTTTACAGAATTCGATTTCTAGACCCATTTTTTATTATTTAGGAAGCTCTTGTTTGGCAAAAATTTGCATATTTTCTTCAACAAATATATAAATAGGTATTTTCCTTTTAAATTGTATATTTATTTGGCTGTAACTTCTTAACAGATAGAAATATCGAATGCCGGTTTAAAGCATTCGATTCCGTGAACATTTTTTTAGAATTATATTTCATTAATCAAAAAAGTCTTTCGTTAAACGGACAGATTAAGATTTTCTTTAGTCGGAATTCAAAGATTTTCTCCAAGATAGCGCAAAAATAAATTTTTCTCTCGGAGAAAATCTTTTAACTGTGAGCTCCAAGTTTTTTAAAAATAAACGTTTCTAATAAAATCTTACTGTATAGATATCAACTTATTACTTAAAACGTTAGTACAAAAATAAAATAATATTATTCTAGTAAACTAGTACTCTGTTTGAATTGCTGTATCTATTTATATTTTTCGTTTCATTCCTGTTCTTAATGTTTGCTCGTATTTTGCAACTTATTTGGCCTATGCATGTTAGTTTTACGTGCAAAGTATGAATAATACTTTATTAACAAGATTTATAGTTATATTCTGTGCAAGTCTCGTGATATAGTTCTGTAAAGTAATAAATATTTGACAAAATTGCAATTGAATTTATGATCTTCCCTCCCTGAAAAACTGATAGTAAATAATAATGTCATTATTATTTATAGATTTACAAAATTCCTAAAATATTATATCATTATTTTTATTAGAAGTAGGCTTCTTACATATTTAAAACTGAATGCATAACAGTGCACAAGACCAGTGCATGTTTCTTTAAAAACAAATTTTACCAAACTGTTTAAAACAGAAACACCGGTATTTTTAGCAATGCAACTACAAATTTTAAACTTAATAATTCGAATAGTATTCACCGAATTTGACATTAGATTAGTAACACAGACAAAAGTTGATTTCTTTGTTCTGCAGTAAAACATTTTACTGGTTATATGACATTATTAATAAGAACTTATCCTGCTGCAATTTCTTATCTTGTCTACTTTACGAATTGAACTACACTACAATTTCATAAAATTGAACGAAAAATAACCCTCACTCAAGCCATCAAATCAACTTGATACGTCCATACAAGCTAAAGTTGCGCAATTCGGCGAACGAAGACATTACACAAACTCCAAATGCGATAAAAACTTTTAAGTACTTAATCGATGTGTTCGGTGAAGGAGCAAAAATGAAACTTCTTACTTCTCCTGCAATGTGACAGGCCCGAACTCCACTGAACGTAAGAAGAAGAGTAAGAAGACGCTCGCCGACGCCTGCACGTTATCGTTCCAGCGAATTGCGTCGGTGCGCTCGTTGTAGATTTCCAGGACATGTTCATGCTGAAAGTTCGCAGCGAAATTTCCTCAAATCGAACAATCGTTAGAGGAAACTACGGATGTGGATGGTGGTGTGTTCAACCTACGCGTGTATTGCATGTAATGAGTTCCTAAAATTTTATCTGATTTTTGGATGAGCAGTACGATGCAATCAAATTATTAATGATAATGGTAGGTTACACACGAGCAGATTTTTATTAGGTGTCTGTGAAATATAATTTGTCTGAAATCGACAGTGAAGAATAGAAAATTTAAAATTTATAATGAAAGGAATAATACTTAGGTATATTACAATTTTTTGAATGATAAAATATTACTGTGGTGGAAATACTGAATTATTATATGTAATTTGTTAGAGAAATCGAATTCAATAAAATTTTATAAAAGGGAGGAGATCACCCAATCGCCCCTTTCTTAGATTACTTAAAATCAAGACTATTTTTAATTAAATAATAATTTCTTGTAACGATTATAGAAAACATTATAATCCGAAACATTCATGTAGGTATTGCTGAAGATCACGGAGCATACATAATTTTATGTTGCAGACGTATGCGCTACACTTAAAGTAATATTCTTAAATTAGTATTTTAATTTCACCAATCTTGCCATTCCCACTCATACATAATTAAATCATGTAATAAATGATGTACCTAATTTTAAAATTTCATGTTACCTAAGTCATTTAGGATGAAAAATCACTTAAAATATATTTGAATCGGTCATTTCAAAAACTACGTAGGTAAGTCAGTACTTTTTCAAATTGGCGTTTTTGCTAGATTTTTATTGTACATGGCTAAACACACACATTAATGGTAAAATCAACACAACTTACATTGCTTCTAACGTTTTAAATATTGGATTAAAAACTGGAGTCATTTTAATAGTTATTTGTTTAACGAGGCAAAAAAATATTAGATTTCCTGCCGCGGCTAAAGTTTCATAGACGAGGCGCAGCCGAGGCTATGAATATAGCTTAGGCAGCAAATCTATATTTTTTGCCATGTTAAACACATTATTTTTTCGGCGATTGTTATTAATTAATATTAATGTAGTGATTATTTTAAATATATTGATAGGTATCGCAATCAAATTGTGTTGCTATGCGTATGTTGACAGTTGCTATGAAAAAACAAAATAGGTTAGGTATGTTGATGAATTTTATAAATGTCAAATTTGTTGTTTCGCCATAGTAACAATTACTTTTGCTGCCTGGGCTTTTTTTACTATTTTTGCTGCCTAGGCAGCAAAAGTGACATTTTTCTGACTGTCAGCTGTCAAAAAACAACACTTTTAATGTCAATCGCCGAAAAATACAATTATGCTAATTGTGATGTTATAACGGTTTTCATTTAATCTTGCATCTGAAATGTTAATTTTGTGACTTATGTAGTTTTTTAAATGACTGATTCATTTAATATGCAGAAGGTTGCTCAAAATCATGGAAAATTATTTATTGGTATTAATAAAAATCAGTCGAAATAGTGTTTTTCCAAAATTCGCGAAGAATTCTAGAAAATGGTGAAAAAATTATACATAATGTTTTCATAACAATTCGTAATAAAAGATTTGCACAAAAATAGAACATAATGCAGCACTGAAAATGTCATGTATTTTAATTGATCATTAGTTCAAAATTTACTCTCGGTGACCATAAAAACGTGTGAGCTATTGAGTAAGTAATAAAGTACTTAACAACGTATTTCAATTATCCATATAATCAAATGACACGGGACTACGGTGTATATTCAAGGATATGAGCATTGCTAATTAAAATTACCTCGTTTATCGCAGTATCAATGGATATTAACACGCTTTATTCCGCTAATGTGCTATCGTTTAGTATTTAAAGCCGCAGAATAGAGGACAGTAATGAAATATGCGCTCTGGCTCTGTGAATAAGATAATTAACGTTAAATGCAAGACTACGTTAAGTTGATGATGCTGGTTGGCCCAATTTTCGGGCATATTGTGAAATAGCGAAATTAATTTAAATTAATATAGTGTTTAGTGTGTTTATTGCTGGTCTACTTTATAAATAATGAATGAATACATCGTATTTTAGGGTAAAGCAGAGAGGCACGGTATACAGAATGTTTCAAAATTATTGACAAAAAATTAAAGGTAGGTACGTATTATTTGAAATACTGATTAGTGATTATAATGCAAAACGAATTTTTCCGAAATTCACGAAAATTTCTAACAAAAGTTGCGGTATCGACAACACACAAAGAAACTTAATAAGTAGTTCCTACCAACTACTGCGGTTTCAAGAAAGGCACATTCCTTAATTTGAAACTTTTGAATTATGCAATTATAAATGTCAAATATAAACGTGAAATGTAAGATCCAACGATAATAATTTTTGAAGGAATGGTGAAGGCTTCAGGAAACCATGCAAAATTAGTTAACTCTTAATTTATTGGATGTTCCCAGAAGAATACTCTTCCAATCTTCAGCTTGTCATAAAATTGCAATATTTGGAACATTAAAAGTCACAATTTAAACAGAGAACATCGCCATCCAGAGTTGAAAACGAAGTTACTCGTATTACACG